>CM030359.1:39840883-40460883 GCA_017893485.1 Hemerocallis citrina
TCTGAATCGAGTATGACAGTAAAGTAGATTTTTATTTTCCGCTGAGATTTTACATCTATGACAGAAATCATGCATGGAAAACACCGACTATATGAACAAATTTTCAAATTTACCTTATAAACTGAAGATAAAAAGAGAGGGGATCTCATCTCATACTTATAAGAGATGATTTCCTTCTATAGAGTAGTTGCAATTACTTTGTGGGGCCCCTATGGATGATCGGCATCGTTCAATTTTTTTTATGCCATTAGATGTATTCCTATAAATTATGAAGTGCTTTGGAGATCATTCATCCATGCTTTAAGTGGCTGCAGCATGAATGGTTTTTCAATTATATAACAAATTGGCGGTTTTTCAATTATATAACAAACTGGCCATGCGATGCATGGGTAAGAAGCCTCCAAACAACTTGATTTTTTTTGTATACGCGTGACTTATAACATAAACATAATGAACGGTATGGATCGTTCATATGAAGTTCCACCGAGTACAACTTTTTATGAGGAAGTTTTCCTCCTATCAAGTATGAGGCTCCCTTTCCTCGTTAACACTATGAAACTCTTCAATATTCTAAGCAAGTATAGCTTGACTCTGATAATGGAGGATTTTAATGATAACATACCAACTCAAAGGAGAAGAATAGCTACATCAGACTGCTGAGGAACCCAGCAGAGCCAGTACTTTCAAATAAGTTATGCTGGCTAATAGGCTGATAGAGCAGCTCTCTATTCTAGCTAATTTATGGACATGCACCCTTAATCTAGTAATCTACTTCAAGTTAAGCCACCAAAACATAATATATGGTAGACTAAATGAGTATAAATAATATGATTCAAATTGGACTTTTATATGTTATCCTGACGAATATAAATGGTTACAAGTACAGAGTGCTGAACCATCTCAAAAAACTTAATAGAGGTCTGGATAACCAAATAAATATAATTCATTAAATCATCAGACACTGTCATTGTTATTCATATTCTTTTAGCTTTTTTCTCTCATTACTATCAGTTGATATTGGGTCAATATTTGTTTTAATCAAATATAAATATTAGATTCGATTTTTTTTCAACAATCTATAATTGATCATGTATCCACTGCAAGTATACAAAATACAAATACCTATTCCTATATCTGCTGCACTCAGATTGGACCCTAATAATGACCAATGACCATGCTTAGCACAGTAGTCAGATTATAAAACAAGGCCATAATTGAAACTTGGGTAAGAAAGAAGAAAAGCATGACCGAGATACCTGCGCTTCTAGATGTTCCAACTTGACCATCAGTTTCCTGCTGTGAAACCCTCAATGATCTCAGCTTGGCAGCAGATGACCTAAATGTATGAATCAGTGGCTGGTGCTCTTCAGCATCATCCCCCTCACCTTGTTCATTCTGTGCACCGATAGATTCCTCATCACTGGAACCATGCTCATCAAACAATTTCTTTCCTTCTAAGGTCTTTTCTTTTCTTGGACGACCTCGTGGTCTTTTGGCAATGACTTCTTTTTCATCTGAAACAAAATTTTGTTATTAGCCACAGGAGAGAAGCCAGAAAATTGTCTATACTCTGCACAACGTGGACATACACAGAGGGGTGCCTATGTGTGTAAGCATGAGGGGAGGGCGGAGGGCGAATGATATATATCCTTCAAGTTTCTTTATGTTACACAGTGATGATGTTCGTCATGGCTCATTTAAAAAATAATCTACAGAACATTTAGCTGATCGCATTTATATTATGAATGTTGACCAGACTGGTTGGGGAAATTTGACTTTTCTGAAACCAAAAGAAATTAAATCTATTAATGAATAATTCTTTTTTGTGTATTTTGAGGCAAACTTTCAACATATCATGATATTCTTTCAGGATTTTTTTATAATAAATGTAGAATAAAATTTTTATTACGGCTTGGAAGTTGGATCTTCAGAGTTCGGACACTAACAATCTAAAATTTACAACATAACTGGGAAACGGAGTTCTTATTCTTACGAATTTGATTTTTTTTCCTTCTTTTCAATATCTTAACTGAATCAAATAGGGGTGTTTGCTTATAATAAGTAACAATAAGTAAAAGGGAGTTATTGCCCATATATATCAAGTTTTTAGCAAAAGTTTCCGGGTGGGCTGGGGCTCCTTAGCCCACCCAAACAATTTCACACCTGGTTACCAGGACATTTAACCAAAGAAACAACACATTAATGAAAGCAACAAAGAAATGCCACATGCAGTGATTAAACAAAAATAAACTGGCGAGGATGCATATTCCGAACACATGCATCCTAAAATAAAAAAAATCCAACAGATCGAGCATTCGAATAAAACAGGGAATAATTTTGTCAAGTGGAGTCTTAAGAAGGATGGTCGTATGAAAGGTAACACTAGATCACTATTTATACAGGAATTCTAATAACCAGTAAGGGTGTATTCATGTATTGAAAAGGATAACACTGGCGAGGATGCATATTTCAAACAATTTACGTAGAAGATGCAGTTCAGCAGCAACCTCCTGTAGTTTATTGAAAGTGGTATACCTCTCACACATCAAGGATCTCTATTCGAGAATATTTAGGGAGCTACATTTCAGTTTTTAGACAGGAATTTGTCATGACCATAACTTTTAGATTAGACTTGTACATGATTGTTCAAAAAACCTAGACAGCAATGCTGTAATGAGAACCAGATTCTGGAAATTGGAAGTGGAACAAAGAAGTTCAATTACACAATATAAGTACCGGCATAATATACACAATCATTTTAGACATTGTCAAGGAGATACCAACTTTTACCGAAGAAAATTTTTTCAGGATTCCATCAACTAGCACATGACATTTGATCACTAGATAATACTTACAACCTACGAATCAGAGGCATAGACAAGGCATCGTAGTCACAAAACAATTCTACATACAAATCTGAAAGTTATGTATATGAAACATCAATTATTTGTAAGAAATGTCTATTTCAGACACAAGTAGGGCTTCATATTAGAAGTGTATCAAAGAAGTCTTATTGAAACAGACAGGGAAACATATACATGAGAACAAGCATTCATCAATAGAGGAAGTCCTAGCCAGTACATGAACTATCAAATTGAAACATATATGATAAATCTTAAGAATTGAAAATGGAAGTGTAACAAATTTGTATTTCAAAACATTTCAATGTCTCCAAGTTTCATTGGATAAGACTTATGTGCTGCTTCTGAGCACTTAAAATATTTATCTTGTCTACGGGTATGTGATGTTAATCTGTAATTGAATTTTGATACTCCGTCTAGACATTGCAGTGTAACTCATAATCAAGAAAGATAGTTGTGCAGATTTTCAATAACCAAGGAAGAACTGAATATAAATTTAGATGCTTTGAAGGACATCAGACATAATAGAATACACAACATCATTTGGCATATATGTATTATTTTATTTCAACAAAATGTACCTTGCCCAACTTCATTCTTCGCACATTTCTCTAATTGGTTGACAAAAGTGTAGTATGGACGCCACCCGCTAGGGTCTTCATCTGTATTTACATTCTCTGATCTTCTCTTGACATCTTTAAGACTATTAAAAAGAAAACAGGAATCAACACATGCTTTCAAAATGTATTACAAAAGAACTGCTAGCCTTACAGGACTCAACTTACATATCTAGTGCATCTAGTGTTGGGAGTTTTGATATAAATGGGAGAAGAGCTCCCTCCAGAAAGGACAAGTGTTTTGGGGCATCCACAAAGGCAAATGAGATACCATCCTTGACAATTGTATGAACATAAGATTTATGTTTGTTGCGCGCTGCACCCATAAATGTTGCCGAAAGCCGAGCTGCAAGATCCTTACAATCTGTAAATGACTTGCTGGCCAAGGATACACCACCAAAAGTGGACAGATCCACCATATGCCTCTTGAAAGCCTGAGGCAATTTAAAAATAACAAAAATCATCACCAAATAATTTATTGTCATATAGTTACAAGGCTGTATAGCAGCCCGTGTATAGGATTGAAAAGCTGACAGGGAAACAATAAAATTAAATATAAATACAGGAAAATTGTATTCTAAATTTATACTTAATTAATTAATTAATTAACACTTGTGTAAATAATCGTAGTAGAGATGTTAGCACATTACATGCTTATAAAACTTATGTTATATATATATATATAGAGACACACTCACACACACACATATGTATACATAACATTCACATGGAAAAATATACATATTATTGTCGGATCAAGAAATGTTTCTGTTACCTGTGTATTTTTATTATATAAAAAATCAGTGCAGAAATGATAATGCATGATGGGAGTGGAGATAGGAGCTTGACTGGGAGGAGGCGGCCCAGGTTGAAAGGGAGGGTGGGAGTGGAGATGAAGGTGGAGATTGGAGATTGGAGAAGTGTAGAATGAAGATTGGGATTGGAATTAGAAATTTGAGGATAGGATCTTGAAATTATTTTTAAATGGATCCGGGTCGGGTCGGGTCGAGTTAGGCTCTATTTTTTTTATCCGAGTCTGCCTAGGCTGCCTAGACCTCGCCTAGACCAGCGCAAGAGGCCAAAGCGATTTTTTCAAATGTCTAGGGCCAAGGTGAGTCGCCTGGGGACAGCCTAGCGCCTAGCCGATCCCCTAGACCAATTTTAGAACAGTGTCGGGTACTAAAATAGGACATGTTGACATTTTCCGGTCGGGTCTTGGTCATGACCCGACCCGACCCAGACCCAGACATAAAAAAAACAAAATATATAAGGTCAAATATGCAAAATATCCCACTGTATATCTTCGTCTTCCTCCCAAAATCCCAAGCTCCATCAATGGTGATCCCCCGAAACCCTAATTCTCACCCTCCTCTTCTTCCTCACTCCTTCCAACTCTCAAGTCATCCTCTTCGCCTCCCCCAAAACCCTAACCAAAACCCACAACACAATTAACCTCCGGTGGAGCAGCATCGAATCTCGACTGGATCGGAATCTACTCCCCGACCGATTCCACAGACGACAACTTTATCGGATACCTCCTCTGTAACAAGTTTGGATCGGAAAGGCACCGGACCGAAACGAGTGGCAAAATTCTGAGAGGACCCGGACCTAATTCTCACAGATCGGTCTGCGTCCAATATTTGGACCCGTAGAGGACCGGGTCCAGGTCGTGCAAGACCCGAACCGACCCGACCGATACCAGTGCTATAGATATATATGGGCGTGTTCATTTGCAGACCGACCCCATGCCCCTACATTGCGATCTGAAAACGCAATTCTCCATGGACAATTAGATTAGATTTACGTCTCTGCAGATCGTTGCATTAGATTTGCACGGATCTTAAAGTGAAAATCTCTAGTAAATTGTCCCCTTATGCTTCCTCCATTCGCATGTGTTCTCGGCTTTTTTTTTCTCTCCATTTTTCTCAATTTTACTCTGGTCACCACTGCCACCAGTCCTGACTGTCGTCAATACTAATTGACACCTCGAGATCCCACCCCACCGACTCTCTGTCTTCAATTGCCTCCTCTGGCCATCCACCACCACCATTGCTCCCTTCCCTAACCACCATCATCGTTGGTGATCTCTCTTCCTCTCTCTCTCATGCTCTCTCTCTCTCTCTCTAATGCCCACCACCACCTTCACCCTTCTCACCACCGTCTCTCTCTCTCTCAGTGCACACACCATTGTTTGCCAACCTTGAATACCACCCACCTGTTCAATGTCGACCCTGACCGTCGCCTACCTCTCCGACACAACCCTGACCACCACCCGATGTGGTCAGGGAGAGAAATCATTGAGAGAAGAAAGAGAAAGCGGTCGAAGAAAAGCAAAAATAAGAAACAAAATTTGCCTTCCAATGTGTGCTTGATATGATCAAACATTCCGCGAAGAATAACGGTTTCAAATGCAATATAAAGGCGTGTGGTGGGTCCACAAACGAGCATGTCCTTGTATATGATATATGAGTTGAGCTATACGTAGCCAAATGTGGCTACTTTAACTTGAAAATCAAACAATTAAGAATCAAAACTAAAAATCTATACCATTAGATGCGATCTACATCATTAAAACTACCCACAAACAAAATTTTGAAACTCTTTTTACGAGTTTTACCCCCCACCAAGTGACCAAAAATCAACCTTCATAAATAAGTCTGAAATTACACAATTTGTGGTCACATGATGGCAGGGTAAAACTTGTCAAAAAAATTTAAAATTTTGTACATGAATTGATTTAATGATGCAAAGCATATCTACCATTACAAATTTCTAATTTGGATACTTGATCATTCAATTTCAACTGAGAGTAGCCACATTTGGCTACTTCTGAAAGTAGCCCACCACCACTCTCCACACACACATACACATATATGGTTAAGTCTATTGAGGGGGAAGGATTGGGGTGGTGATCATGTGAGACCCCACCTCTTATTTCTAGGCCCCACATGATACGAACTCCCCTTGAAAAATCTGATCCAGTCATCTAGTACGACATGCGTAAGATAGCCTAAGGGTGTAAATCAAGTTTGTTCACATTAATCTGCCAATCCGTCATGTCGTTAACAAATTAAAAAACTTTCAGCCATATAATTTTGTCATGTTGTAAAATGTAAACAAATGAACTTCAAATAACTTGATTTCACACCCTTAGCCTATCTACAACATGTAGAACACGATGAATGATTCAGATTTTTCATGGGGGCTTCGTATCAATGGGCTCACATATGCGGCCTCAAAATAAGGGAAGAAGTTAGGTCTCACATACCCCCCTCCCCAAAAAAAAGTGGGTGAAGAGAAGGGGTTTCCTATAGCACAGGAGGAAATTTTCATCCTATGCATCCTAAAACTTTTACACCCTCCTTCAAAATGAATGATCCACAACGTTTAGAGTCATGTCATAGAACACGAGGTCGAAATATTAGCAATGTTGAGCATGTTTTGCCCATGCATCAAGTGGTGGCAATTGTTTTATTGATGAAAAATTGTTCATTTTCCAACCTAATGATGAATGAGCAAAACATGTTCAAGTGTAGCAATTTTACATCGCTTTATCTTTTATGGTATGAAGATCATCATGAACGGTGTGGATCATGAATTTTGGCGGAGATTGGATTTTTAGCGCACCATGGGAGAAAATTTCTTCCTATGCCACTTGACCACCCATATCCTCCGCACACACAGGTATGTATGTATATAGTTACTTGCAAGTACTTTAGTATAAATAATAAAGTTAGAGGACCTGTTAATCTTCTTCTCCGCTCCTCTTTCGAATTTCAATATACCTTTGTCTCTAATTAAAATCTAACCCAAAAGTTATTATGGTATCAGACAATTGATCAGTATCAGCTTTGATTGAAGCACAGAGAAGATTTACGAGAATCCCTCCACACAACAGGAATGGATTAAAGGGAATACTGGGAATCAAATTTTTTAGGATCTGAATTTCATTTGATTTTGATTTGGCTATCTTTTAAATCAAGTAGGTCGTTAGCTAATTTCTACTTCGGATTTACACTGTTATCTTAAAATTTTAAGGTTCTTTAGATCAATTAATAAAGACCAGACTTGAATTTTGAGAAATGTTTGTGATTGTATTTCTTTCGGTAGATTGCCATCTACTCTCCGCCCCTCAACTTCCTCTCATTGTTCTACGCCACTTTCTATTCCCATCTCTGTCCCTCCCATGCCAAATTGACATGCTGTCAGTATGCATTTGAATACAAAACATATGTACTACCCACACACCAACATGGACAAATAAATAAATTAGTAGTGTGTGGCAAACTACATAAAATAAGATTGTCAGTATTTGCTGCAGAATGTACAGAACATCGTTGTGTATCTCAAACAAAGGACGATATAGCTACAAATAACTAAGGAAGAAAGTATTCCAAGTAATAAAAGTAATTTTACTCATCAGCAATCACTAGTATAATCTAGCGATACTATACATGTATAGGTTTTTTAATATGCACGCTCATTTCTATAATTACAACTTTGACGGAACTGTACAGTTCTATTCAAATCCTTGGGGAAACAGATATTATATACGAAGGGACCAATGATAAACTTAAGACAGGAATTGCGTTCACCTTCAAGTGTAAAAGCATAACGTAAAGAAAGGCAAACAAAATCTTATCACCTGGAGCAATCAGAAAAGTTATTTCTATTACAAGTTGCTAGTCAATTTGTTATCCACAATGAGAGACTCCGTGTCAGTCTGAAGGCCTCAGAAACATTTATTACCACTGAAAAAAAAGGTCAAACTAGAGAAGCATACCCTTTTCAGTGCTTCCAAAAATATCATAGGGGTTTCATCTTCAGCAGATTTCTTTAATTCTGTAATAAGCTTTTTAATAATGTCCGCAATGCTTGGTCCATGCATCACATAATGTGAAATGATCTCTGGAGCAAGATAATCCTGCAACAAACAAAAGACATGAGATGCTATAGAATAAGCACTGAAATGTTCTTCTAAATTAATATTAGAAAATAATTTTTTAGTCCATTACAACTTAAATTGAAGCTGTTTTACTTGTTATAAGAATGTCCTTAAAAACGATTCTAATACTTGTCAGATCCTAGAAACTTCTCTATATATTCTTGAACGAGTTGTTCAGTCAATAATAATCATTAAACATTTATAATGTAGCATTGTAACCCAAATCACAATGGATGTTATTATGAAACTACTTATAAACCATGAGTGCTGATTAATCACATTCTTGCAACCAAAATTCAAATAACTAATGCAAGATCAGAGAAGAAGAGGAAAAGGGGGGGGGGGGGGCGCAAAGACTGCAGAAGTGACAATTACGAAGAAAAACATTTGATTAGAACAACAAAAATCATCATAATTCTACTTATCAAGTATACTGCTATACTGGGCCAAAAGTGCTCCATGCTAAGTTGAGCTCAAATAGAATGAACAAAGCAACAACAAACGAAAAGTGAGACCCTACCTCACCCCTGATTTTGAGGCCTCATACGTGATCCCATTGATATGAACCTCCCATGAAAAATCTGAACCGTTCACCTTGTTCTACATGCCTAAGATAGCCTAAGGGTTTCAAATCAAGTTACATGAAGTTCATTTGCTTATGTTTTGTCACGTGACAAAATTGTATGGCTGAAAATTCTTTATTTTTCCAACGACGTGATGAATGGGCAAATGAATGTCATATAACATGATCTTACACCCTTAAACTATTTTAGGCATAGAACAAGATAAACGGTTCGAACTCTTGATGGAGGATTCTTATCTATCTATATACAAAGCGGAGGTTTGAGCATGTGAGACCCTCCCTCTCCCCTTATTTTGAGGCCTCATGTGTGAACCCATTGATACGATCCCCACATGAAAACCATATCCTTTCATCTTGTTCTACTTGCCTAAGATACGCTAAGGGTGTAAAATCAAGTTGAAATCATTTGCTTATGTTTTACAACAAGATATAATTATATGGCAGAATGTTCCTAATTTTTCGAACGACATGATGGATCAGGAAATGAATGTCAAATAACTTGGTTTTACAACCTTAGGCTATCTTAAGCATGTAGAACGAGTTGAACGGTCGGGTTTTCCATAGGGGTTCGTATCATGGGGAAATAAGAGGAGGTAGGGTCCCACATGATCACCCGCCTATATATAACTCGATTTTACACCCTTAGGCCTATCTTAGGCATGTAGAACAAGATGAACGGATTGGATGTTTTATGGGGGGTTTGTATCAATGGAATCACATATAAGACCTCCAAATAAGAGGAGAGGTAGGGTCTCACCATGATCACATACCAAGGGGAGGAGCGAGAAAATTGTCAAGGGGGTCAAAGAACAACATGAATTAAAAAATAATAAAAGTAAAGTGGATCAATTGTTGTAAATATTTACAAAAATACTCAAACGATGTATAGTATCTATGCAATTTTTAAAAGTTCAATGGGTCAATTGTTATAAGTAATTATAAAGATAACCAAATTAAGTGTGGTATCTATGCAATTTTCAAAAGTTTAAGGGGGTCAATTTTTATAAATACTTGTAAAGATACCTAAATTGTGGGTGGTATTTATGCAATTTTCAAAAGTGCAAGGGGGTTGACCCCCTTGTCCACCAGATGGATCCGCCCCTGCATATCCCCAAACCACTCCCCCCCCCCCCCCCCCCCCTTCCCTATGTATATATACACTAGAATTGCTAAGAATTAGTTTTACAGACCATAACCTTCAACCTATAATATACATCCTACACCAATCATTCCAGTCAAATAAAATATTCCTATCAAATTAATGATATAAAAAAAATTAAAAAACATAATATACTTGAAATTATCTGGAGACAAATGTTGAAAATCAAGAAAATCCATTTCCTAATTTCTTAAATATAGTTGAGCTAGAAATGCAAATAAAACTAAAAGAGGGAATTGCATCTCGTACAAATTTATAGAATTTTAGATAACCTAGATGAACAAGACTTAAGTTTGGAAGTAGGCATCATCCACCTTTTTGAACACTTAACAAATGAAATATGCTTTTTAACTATCTAAGAGCATCTGTAGTGATTGGCTATATATCCAAAAAATGGATATTTTGAGAAAAAAAACCTCTGTAGTCATCGTCTAAATACCCATTTTTTGGGTTTTGGATGAACATGAGACATCTATATTTGGCAGCGGAAATGGCATTATGCATATTTTAGAAATCGGAAGATGATTTACCATCTTAGCGTCAGACAGTATATGATTTGTCGTCCGAGACCAATTTTTTAATTGCGAAATGAGTGGACGGCAAAGGATTTACAGTTGAATTATTAAAAAATTAAAAATTAAAAATCGGAAGATGTTCTTCCGTTTCATGAAGAGAGAGAAAAGTTGGCATTTGTGCATAGGTGTTGGGACGGCACATCATGTGCCGTCCTTCACATTTTTTTATTTTACTTTTTATTTACGGGACGGCAGATCATCTGCCGTCCTTCACACTATTTAAATAAAAAATAAATAAATAAAAAATACGCAGATCTTCAAACAGTATATGATCTTCCGATTCATCCAAAAAAAGCCATTTTTTGAGTATAGACGACTGCAGCGTTTGAGCTATTTGCTATTTTCAAAATATCCATATACCCATTTTTTAACTTCAACGACTACAGATGCTCACGGCTGAAAATTAAACCTTTTGTGCCAACTACCATTTACTTTAGAGGATGTATGAGCCAAAATTTACCTTAGGAACTACATTTTTAACCACCAACTTTGCAGCAACAAGAATAACTGCAGTTCGATTAGTTTCTTCAATATATTCATCATTTGCCTCTTCGTCTTCAGTCTCATCTGTGAGCACAAATACAAACCATCACATCTAATACTTTTGACATAATACGAAAAGAAATAGTTGACAAATATTAGCTAGGCACCATGGCCAATTCAAATAAAATTATCTTCTTCACGACATAGAAACACTAAAGGATGATGATACCTGAAATACTAATATGTTGTTCACAAAGCTTCCAGAAATTTTCAAGGATAAATGTATCTGGGCAATATCCTAATGATTCCAGCTTTGTGGAGGCATATTTTGACTTATCGAACAAGCACCAGAGCTCCGAAAGTATGCAACAAACCTGGGATACAGATTATAGTTATTAGATCAACTTCTATCCAGTTATTGGTCGATGAAAAACTATTAGAAAACAGTGTTGGTTATATTTAAGTGAAGGCTGGGTAAGCCTGGGTTAGTACTTTGATTTGTTTTTATCTTCAAGAAACTTATTCAAGATAAGGGCACACACTCGCTTCTCTCTTTCCTTTCGATTTTAGACAGTGATGGGATGGTACTTTGATTTGTTTTTATCTTATTGAAACTTACTCGAGATGAGAGCACACACTCACTTCTCCCCTTCCTTTCAATTTTAGATAGTGAGTCAGCAAAGTAATGCAGTTGCCCAAGCAAAGTAGTTCTCTTGGACAATAACGAAGATACAGATGCTTCTGATGGATTTTCACCATCAATGGATTCCAAACACCAAACTACATGCAAGTACATGTTCAGCAGAAGAAAGGCTACTACCTGAAAAGCATAGAGAATGTCATAATAAGAATAAACAAGAAATATGAGTTGCAAAGAATTTTAGCACAGATTCTCACGCGCCTCATTATCCAAGTTTTCTAAATCCCTAAGGATGCTCGCCATGTCTTCAAATAAGCCATCATTTGAAACAATTCTTTTCAATTGAAACTCATATAATCGCTTCAAATTAACCAAAAGGGGATATTCATCATCTTTCACCTGCAACTATTAATGTGTCATATTCCTTGATAAATTTTTAGCATAAATAACGCAAGCACATACCGCTACCTCCTTTATGGCTGATTTTAGCTTGAGTATCAAATCATTCTCAAGATCCTTTAGTTTATTTTGTGCATAATCTTGGAGCTCAGCTTGACTTTCAGAGGAACAAAAGGACAGAGCAGTAATACAAGATCTTAATGTATCTTTCTCACCATGTTTGAAAAAAGCATCAGATATGAATTCCAGAATAGATTTAAAGTTCTGAAAGCACAGGTTAATACAGAGTTATATTTGTTTGGTTATTTCAAAAAAATGTTGAAAGACAGCATGTATAGAAAATTAAATCACAAACCTGCTCTTGCCTCTTCAGCGAAAAAAGCTCAAGCTTCAAAAGCAGAACTATGTCAACCAAGGCTGAGACCTTTGATTTGTCTGATATATATTTTCCCAAGAGTAGTGGGTAGCTTTTCATCATGACAGTGGTTACCTCTTGCCTACTGTTTTCCAAGGCATCCTGAGATATAATATGACAAAAATTATGTCAATGAAGAACTAAATATTCCCTGATCTTCTGTAGCTATCAACTATACCCTCCTAACATCTGCTGAAGAACATAAGGTTGGAAACCTTTATTTTTCTTTTTCCAGCTAAATCAGTATTCAGGTCCTCTACCTCCTGTTAGTGTAAAAAAACTAAGTCTTATGAAGCAACAAGCCAATATATATTTATATAAAGCTAAAGCTTCCAAAGAGACCTGCTTCTGTTGCCAGAACTTTTTTAAAATACATGATTACATGAATGTTGCTTTATTACAATTATGCGAGGAGCAAAACTTATACCTTTTGAGCTTTAGTATAATAGGGTTTCCTGTTGTCTGTTGCTGGGACAATCTTCTCTCCAACAGCTTTTTTAACAGAAGCACGAAGTAAACGTACAAGGTTGGTTGCATCCACATCAGTAAGTTCGATCAAAGGATTCTCATCAAGGAGCATAGAGATAATACATTTCCAATCCTGTGTTAAAACAGATGAAAGGTATATGCTATTTTAGAATAACTCAATAAGAACAGCGACTTAAGACTGTTGAGTTCATAAAAAGCTCTTATAAAAAACAAACAAAGATCTCTCGATCTAGTGACTTTGACTTATTACTCAAATGACTATGGATAGAAAGACTGGCTGCTTATCCTTTCTCATTACACACTTCACTATCTTAACCCTGCTCAAAGGAAGCAACAAATAGACCAACCCCAATATAGATAGCAATGTAAAGATACCCATGAGGCAATTTAAAACATAAATTTCAAATTAGCATTTCTTGAATGACAAATAAACAAATCATAAAATTGCCAATTCTACAACAAAATACCCAATCTGTCAATATCTCTCATAGCCAACTGTAAGAAGGCGGCAAAGTAAACAAAAGTTAAAGACTGGAACCTTATCATGCTATTAATCTGTTGTAGAATTGTCAATCAAGAAAAAACACTTTAAGCTCAAATAATCATACAAATCTGATGGCATGTCCAAAAACAATAATGCAAGTGATGATAATGATTGCACCAAATTAACTGAAAACTGAGAACTCAGAAAACCATTCCCTTGAGCATTAATCTTGTTCCAAAAATATAAGAAGGGACTTTAAGGAAATGATTACATAAATGGGAATATATCCCCTCCTTTTGTTTTATTATATTTACAGTTTGCCCTCAAATGAAGCAGTATTAGATAGAGAATTCATAATAGAATTTGTTAATATGAATTTATTAATACTTTTCATTGTAAACCATGAATTATAAGACAGTGGCTGCCAAATTAATGCAACTGAAAATGTCATTTCCATTTCTCCATATTAGTCCAATCTTCCAAAAGTGGAGAGATGCTAAAACGCAAAAGAAATGGAAGGACCAAAAATTTGGTTTGACAGAATAGTAGCCCATGCGTACATTTTTTTTAATGTACAGACTGTTTCACAAACACTAAAAGTGGGCCTTGACCATGTTGAGCATGTATCCAATACAGATGCCTGCCAGCAAATATCAGACATTCAAATTTCTGTCTCATCAAATACCACCTGAAGCGGCATATCCAGCTCTTCCCAGAACATATTTTGGTTGTCACATTTTTATGAATGGGAAACATGAAAAAGTGAGTGAGAGAAACACATGAAAGAGAGTACCATCAGAGGTGGTGATTGGGGGATGGTTTGGTTTTAAAATAGAGGTAAGTTAAGGTTAGGGGTTATAATTACCCAGAATTGGGGATGACTATTGGATATTAATTCAAACATCCAAAATTCCATATAACATTGTCACTCGCTTAGTAATAGTTTTATGGTCTCGATATTCACAAGTTTCTTTGTTCGTTTATTTGTTTTGTTTTCGTTTTTTGTTGTTGCTGTTGGTGCCT
The DNA here is from genome assembly GCA_017893485.1 of Hemerocallis citrina. Lineage (NCBI taxonomy): Eukaryota > Viridiplantae > Streptophyta > Magnoliopsida > Asparagales > Asphodelaceae > Hemerocallis > Hemerocallis citrina. The sequence continues at coordinate 39,855,557 of CM030359.1, forward strand.
GTGTCTCTGAATCTGAATATAGCTGCCACTTTCCACTTTAGTCCAGAATTAAGCCATCAACCTCCCAATTAAAGAGTGGGAACCATTACCATCTTCACTGTAAGTGCTTCGAATCTAGACATAATATATGTTACTGACTGTAAATCCAACTGCGAAAACTTACACTGCATAGCATTCAACGGTAAATTCCTAGCGGGAAAAAGAAAAATTCAATGGTATAACATAACTAACAGTTGGTAATAGCTTAAGCTACCATTTTTTATTTTATTTTATTTTGTTACTCAAGATGCTACCAAATTTTATATTAGAAAAAAGGAACATTATATATAGATGTCCTTGTATGTTTGTTTGGGTAAAATCTTTGTTGTCATTCTCGTCTGTGTCACATTCTAGTTCCATGCCCATACAACATAATGTACTGTACATATCTTGTTGACCAATTGAGGAAACGTATGTAAGTACAGTTAAGCTACTGATATATCTATATTATGTTTTTTTATTCATAGCATGGCTGTTATCAGTATATTAGTTGTTAACTCAACAAGAAGTACTCGTTATTTTCATATAGCTCTGATAGAAATATAATTTATTAACTAAGATTTTAATAAGTAAAGGCTGTACCGGTCCACAGACAAGCCCATGTGTCAGCAACATACCTTCATGGCCTTCATATCATCCCATACATCATCAATCACATATGCACTTAAGATTGGATCATCAGGAAATTCTCGTAGTATTTGTAGCATTCTTCCCAAATGAACCTCAGAAGATTCATTATCTCCGCCTGGAAGAACACAATAACATTGAATAAGTTGGAAAATATTGAACATGTAAAGGTATAGAATGTGAGCTTGAGTGTTGAATAAGTTTATACCTCTTGCTCCCGATAGGGAACTTTTAACATTTTGTGCAATCAAATGGTCATATACTAGTTCACCAATTGCACGCCTTATATTGGGTGGCTCGTCAATAAGCAAATCATACAAAGGACCTAATTCATCATCTGTAAGGAGCTGATGTCTGCAAAAAATAGGACACAAAGTTTAAGAAATACCAAAGATATAACCAAATCATATCTCTCTATGAAGCTTTGATATTTAAAGGAGCATTACCGCATCAGTTGTTTTAGAAGTCCTATCGCCAATACAGCCACTGAAGTATCAATGTCATCAGCAAGCTCAATCATTCTATTGCAAAACCTTTCAGTGAAAAGACCAAGCAATGGAACATTATCATCCACGTCATAAAGACTTTGCAATGCAAGAATTGAAGTCTTTCTCACTGTTGCACTCTACAGATGCAATTAAATGATACAGCCACTTTAAAAAAGTGAATGGAGGTACGTAACATATTGAAGTTAACACGAAAATTCAATCAAATAAAACTTACTTTGTCATTTAATGTCCAACCAAGATATTTTAAGTAAGAATCCTGTAAGAACAGTGAGGGATATAATAATATCCAAGTACCAAGAGATCTGATGCACGCCATCCGGATCTCAGGATCGACATCTCGATACCTGTGCATAAATAATCTATACAAAAGCAATATTTTAGATTAATCGAGAACAGAGTAGGATTTTGATCAGAAAGGAATTTTGTTGCAAGTTGTGCTCACCCTGTAAATATCCTGCGCATCATCTCCTCAGCAACGGTTATCATTTCGTGAGTCAGAGATAACCTTTTGTTTAATGACTCCACACGAGGTCCATCATTTCTTTTCTTCTTTTCGGCATTTAACTGTCTCTGAGTAGTTTCTCTCTGCCCACCTATTGTTTTAGCAACAGTAATATAGGATGTGACAAGTTGTAGGCCCACTAGCGAAGCCACCTGACGATAAATCCTTGGTGGAGTACTGCAGGTGAAATGTAATTGTGATTCTTCAACAATAGTTGTGTGAGCAAACATGTGGGATGTCAAAATGCAGACTTCTTGCTAAACATGATGCTCTCTTAGCTCATATTATGCACAAAGCTAATACATTTCCTGTAGTAAGTCTTAATATTATTATGCACAAAGCTAATACATTTCCTGTAGTAAGTCTTATTATCTTGCAAGAACAATTCCATTTTATAAGGGATTTTGAAGAGTTGCTCCATCAGTGCTAAAGCATGAAATGCATGACAAAGATGGTGGTTGCTACTGAATCGTAAAAACTGTTTTGACTCTTTTATGGAGCTTTCTCAGCTTAGCATGCTCTGCAACTGATCCACTTAAATGGACAGAAAGAGGCTATCAAAATGTTCAGCTACAAATATGTTGCAGTATTAATGTACGTCAACTCTAAATTTTAGTTTCATCGTGAAAAACAAGAAAGAAATGTCGCAAATGCTATCATATAATGCACGAATTCTGATGTATACTGAAGGGTGAAATATATATTAATTCCATTTCCCAATATTTACAGGAAACAGCATGTGAGTTATGTATGCATATATGTAAGTTGAGAGAGGCTAGTCAGTAAATCGTACCATGCCAGTGGAATAATATAATCCATGCATTTCTCAAAGAGGACCTTATCAAACAATGGTCCCGTCTGACATTCTAGAACAAGAGCATCCCAGAACAATGCAAGATTTTCATTGAAGTTTTTAAGTTCCTTCTGCTTTTTAAGTTCCTTTTGCTTGGAGTTGTAGTTGTCCTCCAGTTGATCCTAAGTAAACAAATCAGTTAAAGACTAAACAAAGTTGATCAAATAAATACAAAGCCTGTGCATGATTTTGCCAAAACCTTCAAGAAACAGGAACTAATCATGATAAACATTTTATTTTTTATAAAAAGGATACATTTCTAGCTAATTCCACCAAAGATTCCACCACATCGTCGACATCTATCTCATCAAGGGATGCAACATCAAGCCGATATTTAGCTCCACAAGCCTGTCCATATGCACCGAAATGAATTTAGTGCATACTGCATACAAATATCAATATCACCAAGGATATAAAGTGTAACAGATTACCTCAAATAGCATCATTAGAATCTCAACCATAACAGATTTAGGATCTGATTCATACTTCTCAACTAACCGTTTGACCATATAGGGAATCAGCTTGCCATTATATTTGATAATATCTGCCAAGATATGGGTAGTATAACTTAATAATTCAGACTTATAAGAGATCATGAGTCAATAAGGAATACAAAACAACAAAAAAATTGTTATATACAGATTAATTCATCTTGGGACTTTTAGCAATCAGTTCATTCTATGGATTAAGTAGAACATAGCTAAGCAAAATCAAGTTTAGAGTAATCAACAAATTTTAATTCACTCTTTTCTTAGAACAAGGAATTGAAATCAGTATAACAAAGCTGTAGCATACAATATTAACATCTTCTTACATTAAATTTTACAGCAATCAACACATTTAGTCTGAATACTTTCCTTGAACACCTATGTAGTAGAAATTTGAAAAGAACAGTAAACAAAAAATGCTAAATAGAAAGGGCAATAATAGCACATAATTTTTTCATTTTAGCAATCTATTAACTTTATTGACCATTATGTTTTTTCTCTCAATTTCTTCTGCCTTTTCCTACTACCTTCAATCGTAGAGAAAAGGTAGATTTCAGGGTTGAGATTTTTAGCAATCAAAGTTTCATTTTTGGACAGTTCCTTCTGCCTACAGTTATCAGCGGGAAGTCAGTTTTCTATTTACTATTAACTACTGAGCCTGGCTACAATACCCGTCTTTTTTCGATAAACAAATTTAAAAAGAGACTATATATATATATATATATATATATATATATATATATAGCAGCATGTAACATTCATGCCAAAGACCAATTCACTTCAATAACCAAATTTGAATGCCCTCAAACCTCTGCACTCTCACCTCCCTTAATCTTAAGGTTTCAAAGCAACCAGCACCTGCTAGAGTTTTCAAGCAACCAGCCATATTATGAATAATAAAAGTAAAAAAAGCATATATTAAACCTGCAAAATAATAAACAAACATAGCGCACAGCTAGAAACAACAGTCATTGAAATATTATCATTTTGTTTGTTTTGTTCAACATAACACTAAAATATCGTCATTCATTCATCCATTCACTCAATCAGTCATTCAGAAACTAAAATGATATCAACCACTCATTCATTCATTGGCTTGAATGGATGAACGAATGAACCCATGGCTTCTTAATTTCAACTTACCACTTACAATATTTACTATTATGACCCAAATAAGTTTGAATGTGGCCTCACTGTAAATGAAGCAAACCTACAGGTGCAATGCACATCCTTCTTTTTACAAACATTTGTCGGAATCAGATATCACCAAATTCATCCTTAAAATGATGACCAATTCACAAGTTAGAAGCTATACGTCATTAAATGTCCCTTAATAATGGTTGATAATTATCTATACTTGCATCAAATAAGTAAAGAAAATGTGTCTTCGCGATTATAACTCAATGAGATGTAGAGACAGCCTTCATTCTGTGTCAAGCCAACCGCCTCATACCTTGTGCATTACACGTGCTCCTGTTTTCCTAAATACCACAAATTTTAGCTCTTCTAAGAACATATTGCAAAATGCAAGAAACACGGTAATGATATGTCTCCTTATCTTAAGCTCTATTAGAAAATCTTACTCCCTTTCACTCTACAATTTTCCACATATATTAAGAAATTCCACAAATTCATTCAGAAAGTAGATTAATCCTCTTAATTAAGGCCCTTAAATAAGCAAGTAATAATAAACTTCCAACTTCACCCTCTCTTTTTTTCTTGGGAATAAAAAGAAGATTGGTGCTCTATTAAGGATATCATTTGTTTTAAGTGAAAAGATTTCAATGAATCTTTTGGTAGTCTGATACATGGTTTCAACTTTGAGCCGATACTGAGATGCATTGGCCAGGTCGCATTGAAATATTTGCGTATGATACTACCAATAAATGACAAGTGATACATGATACCTAGGCCGAATTATGAAACCGTGTCTTACACAACTTCTTTAAATAATAAGGCCCTGTCTCGGAACAAAGTTATGTTAGGATAACTAGAATTATCTCACACAACTTTACAAAAATCTAGTTATCCTAACTCTGACATGTTTGGGACTCATTATGAACGTTACAATTATCTCACCTGAATAATTGAGATAAATAATTGAGATAACTGCAATTATCTAAACTCCACTCTAATCTAATTTTTCTGAACTATGGGAGTGCCAAACACCATGTTCAATGATTTTAAGTTGGATGGAAAGGTATGACAAGCATACCTTGTACCTCCACAGTAAAGATAATTTTAGTTATCTTATATTTGTTCCCAAACAGGGCCTAAACTAACATCTATTTTCGGAAAGCAATAACCCCATGGGCGCCAAGTAAAATGAGACGAAAGTAGTATAACTTTATAACGATGTCATTGTAACTTCTACTCACACAATTCATCATTTTTCTTGGCACACATTCAAAAACATTAGGCACCAATAATGTTAATTCTCAAGGCAACCAATACTGACACACTTGCAATTCGTTAAAAAAATCAATCAATATGTGAGTTAACAATCTAGTACAATCATCATTGAATTCTCCAATCGAAAGGTTTTAAGAAATAAGTAACAACAAAATACCATCTTTACTCTATTCTTCTTATTGGTAATGTAACAAGAACATTTGCTCCTTTAAAAAATATATGGGTATTATCAGTAGTTTACGCTAAAATATATTAAGGAAGATTTCAGTACTTTAATAGATCTTCTCAAAGAAAAAAAAATAAAACCGCGTAACAACAATGATGTCTTTCTGTCTTCCAATCACACAATTCATCGCCCCACAAAAATCAGAAATACTATAAACTAAACAGTGTCAACTCCCTACGCAACCAACTTCCCCCACACCCACAATTCTTCAAATCAAGCATGCAGAATACACATGCTAACAATCTAACACGACCATCATTATATCATCCCATCCTAGGCTTAAAAAAGCGCAAAAACGAACCCACCCACAAGTGATGAAGGTAGTAAAACATAATAACAATGTCTTTCTATATTTTACCCACGCAATTCATCACTTCTCTCCGTACGATTCAAAACCACTACAAACTCAGCCATGTCAATTCTCGAAAATCAAGCGTGTACAATACACATACTAACAATTCTACTACAACCACCACCAACTCCTCCCATCCTACAATTCAAAAAAAGTGCTTGCAAAAACGAACCGATCAACGAGTGATCTTCAAGATCCAGATTCCTCAGATTCGGCCCGCGCTTGCGCTTCGCTTTCGGCGTTAAATCCTCGAAATCTTCGAACTCCCCATCGCCGGATCCGTTCTCAGGCTCGTTCCATCCGCTCGACTTCGCCGGAGCTCCACGCACGGCACCGGCGGCGCGTTTCTGCGGGAAAACGAATACAGTGAGATGGAAACCTAGAAATGGGAACGGGAGGGCTAGGAATGGGACTTACGGGGCGGCGAATTGAGGATTCGGATGGAGTCGACATGAGTGAGGAGAAATTGGGGAATTGGAAACCCTAGAAACTTTTGAGAGGGAGATGGGAGAGAGTGGGTTGAAAATGGAGAAGATGTGCCCGCCTAATTACTAAGCATGTTTACACGTGCGATGCGCGTTTTTTGGGTTTAAGTCGGGAACTAAATTTTGTAATAAATTAAGGGATATTTTAGCAAATGTCATCATTCAAAATGTGAAAATTAGCATGTACTCCCGCTATTTTAAAATACTAAGAAATACCTGCAGTCTGGGCAACACAGTTAAAATTTTCGTTAAGTGAACTCACGTATGTTACACGTGACACTGTAAAATGACATAAATACCCACAATAAAGAATATGAGCATCCACAATGGTTTTTTATATTTTTTGACAAAATAGCAAAATGAGAATTGACAAAAGAGAAATCGCTACACTAATTTATTTCTCATATTTTGAGAAAGAATTAATTTTTTAATCGGACGAGTTATTTTTGTAATTTTTAGTAAAATTAAAATAGTGTTAGTTATTAATTAGTAATTAGTTAGTTAATTAATTATTAAAATAATACTAAATCTTTATCAATCAAATCAAACATATTTAATGGGAGAGTTGTAAATCAACAAACAATTTTTTATTAATTTTTTGTAACAATACAAACACATGGGTTGCACGTGTACTGTAGTTTTCAACTCTTCCTTTTTTTAAACGGATTTTTTACGTGTAAACCCCTAACAAATATAATAATATCATATATCCTCCTCACAAATGTGTATTTTCGTATATGCCCCTAACAATTTGGACTTTATTTTATATTTACCCCTGTGTTAGATATCACTAAGTTAACTATGATTTTACAGACAAATAGAAATCAAATTAAAAGATCAAATTAAACAATTAAATAAGAAAAGATTTAATAATTTTAAGGATTGGAGATTAGAAGTGATCAAATGAAAAAATCTTTCACATAGAGTATCACTTTATAAAATTAAAGCTACTAAGTCAATGTAAAGATGCAAAACCACAAATTTATGAAAAAATTAACACAACCATTGCACGTGGTAATTACTACCAACTTACGTGTACCGCATGTACAATTCCAACTCTTTATCAAGACGTGCATCGCACATGAAATATACTAGTTAAATATATCCTAAAAGTAATTAGTGTGTTAATTAATGGGTTTGAACACATGAAAGTGACATCTCCATCTCAAATGGGACATGTTGTCCCGTTTCTTGATTTTTTTTAGATCGGACAGGACAACATGTCTCGTCTGATACTTTTTTTTGAAATTTTTTTTTCGGAACAACATGTTCCGTCCGATACTTTTATTAAAATCGAGACGAAACACTTGTTTCGTCCGTTGCGATTATAAAAAAAAAAATAGGCCCTATATTTGAGAATGAGCAAATCGTTTCTCAAATATGAGAAACAACTGTGGCTCATTTCTCAAAATATGGCAATTGTAACCCATGTTTTCCCAATTCCGTATTTTCTGTGTATTTTTGGTATTTTAAATTTTTGTAAATTATTTTCTCGCTTTCAAATTCTTTTTCTTAAAATGTACTGTCGGATCTCCTATTAAAGTTTATTTTTAATCAATAATTTTATTTGTAACTATTCACTATGATTTTCATATTGTAATACAAACCCTATTTATGTTGTTATTATTATTATTGTTATCAGTATTATTATTATTATTACTGTTATCCTTATTTTATTATTGTTATTATTGTTATTATTATTATTACCCTTGATTGATAAAGTAAAAATCTATTTATATTGTTAATTGTATTTGTAGCATTTCAAATAAATTTTATATTGTAATGCAAATTACATTTTATTATAAATTATATTTTTATTGGTTACTCTATTTTTTTTCCTAATGGATTTTAACCCTATTTTCCCCCTATTGGATATACCCTGTAAGCCAACTACCCAATAACCATTTAAACCCATAACCCATTATAACCCCAACCCTACCCATTTATACCCCCCTGCATAACCCTAACCTTATATTCTCAACTCTCTATATATATACAACATGTCATCTTTCCCCAACTCTAATTATCATCTTCACCCTAGTCGTCAGCCGTTTCATCTCCTTTAAACCCAACCCTCCTATTCATCATCCCCTCGTCTCTCTCGCTCATCTCTCTCCCCCGGTGCTTCCCCTCCCGTCGTCAGTGACTCCCTGCCCCCTCTCTCTCCGACACAGGCAGACGCGTAGCAGCCACGACAGCCCAGCATTGCCCTATCTGCCTGTTGTTCCTTGCCTTTCCACCTGTGCTGCCTCCTCCCGAACGCCGCACGACAGCAGCAGTAACAGTCAACATCGTCGGTAGCCCGCGACAGCTCCTCCTCGGTGCCTCTCTTCGTCGACGACAGCAGCAAGCCAGCTCCTGTCTTGCCCTGTGCTTCTTTCGACGCGCCGCAGCAACAGCAGTCGGAGCTCCTCCTCCTCTTACTCTTCTCCGACGCCAGTAGCCACTTGCGGCTGCCAGCTTGCCGCCCTGTGCCGATCGCCGTCGCGTTGCCTCCTCCCGAGCATCGGCCACCGGCGCCTCCAGCTGCGACCCCGGCACTCCTCACCGTGCCGCGTCACTATTTCGTCACCCCTGTGCACCATTGATGGGTTGCTGTTTTGATCAAAAGTTTGATCAAGTGATTCTGACCATCCGATCGCCATGATCAGCCTGATCATCATGATCATCATACCCATCATCCGATCTTGATCTCCATCAAGATCCGTGCCCGATCGTGATCATCGTGATCGTTTTCTTGTTGTCGTGCCGCCGGGATTCCGATCCTGTTATTCTTCGCATATTCGGATTAATCTAACATCGTCCTAAAGGCAAGTCATCTCATTCTCAAATTGTATTGTATCGTATTCAAGATTGTTTATTGAATCCCGCAAGTATATCCATATTGATTATCGTATATTATTTATTGTTGTTCATCGTTAGGATACTACGGATTTACACGAGCGAATCCAAGTAGTAGTCTTGACTTCGTGCCGTCTTTTTGCCTCCGACTTATTGAGATCTTACATGCATTCATATAGTTAATTATTGAATACAGGAATAGGGATTGCTATTGTATTTCATGTCATGACATTACACAACTATTGTAGATTGTATACTAGAGTTGATTGTTCATATGATTGATGATGGTGTGTTGGTTGATTGTGATTAGCAAGATTATGGACATTATACATCGTAATACCATGTTCACATAGACGTAACTTGTTGTGATTAATAATTGTTAATCCCTAACTCATCATTCATAACATATTAATCATTTGATTCATGAAGAATATGTTAAGACCCTGAAATTTATTGTCAACCTGAACATTATCATGCTGTTTCGACCTAGATAATGTCATCAAAATCAATAACTTTCTGAATATGAAATGTAGCCCCATGTTTCTAGTTTCCAGAACATCCAGAATTTTTGAATTCCGACTTATATTGCATGAGTTATGACCTTTTTACTGCTGATGCGCTATATTTTCATATTTATGCACATACCATGTTAAGCTGATGAATTAGGTGAACTAATGATCAAATATTACCATGATAATTTCCAGATTGATGTTTGACATGATTAGGGCAATGAAAATTATTTTTACTGATTTTTACAATGAATATTTACTCTTGTTACAACCGAAACTAGTTGACACTGATAACCAGCCAGAAACAGTAACCTGTAAAGAACACTGAAATTCACCTAGCCACTTTTGTCGGAATTTGGACTTTAATATGCATTGGAACCGGGCAGGAGTCTAGTTTCTAGACCTTCTGACGGATCCACATTTGCAATCCTGTAGCAACGAAAATTCTGATTTTGGTACACCAACCTACTGCTGTCCAGAATTGGGTTCCTATGTTTAATAATATATAATTGAATCTATAATGTTGAATTTGGTGTATTTGATTGTATAGAGTACATTGCATGATCTTAGGGTTGTGTTGTCATCATTCTAGTGTCCCTTATTAATCGTATTATCGCTCCCCATTGATTTTATGTCCCTATTGTTCCCTATTAGTATTGCATGTTAATTGAATAAAGAATGTTAATTAAGCCGGGGTTAAGGGTTGACTAGGGTAGATGATAATATAGTGACTATACTCGGGAATGTGGGCATTATTTCCCAAAATATTGTGACGGCTAGTGCAATCGATTTATTGATGGATTACTGGCCACAATATCCCAATTCATCGTGTATTGTTTAGGATTATTGTGCCGACTATTGTTATCGTTATTGTGCAATAAATTGCTATTGTTATCGTTATTGTTATCGTGTCGAGTACATGAACTATAGAAACTACCACCTTGGTCTAAACGAAATTGATTGTATGCATCAAATCTGTAGTATGGGATGCAATAGTATGTGCATTAGTTATGATTAAAAATGAATAATAATAGACTTAAGACTTCATCACATTGTCATCGCATTTTGTCATCGTTATCGAACAGTATTATCATTATTGCTTACCGTTATTGTTATTTTTTATTGTTTGGTTATAAATCATCGTTATTGCACATTGTACTATTATCGCTTTGTCACTGTTCAATACTATTGATTTCATCGTTCATTGAATTCATCGTTATACGGTTATTGTCATTGTTTCTCTGTTTCTTTATTTGATGTCCACGATTTGCGCTAATGACATATTATTCTGTCTTTTAGATGAACAGCTTACAGAAAATCAAGAAGATTTGCCTGACGGACTAGAAGAGCAACAATGGTGAAAGAATTGTTGCTACGCCGCTTAAATAATAATTGTTTTATTTAGAGAACTTTAATAATTGAACAATATTGTTAATTCTTGTATTTGTGGGTTTTTGACCCGAATATTGTTATTGTTGATTCCAAATGTTGGATTGATATTTTGTTGATTATTTTATGCTTAAATTCCAAGTATTGTTATTCATGTGATTACTCCTTTAATGCGTGTGTGGTTGTATTACTTCTTGTTTATATTGTTGAGTTGAATCGATAACAGCTTATGAATGACGCAAGGCAATCGCTGGGTCATGTCACGTGCTTGCATTCCGTATTTTTGGAAAGCAGGGCGTGACAGCAATATAGCAAACCACTGTGGGTATGTTTTTGCCAAAATATGGCAAAATGGCAAATTTAGAAAACCACTATGGATGCTCTCATTCAAAATGTTAAAACTAGCATATACCCCCACTATTCTAAAAAACTTAAGGATACCCTCACTTTTTACAATTTTTTTGGTATGTAGTTTGAGTTCATTTGACTCTTTTTTTCTTACAGGATGCTTGTGAAATGTGAGAAAGTGATGGTCACACGACCATTTGTGTGTCCATGGATTTCAATGGTTTTCAGATGTTGTTGTAGAATCGAAACTGAGCAAGGACTTTGTGGGTAAGATGAACTTAGACAAGCAGGTGTTAGGTGTTGTGAAAAATTTATGTTATATGTTGTTAGTTAGTGTAAACAACTTTCTTCATGTATTGATGATAACAACGTAATGGAAAGTAGATATTTATATATTTTTTTTGACAACAAAATCAATATTTCATTTGTCATACAACCGAGAGCTTAAAAGATAATAAAGATAAAGTTTAAAACACATAACGAGTCACTTGACCACAAATTCTCACAAATAGGTTCATAACCCATATCCTCCATAAGTAAGAAACTAACAAAGAGGTTCTAAGTCATATTTAGAACCAAAAAACACCAAAATCATATCTACCATAAGTAAAAACTAAAAAGCAATATCTAAGATAGAATCTAAACCTCAAAAAACACAAGCTGTCACTGCTGGTGTGGTGGTTGATGGAAGTGTTGTTGTGGTGGTTGTTGGGTGTTAAAATTGTGGTGTTGCTGCTGTTAAATACCTCTGCCTGACCATGGTTGTCTTGGTTGTTGTGGAAAATCTCCAAATAAAAATGATTGAATGAATGATCTTCCTCCATGTCCAGTTTGTGAAACAATGATGTTTACTCTTCCACCGACCCTTTTGCCCATGGATGCATTATTCTCTCCTCTCTCACAATTAAACCATGATTCAAAATCATCTGACGTGCCACTTAAACCACCTGATATGTCCCTTTAACTAGTAAATCCTCCTCTTGAACCACTCAATCCTCTTCCTTCTCCTCCAATGTCAGGTGTGGATAATTGTCCTGTTGCTCCAACAGTTGAAGTAGCCACCCTTTGGTTGAAATTAGTCTGTGTAAACACTCCTCTGCTTTTGGGTTTCTTCCTAAGTTGTGTACTTGCAAATTCAAATTGCTCCCATATCTTGCTTTGTTGTGGCCCAGAGTTCCACAAGAACTACACTATTCTTCCTTCTTGGTTCAGCATCAGTCTCACTTAGGTCCCTTCTCCTAGCCATCCTTGGTGATACAAGTACTGGAGCTAAGTCGACTGGTGATACGAGTGCTGATGCTAAGTCGACTGGTGCTACAAGTGCTGGTGCTAAGTCGACTGATGCTGAGCCCACACCTGATGCTGGTACTGAGTCTGCACGTGATGAGAATGTGAGTACTGGAGTGAGGAGGAGCTCCAGAAGGAGGACAGCACCTGATCGGTTGAGGTACTATGGCCTACAAGGTGCACGGGTACACAATCAGATAATCTAAGGGAGGACTTGGCGGGAAAAGGCAATGCAGGTGTGAAAAGAATCTACAGCTGGGTATAAATAGAGTATAGGGTGTGTGTGAGCTGGGCATGAATTGTAACAAACTTTATCGTCTTCTTAAATCCTCTAACAAACTTTCCTTCTCCAACCTTCTTCTTTCTTCTAGACCCTCCTGTGTAATCCTCTGTTTTTCTTGAGCTGTGATTTCTTCTCATCAATATTAGCGAATACAAGTATTGAAGTGGTGAGAAATAGATACTCCTGTGTTGATTGCCTTGAAGTAGATCTGAACATTCATTTGGGGGTATCAATTTGGTGCTTCCACTGAGTTGAGCTCTAGCAATGGCGGAAGGGAGACGATCAGTAGAAGATCTACGGGAGACTACTCGCATTCAAGCTGAGCAATTGCAAGCATTAGCAAATGATGTTGATACACAAAAGAAGTTGTTCTCAGAAATGTTCCTACGATTTGCAGCCATGGAAAGCAACATGGAACGATTTACAATCATGGAGGAAAAGCTTAATCGAGTTGAAAGTATTGAGGAGAAGTTGGATCATCTGCTAAGGAGCACTGTTTCATCAGGTAACTCAAACTCTATAAGCTCATCTTCCCCTTCATCACAGCATGATAACCACTTCAAAAATCCTCGACTAGACTTTCCTAGATTTGAAGGCAATAACCCTATGGAATGGTTGTTCAAAGCGAACCAATATTTTGCATTTCATAAAACCTCTACAGAACAGAAACTGCATATAGTATCATTCCATCTCGATGGCAGAGCATTAGCTTGGTTTCAATATAAATATGAAAATGGTGATTTTATAAATTGGGAGGTATTTGTAAAGGAGTTAGATATCAGGTTTGGGGTTTCTCCATTTGTAGATTATACAGGTCAGCTGTTTAAACTCACTCAAACCACCACACTAGCTGCATATCAGGATCAATTCGATATGTTGATCAACAAGACCAAGGGTCTATCCACTAATCACATTTTGAGCAACTACATCTCGGGGTTAAAACCTGGTATCCGTAGAGAAGTACTAGCACATAAACCAACTACGTTAGCGGATGCAATTGGCTTAGCTAGACTCCATGAAGATAAGATTGTTGAACCAAGATATCAAGGTGGTCGTGGGGGATATCAAAGACCACCTTGGCAACCACCACCTAGTAACCTACCACCCCTACTACCAACTCCAGATCAAACCAAACACACACCAAACACAAATTTCCAATCCAAATTTGCAGTAAAGAGAATTCCTCCAGCTGAGTGGGCAGCTAGAAAGGAGAAGGGGCTATGTTTCAACTGTGATGAGAAGTATGTGCCTGGCCATAAGTGTCAACGCAAATTCCTAATGCTGTTAGTGGAGGAAGGGGAGGAACAAGGAGCTGTGCCTGCGGAGCTGCAGCACACGGAAGCTGAAGGTATTTTATATGAAGTTGCTAGTAATGATACCCCAGGGATCTCTTTTCATGCTTTTTCAGGCAATAAATCCTTAAGAACACTGAGAGTGCAAGGTTCTATTAAGAATCATTCCATACAAATTATGATTGATAATGGCAGCACTAACAATTTTATGCAGGAAAGATTAGCTAAATTTTTGAATTGGCCAATCCATCCAACACCTCAGTTCACAGTGATTGTAGGCAATGGTGAAACACTGCAATGCGAAGGGGAGTGTTTGGGTGTACCTGTGGAGATTCAAGGTCACTCTTTCTTGATTGATTTCTATATTTTACCTATACATGGCTCAGATGTAGTGTTGGGTATTCAATGGTTGAGGCTATTGGGAAGAGTTGTTCATGATTATGATGCAATGACCATGGAGTTTATATTCGGTGATAAAAAAAGTTTTAATCCAAGGTGGAGAAGCTCCAGCTCCATCACAAATAGAACTCAATTCATTGCGGAGGGAGATTACTACAAATGCAATAGGTGAATTCTTCCATTTAGTATTACAAGATGAAGACCGTGACCAGCAGATTCATCCAGATATTGCAAAACTGATACAGCAACATGACTCTCTATTTCATGAAGTTGGTGGGTTACCTCCTACAAGAGAGTTTGATCACTCTTTGCATTTGATACCAGGTATGGGTCCGACCAATGTCAGACCATACAAGTATCCCCATTTCCAGAAAAATGAAATAGAACGACAAGTTCAAAAGATGTTACAAGAAGGGATCATTAGACATAGTAGAAGCCCATTTTCATCTCCAGTTTTGCTAGTCAAGAAGAAAGATGGGACTTGGAGATTTTGTGTCGACTATAGAGCTCTCAACTCAATCACAATAAGGGATCAATTCCCTATCCCAACAGCAGAAGAACTTTTTGATGAGCTACAAGGTGCAAAATTTTTTACCAAGCTAGATCTCAGAGCCGGCTACCATCAAATCAGAGTTCGAGCTGAAGATGTGGAGAAGATAGCCTTTAGAACCCATGAAGGCCATTACGAATTTCTAGTCATGCCATTTGGCCTAACTAATGCTCCTTCAACATTTCAAGCAACAATGAATTTCATGTTCAAACCATATTTGCGAAAATTTGTTCTTGTGTTTTTTGATGACATTTTAGTTTATAGTGCAGATTGGGCAGCACACCTGCAGCATCTAGCTATGGTATTGAGAATTTTAGAACAAAATCAATTCTTTGTTAAGAAGAGTAAATGTGAATTTGGTAAGAAATCTCTCGAGTATCTGGGGCATGTGATTTCGGCTGATGGTGTTCAAGCTTGTCCATCTAAGGTGGAAGCTATTAAAGATTGGCCAACCCCAAAGACATGGAAGCAATTGAGGGGATTCTTGGGGTTAGCAGGCTATTATAGACGATTTGTGAAAGGGTATGCGTCCAAAGCTGCAGTGCTTACAAACTTGTTGAAGAAAGATTCATTCAAATGGAGCACAGAAGCTGATTTTGCTTTTTCTCAACTTAAAGAAGCTCTTCAAAGTACACCTGTGTTAGCATTACCAGATTTTTCGAAGCCATTCACTATAGAGACTGATGCATCGGGGAAGGGAATTGGAGCTGTGTTGCAACAAGGTGATCATCCAATAGCATTCTTTAGTAGAATGATGTCTCCAAGAATGCAATCAGCATCTACTTATGCAAGAGAAATGTTCGCAATTACTGAGTCAATCAAGAAGTGGAGACAGTACTTATTGGGAAGAGAATTTACTATATGCACAGATCATCAGAGCCTGCACCATATGGTCACTCAAACAATCCAGACCCCTGAACAACAAAAGTGGGTTTATAAGTTAGCAGGTTACAATTTCAAAATTGTTTACAAACCAGGGAAGATTAATCCAGTTGCAGATGGACTTTCCAGATCTCAGAGTGAAGATAGTCCTGCTTTGATGACAGGAATCTCAGTTCTACATCATCAGATCTATTCCAAAATTAGGGAAGAAGCTCCCAAGGATCTTGAATTGGCTAAACTCATTGACCAAGTAGAACAAAATCCTACATCTCAACCTCAATTGACCCTCAGAGATGGGTTGTTATTCAGCAAAGGTAGAGTGTGGGTTCCACAACAACTCAAAGGGTTGATTTTGAAAGAGTTGCATTCATCACCTGTGGGAGGACATGCTGGCGTTGAAAAGACTCTGGCTAGAATCAAAGAGTCTTTTATATGGAGGGGAATGTCCAAGGATATTCATAAGTTTGTACAAGAGTGCTCTATATGTCAACAGACTAAGTATAATACTTCGAAGCCTGGGGGTTTACTTCAACCACTACCAATTCCACAACAAATTTGGTCTGACATATCTATGGATTTCATAATTGGATTGCCTTTATCACAAGGTAAGTCTGCCATTCTGTTAGTAGTAGATAGATTGTCCAAACATGCTCATTTCATAGCTTTAATGCCTAACTTCACTGCATCAAAAGTGGCTGCCTTATTTGCAACCAACATTATCAAGCTACATGGCATCCCCAAATCTATAATATCTGATAGAGATCCTATATTTTTGAGTCATTTTTTGAGTGAGTTGTTTAAAGCCCAGGGTACAATCTTGAAGCACAGTACAGCATACCATCCACAAACAGATGGGCAAACAGAAGTCGTAAACAGATGCATTGAACAATATCTGAGGGCATATTGCAGTGATCATCCACAACAATGGGCCAAATTTGTTGATTTGGCAGAGTATTGGTATAACACTTCTTTTCACTCATCGACAGGTTTCACACCATTTGAGATTGTATACGGCAGGAAACCTCCCTCTATAATAGATTACCTTCCAGGATTCACTAGAAACTGTGCTGTAGATGAAGAACTCCTAGGCAGATCAGATGTTTTGAACAAGCTGAAGGCAAACCTCTTACAGGCCCAACTGAGAATGAAACATAGAGCTGACTTGCACAGGGTGGAAAGGCATTTTGAAGTTGGTGACTGGGTTTTTGTGAAGCTACAAGCTTATAGACAGCAATCACTTCATCATAGACAGTGGCAAAAGCTGGCTAAGAGGTATTATGGACCTTATAAGGTGATAAAGAAGATTGGGGCAGTTGCATATCAACTACAATTGCCACCAGAGTCCAAGATTCATCCAGTTTTTCATGTGTCATTATTGAAAAAATGCTTGGGTGAGCAGGCTACAGTGGTACCTTCAAAGCTTCCTCCAATTGCTAAAGGAGATAAAATCTATTTCCAACCATCTGCAGTGCTAAGCAAAAGAGTGGTGAAGATTGGTAACACCTTTCAAAACCAAATTTTGGTGCGATGGGAAGGATTATCAGATGAAGATAATAGTTGGGAAGATGTATCATCCATTATAAAGGCCTTTTCGCAGCTCAAATTAAACCTTGAGGACAAGGTTTTGTTCGAAGAGGGGGGTATTGATACAAGTACTGGAGCTAAGTCGACTGGTGATACGAGTGCTGATGCTAAGTCGACTGGTGCTACAAGTGCTGGTGCTAAGTCGACTGATGCTGAGCCCACACCTGATGCTGGTACTGAGTCTGCACGTGATGAGAATGTGAGTACTGGAGTGAGGAGGAGCTCCAGAAGG
Source organism: Hemerocallis citrina (assembly GCA_017893485.1). Taxonomy (NCBI): domain Eukaryota; kingdom Viridiplantae; phylum Streptophyta; class Magnoliopsida; order Asparagales; family Asphodelaceae; genus Hemerocallis; species Hemerocallis citrina. The sequence goes on from CM030359.1 coordinate 39,873,646, forward strand.
AGGACAGCACCTGATCGGTTGAGGTACTATGGCCTACAAGGTGCACGGGTACACAATCAGATAATCTAAGGGAGGACTTGGCGGGAAAAGGCAATGCAGGTGTGAAAAGAATCTACAGCTGGGTATAAATAGAGTATAGGGTGTGTGTGAGCTGGGCATGAATTGTAACAAACTTTATCGTCTTCTTAAATCCTCTAACAAACTTTCCTTCTCCAACCTTCATCTTTCTTCTAGACCCTCCTGTGTAATCCTCTGTTCTTCTTGAGCTGTGATTTCTTCTCATCAATATTAGCGAATACAAGTATTGAAGTGGTGAGAAATAGATACTCCTGTGTTGATTGCCTTGAAGTAGATCTGAACATTCATTTGGGGGTATCACTTGGTCTAGCTGATGGTCTCTTCAATATAGGAGGAATAACCTCATAGTTTGGCAGCATACAAAAAAAACACAATAATGGAAACCCTAAATAGTACAATCCATTTATAATAAAGGTAGGGTTGTTTCCATAAAGTTAAGTATTAAAAATATATGTATAAACAAACAACATATCAATAATTCATTTATAAGACAGATGAGGTTGTTTCCATAAAGTATAGTGTTTATACCTATTAAATAACATATTAATAATGTATTTTTATTGTAATAACCCACTTACAACACCCCAGTCATCTTTGTCTGCCAGTGGGAGTATAGCCTCTGCCTAACTCCTCCTATAAGCCCTCACATTGTAGTATTCATGGCAACAACTACAAAACAGAAAAGATGATTTACTTAGTTAAAATTAGTTGTCTATAATATTATTGAAATGAAATCATTATGAAAGAAATTGAAGTTAATTACTCATGCCAGTTTGCTCTCAGTAGTACCAATATTACAACTGCATGGATGCATGCGATCCCTCTGAGCTGCCACTGCCCAAATAGAGTCAGCTGAATCAGAGGAGGCTCCAATCTCACTATTTAGTCATGGGGGCTATGCAATCTACTTTTATCTATTTCCAATCTAGCCTTTTAGTAGAATCTCATGAACAAGTTTTTTCTATCACTTTCACAATCCACTTGGCATTCAAATAGTTCTCCACCTCCCATGTGTGAACCCTTGTAAATGTAAAGGTGCACATCACCTATCATTTTATCAATTAGTTTACATTAGGGACCAATGCATTTTCACCCCACTCATTGGCAAGCTTCCTTCTCTTATAAAACATGGTCATCATCATAGAATGATATTTTTTCAGCAAGCATAAGAATTGATTTTCTCTCAAGTTAAGGATCCAGCTGTTGAATGACTCACTGAAATTGTTTGGCACGTGCTCGCATTTAGTGGAATGATAAAAATGAGCCCCTGCCCAACCCTTAACATCTTCCTTCAACAATTAATCATGAGCACTGTAACACTCCGAATTCCATTTACATGCAATTCGTAGCACAACGGGATCTTTTACTTCAACTTTGTACAATTTTACAAGGAAATCAAAACTTTTTATTATACAACAAGTAATTTACATCAATGCAACGAAAATTAAAAGAATACAACATGATATATATACAACTTTAACATAAACAACTTAAATCATGAAAATAATCTATCACATCAATTATTCTTTCTTTTGTCTTTTTGCCCTTCTAAGCCCTGCACTGAAAAACTGTGGGCACGTCAGTTGCATACAATTGAACGCAATGCTATAAAACAACGATTCTCTTACTTTAGCAACCAAAAACTTGAATGCACAATAAAGTAGGGGTGGACAACTATTATTCGAACCGACCAATCCGAACCAATCCAACCCAAACTGACCGATTTTTAACCGAACCAATTGGGAGTTTGGATAGGCTCGGTTCTTGATCTTCAATAACCAACTGGAACGGTTCGGTTGTTGGATGGAGCTTTCAAATAACCGATGAAACCGAACCGACCGTACCTCTATGCATAAGTCCATAAAAAATATAGTTCTCCTTTAATTTCTTGAATATAAAAATAGTCATTTCTCATTTTCTTAGACATACAAACAGTCTTCTTTTATTTCTTTAATACAAACCGAGCAACTGTTCTACCTATGTTTTGATTCTCTATAATCTTGTGTGTTATGTTGTTGAGAAATGCTTGATTTACAGTGTGGCCCAACTTAATAGAATCATGAAGTTGATGTAACATTTAGTAGTTACTCTAATCAAGTCAAGCAGAAATTGTTTTCTAAATCTTTTTTAATGTACCCAAAATTCAATTAGCTATGATTATTAATGTTTCTTTTATGATAATAAACTAAGATTACAGAAGTATGCAAGTAAAAAAGTAGTTTATCTCACCCATTTAAACGTCATAATCTCAAACAATTAGTGCAAAATTCATTAACAACTTGTGGTTTTATGAATCTTCATTTTAAATTTATTTCTGAATAAAAAATAACAGGTTGTTTCTTAAGTTCGATTAAATTTGATGTTTTAAATTTCAACAAAATTATGAATGATGTTGAAGGTGAAAAGTAGCACGCCAAACCGACCATCCAATCCAATCCAAACCGAGCTTAATCGGCTTGGATGGAAACCGATCCAATTAAGGTTCGGATTGGTTGCGGATGAGAAAATTAAAAACCGATCTTTTTTGTATTAGTGGTGGATGGTCTATATTAGGTCGGATACCGACCGATGCCCACCCCTACAATAAAGAGTAAATGAGTGACTATCGTAAACATGTTAGTGTATGGTATGACTTAATGCCTAATGCAGATATTATACTATGATGACACTAATGCATACTTGTTCGGATTCTATGCATCCTACATAGGTCCAAGGGCAAGCACCTATGTATTCCACATTTAAGGGTTTAATCCCTCGCCATGCAAAACTACTCGGTAACAAAATCAAAATTTAGACATTCCACGAGTACGGACTCCAGCACTGGAGTCCACCATCAGGCTATACAGAAATCCTCATCGTGCGAACACCCCGCAAGTGCCTCTCTAGCTCCGGTATACGCATATACACTGGAGAACGACCCCCCTTCCGCGCCGACTATTAATGATCCTAGAGTCCACCATCAAATCAACCATAGTCCCGAATTTAATTAAGGCTCGTCTCCATCGCAAGCAACCACAGTCCCGGATTCCACCATCAAACTGGGTCTATAGTCCTGGAGTCTACCGTCAGACTATATAGAGGATCCCCACTTACGTTTGCCCAAGTTTTATTACATCTTCTCTTAGTGTCTATTCTTAAGTTTGAATCATGAATAAATAATATCACCTAGAGCTAGCTTACCCTCCTACCAGTTATACACAAATATATCGAAAACGACAGCCTATAATTTCCACTTCTCAAAATCAATAATCATTTTCATCACTTTGTCGATACCTGGGTCTCACTAATCCTCTACAATCAACATCTTTTCATTTTTAACATTATGGGCTATTCATACCCTCATTATTCATATTTTCGATTTCATGTATTCACATCTCATTCAATTATGTCATTCATTCTTATTTACTAACCACGAAGTAAACACTTCTTGGTTGATCTCACAACCAACAATTTATTAATAAACTACAAAGTCTTTTTGATTAATAAAACCCCATTTTCACATTCATTTATACTTTAAGTATATTTCCCAAATACAAAGTTCTTTTGAAATTTAAAATACAAAATCTTCACAATTAATCTCTAGGAATTCCTTATTTCATGGTTAAACTTGATTTAACTCTTTTCAAATCCTTACTCATATATATTCTCTCCTCGAATTTGAATCTAAAATTGATTTAATTCATGACTTAAAGTTCTCAAAATATCTCTTAGAATATTTAAAATAATTCCAATAGTCTTTTTATATTATATAATATTTATAAGAAGTTTCTTTTTTTTAAACTTGAAAAGTATATAAAAAAAAAATAAAGTTTAAAACTCATTTGCACATGCCCTGGCTCGAACCAAAGCCAACAGCACCCCAAGCCAACGCCAAACCATTGTGCCAACTCACAGTGTGCATAAAAGCTCTCTGTGTTCATTAAATACCCCAAACATCCTCTAACTTTTTTTTAAAAAAAAACACAAATGCAGAGCCACCCCGGCTCAAACCCGCGACCAGAAAGACCCCCAGTGCACCACCTGGCAGCGCAACGCGCGTTGGCGCACGCGCTAGCCACAAGGCCAAAGCCCAATACTGATAGTATATAGGTTTAATATTTTATAACCTCACTCTCTGTTTTCATTTTAATTTTATTTGTACATACATTTTACAACTTTATTTGTTTCCCCCTAATTAATAGGTCATAAATTATAACCACAAATATCAAGAACGTTTTCTCACTAGTTTTAATCATAATAAAGTGAATTTAAGCATACATTTGTAAATAGTGATTTTTAGAAACAACATAAACATACCCTTTTGATTTATTAACAAGCTACCAGTTTTAAATCACTAATCAAGATTTTATTTTCCTTTTTATCAATTTCATGAGAAGTTCTTATCTTCTATTCATTTATAAATTTTCTCATTGTCTACCCAACTTTCTTTGCATAAATTAACAATTTTGTGTATGAATTTATACCCAATTCATTTAATCTAAACATGATATACTATTATGCACCTAACAACACCACAACAACTTTACCTAAAATTTCAACTTATCTACATGACAATTTTATAATAAATCTTTCAACTAACATGTTTTTACTTTCATATTTCATAACTACTAAAACTCCAGTTATCAATACAACATGTAACATAACAAATTTGTAATCTAAAGAACACATGCCACATTTTTATTTCAATCATAACACAATTAAACATACATACTACAATATCTAGAAAGCAAAAAAAATCACCCACCTTGTTTTGATGCAAATTGAAATAGAAACTCCTACAAAGAAAATTGCTCCAAACTTCCTCGAAGTCCGTGCCTAAGAGAAGAACCCCCACCCAGCAAGCTTCGACAGCAAACAGGAGCCTCTCAAAAAAAAAAGATTTTTGTTTTGCTTTTGCTGTTTAGGAATGGGAGGGGTAGGATTTATATAGGATAATTAATTAATTAAATATAGGTTAATTTAATTACCCACTCACAATCCACGTCACAAACCCACTCACAAAACCACTCCTCTTACTTCAATGGCCGGCCAACCTTTTGGGTTACACACACGTGCACGTGCACCCTACGTGCACACACTTCTCATTTTTAAAATTATTTGTTATTAATCCATTTTTAGGTGTTTGTTACATGACAAGTGTGTAGGATTTAAAGTTTACATTTAAAATGTAGAATAAAATCATGGGCTTCTCTTTTTAATTAATTTTCTAGTGGGCTTTAAAATAAACTTTTGGCCTATGAGTTTTAATTAAAAAACTAAATAAATAATAAAATTGTGACAAATAAAATGAGAATAAAAATGTACATCACTTCGAAAAATTTTAGGGACTAAAATACATAAAATTTTCAAAATCCAAAAATAAATTTGGGAGAGCAAAAAATAGTCAAAATACAAAATACGTAGAATATGAATATTAACAATGTTACGGATATTTCACGTAATGGTAAAACATACGTAGTCAACACGTGTGTTGAAAGCACGTGCAATGAACGTAAAAACATAAGGATTAAAATAAATGTTTGAGTTGGCTCAAAATAGGATTAAATGAGTTTTAAGGAGACGGAAAATGTGTAAATAATTGAAATGTAAGAAAATACATCACGACTATTACTCGTAATAGTACAAAATACACGTGTGTAACACACGTGGAGCAAATTGTCATAACTCAATTTTGCGGGACGTTACAAGCATCGTTTGATAACTTCTCCACTTTTTTGATTTTTCTCTTAAAATCATTAACCTTGAAGGTTGTTACTGCATTCCACATACACTACAACACAAAGAAGCTACAGCGGCATATATTCCCCGGCGTTTTGTATATCGCGCCGGGGTAGAGTCGGACCCTAAAAGGGGCGGATAATCCGAACGATATACACCGGCATTTTATGACGAACGCCTCCATAGGGTAACATACGCCAGCGTTTTTTTATATAAACGCCGGTGAATGTTGGGGATAAAATATCACCAGTAACATACGACGGCGTTTTTGTGGCCAACGCCGGTGTTGATATATCCTACACCGGCGTTGTCGATTAAAACGCCGGTGAACGTTGGGGATAAATTTACCCCATCGATCCCCAAATCATTAATCGATCCCTAATTCCTTTTTTCCCCCAAATTTTTCTCGCTCTCTCTCCCACGCTCTCCCACCCCAGCTTGGCCGTCATCGTTGTGCCCACCACCGTCATCCCCGCCGTCTGTCGTCGTCCCCGCACTCGTCCCCGTCGCTGTGCCTTCCATCGCCGTCTTTGTGCCCTCCTCAAACGCAAGGTAACCCATCAATCTTCTAGGGTTTGGTTAGATTTTTAATGGGTTCGGAAAAAGAGAAAGAAGGAGTCGAATCAATCTTCTAGGGTTTGGTTATAATTAAGCATAGATGGAGATCCTTTAACTGGATTGTATTAGGAAGTGGGTTTGGGATTCATTAGTCGAATCAAATGCAGTGGACAATGAATGGGATTGGTGGTCGAATCTTTGTTTGTTTATGTTATTGCCAACGAGAAATTGTTGGTTTAAAAAATCATGGAAAGGAACATTATGAATCCCCATGGCATCTTGCAACAAAGCATGAAAATTTCCATTAACAGTAAAAGAAGCTTAACAGTAAAAGAAGATGAGGATGCATGAAATAAGCTTCCATGAAATTTCAGATGCATGAAATAAGCTTCATTAACAGTAAAAGAAGATGAGGATGCTAGCAGCATACTTAGTTTGGAAGTGAACCCATTTTTTGTTAAAAAATCATGCCAAAGATGGCGATCAGCATCATTAACAGTATCTGAAAATGAAAATTTCCATTATCTGAGCATATATGTTGCTCTATTAATTCTTTAGTCCAACTAAATCTAAAACCCAATTGTTGTACATCTCCGGAGGATTTTGGCATACAGCTATACCATCCTCAGTTCACAGTGAACCCATTTTGGTCAAAAAAACATGCCAAGATGTCAATCAGATGCATGAAATAAGCTTCATTAACAGTAAAAGAAGATGAGGATGCTAGCAGCATACTTAGTTTGGAAGTGAACCCATTTTATGTTAAAAAATCATGCCTAAGATGGCAATCAGGTTCTCTAACAGTATCTGAAAATGAAAATATCCATTATCTGAGCATATATGTTGCTCTACTAATTCTTTAGCCCAACTAAATCTAAAACCCAATTGTTGTACATATCCGGAGGATTTTGGCATACAGCTATAGCATCCTCAGTTCACAGTGAACCCATTTTGATCAAAAAAACATGCCAAGCTGACAATCAGATGCATGAAATAAGCTTCATTAACAGTAAAAGAAGATGAGGATGCTAGCAGCATACTTAGTTTGGAAGTGAACCCATTTTTTGTTAAAAAATCATGCCAAAGATGGCAATCAGCTTCATTAACAGTATCTGAAAATGAAAATTTCCATTATCTGAGCATATATGTTGCTCTACTAATTCGTTTGAGTTTGCTTTCTTATGCATTAGGAGATGGGTTAGTTGCTTTTGGAGATGGGTTATTATGCATTTGAGTTTGAAAATGAGATTGCTTGGGTTTGCTTGGATTGCTTGGGTTTGAAAATGAGATTGTTCATGCTTGGGTTTGCTTGGATTGCTTGAGTTTGAAAATGAGATTTTTTGAGGAGTGACTAGTGATGGAAATTTTTTTATCTAAACTTTATATACAATTATATCGTGATGTCTAGATGAGTATCAGTTTCTAAGATAATGTTTATGCATGCTTGTTGCTTGGGTTTGAAAAAGAGATTGTTCTTTCTCATTGGTTTTAAGTAATGATGAGATGGATTATGTAACTGAAGTTGCATACTATGATTTACAGAGGAGTGACTAGTGATGAAATAATCCTGTTTGAACTTATGTATAATAAAAGTATTATAAAAGTATAAGTTTCATCTCAGTTAGTATATTGTTTGCCTGAATTTGGTTCTGAAAATATTATTTTTCACTCTTTGTAACTCAATATTTTGAACTCCATATTTTGGTAATGAATGCGATGAGATCACATTATTATGTTTCATTATGAGATTACAATTTGATGATATTATACTATTATGCTTCATTCATATTTTAGGGATTGAAGATTTTCAGAACTAGTTTTGCAATTGGTTTTGCTTCATTCATATTTTAGGGGGCCACCCCCTTTTTTTTTATATAATTAATTTTTTTAAAAAAATATATATCTACCCCGGCGTTTTTACAAGCGCCGGGGAAGCCTTTTTAAAATGCCGAGGTAAACCTACACCGACGTTTGGGGTCCCGTTTCAAGCCACCACCTACACCTACACCGGTGTAGGTGGTGGCTTGAAACGGGACCCCAAACGAGAGCACCCCTTCAGTGGCATTTCTCGACCGCCGGTGTATATTTACCATTTACCGGCGTTCGTAAAAAACGCTGGTGAATGTCCCGAAGATACAGCGACGCACGATTCAGCGACACTTGCACCGGCGTTTTATGAAATGCCGGTGGTATCTATGCCGGCGTTTAAAAACTCCGGTATATGTGAAAAAAAATGCCGGTCAAAACGATTTGTGTTGTAGTGATATGAGATTCAAGTTTCTTCCCTTTATAGTATTTCTTAAAATTCTTGAGCATGTTCCCGAAGCAAAACCTATCGTTGCTTTCAGGAAACACATGTGACACAGCTTTGGTCAACTCCTTCTGTCTTTCAGAAATGAAAGTTAACTTTAATGGGTGCTTAATCAAATGTACTCTCAACTCATCTAGAAACCTAGTCCAGTTGTGTGTATCCTCAGCTTGCAAATGTAAATGGCTAAGGGAAAACATTGCATTTAACGCATCTAGGCCTATTGATGCTAGCAAGGCACCCCGAAACTTCCCTTTTAAGGAAGCAACCATCTAACCCTACAATATGCCTACATCCTCATATAAAACCATCAATATTTGCTTAGTTTCTTGTACTCTCTCCCAGTATTTTGGGGTTGTTTTATTAAAATATTACTAATGAAACAGGGTGGCGGTATTCCACATTTTCCTTTAAAAAAAATGCTTTGTAGGAGATACACAAATGGCCAAAGGTTTTATACTTGTCATTCCTATAAAAATGTAGCTATACTCCCATAGTTAGACACTAGCAACTGATTGCACAACTCTGGAATCTTCTTGTAATTTTATGTGTCGCTATCATTTATCCTCTCTATTTCCTTACATCTATCTGCCCAAGAAACATGATAGGAGATTGAAGTTTGAAAATCATTCCATATATCATCAATGATATTTCTAGGTGTGTAGGTATTCTTATTATGTCTTATTTCCCTGTCCATCACCTGTAATACCCAATTCACATATGCAAGACTGTTCTTAAATTCATAATCTGCTTGACATTGGTTTTTGTTGATGAAGGTTCTAACTCTGAAAATAGGTTGCTTCTTTGGGACTACATTGGCATAACCTAGCCAAGGACAACTATTCTCGTACTTCTTGCACTTGGCCATGTATATCTTTTTATCAGTCTTCACAAATGTATAGCAGAACTTCTTATTTATTGCATAAAACTTCTTCAATTGTTTTCCTTCATCAATACAATAATTTACACACACACACACACACACACACACACACACACACACACACACACATATATAACACCCTGCAAAATTGAGTTTTGACAATTTTGTTTACGAATATTACACACATGTATTTTGTACCATTACAGGTAATATTCGTAGCGTATTTTAATATAAATATCCTACGTATTTTTGTATTTCGATTAATTATATATTTTCTGTCATCTCAAAATTCATTTTTATACTATTTTGATATTTTGTATTTTTACGTGCATTGCACGTGCTTTCAATACACGTATCTATTATGTATATTTACCGTTACGTGAAATATTCGTAATATTATTAATATAAATGTTCTACGTATTTTGTATTTTGACTGTTTTCGTTCTCTCAAATTTATTTTTGTACTGATACGTGCAACACACGTGTTTGCAGTGCACATGTTGGTTCCTAAAATTTTCTTGGGTCATGAATATTTTTCTTCTCATTTTTCTAGCCACAATTGTGTGATATATTTTTAATTAAATTCATTAGGCCTAAATCTATTTTGTAGCCCACTAAAATTGTCACGCCCCGCTTTCCAAAATACGGAATACATAACGTAGGCCCAGCGAATGTTGTGAACACCATCCATAAGCTGTACCAGACTAACTCAACAATATGCAACAACAACACAACCACGCAGGAAGAAATAATCACATGAATTAAGATAACTTCAATAATAAATGAAATAATCCAACAACAATAATATCCAACACAAAAATCCAACATCTGGGAAAAACAAACTCCGGGAACATAAGCCCTAAACAAAGTACAAGTCATAACAATGTTCAAAACAATAAACTAGCAAGAAAGTAAATTAAGCAGTGAAAATCAGCTCCATCTTTAGAATCATTGTTCACCAATTTCTTCTGGTGTAGCTCCTTCAGTACCTGTAAATACTTGATCTAAAAGAAAGAAAAGAGTGTCCTTAGAGCAAGTCGTGGAAAGCAAGTAGAGGAAAACAAAGGATAAAGAAAACATGTATATCAAAGGAAAGGACATGATCGAAGTCAAATAGCAAAGCAAGAGCAGGCAATAGTATCAAAGGTCTATGTTTAATCAGTTATATACAGGATCAAGCATGAGATGATAAATGCAAGTTGTTAATCATTTTATTAATCTATTTAGTGCACGTACTACTGCATCCCATACTACAGGTTAAGCGCAAACACACAATGAACGTTTTAGATTGATGGTGAATTCACGGTTCATGTACTCGGCCCAGTAATCAGTGTTTAATGTTTAGTGTTGGTGTTTATCAGGCAGGGTTTTATGGCCATACAGTACAGGTCAGTACAGTAGGGCCCGACCGAGTACAGTCTCCGATTGTTCACTACCAAGTTATCCCATATTACCCCGGTTTGTTATCAGTTTATTTCATCCTATGTGAGTATGCAAGAAGGTGTCAATGTTGTATGATACTAAGTGTGGCTAATTCTATGCGTTACAGACAAAGCATGAGGCAAACAAGTCAATTACATACAATTTATATAGTCAGGACAGCATGACCTTGCTGTACTAAAAGGCACATAAAAGATACAGAAGCTAGGGTGAAAACTCTATTCTATTCAGATTTTATGTTTAGGCAGCATGATGTAATCTGTGTTCACCTATTTGTTTCGGGTCCGAAAACTCATCAAATAAATCTATAAAAATTCTGGGGCATTCCTACACATGTCTAGGTTCAGCCTAATTTATTTCAAAATTTTATTTTACTTTTAACATGGTTAAATAAATTATAGAACAGCAGGATACGCATGCATTTATGAATCTGAAAGTTCTGACATAGCTGTACTAAAATGATGATATCTAACAAACCACACATCGGAATTCAAATCCGCAAAAAGGGTAGTAAACTAGACATCAGAGGCTAAATTTCATGTTCAGAAAGTTATTTCAAAATATGACAGAAACATGGTTGAAAATCTAATTCAAAATGGAACCCACGACAGTCCAGAATTTATTTTGATATGAATAGGCAACGATTAAATTATACAATCATATTTTTCATGCAAATTAATAATCAAAGTGTCGATAGATGTTTAACATGCAAAATTTCAGTTTCTTAGATGTAATATCACAGGCATGGTAATCAATCAAATTCAGTCTAACAGTTTCAGTTTATCAACGAATGAGTCTATAGCATGGATCTAGTTATTTTCATGTAATTGTGCATATGCAAGATACAACATGGACTAGGTTTTTAATCAAAGAGAGTGGCACGATATTAAGAGTATCTCGGGTTAGCTCATGTAAACCCTCAATAGACTTAACAGAATTGTCAATAGTAGTATGATAGCGAAAGGGACTGGATCTACTTGCAGAGATCAAACAAACTTGAACAAAACAAAATATTAGTTCAAGGAGAGACTTGCTTATTAAATTGCAGTATCCTGGATGAAAACCCACAAGAACACGAGTAAGACACATGGCAAAACACCAAACGGCGAACTCCAAAAGAGCAACCAAAAGCAAGAGCAACCCACACCCAATCAGGGCAAACAACAAATGGCCAAACCCGGATCCACTGTGCCAAAACACCAAACACCAAAACGGGTCAATCACACTTTGTCTCCTTCTTCCCTGAGAGAGAGAGAGAGTGTAGCGCCCCGAATTTCTAAATGTAAAACTTAGAAAATACGTGGCACTTTCCCAGCGATCCACTTCAATGTAACAATATACATAGACCAAAACTCAAATCATTTTATTCCAAATCTTTATTACAATAATCTTTTTACAATTGCAGCGGAAATACAAAACACCTTAAAATGCAATAATTCTTTTACAACACTTTCTCTTTACAAAATTACCCAGGGCTCTATTATATCACTCTTTAAAATCCCAAGCTAACCCAAGCCTCCAAGCCTCCAACTCTAAGCAACCTGCATCATATGAGGCTAGAGTTGAACCCTAACCCCCAAAACTACGAGGTCAGCCATAACTGGTGTGAGTGATATAAACAGCAAACATAAACAAACAAATAAACATAAGCAACATGTACTGAACAAAATACATAAACTGAACATGTAATCTGAAACAAGAACGATAGGCCAGTACGAGCGTGAAGTCAAATCGAGAAACAATAACATCGATCAAATATCCATCAATCAATCTCTCTCAAAATATGTACAACTCAACTGTACAGAACAGTCGACTGTTCAAAGGACCAGTCGACTGATCAGAACAACAATAATCCTCACCTCTCTGAACATGCCCATCTCTCAATAAGTCTCAATACCACCATGTATGTCCAACAATCGATCACTAACAATACCATATACAACTACTCCCACTTCGGTTATGGGAAACAAGATCCAAGATACTCCACGAATAGGCGTCACCGCCCTCGACGCGCAAGCATCAGGTAGGGTGGCTCAAGAATAACATCAACAACAAATACAACAAAAACCGGAGAATCATCTCCCTGCTGTGTATTCCACGAATAGGCCTTCAAGACCCTCGACGTGCAAATACACCCGATACATTCCGTGAATAGGTCTACCGACCCTCGACTCGCAAATGCACCCTGCATGCCCCGTGAATAGGTCCTTAGACCCTCGACACGCGAACATCTAAATAACTCAAAATCAACAACTAACCAAGACCCCTCAGGCCTATCTCAATAAATCTCAATAGAACCAAAACTCACTGAATCATCGTCAAACGATCAAAGGAGAAATCTCTTCACTCAACAAATCTCAAGATTTTAGAAAACCCATCAGTACCAGTCGACTCACTATGTAGTAAGTCGACTGCCCCGAGAACCAATATCCACGATTATAACAAGTGCTATAAGTCGACTTAATAAACCAACAGTCGATTTACCCGAGACAATTACCAATAATTTCTCAAGAACAATCCAAGTGCTAACAGTCGACTCATAGAGGTCATGGTCGACTGTCCCGAAAAGACTGAACATATTTTTCTCCGAAGACCAGTCGACTGGCAACAGTCCCAGTCGACTGTCTCGAAAGACTGAACAATAATTTACTCAGCAGACCAGTCGACTGTTATTAGTCCCAGTCGACTGTCCCGAATGATTCTCAAATGTCTGAAGATACAATAATAGGGTCGTACCAGTCGACTGATACGTAGTCCCAGTCGACTGTCGGCCTACAGATCTCACAAATTAGGTCTGTAATCAAATAATCGATACTGGAGTCTATCTCAATACCAAATCTATTCCTCACTTCGAATCTAATCCGATTCGTAATCACCAGATCCTGAGATTCATCCATCAAGTTTCTTATTTTTATAACTATCCTCAAATCTTATCATGTTTCAAGCAATCAAGAATTATCAATCGAGATCTACTAATCTTTCATGGATTTCACATGTATATTACGAATAACAACCACGGCGTCGATTTCATACAAGATACGAAATCATCAAATAAAACAACATGCAATCATACATATAAATAAACAAGTCTATATCACTCACCTTTAGAATCGAGAAGAATCCACAAAAGCCTTCCTTTGCTAGATCCAAGAACCCTTCTCCAAATCACCAAGAAAATAAGAAAAATAATAAGATCTGAGTTGTGCAGCGAATGACGGCTGCAAACTCTCTTATATAGGCCGGGATCAAGTATTAGGGTTTAGGAATTACATTTGCAAAACAATCCATCCAAATACAATTATATATATATATATATATCTTCTTTTGGAAATTCATCTCATAATTCATTAAAATTAGGGTTTATATGAAAATATACTTCTATACCTTAACAAATACTGATCGGAAAGTCCAGTAAATACATTTTGCACTTCAACCCTTAAAATTGTCAATTTTGCAAATAAGCCCTTCTTTTATTAAAATTTGCAAATAGTACTAATTAAATTCAGAAAAATCCGGAAAAATACTACATAATTCCAAAATAATAAATAATGATTTTTCATAAAGAATTCTTAATTTTTCAAGCATCTCAAAACTCATTTGCACGTGTTTTGCACGTGTACAAAAGATAGATCTTTTTAGAAAATATCAATTAAATCCTCAGAAATTCATTTAAATTCATTTTCAAATAATTAAAATAATATTTGAAAATACGGGGTTCTACATTACTCCCTCCTTAGAAGAGTTCTGTCCTCAGAACTATGGCTAATGAGGTCCAAGACAAACCCACTAGTAAAGGTTGAAAACTCAAGAATAGAAACACAATTTTGGAAATACAGTCACACCAAAGAATGCATCCTAACAAAACAAATTCATCACACAAAATAAGCACAATCATGCAAGGAATTCAGAAGGGTTAATCTTCCGCTGCGCGACTCTGATAACCTGCCATCGGAAGCCACGCTGCAACAATTACTGAACTCCTGCATCCAACTCTGACCTTCCACATCTGCTTCATCCTTCCAAGAATCAGTGGCCACTCCCTCCTTAGAAAAGACATGACTAAGGATAGCCACCTCAAGATCCTCACTAAGACTAGCAATGAATGAGCGACACAATTGTATGCAAGAAAACAGTATTAAATAAAACTCTGTCTTTATTCCATTAATTCCAATAAACTTGTTACATGAAGAAAATACTCAATCTTCAATTATTCCAAAATAATAGTCTTTATTTAATACAAAAGAATAAATTCAAAAATTCTTGCACACAGATCATGTTTCTGGATTGCCCGCATCCTCTTCTGTCAATGCGAACACTTGCCCCTGCTTCGGATCCTTGTCTTTCTCTGCCTTCTCTTTCTTCAGCTGTGGACAGTTTGGTCTAATGTGCCCTTCACGTCCACAATGATAACACGCCTTTCGAGGTTTGGTGCATGCTGCTTGATAATGACCTGTCTCTCCACAGTTGAAACAAGCCTTACCCTGAACTGCGGGCGCCTTCTGCACTGAATCACTGAGCTTGCCCTTCTTCACTGGGAATTCCTCCCCATCCTGATCATCTGCTGGCCTCTTTTTCTTATTCCAAGTCTCTTGCTTTACCCGGGACTGATCCATATCTTCCTCGGTCATAGCTGCTCTCCTGACAAGCTTGTCGAACCTTCTGATGCCCAATGGAACCATCCTTGACCTCAAGTTTGGCCTCAAGCCCTGCTCAAACTTTTTGGCCTTCTTTGTTTCGTCCACTACCAATTCTGGCGCATACCTTGAAAGTTGAGCGAACTTCGTCTCATACTCCCGAACAGTCATACTCCCCTGCTGAAGGTTCAAGAACTCAGTCGCCTTCTTCTCCTGAACATCAAGAGGAAAGAAGCGATCTCTGAACTCCTCCAGAAAAGCTTCCCATGTCAGCTGCTGATCTCCCAAATTTCTCTTCAGCGACTCCCACCAGATACCTGCATCTTTCTCCAACTGCATCGAAGCTAACTTCACCTTGCTAGCTTCAGGAGTCTCCGACACTTCGAAGATCGTCTGCATCTTCCTAATCCAGTCATCTGCCGCTGTTGGATCAGCTTGCCCCTCAAAGACTGGCGGCCTCATCCTCTTAAAGGATTCGATCTGCTTTATGGGGTCGGCATTCACCAATCCATGACCAGCTCCATGATTTGGCGGCGGATTCTGCTGCTGCGCTTGCTGCTGCGCCACATTGAGTGCCATCAGCGTATTCAACGTCTGATATACTTTGGCAAACTCAGCTTCAAGGTCGATCCCATTTCCTTGGGAACTACCAGACCCATCCTCATTGTTGCCTCCATTCCTGCCCCTGGGTGCAACCATTTCGAATACTGCAAAACGAGGGTAAAGTTAGAGCATCACACACACAATTCAAACTCACATCAATATCCTATGGCAAAACCATAACAATACCACAAACCAAGACATCATGTTTAACTCTATGTGATACTCACACTTCTAATGTCCACACCTAGGTACTCACTCTCTAGTGTCCACACCTAGGTTGGTTTTCATACTATGTCTATTATTACTATTGAAGCATGCTCTGATACCAAACTGTAGCGCCCCGAATTTCTAAATGTAAAACTTAGAAAATACGTGGCACTTTCCCAGCGATCCACTTCAATGTAACAATATACATAGACCAAAACTCAAATCATTTTATTCCAAATCTTTATTACAATAATCTTTTTACAATTGCAGCGGAAATACAAAACACCTTAAAATGCAATAATTCTTTTACAACACTTTCTCTTTACAAAATTACCCAGGGCTCTATTATATCACTCTTTAAAATCCCAAGCTAACCCAAGCCTCCAAGCCTCCAACTCTAAGCAACCTGCATCATATGAGGCTAGAGTTGAACCCTAACCCCCAAAACTACGGGGTCAGCCATAACTGGTGTGAGTGATATAAACAGCAAACATAAACAAACAAATAAACATAAGCAACATGTACTGAACAAAATACATAAACTGAACATGTAATCTGAAACAAGAACGATAGGCCAGTACGAGCGTGAAGTCAAATCGAGAAACAATAACATCGATCAAATATCCATCAATCAATCTCTCTCAAAATATGTACAACTCAACTGTACAGAACAGTCGACTGTTCAAAGGACCAGTCGACTGATCAGAACAACAATAATCCTCACCTCTCTGAACATGCCCATCTCTCAATAAGTCTCAATACCACCATGTATGTCCAACAATCGATCACTAACAATACCATATACAACTACTCCCACTTCGGTTATGGGAAACAAGATCCAAGATACTCCACGAATAGGCGTCACCGCCCTCGACGCGCAAGCATCAGGTAGGGTGGCTCAAGAATAACATCAACAACAAATACAACAAAAACCGGAGAATCATCTCCCTGCTGTGTATTCCACGAATAGGCCTTCAAGACCCTCGACGTGCAAATACACCCGATACATTCCGTGAATAGGTCTACCGACCCTCGACTCGCAAATGCACCCTGCATGCCCCGTGAATAGGTCCTTAGACCCTCGACACGCGAACATCTAAATAACTCAAAATCAACAACTAACCAAGACCCCTCAGGCCTATCTCAATAAATCTCAATAGAACCAAAACTCACTGAATCATCGTCAAACGATCAAAGGAGAAATCTCTTCACTCAACAAATCTCAAGATTTTAGAAAACCCATCAGTACCAGTCGACTCACTATGTAGTAAGTCGACTGCCCCGAGAACCAATATCCACGATTATAACAAGTGCTATAAGTCGACTTAATAAACCAACAGTCGATTTACCCGAGACAATTACCAATAATTTCTCAAGAACAATCCAAGTGCTAACAGTCGACTCATAGAGGTCATGGTCGACTGTCCCGAAAAGACTGAACATATTTTTCTCCGAAGACCAGTCGACTGGCAACAGTCCCAGTCGACTGTCCCGAAAGACTGAACAATAATTTACTCAGCAGACCAGTCGACTGTTATTAGTCCCAGTCGACTGTCCCGAATGATTCTCAAATGTCTGAAGATACAATAATAGGGTCGTACCAGTCGACTGATACGTAGTCCCAGTCGACTGTCGGCCTACAGATCTCACAAATTAGGTCTGTAATCAAATAATCGATACTGGAGTCTATCTCAATACCAAATCTATTCCTCACTTCGAATCTAATCCGATTCGTAATCACCAGATCCTGAGATTCATCCATCAAGTTTCTTATTTTTATAACTATCCTCAAATCTTATCATGTTTCAAGCAATCAAGAATTATCAATCGAGATCTACTAATCTTTCATGGATTTCACATGTATATTACGAATAACAACCACGGCGTCGATTTCATACAAGATACGAAATCATCAAATAAAACAACATGCAATCATACATATAAATAAACAAGTCTATATCACTCACCTTTAGAATCGAGAAGAATCCACAAAAGCCTTCCTTTGCTAGATCCAAGAACCCTTCTCCAAATCACCAAGAAAATAAGAAAAATAATAAGATCTGAGTTGTGCAGTGAATGACGGCTGCAAACTCTCTTATATAGGCCGGGATCAAGTATTAGGGTTTAGGAATTACATTTGCAAAACAATCCATCCAAATACAATTATATATATATATATATATATATATATATCTTCTTTTGGAAATTCATCTCATAATTCATTAAAATTAGGGTTTATATGAAAATATACTTCTATACCTTAACAAATACTGATCGGAAAGTCCAGTAAATACATTTTGCACTTCAACCCTTAAAATTGTCAATTTTGCAAATAAGCCCTTCTTTTATTAAAATTTGCAAATAGTACTAATTAAATTCAGAAAAATCCGGAAAAATACTACATAATTCCAAAATAATAAATAATGATTTTTCATAAAGAATTCTTAATTTTTCAAGCATCTCAAAACTCATTTGCACGTGTTTTGCACGTGTACAAAAGATAGATCTTTTTAGAAAATATCAATTAAATCCTCAGAAATTCATTTAAATTCATTTTCAAATAATTAAAATAATATTTGAAAATACGGGGTTCTACAGAGAGAGAGAGAGAGAGAGAGAGAGAGAGAGAGTCTCGGTGACACTGGGGCTGGCAATTGCACGACACTTGCGGTGGGGCGACTGACGACGTTGCGGTCAGGAAGCGATGACAACGGTGAGACTTCGACGATGAGAGTGTGCCTCTGTTTTCGCTCGAAAATAGGGGAAGACGCCACGGGCGAGAAGAATGGCCTTAGACGGCGACGGCGATGCTAGGGGATCTGCGGTGGACGAAGGGGGCACGGAGGGACCACAGTGGCAATGGCGAGGACGGGGAGTTCGGCGATGTTGCAAAGGTGGTTCGGTGAGATGGGTTTCGGTGGTGGATGACGAAGACGAGGAGGGTGATCGGAGGGCGATGAGGCCCATGAGGGGGTGGTGACGATGACGATGGTGGATAAGGATGGTGGTCGGAGGTGACGAGGTGGCCGGCAACGGAGATGGGTTTCGGTTTCGGTTGGGTGAAAACGAAACAGAGAGGGAGATGATGGTCGGGGAGAGAGAAACGGCGAAGGAGAGAGAGGGGGAATATAAAATTAGGGTTTAATGATGGTATTTATAGGAGATTAGAAACTGGGGTTCTGGGTTGTGGTTTAATGAGTTTTGGGTATCGGTTTTGGCTCCAAAAAGAGACGAACAAGCATAAAACAATGAGATGAACATAAAGCGGAACAAATCAAACTCAAAATAGGAAGAGCAAAATTTTGCGATGAACCAAAAATAGCAAAATCTCAACCAAAAGAGCACAGAACAAACAAGAGAAAATAAAGAGCCCAAGAAAAAAGCAAGAATATAATATAATAAAAAATCCAGATACAATAATCAAGGAAAGAATTAAAAATACAATAAAATCCAAAATAGGGGTTACAAAAATTGATTTAAAGCTCATGATTGATTTTGTGTGCACTAAAGTATACATTTAAAATTTAGTTAGTTTGGTACACTCGTCATGTGTAACACACACATATAACCTAATAAAAATTAATGATAAAATTTGTATGAAGAGTGTACACACTTGACTAAACGTGCACATGTTTCTTACCATGGTTGAGAATGAGGGAGATTGGTGTGAGTTAGTGGGAAGTGGGGAGTTATTTTGGGAAGTGGGAAGCTATTTTGACCACATAATTTTTCTATAAATAGTCCCTGCTTTTGTCATGAACAACACAACTGAAAACAAAACAAAAGAGAAAGGAAAAGAGTGCTTGCGGGTTGGAGCTTGGAGGAAGGCCGGCCATCATTTTGGGATGGGTTCTACTACTAGAAATTTTACATCTGAGGTGAATGTTTATCAAACTTTCTAATATAGTTTTATTAGTAGAATGCTAGATACGTGTGAATTGTTAGATGCATGATAACTTATATAGATTGAGTATTCATGTTTAGATTATTTGTTGTTGATTGAAGGCGTGAAATTATGATATGATTGATGTGGGGACATTTTTAAGTTTCTGTTTTAAGTTTTAGTTGCACTTAAAAAAATCATATCTATTAAATTAGATGGAATCGTGAGGTAAAATTTTTATAGGAGAATCTCTTATATGTCAGGAACATCTCGTTAAAATTTCATAATATTTGGACTTCGTTTACTATTTTAATAAAATCCAAATTGAGGACTGGTTGGCAGTTGGCTAGTTGCTGGAAATTTGTACACATTTTGGATTTTGATCATTTCAACATCTTAGATGAAATATTTTGAGAAAATTCAAAACTAAGAACTTGAAGAAGACTCATTAAACTTTTTTTAAATGCTAAGAAATCAATTTTTCATAAAGAATCGAATTTATAATGAATTTTACAAGATTGAACAATGGCAGTATTTTAACATTTTGACACTATTGTAGATTTCGAAGAATCCGGGGTTATAGACACAATATTTTGGAGAAACTTATAACTACAAAATTATAGTATACTTGTATACCTTTAATTTGATCTAAAGAATACAAAATTTCATGAAATATAGAATTTTTTATGATTTGTTAAAGTACCATGAACTGCAGTTTTCGGATTTTTGAACTTACTGTTTTGCAAATGAATTTAGACGAAGTAATTGAGGATGAATGTAGATAATCTTAACTACAAAGTTGTAGTAGACTCATTCATAATTCCTATAAAATTAATCAATCTATTTTTGGAGTCGTATTGAAATTTATATGATCTTTTAACACCATTGGGTTGATGTCTTTTATTCTACTTGTCCTACAATGTATAAAATTGGATTTAAATTTGGAATGTTAGTAAGATGTACCTTATGAGGAATTAAGAGGTAATTAAAGGATAAAGCTGGATTATTAAATATGTAATGTTTATAAGGTTTTAACTCATCAAGCGTTATTGAATGTTGCTATAAGAAGTTGGTTACTTCGTGATTGATAATAGTAAAAAGAATAATTGAATATATGAAAAAATGAAATTTCAAAATGTGAATAATGAGGGTATGAAAAAATCATGATGTGAGAACATGAATTGTGTTAATACTAGATGCTAAGTGAGACCCGGGTACCGGCAAAGTGATGAAAGTGATTATTAAGATTTGAGAAGTGGCCAATATGGGCTATCGTTCCCGATATATTGTTTAAGACCGGTAGTAGGGTAAGCTAGCTCTAGGTAGTATTATTCATGTTTAAAATTTAAGTATAGGCACTAGGAGAAGATGTGATGAAACTGGGCAAACGTAAGTGTAGCGCCCCGAATTTCTAATAAGATAACTTAGAAAATACGTGGCACAATCCCAGCATCCACTTCAATGTAACAATATACACAACAAACCCCACTAAAATTTTCACTTTTATTACAACAACCTTTACAAATCACAGCGGAAGTCTAAACATCTCAACTCAAATTTTATTTATTTACAACACAAATTATCTCAAATATGTCTTTACAAATTTTACACAAAACTCTTATGAATTAATTTATTCCAAATATGCCTCAAGCATCCCAACCTCCAAACTCTAAGCAACAACCTGCAACATGTGAGGCTAGAGATGATCCCTAACCCCCAAAACTAAAGGGGTTAGCCATAAATGGTGTGAGTGACATAAAACAATCAATATAATTTAATCATAAAACGTAAAGTCATCATCAACATGTATTAACACAATAATAAATGAGTAAGGGGTAACAAAGATGTAAAGCATGAAAACGTCATAGAATGAAAACAACAAGTGCATCTAGTATAAAGGTCAAGTGTAGGAAAACTGGAAGACACATGCATAAAACCAAGTCAAGAAAACACAATTGCTATATGTGGACTCTCTAATGCATACTTGTCAAAGTCTATGCATCCCATTCTACATAGGTTCGGTGCAAGCCCTTAACGTCTCCACTTCATATGGGTTCAATCCCCGCTATGCAACTAATCTTAACACGATGACTACTACGAGATAAAGATAAACTGTGAGAATTAGCCCATGCCTGATAATTCAGGAGATGGATCCCACATCTCAGGTATTTTACCTGGATAATTCAGGAGATCATCCCACATCTAGACGTAGACACATCATCACATGATTACCCCACATGTGTCGCCTCGACCTTGATAATTCAGGAGTTCAATCCCACATCTCAAGCAAACCACTTGGATAATTCAGGAGATATATCTCACATCTCAGGTAAATTACCTGGATAATTCAGGAGATAAATCCCACATCTCAAGATAGTTACTTGGATAATTCAGGAGATCAAATCTCTCATCTAAAGCCGTATTGAGGTGCATAACTCATGTTCCCCTTCATCATATCACCACTAGTGCCTGTCCTTATTATTTGTGGGTTATTTAATTACTCAACGAATCTCCTAGAGTGGTGTACCCTACCGGCCTAAAAATCAAAACTGAATAACTGAAAATGCCTCAATGAGCCTCAACAAAATAACTTAACAAATATCTCAACACCGGTATACTAGGGTCACGTACCTCTAGAGACTCAAAAGTCTAAACAAATTTCCACTAACAAGAGTGGCTCAACTGAAAATCTTAAGATCAAATAATGAACCGAATATCCCAAAATCAAATACTGAACTGAAGATCAATTATAGACTGAATTATCTGAAACCAATCATTCGAAATAACACTAAAGATTACAAACATCCTTCAGTACCAGTCGACTGTACAGTAGACCAGTCGACTGCCCCGAGGACAATATCCCAAAAATTTCACAAGAATAGACTAAGTCATATCAGTCGACCTAAGGGGTCACCAGTCGACTGCATAAAGGCCAAGTCGACTGTCCCGAAGGGACTGAACAAATTTCACACAATAGAATTCTCAGTGAACCAGTCGACTGAACCAAGGCTAAGTCGACTGTCCAGAAAGAACTGAACAAATTTTACTAAGAAGGTTCTCAGCAAACCAGTCGACTGACAGAAGTCTAAGTCGACTGTCCCGAACACTTTTCAAAGGTCTGAAGGTACAGCAGTAGGGTCGTACCAGTCGACTGCATAGTAGGCCAGTCGACTGTCGGCCTACAGTTTTCCTATTTTAGGTCTAAATACAAAATCCAAACTGGAGTTTCTAAAGATTCATTGTTCACAAAAAGATAGTTGTTCTCAGGCAAATTAATCAACCTCAAATAATCTCCATTAAGGATATATTACCTAATCATCCAAATATCGGAATTCAATTCTCAAGATCCATAATCACTAATCTTTTCATTAGGGTTTCTCAAAACTAATTTCTTTCACAACTATGATCAAAAATCTGATTTGTATACCCTAGATCCAGATGTTCACCATCCGATCACAACCATGATCAATTCTTAGCATGCTTTCTAACAATATAATTTCATAAAACAAGATCTACTCAATGTCCACAAGTTTCACGACATGGTCCAAACAAATTACAATGGTTCACATACATACCACAATATAAGATCCATATCATTCATTTACAAAACAAGTAAACGATGTCATTCACATGATTCAAAACAACGATTTCATAACACCCCCGAAATCAGACAATAACACAAACAATGTCACTCACCTTTGATTTTTAGAAGAATCCACGAAAAGGTCTTCCTTTTGCTAGATTCAAAAATCCTCCTCCCGATCACCAAGAAAATAATATTTTAATAAATCTGGAGTTGTGCAGCGAATGACGGCTACACACCCTCTTTTATACAGGCCGGGGTTGCAAGGAATTAGGGTTTTGAAGTACTTTTGCAAAATAGTCCTTTTTCAATTTATTACTTCACATATATAACCTTTCTTAGTTAAAAATATGTTAAATAAATCAAAACTAAATAAAATATTTTTACCAATAAATTTTCCAACAACCCAGCACGGTCCAGAGATAAGAAAATCCCGGATTTACACTCAGGGTGGCAATTTTGCACAAAAGCCCTCCCTTTTGTAATATTTGCAAATACCTCATAAAATATTCGTAAAAATCCAGAAAAATCCGAAATAATATCTAATAATACATATTATATTTTCCAATCAAAATATTTGACCTTTACTTTCCAGAAAAGCATTTGCACAAGATTCTACATAAATTTCATATTTGCAAAAACACCCTTTTTGACTAAATCTTCACTAAATCGACTTTAAATGAAATCTAAATATATATTTAAATTTAAATGCTAACCATGGGAAACCAAAATATCAGTAAAAACAAATTTTCATAGTTTATTTAAGATCCAAACGACTTTTTACATAAAAGCCCCTCTCTTTCGAGATATTTGTAAAAATAGTTTCTTTATTCAGAAAAATTACAAAATTTAGAATACACTCCATAATAAGTACGAAAACTTATTAAAAATATCAAATTGTATATTTACACCAAAATTATTTGCACGTGTTTCGCACGTGTAAAAAGATAAATCTTTTTTTAGAAAATATTTTATTAAATTTCCAGTAAATCATTTTAATTCATTTTCAAATATAAAAATAATATTTGAAAATACGGGGTTCTACAGTAAGTGGGGCACCTCTATAGTCTGATGGTGATTGTGGTTGCCTGCGATGTGAGACGAGCTTTAATTAAATCCGGATCTACGATTGATTTGACGGTGGACTCTAGGATTATGAATAGTCAGGCGGATGGGAGGCAGATCGCCAACATATATTCTAGATTTTCCCGTGGGCACGTGCCTACGGCACGTCTTCAGAACGATACAGCATATGAAAGTCTTGTAAACAGTAAAACAAAAATTATGTAGCTCAAGTTTGAATAGTAAAATAATAATCAGTTGTAAATAAAAGTCCATGTTTCCATTAGTATATGTTAAAAAATAATTATAAATGGGGGTGTAAAATCAAACTTCTTAGAACTTTGAGTGTGGAAAATGATGAAATTTAACTGTTGTCTCTTGATGAGATATTTGCTATTTTCAATGTAACATGAGCAATAAAAAAATGGATAAAAATCTGAAAGTTTACAAACCTGAAATCTGAAAATAAATAAATAAATAAATAAATAGAGAGAGAATGAGAGAGAGAAAGAGAGAGAGAGAGAGAGAGAGAGAGAGAGAGAAATAAATAAATAAATAAATAAATAAATAAATAAGTTGTTTGGGGGGATTCGAATTTGAGTTTTGGGGGGATTTGAATTTGAGTTTTGGGTGAGAACTTTTGGGCGGAAAAATATGTTTTGTGAGGATAGTTCTGGACCATTGATTTTAACCATATTGAATGAGAGCCACTTGATAGCTTTCTTTGTGTTTTATTATATAGATACAGGGGCTAGAGCGGCACTTGCGGGATGTTCGTACGACAAGGATTCTGTATAGTCTGACGGTGGATTTCATGACTGGAATCCGTACTCGTAGAATGTCTAAACCTTGCTTTTGTTACCGTAGTAGAATTTTCATAACGAGGAATTGAACCCTATATTGTGGAGTACGTTAAGGGCTTGCCCTTGGACCTATGTAGTGTGGGATGCATAGAAACTGAATAAGTATGCATTAGTGTCATCGTAGTGTGAATGTCTGCATTAGGCATTAGGTCATATCATACACCGACACAATCAGGATAGTCACTTTTCCTGTTTGAATTCAAGTTTGTGTTTGCTAAAGTTAAAGAATCGTTGTATTATAGCATTGTATCAATTGTATGCAACTAACGTGCCCACAGTCTCCTAGATGCAGGTTTGGACTTGGCATGGACTTGAAGTCACTATGATGAGTTGTTACAAGACTGAAGAATTTTTATTATTGTAGATTGTATTGTATTCATTTAATTCCGCTGTGCTGTTGTAAAGAACATATTGTAAATAAAAGTTTTAAATTCATTATAAATTTGTATGAATTTGAAGTAAAAGATCATGTTTATGCTACGAATTACCTGTGATTGGAATTCGGGGCGTTAAGAGAGAGAGAGAGAGAGAGAGAGAGAGAGAGAGAGAGAGAGAAATGTTCCGTTGTGCACTAGGCATCCATGTGCACTCGTGTACACTGGGCCTTCCTGCCTTCATATCGACGATCCGAACCGTTCACATTGATCTACACATATAAATTAGTCTAAATATGTAAAATTAAATCATTTGAAATTTATTTTCCCATCGATCATGTGACTATAAAAAACAACGATTTTCAACCATACAATTTTGTAACACTTCAATGGATGGGCAAATGAATTTTAAATGATTTGATTTTACATATTTAGACTAATTTATATGTGTAGATCAATGTGAACGGTTCGGATTGTCGATACGAAGATGGGAAGGCCAAGTGCACACGAGTGCACATGGAGGCCTAGTGCACAACTGGACATTACTTATATATATATATATATATATATATATATATATATATATAGAGAGAGAGAGAGAGAGAGAGAGAGAGAGAGAGAGAGAGAGAGAGAGTCCCCTTCCGTTGTGTACTAGGCCTTCTCGCCTTCGTATTGACGATCCGAACCGTTAAATGCGTTCACATTGATCTACACATCTAAATTAGTTTAAATATTTAAAATCAAATCATTTGAAATTCATTTGCCCATCCATCATGTGACTATAAAAAATAGCGATTTTCAGCCATACAATTTTGTAACACTTCAATGGATTGGCAAATGAATTTCAAATAATTTGATTTTATATATTTAGACTAATTTAGATGTGTAGATCAATGTGAACGGTTTGAACCGTCAATACGAAGGCGGGAAGGCTGAGTGCACACGGATGCACAATGGAAGGGGACTATATATATATATATATATATATATATATATATATATATATATATATATATATATATATATATATATATATATATATAATAAAACACAAAGAAAGCTATCAAGCGGCTCTACTTCAATTTGAAAGAAATCAATGGTCCAGATTGAATCTCCCAAAACACATTTCCCCCCCCTCTTCCCCAAATTCGACACCCCCTCTCTATCTCTCTTCTCGACCTCCCCCCCTCCTTTATCTCTCTCCCCCATAGATCGCGCCCTCTCTCTCCGTAATACCCCTAAAATAAGTAACAAGTATATATGTTGAATATGATAAATAGTATTGCATTAGTTTACAACTATATGTATTAATAAAATTTTGTTTTAATTGCATACATTATTATTATTACATCGTATTTCTTATTTGCCCTTTTATAAATATACACACATCCATACTACACATTACATCATAATATATATATATATATATAGGCAAATGCTCCATTGAAAAAGGGGGCAGGTTGAAAAACACACCCGTGAGCCGTTGGATCGCTCAGATCGCTCAAGATCTTGATTAACGGTTCAGATCGAAACCCAACAGGCCCTCCCACTAACGGTTCCAAAAGCGGAGGGGTAATTTTGTAACTTCACGCCAAAAAACGTTTAAGACTTCGCTTTGTTTGGCGTGAAGTTTTTTTATTTTGTAGCAGTTTATACTTAGGTCGTTGTTGTTTGAAGTTTTTCTGAAGAAATTTATACGTAGGCCGTTGTTGGGAACAACGGCCTAGGTTGTTTAAAAAAAAACAACCTAGGCTATTGTTCCCAACAACGGCCTAAGTATGTACATACTCAGATCTGAGCCATCTCCCTCACAACTTTTCGACAACTCTCTCTCTCTCTATCTGGAGCTCCCGAAACCCAATCCCCAAACCCTAGATCTACTCCAACCTCCTCTCTCTCGATCTGAAACTCTTCTCGATCTCCCCCTTTCTCTATCTATCTCTCCCTCTCCCGAATACCCCAAACCCTAATTGAATCTGAAATCTCCCAAACTCACCCAAACCCTAGCACAAATTCTACGATACCGTAGACTCTACAACTTGTTCGTCTACAGCAGCGGATCCTCACATCTTCGACAACTCTCTCTCTCTTTGGACTAGGTAGTTATTTTTTCACAATTTAGTATAATAAACTATGTTAATTTATTGAACATTTTATCAGTTTTTGAGTTTGATTTTTTGTACTATGTGTAGTAGTCTTCAATTTAGAGAGTGTACAATTTTTGTATCATGTGTGTTGCATATACTTTTGTGGACATTTTTGTAGATGTAGTGTTAGTTGTAGTTGTAGAATATAGGAAAAGCAAACAAACGAGATCCAAAAATTCCAAAATTTGACGACTTGGTCGGGCTCACCACGCAGAAGGCAACACAATTTGTTTTGGCGATTTTTGTCTCACGATTTGCAAGATACGTCCGTTTTTCACTTTTATTCAATAAAATGGATATAAAGCGATACACAGTTGTATATTACAAACCGAGAGTCGGAACGCACCTCTGCAAGTTGCGTTGGCTTGTGTTTGGTGTGCCAGACGTAACAGCCAAATTTCAGAATTTTTGCATCTCGTTTGTGTTGTATTGTCGCGTATATGAAAGAACTTCTATATACCTCGGAATTTTGTTAGTACGAGCTCACTAGAAAACTGCTCAAACGAATTCCAAAAAATACAAAACTGTGGGAGTATGTCGGGCTAACCACTCACAACCCAACGCAACTTGTAGTTGTGAGTTCCGACCCACGGTTTGCGAGATACGTCAATATATCACTTTCCGCTCTTTTTCAAGATTGAAAGCGATACACGGCTGTATCTTGCAAACCGTCGGTCGGAACTCGCTTGTACAAGCTGTGTTGCCTTGTGTGCGGGGAGCCCGACCCAATCGTAAAGTATAATTTTTTTTAGCATTGTTTTTGTGGTTTTCTCATGAATTTTGTTATGTATTTAATGAGCTTACAATAGAGAAACGGTTCAAAAATTACAAAATTTTGCGGGTAGGCCGTTTACGCCACTCACAAGCCAAAGCAACTTGTGGTTGGGAGTTCTCACCCACGGTTAGATATACGCATTCGTGGATCGCATTTCGCTCTTTTTTCAAGAGTGAAAGCGATACACGGCCGTTTCTTGAAGACCGTTAGTCCAAACTCGCTTCTACAAGTTACGGTAGCTTGTGTGCGGCATTTTAGACCCATTCGCAAAGTTTGGTATTTTTTGAAAGTTGTTTTTGCGGTTGTCTCATGTATTTTTTTTCGTATTTATATATATGCTTTTTTTGTGAACAATTTGTTTTATATATGCGAACTTTCTTACAGAGAAATGGTTAGAACGAGACGAACCGAAAGGTCATCTTTTAGTGGTTGAGGCGACATTCCACAGAAGTAAGGGAACTATTAATTTGTATTGTACATTTTGTATATAGTGGTATTTTTAGTACACTCATAATAATTGTGTTTTGTGTTCGTATAAGTTGGTGCATCCTCTTCGAGTCCACCATGTCGAGGTCCATGACCAATATATGACGGTGAAATGACCTTGCAAGACTGTCACAGATCCGTGGCAGTGCGGGGTGGGACGACGCGGAGGTATAATTTCCGCACCCACGAGACCATGATGGTGCACCCATGTATCGCCAAGTACCTAGTTCCGGCCGATTTCTACGGAATCAGCATGATGGGTCAGGTGAAACTCGAATGAGCACTTCTTTCAGCACTCGTGGAGCGATGGAGGCCAGAGTCGCACACCTTCCATCTACCGGTCAGAGAGATGACGGTGACGCTACAGGATATAGCGATGATCTCCGGTCTTCCAATAGATGGGATGGCCTTAACCGGTAATTTGAACTTTGATAAGTTAGAGATGTGTAATCAACTCCTCGGTACAGAGTTTAATGAGGAGGCCGCAGAAGATAGGAATATTTTTGTCTGATAATCAATCTGACTATCTTGGTTGAAGGGACATTTTGAAGGGACGTTGAATGATACATTGACCGACCACGATGTACAGTCCTACACATGAGCGTACATTCTAACGGTGCTCGGAGGGGTTCTCTTATCTAACTCATCCGGAGATACGGTACACCTCATGTATCTATGATTGCTCGCCGACCTAGGCTTAGCTGGCCGGTATAGCTGGGGAAGTTGCGCATTGGCAACGCTGTACAGGACGTTGTGTTCTGTAGTGTTAGATGGGACCGAGATGACCGGTCCGATGGTTTTGTTACAAATTTGGTCATGGGAGCGTCTACACTTGGGTCATCCTCGAATTACGAGGCCGATGGACGGTTGGATGGCCGAAGCACCCAATGCTCATATGTTAGCACCCTTAGGGGTATATTGGGTAGGAAGACGGAGTTACAAAGACAACCCAAAAGGTGTACTAACGTACTACAGAGACGAGCTCGACCAACTACGAGAATAGTTCGTGATTTGGGTGCCCTATACACTCGAATGGGTTGGAAGACTACCACCGATCGTAGTGACCGGGTCGCAGTTGTGGATGACGAAGGCTCCACTCATCAACTTTGACATAGTGGAGCATTAGCGGCCGGAGAGAGTCCTTTGGCAGTTTGGTCTTCAACAAAATAGTCCCCCAAGCTGCGCAAATCTATACAACCATGAGTTACATGCCGTGAGGGGTACCGGTCGTATGCTTATCCATGATTGGAAAGATTTCCACTGTGTTCACGTTGCAGAATGGAACGAGCGACGGTTTGAAATTGCAATTGTTAATGTTCCAGGGTATGATGGCACGCTGCAAGCGAAGTACATGCAATGGTACAGATCATATACACTTTGTACATCTCTTCCGATACAAAACTACCTACTGGTATTCAAGTACCAATTGAGGAGAGGGAGATTGAACCACCACCCGCCTATTCTAGTTCACAATCCATGTTCCAACCAAATGCCTCAGCTATACGTACAGTGGTGAGTATAATGTTCAAATTTTGTTGGATGTTCATTATATTTAAAGTGTTTAAATTGTTTACATATCCGAATGTGTTTACTTTTTTTGTTTTTTGTTTCAGATCGATAATACGTTGGACATGGCAAAAGAATGCGCAAAGGTAATCAAAAGTAATGCTGGCACGCCTATGAAGAAGTTCGCTGAGAAGATGCTCTCTTCATGTCGTACCAATTTGGATGTTTTGGGAGAGAGTGAAGATTTGCAATGACATTTGGATAGAACCGTACGTTCACAGCGACATAAGAGCGTGAGGGGTAGGCCATCTGCCCCGGGGCAACAATGGCAACAACAAGCTAGATCTCCACCTCCACCTCAAGAACAAGAGCAACTAGAAGAGAATTAAGAAAGGGTTGTTGGGGACGAGAAGAAGAAGAAATTGCTGAGGCGTCATCCCCATACTGGCGACAAAATCCTGCTCAGAAGAGGCGAGCACCACAACCTTACACGCCCGGTGCTTAGCTAATTCTCGATACAGTATTATTTTGTAGTGTTTTATTGAATTTTTTTTTCTGCTGTAAATTATTAAGTGATAATTGTTGTTGGCCAGTTTAAGTGTTGTTGATGTTATTGTTATTACCTGATATTTATGAATTATGTTGCTGTTGCTGGAGTCTGTATGTAGAAATTTATTTGGAAAGTGTAGCTGATGGAAATGTATATAGGTTTGGGGCGTGATAGAAGTGTAGCAGCTGAAGCTGTTGTGAAATTGCACCTAATTTTTTTTCTTTTACCTAGGCCGTTGGTTGTATGTTGAATTTTTGTTTTTGGATGAGTACCTCTCTGTATTGGAGCAACAAGTCAGAGAGGAACATTCCTTTTTTTTAAGCTTAGGCCTTTGTCTCCAACGTCCTAGGTTATAGCCAAAAATTTGAAGTTTTTGGGATACTCTCTAACTTGGCCAAGTTTAAAAAAGCAACAAGTCAGAGAGCAACACCCTTTTTTTTATAGCCAAAAATTTGAAGTTTTGGGGTGCTCTCTGACTTGGCCAAGGTAAAAAGAGCAACAAGTCAGAGAGCAACACCCCATTTTTTTTAATAGCTTAGGCTGTTGTCTCCAACAACGACTCCAACAACGACCTAGGTTATAGCAAAAATTTGAAGTTTTT
This sequence comes from Hemerocallis citrina, assembly GCA_017893485.1. Taxonomy (NCBI): domain Eukaryota; kingdom Viridiplantae; phylum Streptophyta; class Magnoliopsida; order Asparagales; family Asphodelaceae; genus Hemerocallis; species Hemerocallis citrina. The sequence goes on from CM030359.1 coordinate 39,905,905, forward strand.
TGGGGTGCTCTCTGACTTGGCCAAGTTAAAAACAGCAACAAGTCAGAGAGCAACAACCCTTTTGTTTAATAGCTTAGCCAAAAATTTGAAGTTTTTGGGGTGCTCTCTGACTTGGCCAAGTTAAAAAGAGCAACAAGTTAGAGAGCAACACCCTATTTTTTTAATAGCTTAGGCCGTTGTCTCCAACAACGACCTAGGTTATAGCCAAAAAATTGAAGTTTTTGGGGTGCTCTCTGACTTGGCCAAGTTAAAAAGAGCAACAAGTCAGAGAGCAACGGCCCTTTTTTTTAATAGCTTAGGCCATTGCAAAAAATTTGAAGTTTTGGGTGCTCTCTGACTTGGCCAAGTTAAAAAGAGCAACAAGTCAGAGAGCAACAACCCTTTTTTATATAGCTTAGGCCGTTGTCTCCAACAACGGCTTAGGTTATAGCTGCAAATTTGAAGTTTTTGGAGTGCTCTCTGACTTGACCAAGTTAAAAAGAGCAACAAGTCTGAGAGTAACACCCCCTTTTTTTTTGCTTAGGCCGTTGTGTCCAACAACGGCCTAGCTTATGGCAAAAAATTTGAAGTTTTTGCGTTGCTCTCTGACTTAACCATGTTAAAAAGCGGAAGAAGTCAGAGAGCAACCAATTTTTTTTTACAAAGCTTAAACAGCGGCCTAAGTTATATGAAAATTTTTAATGCTTTTTACAACCTTCTCTCCGCTCTTTACGAACAGTATCTCTGGAACTCTATACGAAAGACATTTATATGCTTGTATATAGTTTATATATTTTATTAATTTCCATTTTTATCCATCTACTAACCAATATGAAATCATAAAGGCTTAATGTTTAAAAAAGATACCAGAAAATAAAAGATGAACTTTTCATTTGCAAAATCAAATTTTTAAATATATTCTTACCCCTAATATGTAAATTCTTCTGCAATGCGTACACCTGACCGGTTACTGGTGAGTGTAGGGTTTCAACCCAAGTAGTAACTTCTAGGTTGTTTAAGGATAGGGTTAGGGTAAGGTTAGGGTTAGAGTTATGTTTTTTATGCTTTTTACAACTGTCTCTCCACTCTTTACGAATATTGTCTCTTGAACTCTACAAAGTAGACATTCATATGCTTGTACGTCGTTTATATTTTTTATTAATTTCCATTTTTAGCCACCTAACTAATCAATATAAAATTGTTAAGGTTAAATGTTAAAAAAAAATCCAGAAAATAAAATATGATCTTTTCATTCGTAAAAATCATTTTTAAAAATATATTTTTATCTCTAATATGTAATTTCTTCTGAAGTGCGTATACCTATCCACTTTAGCACCTAACCCCTAAAAATATCCCCCAAAGTGGTAATAGTGTATCAACTAGGGTTAGTGTAAGGTTAGGGTTAGTGTTAACAGGGGTTAGGGTAGGGTTAGGGTAAGCTCGGGTTATGGTAGGGTTAAGGGTTAGTATAGGGTTATGGGTTAGGGTTAGGGTTAGTGTTAGGGTTAGTGGTTATAAAACCCTTCCAATTTTCAAACCCATCTGAATATTCCAAAAATGGCCTATTAACCCTAACCCTACCCTAACCCTACTCATAAGTTGGGTTATGGCAGGGTTAGGGGTGAGTGTATGGTTATGAATAGGGTTATGGTAGGTTCACAAAAAATTTTCTCCTTCAATATACTCTCTGTAGGGAAATTTTAATGTATATAGATCATATGTTTACTAATGAAATTCAAACATTCTAAATTCTGTAAGAATCAAACTTATAGTAAGAGTTTGTTTTGGGTTTTCACTAATTAGGTTAATATTTACAGTAACCCTACCATAACCCTACTCATAACCCTACACTGTTAAAAAAAGTGTCCTATTTAGGATAAAATCATAAATACTTGTCATTTTTCCCAAGTTAGATCTGGTGATTCTCCGCTCTAAAGCGCACCGAATCTTTTTCCTTATTAGGTTCTACATGTGGGGATCTACATGTGGTGCCCACTTTGTAGAGTGAAATGTAATAGTAGGCAAGTTCTGGACTGGCCTACTTATCAGTAGTTGGATCTGATGACTCTCCGCTCTAAAGCGCACTGAATATTTTTCCTTATTGGGTTCTACATGTGGGGATCTACATGTGGTGCCCACTTTGTAGAGTGAAATATAATAGTATGCAAGTTATGGACTTGCCTACTTATCAGTAGTTGGATATGATGACTCTCCGCTCTAAAGCGCACTGAATATTTTCCCTTATTGGGTTCTACATGTGGGGATCTACATGTGGTGCCCACTTTGTAGAGTGCAATGTAATAGTAGGCAGGTTAGGACTTGCCTACTTATCTGCAGTTGGATCTGATGACTCTCCGCTCTAAGGTGCACTGAATCTTTTTCCTTATTGGGTTCTACATGTGGGGATCTACATGTGGTGCCCACTTTGTAGAGTGAAATGTAATAGTATGCAAGTTATGGACTTGCCTACTTATCAGTGGTTGGATCTGATGACTCTTCGCTCTAAAGCGCACTGAATCTTTTTCCTTATTGGGTTCTACATGTGGGGATCTACATGTGGTGCCCACCTTGTAGAGTGAAATGTAATAGTAGGCAAGTTATGGAATCCATGAGTTGATAAAACTCCATTCCATTCTCATTCACATGATCCTTGTAATAATTCTCTTTGTACTTGTCACAGATTTTGCATCCTAAAGCGAGAAAAGGAAAGCAAATAAAAGAAAGAGTGAATAAACTTTTAAAATTACTGAAAAATAGAAGAAAAATAGAATGGCAAACAACCTAGAAGATCACCAGTAACCCAACCATAACCCTACTCATAACCTTACAGTCACCCGTAACCCTACCATAACCCTACTCAGAACCTTATTTTAACCTTACCCAAACCCTATCCTAACCCCTATTAAAACTAACCTTAACCTTACCCTTACCCTATCCTAACCCCTGTTAACAATAAACTTAGCCTTACCCTAATCCTAACTGAAATATTATGGGGTTGGAGGGTACGGTTAAGGGTTAGGTGTTGAACCGGATAGGTGTACGCATTGCAGAAGATTTTACATATTAGGGGTAAGAATATATTTAAAAAATTGATTTTTACAACTGTAAAGATCATCTTTTATTTTCTTAGGTTTTTTTTAAACATTTAACCTTTATGATTTTATATTGGTTAGTGTTACCGCTGATTCTGGTGTGGGGGTAAACAGATGAGATTTGTGAGTTCGCGGAAAGCCTGAATAGTAGATCCAAGCCTTCTGGTTCCTACTGCTACCTGCAAGGAAGTGCGATACACCGGGGTTGATTCCGGCGACGCACCCTCCGACGCTCTTGTCAGTAACCAATGATGATTAAGAAAGAGCTTAAGGTGGAGAAAGAGTGATTACCTGGTCACAGTGGTAGGGGGGAGGTATTTATAGTCGCCATGGGAGTGATTAGGGACCTGATTTCCTGTGTAACTGTCAGGAGTAAAATCCTCACAATCTGTTTAGGAAACTGACCCCTGATCCCCGGTGAGAGCAAATCAGGCCCGTTGATTCGGTCAAATCAGTGACCCTGATTTCCTCTTGCTGGTCTGGGTCTGTCTCGGGTCGGGACCCGTACCCAGTTGGAGTAAATCCGTTCGCGGGTTATTGGATCTGTGAGAAGGAGATCCAGTACCCGTTTCGGACCCGTTTGTATGTGAAATTACCGTTTTACCCCTGAGCTTCAAGATTCCTGCCCAATCTGGACGGTTCCGATTTAACCCCATTTTTAGCCATATCATGAGCCCCCCACTCCTAAAGTCTGAGTGTGATCAGCCTTTGAGGAGTAGTTTAACTTTTTTAGTGGCTAGTGGAGTTGTATCGGAGTCCGAATGGAGGGTTTTGAACCTCGAAGGGGGTAGTGAGGTGATTTTTGAAGCCGTGAGCTGTTCTGAAGCCTTGTTGAGTATTAGACAGTTTTTATTTATTTTTTCAGACTATTTATTTAATTTTGCGATGTGTTAGCTAATCGTTCGGGGACCTTAACAGTACATTCCAGGCAATAATTGTTTGTTTAGGGGCTCAAAAATATCCCCCCGAATTTTTAATTATTTTCTAGAATTTTAAGTTAATTTTCCCGAATTTTTAGCAATTTTTCGCAATTTTTAAATAAATAAAACGATTTAAATAAATAAAAATTGATTTTTAAATACTGATTTATGGCGTGGCCTGATCTGGACCGTTGATCTTGGGCGAGCGCGAATTTTTGAGAGATCTGACGGTTGTAGTCGCTCGGCATTCATTTTCTCGCTTTTGACGCTCGGATGGGCACTTGCTCGGTTGGCCGACCGGAGGGGTAAGGGTTCGGCTGTCTGAGCGACGTGGTGCAATCTGAGCTGTCGGATGGTGGTGCGAATCTTGAGATGGGCACGTTTCCCAAGAGAACGCTATCTTGTCGTTTAGCGCACGTGGCAAGATCTGGGTCGTTCATCATCAGGAGCACGAATTTCTGGAAGATCCAACAGTTGTGATGGTTCGGGTGCTTTTTTCTCTGTTTTGACGCTCGGATAGGCACTTGCTCGGTTGGCCGACCGGGGATCTGAGAGTTCAGTTGGCCGAGCGACGTTCTGGGCCGCCGGATGGGCACTTGCTCGGTTGGCCGACCGGAGATCTGAGAGCACGGTTGGCCGAGCGAGGTTCTGGGCTACCGGATGGGCACTTGCTCGGTTAGCCGATCGGAGATCTGAGGGCACGGTTGGCCGAGCGACATTTTGGGCTGCCGGATGGGCACTTGCTCGGTTGGCCGACCGGAGATCTGAGCCCTCGGTTGTCCGAGCAGCGTGGTGCAATCTGAGCCGTTGGATGGTGGTGCGAATCTCGAGACGGGCTCAATTCCCAAGAAAACGCTATCTTGTCGTTTTGCGTCACTGGCAAGATCTGGGCCGTCTGATCAAGATCTTACACGAAAGTTGAGGAGAAAGTGAGTTTTCTCCATTTTGACGCTCGGATGGGCACTTGCTCGGTTAGCTGACCGGATGTCTAAGGGTTCGGCAATCCGAGCGTGGTAGTGCGATCCGGGCCGTTGAGTGGCGGACCGAATATCGAGACGGTTCGGTTCCCAAGAGCATTAATGGCATTCCAGAATTTGTGCGGCGTTCCAACTTCCCGGGGTCATTAAGAATAGCGCCCTCCAATTAATGCGTGGCGTTTCAGCTCCTGAGGGTCATAATGGCTGGTTCTTAGAGGGGAGGTTATAAATACCCCACTCCCCTTGTAGTTTCAGTCACAACAATGTTGAGTTTTAGCCATCGGAGGTGTCTGCCTTGGGTGGTTGCACTTCGGCCATGGTCTCCTCCTGACTCTGACGGCCCCGATGTGGATGTCAGGGTCGGGGGAGATCAGGGCAGAAGAGGTGACGACCGGAGTCAAGGCGGATGCCCGTCTTCTTCTGAAAAATCTTAACCCTGAGGTTGTCGGACGGGTGGTCACTCTTCCGCCGTGATCTTCTCCCGATTCTGACGGTCCCGATGTGGATGTCAGGGTCGGAGGAGATCAGGGCAGAAGGGGTGATGACCGGAGTCCGGACCCGGGGTATAAGGCGCTTCGGGAGGATGGGTGGTCATCCTTCCGCCGTTATCTTCTCCTGATTCTGACGGTCCCGACGTAGGTGTCAGGGTCAGGGGAGATAAGGGCAGAAGAGTCGACGACCGAAGTCCGGATCCGAGGGACGAGGTGCTTCGGAAGGATGGGTGGTCATTCTTCTGCCATGATCTTCTCCCGATTCTGACGGTCCCGACGCGGATGTCAGAGTCGGCGGAGATCATGGCAGAAGAGGTGACGACCGAAGTCCGGAGCTGAGAGACGAGTTGCTTCAGAAGGATGGGTGGTCATTCTTTCGCTATGATCTTCTCCTGACTCTGATGGCCCCGATGCGGGTGTCAGGGTCCGTAGAGATCATGGCAGAAGAGGTGACGACCGAAGTTCGGAGCCGAGGGACAAGCTGCTTCGGAATGATTGGTCTCTTCCGATCTCTGTCTTCCTTCCGGGCTGACGGCTTCTGATGGTTGTCAGCCCGAAGGAGTTAGAGATGGGAGGTGTGCTGATCTGCTTTTTGACCGGGCCCCGCGAGACGGTGGTTTCTCTCCAATCCTTAAACGATTCGTGGTTTCGGCTCCGAGGCCGTAGGCTTCGAGTTGCCCATGGGTGAGAGGTTAACCGACCGAGACCAGGGGCCCGGAGGGGCTCGCCGAGGGCAGTGTCTTAAAACTTTTAATCAAAATTTTCTCTGGCTTCTTCAGATAGAGGTGGAGTGTCTGGGTTCGAAGTGCTTCATCCGGGCGATGTGGCACGATCTGAGTCGTCAGATGGTGGCGCGAATCTCGAGACGGGCTCAGTTCCCAAGAAAATGCTATCTTGTCGTTTAGCGTCGCTGGTAGGATCTGGGCCGTCTGATCGAGATCTTACACGAAAGTTGAGGAGAAAGTGAATTTTCTCCGTTTTGACGCTCGGATAGTCACTTGCTCGTTTAGCCGACCGGGGATCTGAGAGTTCGGATGGTCGAGCGACGTTCTGGGCCGCCGGATGGGCACTTGCTCGGCTAGCCGACCGGTCCCTTTGCTGTTGGGTTCGGATCGCACGTTGCTCGGATTTAGATCCTGTTGTGCCGAGCTACTTGACTTGGTGAAAAGACAAAGTTGTTTTGGGCCTTCGCGACGTTTCGAGAGCGGCCCAAAAGTCGCGCCCTTACGTTAGGAAGCCCAAGAGACTTTTCTTTTTACTATAAATCTTCACTCCCCTACCCCAAATCTCATTCTTCACTTTTACTTTCTCTCTCAAGTTTTTACTTTTCACCATCGAAGTTTTTAGCTCCCGGGTGGTGCTGTTGGCTGTCGCGGCTAGGTGTTTCCTTACTCCGGTGAACTTTTCCGACCGTAGCAGTCACTTCAAGGTCAGTCTCTCTCCTTTCTTTTTAGAAAAAATGGTTAAGATTACTCCTTCGGATGAGACCCCTGCCTCGGACCAAGCTGTCGGTCGAGCGGGTAAAGGAAAGGAGGTGGTAGAGCCCACCGAGGAGTCCGTTGTTCGGCCGAGCAAGATTGGCGAAGTTGCCGAGCCACTGCAGGAGGTTGTGGCGAAGTCCCAGAAGGGTAAAGGAGTGGTCACGATAATTGAGCAGCCAAAGACGGCGGAGGAATTCGGTCGGCAGCCGATCGTTCTGTCGAGTGTGGGGGGTGTTCGGAGCTATTCTGAGGAGATGTTGGAGAAGGTGACTCAGGGCACTGCCAAGTCGGTCGAGGAGAATGAGCCGAGAGAGTTGTCCGAAGTGGACCATACAATCTTGTCTCTCATGGAGGCTGATCTGCATCGGATCCGGACCGGATTCCAGATCCCCGCCGAATACGGGCTACTTCTCCCCAGACCGGGTTTCCGAGCTAACACTTCGTCTTCGACAGACGCGTGCGTTTTTCCTCTCGACTCCTTGGCCGCCGGGCTTCGTTTTCCACTTCATCCATTTATTGTGGAGGTTCTCATCTGGTACGGTCTGAGCCCTGCCCAGTTGATGCCGAACACTTGGAGGCACGTCCTGGCGTTTGTTCTCCGATGCCAAGAGATCGTTGCTGAGCCAGGTATGTTCCTCCTTCGGAGCCTCTACCGCCCCTGTCAGCCGAACAGAAATGAGTAGAGGTTCTATCTTTCGCCGCAGACCGGCGTGAAGTTGATCGAGAACCCTGACTCGATCAAACATTGGAAGGAGAAGTATTTCATTGTCCGAGCTCCCGCACCCTGGGTAATTCCGATAGCTTGGTCGAGGGAAGGCCTGCCCAAACGAGCGAAGAAGGAGCCGGTACTGAGTGACGAGGAGGAGGAAGTCCTCAAGAAGCTCCTCGCCTTGCCGACGCTAAGTTGGAAAGACATTACCGAGGAAGCTTTGTTCCGGGGGGGTCTCAGTCCGATCGACCCTAGTACGCTTCCGGTATTTTTACTCTTTGCGTAAAGTTCTTGAAAATTTTATCTAAGTTTTTTCATTCGGCTTGTGCAGAGTCTTCTAGGATGGATTACAGGGCATTGATGGTGAAGGCCAAGGCGAAGGAGCAGGAGACGAGGAAGAAGAGACCCTCGACAGGGCCTTAGGGCGGCCGAGCGCCGAAGATACCTTCGGTCCCGAAGACCGTTGACCTGCAGAAGTTCGTCGTCCCGGAGGCCGGTCCCGAGCAGGAGAGAAGGCCGCGGCCTCCGATCCTCCTGTTTCAGATGCGCCGACTCCAACGGCGAAGGGGGATGCTCCCGGCTCGTCGAGCGGCGCGTTCGGCGTGAAAGAGGTGCTATCCCTCCAAGTTCCGCCCCTCACTGCCGATGCGGAGAAGATCTTGACCGAGGGGCACAAGCAGATCTTCGTCTCCGACTGGCAAGTGATGAAAGTCGACGGTTTTTTGGGCGACGGCAATATTTGCATGCAGGCGGTGAAGCACCTGCCGACCCCAAAGGACCGAGCGGCCCTTAAGTCCGGGCAAGTTGGGGACGCCACAATGCAGATTGCTCGGAACACAATGTCAGTGAGTGGACCGAACACTTTCTTATTGAAGCATTTTTTTGAAATTTTCTAAGTTTCTGGGTTCGGACTCTAACGGTTTGTTCTCTTTTCAGACCCTCTGCTACTTCAACTTCTTGCTCGAGGAGTTTGCGAGCAAGGAACAGGAGCTGACGGCGCAGTATGACCGGGAGAGGTCGGAGCGCGTCAAAGCTACGAAGCTGCTCGATGCTGAGCAACTCCTCTCGGCAAAACGAGGTGCCGAAGCGGCAGGGTTGGAGGCAAAGCTGGCCGATGCCATTCAGCAGTCGAAGGACGTGGCCGTCAAGCTGGAAGCCTCGGAGAAGGAGAATGCCGAGCTGAAAGAGGAGTTGGCCAATGCCCGGTCAGAGGCGGAGAGGGCTCGGAAGAGGGCCGAGAAGATTATGGCCAAGCACCGGTCTAAGGTGGCGAAGGCGAAGAAGGCTGTGCAGGACGAGGCCGAGCATCACATGTTCAAGAACATGGAGGACGCGTACGGCTGAGCCCTTCTTCACATCGCCGCCCGGAACCCGGGGTTCGACACGTCTTCCTACCACTTCTACGACCCTGTGGAGGGGGAGGAGGAGCTTCCCCCGGCGATGCTCGGCCCCAAGGGACAGACCGACGGTGTCGAAGGCCCGGGCGAGACTGAGGCCGAGGGTGAGGAGGAGGACGACTCTGAGGAGGAGAGCGAGAGCGGGGACGAAGACGAGGACGAGGTCGAGGGCGAGGACGAGGCTGAGGGGTCGACAGACCCGAACGACAAAAAGGTCGACCCCTGACTTGGCTGCGTCTTTTAGTCTTTTGTGTTAGTCTCCGGATTTTGTATTTGATTAGGCGTAAAATTCTCCAAGTGTTGGGCCTCGAATTTATCTCTGCTTTTCAGGTGAAGTTTGGTCCGTTCACGGAGGTTTCGTACCTTCGTAAGGAGCTGGCCAAAACGAAGCGAGAGCTTTCACTTAGCCGGGAGAGGCGGTTCTATATGTTCTTGAAGCTGGAGGAGATAAAGGTAGCTGCGAGGGGGTATTGTCGCGAGTTGAAGCAACTGCGGAAGCAACCCCAAGCTCCTTATCCCGAAGGTGAGACTGAGTGGCTTCGTAGAGAGCTTTCCGTCGTCGAGCAGAAGAACAACAAGTTCTTGGCCGAGATCCGACACTTGGAGTTAGCGGAGAAAGAGCATTCGGCGGAAGAAGGGAAGCTAGCTTCCGAGTTGGAGAAGGTGTCATCCGAGCGCAAAAAATTATTGGCTGAGGTCGACAAGCTTAGGAGGATTACGATAGACAGGGGGATCGAGGTCACCCATTACCGACGGCTTGCGACCGATAGCACCAATGTCTCGGGCTCGTCAAAACCTCTCCGTTTGAAGATGTCGGTGAAGGACGATGCTCTGAAGGATAGGATTATCGAGTTGGAGGAAGAGGTCGCGTCGCTCAAGCCTCTGCCTGAGAGGGCCATTGTTCGCAGTACGTCGTGTACTTGCGAAGAGAGCGAGAGAGGGATTACCTTCTACGAACTTGCGACTCGTTTGCCTGTGGCTAGGCGGAGTCCTGCTGACGCTCAGAGTAGTGTAGCCGTCTTGTCTAGCGGTGCCTCGGTCGGTGCCACAGTTGGGGTCAGCGGCGAAGGGGGATCTCGCTTCGTTGGTTTGGAATCGAGCTCGGAGGTCAGGCCTCGCCGTCCTCGCGTTTCCTTGAACCGAAGCGTACCCCTTCCGAAAAGGCACTAAACATGTCGTCTTATGTTTCTTCTGGCTGTTGTAAAACTCTGTTGTAGGGTCGGTCTTGTTGTATGTAGAGTTACTATATCTGAATACAAATCTGAAAGTTTGTTTGGAAAATTCTTGAAGTGTTGGACTTCGGCAACGTTTTGAAATTTTTTTGTTTGTCTCTTCCTCTTTTCAGCTCGTGGTGGTAGCTCAAGATGCCGACCCCAATTGCAAGGATAATCACGCTCGAACCGAGGCTAGCTCGGGGGAGACGGAGATGCGTTCGGCCAAATGCCGAGAGCGGCTTTATGAAGTCGAGCTGGGACTGCGCCGAGCCGAGAGCGAGCGGGGCCACCTTCAGCTCGTCCTAGGTCAGCGGGACGCCGAGATCCGGCGTATGGAGGGCAGGATCGCCGAGATGGCCCCTACAGGAGAGGACGAAGACTGACCTACCGCCTTCAGCAACGCCCTTCGGATCCAGTGCGTTTGGCACAATCTGACGAAGATAGTAGCTGAAAGGGATGATCTGCTCTCTGAGATCCGTCACCTGCAGACGGCAGAGGCGGGGCTTCGGACGGAGGGAGAGGAACCGGCGGCCGAGGTAGCTAGACTGACGGCCGAACGGGACGTTTGATGATTTTTTTTTTTAAAGACCAAGTGTAGTGGTCGGCATTGTAACCAAGGCTTTGTGGCCTCGTTGTATGGAAGAGTTGCTTTGTACTGTGTCCCAATTATTAATAATATTTATTTCACGAACTAGCACGTTCTTTGTAGCTCTGCGTAGTTGTTTCGGTTCTGACTGTGTTCGTCGTGCCGAGGTCTCCGACCTGGCCCCTCTCTTGTTCGCGGTTCGGCGCTGTAGCGCGATCTGAACTGCTGGATGATGGCACGAATCTCGAGACGAGCCCAGTTCCCAAGAAAATGCTATCTTGTCGTTTAGCAGCGCTGGCAAGATCTGGGCCGTCTGATCGAGATCTTACACGAAAGTTGAGGAGAAAGTGAGTTTTCTCCTTTTTGACGCTCGGATGGGCACTTGCTCGGTCAGCCGACCGGAGGCCTAAGAGTTCGAGCGACGTGGTGCGCTCCGAGCATACCTCTCGCTTGTCCGTGGTTCGGCGACAAGAGCGTTCAGCCGGAGACACCGAGCGGTGCTTCTTTCCCCTCTTATCGCGAAGTTGCGAGGCGAGTCGAGCCTTACCCGAGGGTGGGCTTGCCGATCCTCGTGAGAGTTCGACGGTTGTGGGAGCAATTCCGAATGGCGACCCACTCCTAACCCGCTGAGAAGCGAGTTTGTGTAGTAGAATCGAACCAAGTGTTGGACTCCGGAACCATCGTTAGAGTTTAACGGTTGTGGGAGCAATTCCGAATGGCGACCCACTCCTAGCCCGCCGAGAAGCGAGCTTGCGGAGTAGAATCGAACCAAGTGTTGGACTCCGGAACCATTGTTAGAGTTCAATGGTTGTGGGAGCAGTTCCGAATGGCGATCTACTTCTGGCTCGCCTAAGGGCGAGCTAGGGAAGTAAAGTCGAGCCGAGTGTTGGACTCCGAACCATCGGTGTAGTTCAACAGTTGTGGGAGCAGTTCCGAACGGCGATCTACTTCTGGCTCGCCTAAGGACGAGCCGGGGAAGTAAAGTCGAGCCGGACATTGGACTCCGAACCATTGGTTGAATTAAAGAATAAGGACGGAGAGATACAAGCAACTTTATAAATACGAAAAAATCATTCTTTATTGATAATTGATGGCGAGCCGTTTTTACATATGACAACTTAAGAAATGAATTACAAGTTAGAGGAGAGGAATGGTTCGACACCTCGTGATACTCAGAGAGGCGCCGGGGCGCTTTCTTGGTATTTTAGGAGGTGGTCGGCATTCCAGGTCCTCGGAATCTCTCTGCCCTCTAGATCTTCCAGACGATAAGCTCCGGGCCGAACTATCTTTGTGATCTTGTAGGGTCCTTCCCAGTTCGGAGCTAGTTTGCTCTTCTGATTGGGGAAGGAGATGGCTAGCTTTCTGAGGACCAAGTCCCCTTCCTTGAGATCGGTGGGTCGGACTTTCTTGTTGTACGCCAATTCGACCCTCCTCCGGTAGTTCTGTTGGCATATTGATGCTCTTTCCCTCAGCTCGTCCACCAGGTCTAAGTTCGCCCGGAGGTCTCTGGCATTCTGTTCCTCATTGTAGGCTGCGAGACGAGGAGAGGGTATTCCGACTTCGAGTTGTATTACTGCCTCAGACCCATAGGTGAGGTTGAACGGGGACTCTCCTGTGGGGGTCCGTTTGTTGGTGCGATAGTTCCACAGCACATTGGGGAGTTGGTCGACCCATAGGCCTTTGGAACATTTGTCTAATCTCTTCTTGATACCAGAGAGGATTTGCCGGTTAGCGTTCGCCGCCTGTCCGTTCGACTGAGGGTGGGAGACGGAGGAGAAGCGCTGTTGGATGGCAAGGTCTTCGCACAGGGCTCGGAATGCGGCACCGGTGAACTGAGTCCCGTTGTCCGTTACGAGGACACGGGGGACGCCGAATCTGCAGATGATACTCTTCCAGAAGAATTGAAGCGCCTTGTTCTCGGTTATAGTGGCGAGGGGCTCGGCCTCAATCCACTTCGAGAAGTAGTCGATGGCTACGACCAAGAACTTGAACTGGCCCGGAGCTGGAGGGAAAGGCCCTAGTAAATCCATCCCCCACATTGAGAAGGGGATAGGACTTGATAGGGAGGGGAGGTTGGCTTGAGGGAGGCGACGAACGTTGGAATGTCTTTGACAAGAGCCACATTGCCGAACGTGTCGCTCGGCATCTTGGAGGAGAGTCGGCCAGAAGTATCCGTAATTCAGAGCTTTCCGAGCCAAAGACCTAGACCTTGAATGTGCTCCGCCGATGCCTTTGTGGAGCTCCTGTAAGGCGTAGTCGGCCTGTTCTGGGGAGAGGCACCTTAGGTATGGTCGGCCGCCAATCTGCGAGAAGGAGCGCTTGTATAAGATCCCCTCGATCAAGACATACCGCTCGGCCCTGGTTCTAACTCGGCGTGCTTCTTTGGGATCCTCGGGGAGGAGTTCGTCCCTTCGGAATTCCACTAAGGGTTTCATCCAATTATCTTGTAGCAGGACCGGTAAAGACTCCACTGAGTCGGGGGTCTCGTCTTCAATGCTTGGCTTCATGAGGACCTCGATCAAGATGGTCTGCTCGAGACCTTGGAGGGAGGATGAGGCCAACTTGGAGAGGGCGTCGGCTTACGAATTCTCCTCTCGAGGGACTCGTTGGATGAGTGCCTCTTCGAACCGGCCCATGAGGGTTCGGACCTTGGCGAGGTACTTCACCATCCGTTCGTCTCGCGCCTCGTACACGCCCAAAACTTGGTTCACAACCAGCTGAGAGTCACTATGGATTCGGAGGCACTGCGCCCCGGCACTTCGGGCAAGTCCGAGGCCCGCAATTAGTGCTTCATACTCCGCCTCATTGTTTGAGGCCTTGAAATTCATGCGGAGGGCATACTGAAGGACGAAGTCATCAGGGCCATTCAGGATGATACCGGCACTGCTTCCCTCGTTGCAGGAGGAACCGTCCACGAAAACTGTCCAAATGGGGGGTCCGTTCGGGACATGGCTGACCTCGGGAATGGTGGACTCGACGATGAAGTTGGTGAGGGCCTGAGCTTTGATCGCAGTCCGAGGCTGGTAGGAGATGTCGTGCTGGCTCAGCTCGATGGACCACTTCATAAGCCGACCTGAGGTTTCCGGCTTGTGGAGGATTTGCTTCAGCGGTTGGTCGGTGAGGACCACAACCGAGTGGGACTGAAAGTATGGGCGGAGCTTCCTTGCCGCCATGATCAGGGCATAGGCCATCTTTTCTATCTTCGGATAACGGAGCTCGGCATCCCTAAGCACCTTGCTCACATAGTAGATGGGCCTCTGAGCCCGGTCTTCTTCCCTCACCAAAACAGCACTTAGGGTCTGCTCGGAAGTAGCTAAGTAGATGAAGAGGGTTTCCCCCGGAACGGGCTTGCTGAGCAGGGGAGGGTTCACCAAGTAGGCTTTCAGCTGTTCGAACGACTCCTGTTGCAACTTGCCCCACTCGAAACCCTTGGCCCCCCTGAGAGCCTTGAAGAAGGGGAGACACTTTTCCCCAGACTTTGAAAGGAATCGGCCAATAGCCGCGAGGCGCCTCGTAAGTTTCTGCACTTCCTTGACGTTCCGGGGCGGGGCCATGTCCATGAAGCCGAGGAACTTTCCTGAGGAAACTCCGAACGCACATTTGTTCGGATTTAGTCTCATGTTGTGCCTTCTCAATACGCGAATGCCTCCTGGAGGTCGGCCACATGGTCGGTTCCTCGGATGCTCTTCACGAGCATGTTGTCGACGTATACTTCCATGTTGCGGCCTATTTGGCTTTGGAAGACTTTGTTGACGAGGCGATGGTAGGTGGCTCCAGCATTCTTCAACCCGAACGGCATGACTCTATAGCAGTAGAGGCCCTGATCGGTAATGAAGGAAGTCTTCGGAATGTCCGGGGGGAACATTCAGATCTGATTATAGCCGGAGAAGGCGTCCATGAAGCTGAGGAGCTCATGGCCCGAGCTGGCGTCGATGAGGGTGTCGATATTTGGGAGAGGGAATGGATCCTTCGGACACGCCTTATTCAGGTCGGTGAAGTCGATGCATATCCTCCAAGAACCATTGGACTTCTTAACCATGACCACATTGGAGAGCCACTCGGGATAGTTCACCTCCTGTATGAACCGAGCTCTTAAGAGCTTGTCCACCTCTTCCTTGATGGCCTGTTGTCGCTCGGGGGCGAACTTACGTTTCTTCTGCTGAACCGGTCTGCACCCCGGTTCGACGCTGAGGCGGTGCACTAGAAGATCCTCGGAAATCCCGGGCATATCCGTGGCAGACCAAGCAAATAGGTTGCGGTTCTCCCGGATGCATTGTACCAAGTCGGAGCATAGGGCAGTCGGCAATGACTTGCTGATGAGGAACTTTCGACTCGGGTCCTCGTCCGAGAAGAGTACTTCTTCCAATTCGTCCGCCGGCTCGGACGTGGGTCGGACATTCGGCTTGGGAATTTCTAGAGTCTCGAGGGAGAGCACCGGACCCCCTCGTGGAAGTCATATAGCACTTTCGAGCCGTCTCTTGGCTGCCCCTGACTTCTCCCACTCCCGACCGGGTGGGGAACTTCATTTTAAGGTGGTACGCTGAAGGAACAGCTTCCAGGGCAGCTAGGCCAGGTCGGCCTAAGATAACATTATATGCGGCCGGGACGTCGACGACCATAAAGTCCATCGGCTCGGCCCGGGTAGTAGGGGTCTTCTCAGTAGTTATGTCCAGGGTAATAACCCCTTCGACAGTTACTGGTACCCCCGTGAACCCGTGGAGCGTGTAGCCGGCCGGTTTGAGGCGATCCCGGTGTAACGACCCGGAAAATAGCATATGGCTATTTTGCATCGAAATGTGTGCGCGATTGAGAATTTCGCGCGATATGTATTTTCCGATAATAATTATTTTTAATCGAAAAAAATAAGATATATTGTCTACCTTATTTTATCATTATTTTCGGAATTAAATTATTTTATACGGATTATTACAAAGTCGTTTTAATGTATTTTGTATTGTTTGGATTATTAAAGTAGAGATTTTTTGGGTTTATTTGAAATACATTGGGACTTGGGGGACTTATATGTAATATTCCCCTTATATCTTTTATTTATCTATTTATTTATTTATCCCTTATAAAACTCTTCTCTCCCACCTCTCTCCTTCTCCCTTCTCCCTCTTCCTGTTCGTTTCCCAAACCGAACCCAAAAGAACCCCCCGGCCTCTCCTCCTCCCTTCTCCCTCTCCGCTCACTTCCAGCCGAAAGGGAACCCCCCCCCTCAATCCCGTTCCCTTCTTCCTTCTTCTTCTCCCTTCTTGTTCGACGCCGACCCCAGGGAACCCCGGCCTCCTCTCCCGACCTCCTCCTTCCGTTCGTTCCAGCCGAGATCGAAGAAACCCCGACCCCACCTCCCTTCTTCTCCTTCTCCTTGCCCTTCTCCTTCCCCTCCGATCTCCATCCCGAATCCCAAAATCGAACCCATCGCCGATCGTTCCCCCACCTCAAATCCACCTCTTTTCTCCATGGATTTCAAATTAAAGTGAGGGGTAGACTTATGGAGGGATTCTCTACATCGTGGTAGCGTCGGATTTTCGAATGGATTCGGGAAGGTAAAACCCTAATTATTTTATTGTATAAAATTTAGTTGGGTTAATTTTTATTGAGTAGGAATATTAGGGTAGCGAGATTTAGAGATGTTGGAAGTGGTAGATGTGAGAAATTAGTGGATTGTTAGAGAGATCGTAAGTTATTAGTAAATTGGGATTTTGGGTTTGTAAAAGAGAATTATATGGATATGAATTAATTCTCGTATAGTAATAGAAATTGTATTGGGGCTATTAGAATATTTTGGGGGTGATTTAGTAATTATTTGGAGATAAGAATCTCGTCGGCATTAGTTTATTACGTGCATCGCACGTGTATATCCCAAGCGTTCAATAAACGCTTGTGTGATATTTGGGATGTTGTTATTAGCTTTTATAATTGGGTTGGACGATTTGAGTGATTACGTGCAAAGCGCGTGTGCATCCTAGGCGTTCAATAGAATGCCTGTGTGATATTAAGATAATTACTATTATTGTTTTCCCGTGACTGGTTTGAATGATTTGAGCCTTAATTGCGTTGAAATCTGATAATAGGATGTTGGCGACTTTGGATGCGGGATGGCGTGGTAGTGCTTCGAGTCTTCGTGGGACAATTTGTGAGTATGATACCTTTTATTTTGCGCACTTGGTGCGTTGTGAAAATTTAAAGTATGAATTGCTGTGTATTTCTGTTTTTGTATCTTAGTGTAGCATGGATGTTTTGAGTTAAGGATTGGTGTGGACACTATTGTATGTGTCCACAACTATAGTTTAATTTCATAAATTATCGAGGTCGGTTGATACCTCAGAATTTGCAGAGTTCAGCTGGTCTGAAAAGGGCAGAGCTGAAGTCGGTTGCTTTTGGACTGAAGTCCAAGGGGTCATAACCAATTGCATATGTATGATATTGCTATGAACTTTGAGAGTAGCTCTGGGTATGAGTTTATTTGATGATTCTCAAGTTCTAGAAATTCTAGAATTCATTAGTAAAGGGTAGCGAACGCTCTGCTGCAAGAGTGGCCGAATTCGTGTGCTATGATGGAAGAGTCGTGGCTCTTTGTGTGAAATGAATTTAAACGAAATGGTATATGTGTAGATTGAGAATCCCAAACTTCATGAGCACTGGACTCAAGGTTGACTCATTGTTGAACTTCGAGGTGGGCTATGTTCAGCCTAGTATAAGTTGACTAGTTGGGGAAGATGAGAGACTGTGAACTACTGTTAAGAATTTGGGAGTTTGACCGACTAGAGAGTCGTAGTAGGGAGTCATAGCTTCCTAACCCATCTGGAGTTTTGTAATTCCAGTTTATAGGTTGAGAGTTATGATTTCCCAAAGATGGAACATACCCAATCTTAGTTAAAATATTATTGGCTAAGAAAACCAGTTTCTCTCTGCTTGTATACCTGATGGAACATGTGTTTTCGAGAACTCAAATGATATAGCCTGAAAGAGTCAAATTAAGATGTCGAAATACACACTCCCACCTTCCCATAGGACTCGGAATCGAGAATTTCCGATGTGTGAGCAAACTCTTGTGATATTGGAAAGGTGCAGCGAGTGCAAGAAGAATGTACTATTGAGAGTACATGAGGTTTTATAGTATCAAGTAATTTCGTATCGAGTGTGGGAAGTTATGGACGTGCAAGCTAGTGACCTGCTGATTAGACTAAACTTCAAGTTTAAGTTGATTGCAGAACGGTGGGACCGTTGACTGCCATACGGTAGGACCGTATATATTTATCGTCACAACTGTTGACTGCAGAACGGTGGGACCGTTGACTGCCATACGGTGGGACCGTATATATTTATCGTCACAGCTGTTGACTGCAGAACGGTGGGACCGTTGTCTGCCATACGGTGGGACCGTATATCTTTATCGTTACAGCTGTTGACTGCAGAACGGTGGGACCGTTGTCTGCCATACGGTGGGACCGTATATCTTTATCGTCACAGCTGTTGACTGCAGAACGGTGGGACCGTTGACTGCCATACGGTGGGACCGTATATCTTTTATCGTCACGGCTGTTGACTGCAGAACGGTGGGACCGTTGTCTGCCATACGGTGGGACCGTATATCCTTATTCGTCACGGCTGTTGACTGCAGAACGGTGGGACCATTGTCTGCCATACGGTGGGACCGTATATCTTTATCGTCACGGCTGTTGACTGCAGAACGGTGGGACCGTTGTCTGCCATACGGTGGGACCGTATATTCTTATTCGTCACGGCTGTTGACTGCAGAACGGTGGGACCGTTGTCTGCCATACGGTGGGACCGTATATCCTTATTCGTCACGGCTGTTGACTGCAGAACGATGGGACCGTTGTCTGCCATACGGTGGGACCGTATATCTTTATCGTCACGGCTGTTGACTGCAGAACGGTGGGACCGTTGTCTGCCATACGGTGGGACCGTATATCTTTAAGTTCGTCACGGCCATTGACTGCAGAACGATGGGACCGTTGACTGCAACCTCATTGCCACGATCTATCAGGAATAGGAAGTAGACCAAATTAGAATGCATTGCATAGCGAGGGTTCGAATCCCTAAACTTAGAGACAACGGCTTGATTTGGAAAGTGTGTAGTATGGGATGCATACATTTCCAAAGTCTCGCTTGCATTAGACTAAGTATGTTGGCTTGACCCGGGTCACATGTAGTATGGGATGCATGTGCACCCAGAATCTTGCTGACATTAGATTAAGTGCATCTGTTCTATATTCTGTATTGTTGCATTAGACTCAGGTCATGGCATACACAAACACTAGAAAATTAGGATACACGTTTATTTTCCATTTAAGATGAAGTATGAGTGTGGAAGTGATGTATTGCGAGACATGACGATATATGTTGTAAGCAATGAATGAATGCGGTGTTATGTGATATGAGATTGGGAAAGAAGATATGTCATGAGTCTGTAATTGCAGCGAATGGTAGATATGGTGCAGTTATGTGACAGTAGAGTATTTGTGAATGTAAAGCTTTATGGAAAAATAAAGCTATAGGAATGGTTGCTTAAGGCATAAAGTGATGGGCCTTACGTGACAAATTGGAATGATTTCCAAACTTATGATAAGTATGCTGTGAGCAGGTATGAATATGCATGCAGGAAGTGATGCAGTGAGTATTTGATATGAAATTCAGTTATGATATTTGCATGTTCAGGTTTGTCTTGGTATTCGTAAGTTCATTCTGTTTTACTTATAAGTTAATTTATTTGCTTATTAATATATTGTACTCACACCAGAAATGGCTAACCCCTTAGTGTTTGGGGGGTTAGGGGGTCTCTGGACTACCCTAGGTCCCTACTGTTACAGGTCCTCAGCGGTGCAGAGGTGAGGTATAGGTTCAGGTTCCGGTGGAGTGGAGCTTCACCTTACTATTTGTCGTTATGGGTTAAGTGTAAATAGTATAGGTTTTATGCTCTAAATTGTAATCCTGAGGTATAAGTATGTGGATGACGATGGGGAGTAGAGTGTGGAGTGGCATGACATGGTTTGGACCCGCACCCATCTCGTTGTGGAGTACCGGGCGCTGTGGTAAGCTTTTACAAGTTATTTTCTAAAAACTTACTACGTTTTCAAAGGGATTTATAGTTTTTAATTGATAATTGATAAACCGTTATGAGTTTGGCCCCCAGAGCATATATATATATTGCCTGTTTGATGATGCTCATTTTGGCCTGGGGAGCCCGTGATATTATTGCCTGTGATGTGAGCTACGGAATTTAGAGCAGAATTCCGTAAGCTTTTCGTGTTTCGGGGTAGAAATTACAGGGGAGACTCTATCGAAATTTTCCCTGAAACACAACTATCTTAGTTTATGGTCAAAGTGAGATAGAAATTGGAAGATTTGAGTTTGGAGTCAAAAAGGGAAAAAGGGCAGGCGCTACAGTTGGTATTACGAACTGATATTGTAATTACTGCATGGTAACTCTGTGTTGAATAAGAAGTTTTAATTTCCAGCATTTTGTGTATCGTGACTAATTGAAGGAAAGATCTTGGCACGTGTCACGGTTTCCCAGTTATATGGAAATCGGGGCGCGACAGAGTGGTATCAGAGCTGACTTCAATTTACAGTCCAACACAGTAGGAAAATTTAACTTGAATGCCCTTTAGGAGTCGGGATTCAGCTAGTTGTAGATAGTTATAATACATATTGTTGGTTCTTTCAACATTATGTTTTATAATTTTTCTATATCTGGACTGACTCCAGCATATGTGTTACCATCCTTTAAACACATGAATGATGTTCGAGGATGTCCTAACCGAGGGGGTGTTGATGGAAGAGAGTGGACCGATATCGCTGGAATTTCGATGATCTTGAGCGCATAGCCTCAGGTGATTTCGCCGCCACATGGACTAAGTGTGGATCAATGCACAGCGGCGACAGCCAGCATACATCGGGAAATGAGGAAGCTTAGGAAGTACATGATTAGGAAAGGTCGTCAAGCTAAGAAACTGGGGGATGCCTTCGGAGCTATATCAGAAGGCCTGGCAAAGGAGCAGAGACACCTTGATTCCAAGATTAGCACGACTACAACATGAATGGGAGCAAATCCCAGAGACCACCAAGGTTGTAATATGCAACCTTTGTGAGAGAGTCGCGCACAAGAAATTAGCCTGTCCATGACTACAAGGGACAAGATCTGCACCCGTATCAGGGTTCAAGAACCAAGGTCAGAAGCAGAAGACTCAGAAAATGGAGGGCAAACTTGGAGGCAACTCTAGATTTGGTTCGTTTGAATACACTATCTGGAGCATCAGCCTTGAGCAAATTACAGGAGAGAATCCTAGAAGTTTGAAGTAATGATCGTAGGCCGTGCCCTATTCTAAGGAGGGAGTGGCTACTGAACTGCAAAAGACCGAGATAAGGGAGGGATTAACCTCAGTCAAAGACCGTGAAGGAAGCAAGAAGCTAGATGATGAGATCCAGCATGCCAGTATTAGAGTGATTACTCAAGTTTAGAGCTCAGTTTTGGCACGATGGGAGCTACAACCGAGTCCGAGTGAGCAAGTCAGAAGGCTTAGGCAGGAAATGCAGGGATTGAAGCACTGAGGCAGCAGGGTTTTCCAAGATCAGCTTATGATTAAGCAGCCACTAGGAGCACGCCCAGGAGGAGATATCACTCAGACAGAGGGCAATCGTGTTAACAATTCAACAAGGTCACCAAAAGAGAAGTGACTCATGGGCTGAAGTGGCAAGGTGTGACTTCGTCCTTTCTAAGGAGGGAGTGGTCACCAACCAATAGAAGTCGTAATCGAGGAGTAAATCAACTTCACTTGTAGACGAGTATAGAGCAGAGCAATGCAGCCACTGTCTACTCCAGAGCAGGAGCAGTAGAATGTCAGCATTAATTCATGGTGGGTCTGTCCAAAAGACTGAAGGACGACAGTTCAAATTGGTAGAAGACCAGTTTTCGAGAATATCACTCGAGAAATTGGAGATGGCTTAGGAAAATGTCTCGTGAACCGTTGATGTTTGCGGTTGTCTTCCTCTCCACTAGTAGCGTTCTGAGGACAGAACGATTCTAAGGAGGGAGTGATGTAACGACCCGGAAAATAGTATATGGCTATTTTGCATCGAAATGTGTGCGCGATTGAGAATTTCGCGCGATATGTATTTTCCGATAATAATTATTTTTAATCGAAAAAAATAAGATATATTGTCTACCTTATTTTATCATTATTTTCGGAATTAAATTATTTTATACGGATTATTACAAAGTCGTTTTAATGTATTTTGTATTGTTTGGATTATTAAAGTAGAGATTTTTTGGGTTTATTTGAAATACATTGGGACTTGGGGGACTTATATGTAATATTCCCCTTATATCTTTTATTTATCTATTTATTTATTTATCCCTTATAAAACTCTTCTCTCCCACCTCTCTCCTTCTCCCTTCTCCCTCTTCCTGTTCGTTTCCCAAACCGAACCCAAAAGAACCCCCCGGCCTCTCCTCCTCCCTTCTCCCTCTCCGCTCACTTCCAGCCAAAAGGGAACCCCCCCCCCCTCAATCCCGTTCCCTTCTTCCTTCTTCTTCTCCCTTCTTGTTCGATGCCGACCCCAGGGAACCCCGGCCTCCTCTCCCGACCTCCTCCTTCCGTTCGTTCCAGCCGAGATCGAAGAAACCCCGACCCCACCTCCCTTCTTCTCCTTCTCCTTGCCCTTCTCCTTCCCCTCCGATCTCCATCCCGAATCCCAAAATCGAACCCATCGCCGATCGTTCCCCCACCTCAAATCCACCTCTTTTCTCCATGGATTTCAAATTAAAGTGAGGGGTAGACTTATGGAGGGATTCTCTACATCGTGGTAGCGTCGGATTTTCGAATGGATTCGGGAAGGTAAAACCCTAATTATTTTATTGTATAAAATTTAGTTGGGTTAATTTTTATTGAGTAGGAATATTAGGGTAGCGAGATTTAGAGATGTTGGAAGTGGTAGATGTGAGAAATTAGTGGATTGTTAGAGAGATCGTAAGTTATTAGTAAATTGGGATTTTGGGTTTGTAAAAGAGAATTATATGGATATGAATTAATTCTCGTATAGTAATAGAAATTGTATTGGGGCTATTAGAATATTTTGGGGGTGATTTAGTAATTATTTGGAGATAAGAATCTCGTCGGCATTAGTTTATTACGTGCATCGCACGTGTATATCCCAAGCGTTCAATAAACGCTTGTGTGATATTTGGGATGTTGTTATTAGCTTTTATAATTGGGTTGGACGATTTGAGTGATTACGTGCAAAGCGCGTGTGCATCCTAGGCGTTCAATAGAATGCCTGTGTGATATTAAGATAATTACTATTATTGTTTTCCCGTGACTGGTTTGAATGATTTGAGCCTTAATTGCGTTGAAATCTGATAATAGGATGTTGGCGACTTTGGATGCGGGATGGCGTGGTAGCGCTTCGAGTCTTCGCGGGACAATTTGTGAGTATGATACCTTTTATTTTGCGCACTTGGTGCGTTGTGAAAATTTAAAGTATGAATTGCTGTGTATTTCTGTTTTTGTATCTTAGTGTAGCATGGATGTTTTGAGTTAAGGATTGGTGTGGACACTATTGTATGTGTCCACAACTATAGTTTAATTTCATAAATTATCGAGGTCGGTTGATACCTCAGAATTTGCAGAGTTCAGCTGGTCTGAAAAGGGCAGAGCTGAAGTCGGTTGCTTTTGGACTGAAGTCCAAGGGGTCATAACCAATTGCATATGTATGATATTGCTATGAACTTTGAGAGTAGCTCTGGGTATGAGTTTATTTGATGATTCTCAAGTTCTAGAAATTCTAGAATTCATTAGTAAAGGGTAGCGAACGCTCTGCTGCAAGAGTGGCCGAATTCGTGTGCTATGATGGAAGAGTCGTGGCTCTTTGTGTGAAATGAATTTAAACGAAATGGTATATGTGTAGATTGAGAATCCCAAACTTCATGAGCACTGGACTCAAGGTTGACTCATTGTTGAACTTCGAGGTGGGCTATGTTCAGCCTAGTATAAGTTGACTAGTTGGGGAAGATGAGAGACTGTGAACTACTGTTAAGAATTTGGGAGTTTGACCGACTAGAGAGTCGTAGTAGGGAGTCATAGCTTCCTAACCCATCTGGAGTTTTGTAATTCCAGTTTATAGGTTGAGAGTTATGATTTCCCAAAGATGGAACATACCCAATCTTAGTTAAAATATTATTGGCTAAGAAAACCAGTTTCTCTCTGCTTGTATACCTGATGGAACTTGTGTTTTCGAGAACTCAAATGATATAGCCTGAAAGAGTCAAATTAAGAGGTCGAAATAGACACTCCCACCTTCCCATAGGACTCGGAATCGAGAATTTCCGATGTGTGAGCAAACTCTTGTGATATTGGAAAGGTGCAGCGAGTGCAAGAAGAATGTACTATTGAGAGTACATGAGGTTTTATAGTATCAAGTAATTTCGTATCGAGTGTGGGAAGTTATGGACGTGCAAGCTAGTGACCTGCTGATTAGACTAAACTTCAAGTTTAAGTTGATTGCAGAATGGTGGGACCGTTGACTGCCATACGGTGGGACCGTATATATTTATCGTCACAACTGTTGACTGCAGAACGGTGGGACCGTTGACTGCCATACGGTGGGACCGTATATATTTATCGTCACAGCTGTTGACTGCAGAACGGTGGGACCGTTGTCTGCCATACGGTGGGACCGTATATCTTTATCGTCACAGCTGTTGACTGCAGAACGGTGGGACCGTTGTCTGCCATACGGTGGGACCGTATATCTTTATCGTCACAGCTGTTGACTGCAGAACGGTGGGACCGTTGACTGCCATACGGTGGGACCGTATATCTTTTATCGTCACGGCTGTTGACTGCAGAACGGTGGGACCGTTGTCTGCCATACGGTGGGACCGTATATCCTTATTCGTCACGGCTGTTGACTGCAGAACGGTGGGACCGTTGTCTGCCATACGGTGGGACCGTATATCTTTATCGTCACGGCTGTTGACTGCAGAACGGTGGGACCGTTGTCTGCCATACGGTGGGACCGTATATTCTTATTCGTCACGGCTGTTGACTGCAGAACGGTGGGACCGTTGTCTGCCATACGGTGGGACCGTATATCCTTATTCGTCACGGCTGTTGACTGCAGAACGATGGGACCGTTGTCTGCCATACGGTGGGACCGTATATCTTTATCGTCACGGCTGTTGACTGCAGAACGGTGGGACCGTTGTCTGCCATACGGTGGGACCGTATATCTTTAAGTTCGTCACGGCCATTGACTGCAGAACGATGGGACCGTTGACTGCAACCTCATTGCCACGATCTATCAGGAATAGGAAGTAGACCAAATTAGAATGCATTGCATAGCGAGGGTTCGAATCCCTAAACTTAGAGACAACGGCTTGATTTGGAAAGTGTGTAGTATGGGATGCATACATTTCCAAAGTCTCGCTTGCATTAGACTAAGTATGTTGGCTTGACCCGGGTCACATGTAGTATGGGATGCATGTGCACCCAGAATCTTGCTGACATTAGATTAAGTGCATCTGTTCTATATTCTGTATTGTTGCATTAGACTCAGGTCATGGCATACACAAACACTAGAAAATTAGGATACACGTTTATTTTCCATTTAAGATGAAGTATGAGTGTGGAAGTGATGTATTGCGAGACATGACGATATATGTTGTAAGCAATGAATGAATGCGGTGTTATGTGATATGAGATTGGGAAAGAAGATATGTCATGAGTCTGTAATTGCAGCGAATGGTAGATATGGTGCAGTTATGTGACAGTAGAGTATTTGTGAATGTAAAGCTTTATGGAAAAATAAAGCTATAGGAATGGTTGCTTAAGGCATAAAGTGATGGGCCTTACGTGACAAATTGGAATGATTTCCAAACTTATGATAAGTATGCTGTGAGCAGGTATGAATATGCATGCAGGAAGTGATGCAGTGAGTATTTGATATGAAATTCCAGTTATGATATTTGCATGTTCAGGTTTGTCTTGGTATTCGTAAGTTCATTCTGTTTTACTTATAAGTTAATTTATTTGCTTATTAATATATTGTACTCACACCAGAAATGGCTAACCCCTTAGTGTTTGGGGGGTTAGGGGGTCTCTGGACTACCCTAGGTCCCTACTGTTACAGGTCCTCAGCGGTGCAGAGGTGAGGTATAGGTTCAGGTTCCGGTGGAGTGGAGCTTCACCTTACTATTTGTCGTTATGGGTTAAGTGTAAATAGTATAGGTTTTATGCTCTAAATTGTAATCCTGAGGTATAAGTATGTGGATGACGATGGGGAGTAGAGTGTGGAGTGGCATGACATGGTTTGGACCCGCACCCATCTCGTTGTGGAGTACTGGGCGCTGTGGTAAGCTTTTACAAGTTATTTTCTAAAAACTTACTACGTTTTCAAAGGGATTTATAGTTTTTAATTGATAATTGATAAACCGTTATGAGTTTGGCCCCCAGAGCATATATATATATATTGCCTGTGTGATGATGCTCATTTTGGCCTGGGGAGCCCGTGATATTATTGCCTGTGATGTGAGCTACGGAATTTAGAGCAGAATTCCGTAAGCTTTTCGTGTTTCGGGGTAGAAATTACAGGGGAGACTCTATCGAAATTTTCCCTGAAACACAACTATCTTAGTTTATGGTCAAAGTGAGATAGAAATTGGAAGATTTGAGTTTGGAGTCAAAAAGGGAAAAAGGGCAGGCGCTACAGTTGGTATTACGAACTGATATTGTAATTACTGCGTGGTAACTCTGTGTTGAATAAGAAGTTTTAATTTCCAGCATTTTGTGTATCGTGACTAATTGAAGGAAAGATCTTGGCACGTGTCACGGTTTCCCAGTTATATGGAAATCGGGGCGCGACACCCGGGACAGCTGCAGCCCTCGAAAGGCCGACAGGAAGAGAATGTTCACAGAGCTCCCGTTGTCCACCAGGACCCTCTGCACTTTGAAGTTCGCCCTGCGAAGGTCGATGACAAGTGCGTCGCAGTGGGGAGTTCGGACCCCCTCGAGGTCTTCATCAGAGAAAGTCACTGGGATGCCGAGGCCTTTGGGGGGAGGGGCGCCGTGAACTGAGTTGACCTCTCGGACGAAGGCCTTCCGAGAGGAGTTGGAAGAGCCCCCCATTGGGCCCCCATGAATAAGGTGCAGAACCCGTTCTTCCTCGAACTCGGGGCTTTGATCGCGTCGCTCGGAGCGCCTGTTAGCCCCCGAGGAGGAGGAGTGGTGCGATCCGCCCGATCGTTTGCCTTCACAAATTTGGCCAACTGCCCCCTCTGGATGAGGGCTTCTATCTCATTTTTCAACGCCCGGCAGTCGTTGGTGTCGTGGCCGTGGTCCCGGTGGTAACGACACCATTTCTCTTTGTTCCTCCTCTTGGCCGGGGTGTTCATCCTCGGCGCGGGCGGTATCACCCCTTCCTTCTCCACTTCCATCAGGATGGTGGAGACATTGGTGGTGAGAGGAGTGAACTTCTCGAACCTGGGGGGAGGACGGCGCTGACCGCTGTTGTCCTTCTGTAGCTTTTTGGACCCCTCCTCCTCTGTCGTCTTCCTCTTTGATCCTGAGGCGGATCCTCCGAAATTTGGGAGGCACTCAGCCTCCTCCGCCCGAATGTACTTCTCGCACCTCAGGAGGAGATCGGCGAAGTTGTGCGGGTCTTCTTGGCGAGGGACGACCGGAGGTTGGAGTTGAGGACGTTCGACTGGAACGCGACGGTCGCCACTGACTGGTCGAGGGAGGCGATCGACCTGACCTCCGCGGTAAATCTCCTCACGTAGTCCCTCAGCTTTTCTCCCCTCTCCTGTCGGAGGTGGAGTAGGGAGAGGCTAGTCTTCTCCGTTCGCCTGCTACTCACAAAGTGAGTTATGAAGAGCGTTTCAAACTGCTCGAACGAGAAGATGGAAGAGGGAGCGAGCCTGGAGTACCATTCCCGTGCCGACCCCTTGAGAGTGGCGGGGAAGGTCTTGCAGAGCATGGCGTCGGAAGCTTGATGGATCAGCATTAAGGTCTTGAAGCTTTCGACGTGATCAACAGGGTCTGACTCCCCTAAGTACGTTTCAAACTGCGGAGGTTTGAAACCCCTCGGGATGGGAGCCTCCATGATTGTCCGAGAGAAGGGGGGTCTGCTGGGGCGGACGGTCCCTGCTCTCGACTCCTCCTCTTTGTCCATGCGACCGATGCGCCTCTCCATCTCGTGGAGACGACGGTAGAGGGCATCGTCCCTCCGTTGGTAATCAAACGATCCCCTGGACTCTTCTTCATAGGAAGGGGAGCGGGGACTGCGGCGTCGATAGTCCTGGGATCGGCGAGGACTATAATGGTGTTGCTGGCGACTGGGAGCCGGAAGAGGACTTCTGGGTCGGTGGCGAGGACTTGGAACCCGTGGGGGTGTTGGAACCCTCTGGGCATTATGGTTGTTGGGGCGAAGGTTGAGGGCCTGCAACATAGTCTCCTGGAATTGTAGGAACTCGGCACGAGTGATAGGTGCCTCATTGTTCCTCGGATGATGTCGATCCGCGGGGAAATGTGGTCTCCTCCTACGACGCTCGGGAGATTCCCCCCGGCCCCTTCGGTCCAGAAACCTCCTATCGTCTCGGCGATGAGGAGATCGCTCACCTTGATGCTGGCGGGAGGCTCCCTCTCGGGCCCGCCTCTCATCTAGATGATTGCGAAGGTCCTCATCCTTTTGGCGATTCAGTACGGTGTTGCGGAGATCGGAGGCTCGGGGGTTATGGGAAGCCATAGAGTCCGAGGAGGCATTGTGAATTGAGACATGGTCTGGGTGGAGAGGTTGCTTCTGCCTCCGCTGGTTATGACCAGCAGGACCATTTGGGGGTTGTTGGTTCGGAAGAGGAGGCTGGCCCTGTTGGACCGGGGGAGGAAGGTGTTCGGGCTGCGGAGCAGGATGGACGGGGACTTCCTCTGGCTGATCGGCGGGATTGGGTCCGCGGTTGGACCCCCTAGACCTGACCTTCTTGGGAGGCATGGTTGGAGAAGGGCTAGTCGTCGAGGAAGAGGCCGAGGCTATTCGTGTGGTGTTCCCACAGACGGCGCCAATCTGTTACCGCTGATTCTGGTGTGGGGGTAAACAGATGAGATTTGTGAGTTCGCGGAAAACCTGAATAGCGGATCCAAGCCTTCTGGTTCCTGCTGCTACCTACAAGGAAGTGCGATACACCGGGGTTGATTCCGGCGACGCACCCTCCGACGCTCTTGTCAGTAACCAGTGATGATTAAGAAAGAGCTTAAGGTGGAGAAAGAGTGATTACCTGGTCACAGTGGTAGGGGGGAGGTATTTATAGTCGTGGGAGTGATTAGGGACCTGATTTCCTGTGTAACTGTCAGGAGTAAAATCCTCACAATCTGTTTAGGAAACTGACCCCTGATCCCCGGTGAGAGCAAATCAGGCCCGTTGATTCGGTCAAATCAGTGACCCTGATTTCCTCTTGCTGGTCTGGGTCTGTCTCGGGTCGGGACCCGTACCCAGTTGGAGTGAATCCGTTCGCGGGTTATTGGATCTGTGAGAAGGAGATCCAGTACCCGCTTCGGACCCGTTTGTATGTGAAATTACCGTTTTACCCCTGAGCTTCAAGATTCGTGCCCAATCTGGACGGTTCCGATTTAACCCCATTTTTAGCCATATCAGTTAGTTAGGTGGATAAAAATGGAAATTAGTAAAATATATAAACGATATACAAGCATATGAATGTCTTTGGTATAGAGTTCCATAGACACTGTTCGTAAAGAGTGGAGAGAAATTTGTAAAAAGTATAAAAATATTTCATATAACCTAGGCTGTTGTCTCCAACAACGGCCTAAGCTTTAAAAAATATAGGGTGTTGCTCTCTCACTTATTTCTCCTTTTAACTTGGTCAAGTCAGAGAGCAACGCAAAAACGTCAAAATTTTTGCTATAACCTAGGCCGTTGTTGGAGACAACGGCCTAAGCTTTAAAAAATATAGGGTGTTGCTTTCTGACTTGTTGCTCTTTTTAACTTGGCCAAGTCAGAGAGTACCCCAAAAACTCCAATTTTTTTGCTATAATCTAGGCCGTTGTTGGAGAAAACGGCCTAGATTATTTGTTGCTCTTTTTAACTTGGCCAAGTCAGAGAGCACCCAAATAACTTCAATTTTTTGGCTATAACCTAGGCCGTTGTTGGAGAACTTCAATTTTTTGGCTATAACCTAGGCCGTTGTTGGAGACAATGACCTAAGTTATTAAAAAAAAGGGTGCTGCTCTCTGACTTCTTGCTCTTTTTAACTTGGCCAAGTAGAAAGCACCTCAAAAACTTCAAATTTTTGGCTATAACCTAGGCCGTTGTTGGAGACAACAGCTTAAGTTATAAAAAAAGGGGTGTTGCTCTCTGACTTGTTGCTCTTTTTAACTTGGTCAAGTCAGAGAGCAACGCAAAAACTTCAAATTTTTGGCTAAAACTTTGGTCGTTGTTGGAGACAACGGCCTAGGTTTAGAAAAAAATTTCTTCTTTCGAATAAGCCAATACAGAGAGTTACTGATCCAAAGAAAAAATTTCCACAAGGGCCTAAGTAAAAGAAAAAAAAATTATTTGCAATTTCACACAACAGCTAAAGCTGCTACACTAAATTGTCCCCCAAAAACTATATACAATCTCCCAACAAGGACAACAACAAAATTAACAATCAACACAAACCAAGAACACTTGAGTCTCAACAACATTTAATGTTAACAACAAAAACCAATTAGCAACACTTGCATCAATATCTAATATATTGAAACTTTACATCAAAAAATTCCAATTCACAATGGATCATCATATCTCTCGTCGGAACACTCTTCATTGGATGGAATCACTTCTTGCGGATTGATTGTCCTTCATTCAAAGATAAGTTTTAGTTAGTGAGAAACTCATTTACCACAAATGAAGTATAATAAATTTAAAAGAGAGAGAAACAAAGAAAGTACGAGTCTTACCCTTCAAATAATGTTGGACAATTTCTTGAATCATGATTCATTTGCACAATGCCGCATCTTCGGCACCGTCTCAGTTTTTTAATGCGAAGTTGCTCTCTTATCGGCCTCAATCTTTTGGCGCAAGACCTTCCCTTTGTCTTGCATTGTTGTAGGTCACTTACGCGTGCAGGTATGTGTCCATTGCCTTCATCATGAGGTTGTGCATTACCATGCGGTTGTACACTACCATCCGGTTTTGTACTACCTCCCGGTTTTGCACTGTCATGCGGTTGTGAGACCTGTTCGGGTTGTTCACCCAATCCGGATTGTAGCCGAGAGACACCGTCAATGATCTTCTGCAAATTCTGCAACGTGTATTTGTAACTTTCATTGGAGGAACAACCGAGATCGACAATCTGTTTTGCATAGTAGCTCAACTCACAATATCGAGAAGCAAAATTCTCGGTGTTGGGTTCAGTTGGAACAAATGTATCACTTCTTCTTATCACATCCCAGGTCCATCTTCTTTTAATGTATACATCCGGAAGGGAAGTGTGATGGCTGAACCGAAGAACGGCTAAAATATGCCTGCAAAGAATGCCAACGAAGTCGAAGAAGTGACATGCACATGTAATAATTCCACTGATTTTGCATAACTGAAAAAGGCGAGCCGGTTCTGATTCTGCACAGAGTATCACATGGAATGTTGAACTATTCGGTGTCTTAAGATCGCCAACGAAAGTCACATTGTACATGAAGCTTTTTGTAACTTCATCTTGGAATTTGTAAAAGATTTTCAAAGTGTATGTTTTCGCCATTTGTGCCTCCAAAGCCCATTCGCTCTTCAACTTTGGTCTCTTCTCACGGTTACGATGATTTTCTTTCAGTTCATCGTGTCTTTGCCTTCCCAAAAACCGATCGAAGATGAGGGCAAATTCATGCAAGGAATATTTCTTTTCTGTATGATGCTTCAAGGCAGAATGCGATGACTCAACCCGTTGGCTACTCAACATGCCGGCCCAAAAAGAATCTTTAGCGTAGATGGGTGCCCAATTTTCATCGATATCAAATAGATCGTTCAACCATTTGTTATTCTCTAATCTGTATTGCGAAATCAATAAATTCTATTTTTCTACAAATTCATGTACATATTCGGAATTGTAGATGACATTCTTTAAAGATTCACTAAACTTGTCGACATCGTTCGACATATGCACCTCCTGCGGTAACTTATCCAATATGTGCCAAATACAAAAACGATGCCAAGTCTGGGGAAAAACTTTCTTAACTGCGGCGGCGATCCCCCGATCTTGATAGGTGGATACCGGATGGAGTACGATTCATAACCCCTAACCACTTTTCAAAGAACCATTCAAACGAACATGCCGTCTCATTTGGAATGAACCCACCTTCTAAGAAAGTCGATTGCCAATGTTGATTCACTCCAACAAAGGGAACAAATAATATTCCATACCAGTTCGTATTGTACGTGGCATCGAAGTAAAGTACTTCGTCAAATTCTTGATAATTAATCCTAGAAATACCATCAACCCACATACAATGTGACAACCACCCTTCGGGATCTACTTGAATGTCATAAAATAATGAAGGATCCGTCTGTTTCTTAGATTCAAAAAAATCAATTAGCATTTCAGAATCATGTCCTTTCAATGCTTCTTACGAATCTCTAAGTAAATTTCTAACATCTTTTTCGGTGAATCCTACCTGATCATGACCACCACTAGCACTTTCGAAGGAGAGCATTTGTCGACATGTCTGGATATTAGCTTGGTTGAATTGATCTATTATCCTTTTATCCGTATTTGACACGGAACTGTTTAGGACAAAAGATGCCTTCTACCGGGTGAGGTGAATTCGTGATTGTGTGCTCCATGAAATCAATACAACACCCACATATTACTTGCTTCGTTCAATTTTAGACGAACGCAAGCCTTGCAACCCGTTTTACAGGTTGTTTCCCGTCTACCATCACTATGTTGACTCGGCGATGACCCGACTTTATTACAAAGGTATGACTTGTCTACTTTCACTCCTCCCTTTAATTTATTTCCACCATTACGCATTGCAAAACCCCCACAACGAGCATATGACGAATAAATTTTTTTGACCTCGACTAAAGTTGGAAATGTCATACCTAACTTTGGTTTTAGATGTTTTTCAACTAACAGCATGGAATCAATGATTGGTTCTACCCGCACAAAATTATCGCCGGCAGCAGAACTCTCTGTATTGTTGTTCATCTGGGAAAAAATATATATTTTTGGTAAATTAATACACACATCATATATAAAACAGATTGTTAACAAACGATTGTGATATAATATACATACAAAATAAAATAAGTGACAAAACCTCAAAAACGACGTCTAAAAATTACGAAACTCTACGATTGGGTCCGGCTTACCGCACACAAGGTAACAGAACTTGTAGAAGCGAGTTTTGATACACGGTTTGCAAGATACGGCCGTGTCTCGCTCGCTTTCACTCTTGGAAATGAGGGAAATGCGATACACGGACGCATATAGCGAACCGTTGATGACAACTCACAACTACAAGTTTCTATGACTTGTGAGTGGCGAGACCGACCTACTCGCAAAATTACGGATTTTTCAAGTGGGTTCTTTATTGAAAACTCGCTTAAAACATAACAAAATTCATGAGAAAACCGCACAATTGACGGTAAAAAAACTACACTTTGTGATTGGGTTGGGCTTCCCACACATAAGGCAACGCAACTTGTACAAGCGAGTTCCGACCCACGGTTTGCAAGAAATGGCCGTGTATTGCATTCATTCATGAAAAATGCCAATAATGCGATACATTGACGTAGGTCCCAAATCATGGGTCTGAACTCACAACTACAAGTACCATTTCGTAGTGAGTGGTAAGCATAATATGCTCGCAAAATTTCTTATTTTTTGGATGTCGTTTCCTAGTGAAAAGTCTCTCGATAGAAATCAAACATTAATTATTGTTGTTATTTGATATACGGTAGAAATCCGCACAAACGAGATCAAAAAATTCCGAAACTTTGGGAGTAGGACGGACAAAAAACACATGAGCCAACAAAATATGTAGAGATGAGTTTCGACTCACGGTTTGCAATATACGCCGATGTATCGCTTTCACTCACGAAAAATACTCGAAAGCGATACACGGCCGTACACTTCAAATCGTGATTCCAAACACACTTATACAAGTTGCGTTGGCTTGTGTGTGACGAGCCCGATGTACTCACAAAATTGCATAATTTTTGGATATCTTTGTGCGCTATTACTAACAACGAACAACGAACAACGAACAACGAACAACGAACAACAACAACTAATACTACATCTACATCGACAATAAAACTATAATTACCTAATCTACAAATACCTACGCATAATATAGAAATTGTACACTCAAACATTGAATAAAAAATCTCAATCAATTAACCTAATTAGATCTACTAAAATAGGAAAAAATTAATACCTTTCACAATGAGGGTATTCGGAAAGGAGATAGAGGATGCCCTTGCGCGCTGCTATAGAGAAAGGAAGGGGAGTAGCTTTTGGCTAATTTCTTTAGGATTAGGGTTTTTTGGTTGGGGAGATTTCGTATGGGTTAGAATTTTTTTGTAATAGGGATCTTCAAAGGAAGAGGGCAAGAGTGTGAGAATAGGAAGAGATTGAGTGAGAAGCAACGAGCAAGAGAGGCCTAGGGTTTTCAGATCGAGAGAGAGAGCTAGGGTTTGGGGAAATGGGTTTCTCGAGCTCCAGTAGCGAGCGAGAGAGTTGTGAGGGAGATGACGATCTGAGTATATACAGGTGTTTGGAAAAATACTTGTACATACTTAGGCCGTTGTTGGGAGCTTTCGACTCTGATTATCTTGTGAAATATTGTAAAGATTCTTGAACAGCTTATGGATGATGAAAATCATTCGTTGGGCTTTTATCTCGTATTCGTATTCCGTATTCTTTTGGGAAGCGGGGCGTGACAAACATGAAAGGAATGTGACAGGAAAAAAATTAGATAGCATGTAACATCCCGTAATTTCAATAGTATAATAACTATATAATAAAATACAAAGAAAGCTATCAAGTGGCTCTCCTTCAATCCCCCCAAAATCAAAGGCTCAGATCTAACCTCACAAAACACATTCCCCCTCCCCCCCTCCAAACTTTCCCCCCAAAACTCAAATTCAAATCCCCCCCCAAACCATTCATTTATATATATATATATGGAAACATGGACTTTTATACCCCAAATTATAATTACTTTTCACCATATACTAATGGAAACATGGACTTTTATTTACAACTTATTATTTTCATACTATTCAAACTTCAGCTACATAATTGTTGATTTACTGTTTACAAGACTTTTCATATGCTGTATCGTTCTAAAGACGTGCCGTAGGCATGTGGCCACGGGAAAATCTAGTATATGTATAATTAATTGTAACGTCCCGAATTCCAAATAAGACCGAATTCAAGTTTTCACAGGATCTTTACTTCACTTCGTACAATTTTACAAAGAAATTTAAAACTTTTTTCAATAGTACTTCAGAGTTCATACACTTCGTTTACACGGCGGAAAAATAAAAGATTACAACATGGAAAACAAATATAACTTGTACAACATTATCAAAATGAGTCATCGATTGCAACATAATATCTTTATCCCTTCATGAATAGTCCATTACCTGCATATCAGGCTGTGGGCACGTCAGTTACTTACAACTGACGAAAATGTTATACTCGGCTATCCTCTCTGTAGAACCCCGTATTTTCAAATATTATTTTTATATTTGAAAATGAATTTAAATTTATTTTTGGAGATTTAATGAATATTTTCAGAAGAATTTATCTTTTACACGTGCAAAACACGTGCAAACACTTTTATGAGAAGTGTGAGAATTTAGTTTTCTTTTTGGAAAATCTTTATTTAATAATTGGAATTTAATTAGTATTTTTCCAGATTTTTCTGAAATTTATTGGAGCTATTTGCAATTTTTGAGAAAAGAAGGACCTTTTTGCAAATTCGACATTTTTAGGGGTTAAAGTGCAAAATAAAATTTCTGGGCATTTTGAACAGTATTAATTGAGATTTATAATGTATATTTTCTTTTAAAATCCTAATTTAAATGAGTTTTGATGGAATTTCCAAAGAATGATGTATATATGTAAATTGTATTTTGGAAAGGGTTGTTTTGCAAAATGTGGGTAAAACCCTAATATTCCATCCGGCATATTTAAGAGATTTTTCTCCCAGCCGTCATTGTTGATAACACACAGAATTTTTGCGGAGATTTACTTTGGAGGAGAAAGGGACTTTGGATCTAGCAAAAGGAGGATTCTTTTCGTGGACTATTCTCAAAATCTAAGGTGAGATATATAAAAATTGTTGTGTTGTTTTGATTTATGTGAGTGATATAAAAATTGTTTTGTTGTTTGATTCATGTGAGTGACTTTGTTTGATTTTGTGAATGTTACAAATTTGTCTTGTTGTTGATCTATGTGTGCAAGTATCATTGATGTATTGATTTGATGTTGTGAACGATATAGATCTTGTATTGCGGTATGAATCATGTAAACAATTGTGGATGAAATAGTAGATCTTTATTATTAAAATTGTGTTGCTAAAGGCATGTTAAGATTTGAGTATGAACATCTGGACATTAGATTTATAAATCAGATTTTGATTTAGATTTGTGAAAGAGATTTTAGATCTTGCAAAACCCTAATGGAAGAATTTGTGATTTAGAACATGAGAACTTGAATTTTGACATATTGATGTTTTGAGTAATATATACATATACATGATGAGGATTTGTTGAGATTTATCATTTTTCCTGAATACGAACTATTTTCATAAACATTGAATCATTAGAAGCTCCAGATTTGATTTTGTAATCAGACCTAAATTTTGAGATTTGTAGGCCGACAGTCGACTGGCCTACTGTGCAGTCGACTGGTACGAGCCTGATGTTTTATTTTAGAATTGTTGAAAACGTTGTTCTGGACAGTCGACCTAGCTCTTAGGCAGTCGACTGGTCCACCGAAGGAATTATTTTTGTAAAAATTATTTGTCCTTTCTGGACAGTCGACCTACAACCCTTTAAGTCGACTTATACACTTAGAATAAATTTGAGAAGATTATTGGAAATTACTTCGGGTAAGTCGACTGATCCCTTCTTAAGTCGACTGTTAAATGACTTAGTTTATTTTTGTAAAATCTTGAATTTGGTCCTCTGGACAGTCGACTTATCATCAGTATGAGTCGACTAGTACTGAGGGATATTTGTAAACTTCAGTGTTAATTCGAATGATTGGTTTCTCAGATAATTTAGTACATACTTGCCATTCAGTTCAGTATATGATTAAGCAAATGACTTTGAGATATTCAGATAAGCATTTCACTTGAGACATTTAGTTGAGCCACTTTGTTTAGTGGAACCTTGTTTAGACTTTTGAGTTGAGTCTCTAGAGGCGTATAACCCTAGTATACCGGTGTTGAGTATTTTGTTAAGGCCCATCGAGGCATTTCATTTGTTTGGATTTAAATTTAGGCCGGCAGGGTATACCACTCTAGGAGATTCGTTAAGTAAACAATTAAGCAAAATGATAAGGACAGGCACTAGTGGTGATATGATGAACGGGAACATGAGTCAAGAACCTCAGTATGGCTTTCGGTGTGGGATTTAATCTCCGGAATTATCACAGTAGATTATTAGTGGTGTGGGATATGTCTCCAGAATTATCACAGTCTTGTGGTGTGGGACAATCTCCGGAATTATCACGGTAACTATTGTGGTGTGGGATTGATCTCCGGAATTATCGGAGTCGAGGTGAAGCCCATGTGGTATTCGTGTGATGACGTGTCAATGTTTCGGTGTGGGATGATCTCCGAAATTATTCAAGTGAAATATCTTGGGTGTGGGATCCATCTTCGGAATTATCGGGCATGTGATACTATCCATGGTTTATCTTTATCTCGTAGTAGTCATCGTGTTAGAATTAGTTCATAACGTGGGGATTGAACCCTATGAAGAGAAGACGTTAAGGGCTTGCACCGAACCTATGTAGAATGGGATGCATAGACTTCGACAAGTACGCATTAGAGAGTCTGCATATAGAACTTGTGTTTTCTTGACTTGGTTTTATGCATGTGGTTTTCTTGTTTTCTACACATGACACTTAGCTTAGTATCACTTGATGTTTTATGTTACCTGTCATTTCGTACTTTCCATAATCATTTAGTACTTGTGGTTTAAGAATTTATGTGGTATGATTTTTATGTTGTTTGTTTATTTTTATATTTCTCACACCATTTATGGCTGACCCCTTTAGTTTGGGGGTTAGGGATCATCTCTAGCCTCACATGTTGCAGGTAGTTGCTTAGTGATGGAGATTTGGATGCTAGAGGCATGTTGAGATAAATTGATTCTTAAGTGTTTTGTGTAAAATTGTATTAACAGTTTCAAGATAAATTTATGTTGTAAATGAAGAAAATATTGAGTTGAGTTTGTTTTGAATTCCGCTGTGATTTGTAAAAGTTTGTTGTAATAAATGTTTGAAAATTTTAGTGGTGTTGTTGATGTTTAATATTATGTTGAAGTGGATCACTGGGAATGTGCCACGTAATTTCTATGTTATTAATCTAGAATTTCGGGGCGCTACAGAGATTGGTATCAGAGCGACGCTTCAATAGTAATACTAAACATGACAAAAAAAAATAACCTAGGTGTGGACACTAGAGTGTGAGTACCTAGGTGTGAACATTAGAGAGTGAGTATCACTTAGAATTGAATATGTTGTTTTACCTTTGGGATTCAATAGAGATTTTGCCAAAGGACATTGATGTGAATTTGAATTGTATGTGTGATGCTCTAACTTTTTCCTCGTTTTGCAGTATTCAAAATGGTTGCACCCAGGGGCAGGACTGGTGACAACAATGAGGATGGAGCTGGTGGTTCCCGAGGAAATGGGATCGAACTTGAGGCTGAATTCGCCAAGGTGTACCAGACGCTGAACACGCTGATGGCACTCAATGTGGCACAGCAGCAGGCGCAGCAACAGAATCCGCAGCCAAATCATGGAGCTGGACATGGATTGGTGAACGCCGATCCTATTAAGCAGATTGAATCCTTTAAAAGGATGAGGCCGCCAGCCTTTGAGGGGCAAGTTGATCCAACAGCAGCAGATGATTGGATTTGGAAGATGGAGACGATCTTCGAGGTATCAGAGACTCCAGCAGCCAGCAAGGTGAAGTTAGCTTCGATGCAGCTTGAGAAGGACGTTGGTGTCTGGTGGGAGTCAGTGAAAAGGGCTTTGGGAGATCAGCCGTTGACTTGGGAAGCTTTTCTGGAGGAGTTTAGAGATCACTTCTTTCCCCTAGATGTTCAGGAGAAGAAGGCGACCGAGTTCTTGAACCTTCAGCAGGGAAGCATGACTGTGCGGGAGTATGAGACCAAATTTGCTCAGCTTTCACGGTATGCACCGGAGTTGGTCGTCGATGAGGCAAAGAAGGCCAAAAAGTTTGAGCAGGGCTTGAGGCCAAACTTGAGGTCGAGGATGATTCCATTGGGTATCAGAAGATTCGACAAGCTGGTCAGGAGAGCGGCGATGACTGAGGAGGATATGGACCAGTTCTAGAAGAAGCAAGATACATGGAACCGGAACAAGAGGCCAGCATCAGGCCAGAGTGGGAAGGGATTCCCCGCGAAGCAGGCCAAATTCAATGATCCAGTGCAGAAGGCACCTGCAGCTCAAGGAGTGACCTGTTATTACTGTAAGGAGGCAGGACATTACAAGTCAGCATGTCCGAAGTTGGCAAAGCAGGTTTGTTCCCAGTGTGGGCAGGCAGGACATTCTCAGTCTCATTGTCCACAATCGAGGAATGATGGTTCTGGTGGGAGCAAATTTCAGAAGAGGCAAGGGCGAGTATTTGCATTAACCGAGGAAGACGCTGGTAACTCGGAAAATGTAATACAGGGTATGCAAGAATTCTGATTTTTATTTTTGAATCAATGTAATAAATGAAACCTTTATTTGAGAACAATTTAAGATTGAGTATCATTCTTATTGTAACAGGAGTTGTTTTAATTAATGGAATAAAGGCCAAGGTTTTATTTGACACTGGTTCATCGCATACTTTTGTATCGCCAAGTTTTGCAAAGACCTTAGGTGTGGAACCTAAGTTATTTCCAGGCAGGATTTTGTCGGTGGCAATGCCGTCAGGTGAAGAGCTGATTGCGGATCGATATTACGAGGGCTGCGATATCGAGATTGGTGGGAGGTTGTTCGGCATTGATATGATCGAGCTGAAAGTATTGGGTGTGGATGTCATCGTGGGCATTGATTGGATGGCAATCTATGATGCCACAATCGAATATAAGCAGAAGGAGGTGTTAGTGAAAGCGCCAGGTGGACCTGCAGTGACTTTCCAAGGGAAGAAGATTCCGAAGGTGGCTGCAATGGTATCTAAGATGGCTATTCCAGATGAAGTCAAGGGCATCCCGGTTGTCAGGGATTTTCCTAAGGTGTTCTTGGATGATTTTCCAGGATTACCGCCGCAGAGAGATGTGGAGTTTTGCATTAATGTTCAGCCGGGGAGTGCGCCGATTTCCAAGGCTCCGTACAGGATGACACCTGTAGAGCAAGATGAAGTGAAGAAGCAGATTGAAGAGCTGTTGAGCAGAGGGCTTATCAGGCCGAGTTCTTCTCCGTGGGGAGTGCCAGTATTATTGGTCAAGAAGAAGGATGGGTCAATGAGGATGTGCATTGACTATCGGGAGTTGAATAGGGTGACTATTCAGAACAAGTATCCACTGCCGCGGATTGATGATTTGTTCGACAGGCTTCGAGGAGCAGCCGTATTTTCAAAGATTGACTTGAGGTCAGGGTATCATCAGGTTCGAGTCAAGGAGGAAGATGTGAGTAAGACAGCTTTCAGGACTCGTCATGGACTCTATGAGTTTCTGGTAATGCCATTCGGGTTGACGAATGCGCCAGCAGTTTTCATGGATATGATGAATCGGGTTTTGAGGCCATTTATTGACTCTTTCGTGGTAGTTTTCATCGATGACATTTTGGTGTACTTGAAGTCGGAGGAGGAGCATTCTATGCACTTGACAGCTGTGTTACAGAAATTGCAGGAGCATAGCTTGTATGCCAAGTTGTCGAAGTATGAGTTTTGGAAGTCTGAGATAGCTTTCCTTGGGAATATTCTTTCTAAGGAGGGAGTAGCTACTGATCCTCAGAAAGTTGAAGCAGTGAAGGATTGGCCCAGGCCAACATCTGTGAAGGAAGTCAGGAATTTCTTGGGTTTAGCTGGTTACTACAGGAGATTTATCCAGGGTTATTCTCAAATTACAGTTCCTTTGACAGGTTTGACCCGGAAGAATGTGGCATTTGTATGGACAGATAAGTGTGAGGAGAGTTTCCTTGAGTTAAAGGAAAGGTTGACTACTGCACCTATCTTAGCTTTGCCACAAGCTGGGAAGGATTATGATATCTACAGTGATGCGTCTCTCAGAGGTTTGGGATGTGTCTTGATGCAAAAAGGCAAGGTTATTGCTTATGGTTCGAGGCAGTTGCGTCCGCATGAGAAGAATTATCCGACGCATGATTTGGAGCTAGCAGCTATCATTTATGCCTTGAAGCTGTAGAGGCATTATGTTTATGGTGAAAAGGTTAACATGTACACTGACCACAAGAGCCTGAAGTACATTTATCAACAGAAGGATCTAAATCTTCAGCAGAGAAGGTGGTTGAAAGTTTTGGAAGACATTCGTCCCGAGATCAAGTATCATCCGGGCAAAGCGAATGTGGTGGCTGATGGACTTAGCAGGAAGAGTAGTTTATCGAGTTTGATCACTACTCGAAGAGAGCTGGCAGCAGAGATCGATCAGGCAGGTATCGAGGTGGTACTGCAAGGTTTAGGGGCATCTTTGGCTCAGTTGAGGCTGTAGCCATCCTTGAGAGAGAGGATTGTGGAAGGTCAGAGATCAGATTCAGAAATTCAGAAGTTGTTGCAACAGGTTTCAGAAGGCAAGCTATCAGAGTTTCGTGTCCAAGATGGAGTTCTTTGGTTGGGTGAGAGGTTGTGTGTTCCAGATAATGCAGATTTGAGAGAGAGTATCTTGCAGGAAGCACATAGCACATTGTTGTCAGTTCATCCAGGAGGCACGAAGATGTACAGGGACATCAAACAGCATTTTTGGTGATCTGGTATGAAGCGAGATGTAGCAGATTTTGTGGCAAGGTGTCTGACTTGTCAGTAGATCAAAGCAGAAAATCAGAGACCTGGAGGTTTGTTACAGCCGTTGCCCATTCCGGAGTGGAAGTGGGAGAATATCAGTATGTATTTCATCACAGGTTTGCCGAGGAGTTCGAAGGGCAATGACTCGATTTGGGTTGTTGTGGACCGTTTGACTAAGTCGGCTCACTTTCTAGCCATGAAGATTACTTGGTCGATGGAGAAATTGGCCGAGTTGTACATTGGGGAAATTGTGAGACTTCATGGAGTTCCTGTGTCGATTGTATCCGACAGAGATGCAAGGTTTACTTTAAGGTTTTAGAAGAGCCTACAAGCAACTTTGGGCACCAGGACTGATTTCTGTACAGCTTTTCATTCACAGACCGATGGTCAGACCGAGAGGGTGAATCGAGTGCTGGAAGATATGTTGAGGGCTTGTGTTATGAATTTTGGTGGTAGTTGGGAGAGATACTTGGCATTGGTTGAGTTTGCTTATAACAACAGTTACCATGCGAGTATTGGGATGGCACCGTATGAGGCTTTGTACGGGCGGAGGTGCAGGACACCTGTTTTTTGGTATGAGGTTGGCGAGAGGCAGATGTATGGTCTTGAGATCGTACAGCAGATATCCGAGCAGATTGAGCTGATTCGCAAAAGATTGGTTGAAGCTCAGAGTCGGCAGAAGAGTTATGCTGATACTCGACGAAGAGACTTGGAGTTTGAAGTTGGGGATGCAGTTTTTCTCAAGGTTTCTCCGACCAAAGGAGTGATCAGATTCGGTAAGGGAGGCAAGTTGGCGCCAAGGTATATTGGTCCATACAGGATCATGGAGCGAATTGGCAAGACCACTTATAGATTGAAGCTTCCAGAGGAATTGGCACAGGTGCATGACGTATTTCATGTGTCATTGTTGAGGAAGTATGTCCCAGATCAGAATCATCAGTTGGTAGAGGTTCCTAAAGATCTACAGGTGAACTTGAGTTACAAGGAACGACCTGTTGAGATCGTTGACCGTAGAGAGAAAGTTCTCAGGCGCAAGGTGATACCTATGGTCAAGGTATTGTGGAGGAATCAGCAGTTTGAGGAGGCTACATGGGAGCCTGAGGATCGCATGCAGAAGGATTTTCCTGAACTGTTTGTATGAGTGTATTTCTATTATGTGATTGTAATTCTTTTGAGTGATATACCTTTGGTTTGAAATGTATTTCTCTTACTTTGATGGTATTGTCATATGCAATTGTTTGAACTATGTTTCCATTATGAGATGTTGATTTCTTTGTTAATATATTGTTGGACTATGTTCTATTTATGAGATATTATTTCTTTTGATGACAAGTTGTTTGGACTCATTAGTAGTAGTTCTGAGGACATAACTCTTCTAAGGAGGGAGTGATGTAGAACCCCGTATTTTCAAATATTATTTTTATATTTGAAAATGAATTTAAATTTATTTTTGGAGATTTAATGAATATTTTCAGAAGAATTTATCTTTTACACGTGCAAAACACGTGCAAACACTTTTATGAGAAGTGTGAAAATTTAGTTTTCTTTATGGAAAATCTTTATTTAATAATTGGGATTTAATTAGTATTTTTCCAGATTTTTCTGAAATTTATTGGAGTTATTTGCAATTTTTGAGAAAAGAATGACCTTTTTGCAAATTCGACATTTTTTGGGGTTAAAGTGCAAAATACAATTTCTGGGCGTTTTGAACAGTATTAATTGAGATTTAGAATGTATATTTTCTTTTAAAATCCTAATTTAAATAAGTTTTGATGGAATTTCCAAAGAATGATGTATATATGTAAATTGTATTTTGGAAAGGGTTGTTTTGCAAAATGTGGGTAA
The DNA here is from genome assembly GCA_017893485.1 of Hemerocallis citrina. Lineage (NCBI taxonomy): Eukaryota > Viridiplantae > Streptophyta > Magnoliopsida > Asparagales > Asphodelaceae > Hemerocallis > Hemerocallis citrina. The sequence continues at coordinate 39,949,822 of CM030359.1, forward strand.
AACCCTAATATTCCATCCGGCATATTTAAGAGATTTTTCTCCCAGCCGTCATTGTTGATAACACACAGAATTTTTGAGGAGATTTACTTTGGAGGAGAAAGGGACTTTGGATCTAGCAAAAGGAGGATTCTTTTCGTGGACTATTCTCAAAATCTAAGGTGAGATATATAAAAATTGTTGTGTTGTTTTGATTTATGTGAGTGATATAAAAATTGTTTTGTTGTTTGATTCATGTGAGTGACTTTGTTTGATTTTGTGAATGTTACAAATTTGTCTTGTTGTTGATCTATGTGTGCAAGTATCATTGATGTATTTATTTGATGTTGTGAACGATATAGATCTTGTATTGCGGTATGAATCATGTGAACAATTGTGGATGAAATAGTATATCTTTATTATTAAAATTGTGTTGCTAAAGGCATGTTAAGATTTGAGTATGAACATCTGGACATTAGATTTATAAATCAGATTTTGATTTAGATTTGTGAAAGAGATTTTAGATCTTGCAAAACCTTAATGGAAGAATTTGTGATTTAGAACATGAGAACTTGAATTTTGACATATTGATGTTTTGAGTAATATATACATATACATGATGAGGATTTGTTGAGATTTATCATTTTTCCTGAATACGAACTATTTTCATAAACATTGAATCATTAGAAGCTCCAGATTTGATTTTGTAATCAGACCTAAATTTTGAGATCTGTAGGCCGACAGTCGACTGGCCTACTGTGCAGTCGACTGGTACGAGCCTGATGTTTTATTTTAGAATTGTTGAAAACGTTGTTCTGGACAGTCGACCTAGCTCTTAGGCAGTCGACTGGTCCACCGAAGGAATTATTTTTGTAAAAATTATTTATCCTTTCTGGACAGTCGACCTACAACCCTTTAAGTCGACTTAAACACTTAGAATAAATTTGAGAAGATTATTGGAAATTACTTCGAGTAAGTCGACTGATCCCTTCTTAAGTCGACTGTTAAATGACTTAGTTTATTTTTGTAAAATCTTGAATTTGGTCCTCTGGACAGTCGACTTATCATCAGTATGAGTCGACTAGTACTGAAGGATATTTGTAAACTTCAGTGTTAATTCGAATGATTGGTTTCTCAGATAATTTAGTACATACTTGCCATTCAGTTCAGTATATGATTAAGCAAATGACTTTGAGATATTCAGATAAGCATTTCACTTGAGACATTTAGTTGAGCCACTTTGTTTAGTGGAACCTTGTTTAGACTTTTGAGTTGAGTCTCTAGAGGCGTATAACCCTAGTATACCGGTGTTGAGTATTTTGTTGAGGCCCATCGAGGCATTTCAGTTGTTTGGATTTAAATTTAGGCCGGTAGGGTATACCACTCTAGGAGATTCGTTAAGTAAACAATTAAGCAAAATGATAAGGACAGGCACTAGTGGTGATATGATGAACGGGAACATGAGTCAAGAACCTCAGTATGGCTTTCGGTGTGGGATTTAATCTCCGGAATTATCACAGTAGATTATTAGTGGTGTGGGATATGTCTCCGGAATTATCACAGTCTTGTGGTGTGGGACAATCTCTGGAATTATCACGGTAACTATTGTGGTGTGGGATTGATCTCCGGAATTATCGGAGTCGAGGTGGAGCCCATGTGGTATTCGTGTGGTGACGTGTCAATGTTTCGGTGTGGGATGATCTCCGGAATTATTCAAGTGAAATATCTTGGGTGTGGGATCCATCTCCGGAATTATCGGGCATGTGATACTATCCATGGTTTATCTTTATCTCGTAGTAGTCATCGTGTTAGAATTAGTTCATAACGTGGGGATTGAAACCTATGAAGAGAAGACGTTAAGGGCTTGCACCGAACCTATGTAGAATGGGATGCAGACTTCGACAAGTACGCATTAGAGAGTCTGCATATAGAACTTGTGTTTTCTTGACTTGGTTTTATGCATGTGGTTTTCTTGTTTTCTACACATGACACTTAGCTTAGTATCACTTGATGTTTTATGTTACCTGTCATTTCGTACTTTCCATAATCATTTAGTACTTGTGGTTTAAGAATTTATGTGGTATGATTTTTATGTTGTTTGTTTATTTTTATATTTCTCACACCATTTATGGCTGACCCCTTTAGTTTGGGGGTTAGGGATCATCTCTAGCCTCACATGTTGCAGGTAGTTGCTTAGTGATGGAGATTTGGATGCTAAAGGCATGTTGAGATAAATTGATTCTTAAGTGCTTTGTGTAAAATTGTATTAACAGTTTCAAGATAAATTTATGTTGTAAATGAAGAAAATATTGAGTTGAGTTTGTTTTGAATTCCGCTGTGATTTGTAAAAGTTTGTTGTAATAAATGTTTGAAAATTTTAGTGGTGTTGTTGATGTTTAATATTATGTTGAAGTGGATCACTGGTAATGTGCCACGTAATTTCTATGTTATTAATCTAGAAATTCGGGGCGCTACACTCTCTATGCTGTACAAATAATGTTGCAGAGTTGCCACCATACAGCCGCGTCCTTCTCAAATTGCAGAGTTGCCAACTTGATCTTACTGCCTTCAGGGGTCTCCAACACTTCAAAGATTGTCTCCACTTGACGAATCCAGTTGTCAGCCGCATCTGGGTCTGACTTTCCCTCGAATACAGGTGGTTTCATTCGTTTGAACGATTCCACCAGCTTAATCGCCTCGGGCACCGGATTCGCAGGTCCCCTTCCTTGGTTCTGAGCCACGGCATTGAGCGTCTGGTAGACCCTCGCAAGTTCCGTCTCCAGATCCAATCCCTCACCATTTCTAGCTCCTCTTCTCGACATATTCTGATGCAAAAGATCCATTAAATTCGAAGTATAAGACAAGAATTTAAATCAACTTGCATTTCATTGAATTCCAAACTTTATACATTCGAATTAAAAACATTTCTTAACATCAGAATGAAAGAAATAAAAGCTACAACAATCTAACTCCTATGGTTCCTCTTCGCTTCTCGAAGTTCTCCCCGTAGTTCATCAACTTCATCCTTCAGCACATCGGTCAAATTCCTCCTCTTCTCGAGTTCCCATATACGATGACTGAGAACTGAAAAGTCGTCCTTGCGCTTTGCCAGCTGAGTCTCCAATAATCCGGCTCTCTCTCACAGTGTTTCTACCTGCCTCTGAATAGAAGCCACAAGACTACTCAAAACTGGTCCCTCTTCTTCATCAGAAGAAGAATCATCAGGCGAGTCTGGAGGTGGGGTGATCTCTCGAGATTCAGGCCACTCCTCCTCATCAGAATCTGCTTGCCCAGGATGGTACTCTTCCTCGGGATCAGCCTGTCCAGGATGGTACTCTTCCTCAATGATATGCCAGTCGTCGTCTCCCGCAGGGTCGAAGTGATCAGCCATCTTAGAAAATAGGGAGGAAGAAGCATGAGCCATAGAGCAACACAAATGTAAGTCACTTACATTTAAATCTCTAGACTCAGACACACACTCTAATGTCCACTTCTAGGATGTCGTTCCTTATAAATTTGTACAAGTGAGGGAAGCGTAGAAACGTGGCTCTGATACCACTCTGTAACGCCCCGAATCCTAAATACACTGAATTCGAGATGTTCTACAGGATCTTTCCGCTTCTTTTAGTACAATTTTACAAGGAAATTTAAACTTTTCACTTTACATCAGAGTTTACATTAATATTACATTTACATTGCACAGCAGAAGTAAAATTTACAACAATGAAACAAATGTACAACAACATTGAATGAATCTTTAAGCATTTGTTCCTCTTTAATCTTTTTCATGCCATTTATCCTGCATACAAAATTGTGGGTACGTCAGTTTATTCAACCGACGATAATTATACGTGGCCATCCTCTCTATGCCAGAAACAGTATAACGATTCTCATTTCTTAACAGATCACAAACTTGTTCACATATCAAAATAAAGTAAAGAGGAAAATCTTAATGATGTCGTGTCGTGTTCGTGCACTTAATCCTTAATGCAATTATTTAATTTACATGACACTAATGCACACTTGTTCGGATTCTATGCATTCCATACTACATAGGTCCGAGGGCAAGCCTCTTAATCGTTCTTCATTCTTGTAGGGTTCAATCCCTCGCCATGACTTAATCTACTACTGTAATTACGATGAGTATCCTAGATGATCTATGAGTACAAGCTCGTGTACAGAAAATTCTGGAGGGGAATCCCACGCCATGTCTTGACTCATCAAGCATGCATTCTGTGGCAATTCAGCCTCACTTCATGGCACACGATCCTTTTGCAGTCACCAAACATCCCACAAGCGTGGCTAGAGTCCGATCATTCTGAGTTGTGCCCACGCCATGTCTTGACTCATCAAGCATGCATTCTGTGGCTCACACACCCGCACCGTAAACCCTAGTTCTCATACTCGTGTATTTCTCTCACTTTCATCACATCTCCACTATGTACTAATTATTAGAATCATGAATAAAAATCAAAGCTCTAGAGTTAGCCTCTCCACTAAACCGGACTTATTCATTTCATTCAAATATGACCAACCTTGGTCTTTCAATCCTCATTTCATTTCATTTCTTTCCAAATGCCGGGGGAGACTTAGCTACTCCTTTGTTTCAATTTCCAATTCACAACTTCCAATTTGAGCATTTTCAACTCATAATTCATTTAATAGTCTCACAGACTTCCTTTATCATGATCTTAGCTTTCATATTCATTTAATTCTCAATTCAAATCGATGATTCATTTCATGTAAATTCATGCAACAACAAATAGAGTTTACCAACATCAACCATAAGATTCTTAAACCAAATAAGATCTCTGACATCTCAAAATATTCTGGACAGTCGACTTGGAGAAAGTCCAGTCGACTTGTTCAGTCAAATCAAGTTCTTCATAACTGCTCATGAGAGTCGACTGCTGCACATGGCCAGTCGGCTGCTCCGAAATTTTCATGTTCAAAATATCATTCACATGACAGTCGACTGTCATTCAATCAGTCGTCTGTCCTGGGTTTCAACTATACATTTTCATACTCAGCCCAGTCGACTTGCTACTTGCATTAAGTCGACTAAACAGGTTAAATTTCAATTTAAAGAATCATCATTCCCTTCTATTCTTCAACTCACACGCATCAATACAATATATTCATACTACATAAACATGTAATTTCTTAGCTGTTCGCTAACATCACCACATATAGTTTCACATAGCTAATGTTTTCTTTCCTCAAGGGAAATGTGTTCATTTACTCGTCATTTACTTGTAGAAATGAATACTAAACCTCAATTTAGCACACTAGAACATCACAATAAAAATACTTCGTTTCATGGAATTTCTGGACTATTCTTAGTTTAATTCAATACCGGTCGGCTGTTTACATCAACAGTCGACTGTGCGGGTTATTCCCAGTTTTGCTAATTATCACTAATTCTTTTTCATTTGTTCATGTCTCCTCAGTCATGTACAATATGGGGAAATAAGTTTAGCAATCATTCTATCACTTTAGTTTTGTATACACGTACATTATTAAATTTTCCAATAAATCATGAATAAACATTCGCCTCGTACCAGTCGACTTGTCCACGTGACAGTCGACTGTACAGGCCTATTTCAGTCTTATTTACAGTGCCATTACTTCATTATTAGTCCTTCACAACTTTCATCATAAACATACCCAGGGCAATCTAATATAGTTAAACTTACTTTTCACAAGCATGGTAACAATCATTATTACCATAACATAATTTCTACATTAGAAGTCCTGAGAAACACCCACCTTATTGACGAAATAAACGAATCCAGTAAAGCTTCTTAATGCAATGCACGACTCCTTGCTCCTTGCTCCTTGCTCCACACCGAAGGCTTCTCTGTAGAGATGATCGGCCTCCAAGAGAACTCTCACTCACCAACTCTACAATATAGTATATATATATCTTGTTTCAAGGGATTTTAGTGTAGAAGATGTCTAAGACAGAGGGGTATTTGTACACCATTTTGGGTGAGATGGAGGGCTAGGATTTAGTAGATAGTTATAGGGTCAAGGGCTAGGATGAACTAGGGAGTTGTAATAACTACCCACACTCTAGATAACCACCCATGACTTGATCCACTTCTCTTCCCAACCCGGCCAAGAAAGTGTGCCCATGCACGTGTATGTGAAATGCACGTGCATGCACTAGTCACCATAAAAGAAACTTGTACAAAATACAAAATAAAAGTCTTTTAAAAAAAAATGTTCCACATTACAAGTTGTAAATAAAATAGAATTAAACCATGGGCTTTAATTAATGGCCCAAAACAATAGTATTTAAAAACAAAATAAATGAAGTACATTTTGGGCTTTAAGGAAAATGGCTTTTTATCTAATTAAAATAAGGCTTTGGTACAAAACAATTAAAAGCACAAATTGAAATATCTTTACTCATCTTGATGAAAATATTAACCAAAATATTACACGTACACACTACGTGCCAAATAAATAATTTTTCATTAATTTGAAAAATCAGGGTATTACAGAATGAAACTACTAAAGAAAAGGAGAAAAGGACTCCTTCTAGCTCCTAGCTCCACAAGCACTTCCTTGCTCCTAGCAAAGCTTCCTCTCCTAGCAATGGCTTCTCCTCTTAGCAATTCCTCCAAGCAAAAGAACTCTCACTCTCTTTCTTTTCTTTCTTTCTTTTCTTTCTTTTGATTATGCTTTTGGTGCAAAGGAGAAGTGGGAAATTGGGCTCTATTTATAAGGTATGGTTAGGGTTTATTATGCATAATTTTACACCTAATAACTCTCCAAATTAATTTTACAACTCTTCATTCTCCAAACTCCTAAAACCTACAACTCTTCATCTTTCCAACTCTTCAAATTTGCAACCCCAAAACCTCCAACTCTTCCTCTCCCCCCACTAGCCCAATCCCAGCCACACCATGGTTAAAAACCGGTCAACATGTGTGTGTGCATGCACACTTGCACATACAAATATTAATACAATTTTCATAGTCCTAAATGTGTGCCAAAAGTTGTAACTTGTCATGTATTAGTCCAAGCTCAACTTTAATTTGTGTTTTTATTAGTGGGCTTGCTACATGGGCTCATTTCTAGTTAATTAATTTAATTATCTAGTGGGCTCTTTTCCTAATAGGCTAGATTTTAATCTATGGGTCCATAGATCAAAAGAAGGCTAATTAAAAATTTATGCATTCTAAAAATTTGTAAATGAGAACAACAAAATGAGAATAAAAATTTGCACGTGCATCATACGTGCAAAAATCAAAAATGCATTTAAAAATAAATTGTGGGGTGTTATATTAATAATAAAGGCCTATAGAGTTTCCTATTGTAGTGGAGTATGGATTATTGCATGAGATGTGGGGGGTGGGGGGGGCACGGGTAAGGTAAAAGCAGCAGTGTTGCTTCTTCTTCACATGATGACGTGGAGGGGAGTCGGTGGGGCCCGCCCGGTTCGTGGTGGCTACTGCTGTGTAATGACGTGGACAATAGAGCCCGGGTTGACTTCACTGTGTGTGCTCTCACAAGAGAGTAAAAAGCAGCGGAGTGGATGGAAATAATCCCTCATTGGGAATTGAACTAGAATAAAATAACTCTAAGTATAATAGCCGAGGATCAAGAGTCACCAATCCGGTTAACCACCTTTTGAGAGGCAGCTTGTGGTGGGAAGTTGTACTATACTATAAATAATTTGTCTGATAAATTGTATAAATTGTCTGAGCTGGGGCAGGGGCGTTACATAGCATGGCAAGATAAATAGGTGCAAGTGGGATGTAACAAGTATCAAGTATCATGCAAACGAGTAACGAGTAACAAGTGTCAAGTATCAAGCAAATGAGTAACGAGTAACGAGTATCAAGTATCAAGTACCATGTACAAGTAACAAGTATCAAGTGATCATATTATTCTCAAGTCTTGTATTTATTCCTAACTAGGTAGCACTTCATGCGTCCTAAATTTTTACCACATGGTTGCTACATTCATGCAAGTTGCGTTTTAAATTTCATAGTGGATCATAGAGGGAAGTGTACTCAGGAACAAGTATCAAGTATCGAGTATCCCATGTCAAGTGTCAAGTGTGCAAGTGTCAAGTAATCACATGTCAAGTATCAAGTATCATGTAGGATCTATAGATCCCCTTCCGAGTACACGTTTCTATATTTTCCACTATTAGATCTTTCCCTTTAATCCCGGCTTGGTTTCTTGTTATTATTATTTGAGGCAAGCATGGACGTGCACAAGCAAGGCAAGAAACACAGTAAGATAACAAGGGACAAGTACAAGTTGGATAAAGGACACGAACGGATGACAAACGACTCATCAAGGGCTAGGACAACGAAACTTCTAGTTCTGGGCAACAAGACAATATTGTACCAAATCTGAGTTTCCCATTGCCAAAAACATAAAAATCTAGATCCGTCAGAAAATCTAGAAAATAGACTCTCGGTCGAATCCCGCACATATATACAAGTAACGTAATAATCATAGAAACAGGGCTCAAAACAGAATTATATACAGAAATCATGTTCAACCAAAAATCACAAGGTTTTATTCACGAGCATGAAAATGGCATAAAAATTACTGATTTAAATCCAAGAAAAATCTGGGATATTCCCTAGTATGTCCAGTATTAGCAAATAATATTTCATAATATTCCAACATAAATAGTATAGTCAAATAAATTCGGGAAACAGTAAAATACAGCAAATTTATAAATCTGAAACTCTTGACACAGCAGTACTAAAACAGTGATAGATTACAAAGTATAACTCGAAATCTAAATCTATCGAAAGGGTGATAAAATAGATACAGTATGCTACATTTCATCTTCACAAATTTTTTAACAACATCAAGTAGAATCAGGTTGAAATTATGGTTCTTTATTGAACAACATGAAATTCTAGAAATATAGTAGTTGTTCACAAGCATGGAATAGTTTATAAATGTCATCAAATAAATCTAGAAAATTTTGGAATTAATCTCAGTCAAGTTTAGTCATACCCAAAAAAAATTAGATCCAAACCTTACTCTTAACATCAGTTTAAAAATGAATAACTATACAGAAATCACATAAAACAGAATGTGGAATTCTCAACACATCTGTGGCAAAACAGCAATAACTCACAACTCACAAATCGAAACTGCAAACTGTCAAAAATTATGAAAAATAGACAGTGAGGTCTACGATTTATATTCACAAATTAAATTGATTTACTGACTTCAACAGGGTTTAAATAATGAAACAAAACGAGCCAACAACAAAAACAGAAATCTCTTCTTATGCATTAAATCTAATAGTTCATATGCAACAAATCCAAATCATAACAAAACACAAAGCATGGTATAATAAATGTCCAAGGCAACATGGTATGGGTGTTTAACAAATCTACCACAAGAGATTACAACTAACACATCAAGCATGCAACAAGGGTACAACATATCATGAATCACGAACAACATACATACATTCATCAAGTTTAGATTATTTCTAAATCATTTTCCATGTCGTGTGTGTAACAAATATGATGACTACGGATGGATCAGCAAATAGAGACAAGATCTAACAAGGATTTTTATGGGGATGAATCTAGAAATAAAGGCCACACTACAGGTGGTATTTAGTACTTGTATATACAACAACAACAAAATACATGTTACTTGCCTTGTAATTAAGGGTAGATCTGACGAGAAAAGGCAAATGTATGGGCCAAAAAATAGTACAACAGACTTCAAAGAAGATTGAGCTGATCAGAAAGAGGTTGCTTGACGCACAAAGCAGACAGATTAGCTATGCCGACAATCGTAGAAGAGATCTGGAGTTCAAAGAGGGTGATTATGTTTTCCTGAAAGTATCTCCAACAAAGGGTGTGATTCGATTCGGAAGAGGAGGAAAATTAGCCGCAAGGTACATAGGACCCTACAAGATATTGAAGAAAATTGGAAAAATAAATTATCGATTGTAGTTGCCATATGAGCTTGCCCAAGTACACAATGTCTTCCATGTGTCTATGCTACAAGGTTACATTCCGGATCTGAGCCATCATTTGCCAGAAGTGCCAGAAGATTTTCAGTTGGATCCGAGCTACAAGGATTATCCAGTAGATATTTTGGATTGTCGAGAAAAAGTTCTGAGGAACAAAATTATACCCATGGTCAATGTCATATGGAGTAATCATCTGGTTGAGGAAGCCACCTGGAAATCTGAGGAGAGGATGATGAGCGACCATCCTGAGATTTTTGATTGAAATTTGTAAACTTTCTTTTCTTTATTTTCTCACTCTTTGAGCGTAGTTCCGAGGACGGAACTATTCTAAGGAGGAAGTGATGTAACATCCCCAAAAATAATAAAATTTATTTTTCATATTTTACACATGCATTGCACGTGCAATTTCTTTTAAGCAATTTAATCCAAAAAGAATTTCCTAAGAATGACATCTATTCTCATTTTATCTAAGTTATTATTTTGATTTTAATCCATAGGCCCAAAGTCTCTTTTAGAAGCTCAATAGAAAATTCATTAATTAAAAGAGAAGCCACTAATTAAAAGAAAAAACCCACTAGTTAATCTATATTTTTTTAATAAACACTTTAATCTTACACTTGTCATGTAACAAATATATATATTGGACTATAAACAAAAGAATGAGAAATGTGCACATGTGGAAAATCCAAAGGTTGGCCAATTCATGAAGGAAGGAGAAGGGGTGGGAGTTTGTGTAGTAATGATGAGTGGGTGATTAATTTGATAATGGGTATTTATTAGGTAATGGGTGTTTCTTCATTCACCCATTTGGCCCTATAAATACCACCTCTTGTTCATGAACAATGTACGCTCAAAAGAAAAACAAAAATAAAGATAAGAAAGATAAGAAAAGAAAGAGAGAATGAGAGAATTCGGTTTTTGTTCAAGGAGGCTAGGCTTGTGGCTTTACTTAAGGAGGAGAAGGCTAGCATCTTGTTGGAGCTAGGAGAACATCCAAGGAGTTCTTCCACTTTTCCTTCTTCAAATAAGGTGGGTGACTTCTTGAACTTTCTAAAATTTAGTATCATGCATGTATAGGAAAATTGATATCTAAAATTGCTTATACATATGAGTAGTGGTTAATTTGTGATGATGATATTTAGAATGAAAATGCATGCTAATTGAGAGATTATCTTGTAGATAATTTGAAATGATGTTTGTTTGGATTCATGGTAATATATTCTGATTATATTGAATGAATTAGATATGAATTTACACACAAGATTGCTAAATCATGCACAGAAATTTACTGCTTTGAATTTTGTTTCCGCATCAGAAAATCGTATTTAATAAAATAGTTGGAATCTAGAACTAAAACTTTTTTTGGAGCATCTTGTATGTGTCAGGAATATCCCTTTAAAACTCATAAGATTTGGAGATCGTTTACTATTTTAATAAAATCTAAACTCAGAACTGGTTAGTAGTTGACTGGTTGCTGGAAATCTGTACACATTTTGGTTTTTAATCAATTCAGCATTGTAAATGAAATAATTTGAGAAAAGTCAGAAGTAAGAAATTGTAGTAGACTCGTTAACCTTTCTGAAAAGTCTAAGAAATACAGTTTTCACAAATAATTGAATTTGTAATGAATTTTACAAGACTATACAATTGACAGTATTTCGATATTTCGACCCTACTATATATTTCGAAGAATTCAGAGTTATAGATACAGTATTTTGATGAAATTTATAACTAATAAAATTTTTTAGACTTGTATACCTTTATTTTTATATAAAGAATGCAAAGTTTCATGAAGTATATGATTTTCTATCATTTTTACAAATAGCATAAAATGCAGTTTTCTGACTTTGAATTTGCTATTTTGAAAATTATACTTAGACGAAGTGATTGAAAATATTTTCTCACTGTCTTAAGTTATATTTTGGAAAAATAAAGATCATATTCATATTTAGATGAGATGTGAACTCGAGAAAAATATATATATGATTAAAGATGTTAAGAATTGGTTCAAAATAAATCAAAGGAAAATGATAAGATGAATTTGACATGATGAATTTTAAGAGATTGTGTTTTAATCTTTATTAACTTGTATTGAGGAGGTTTTGATGAATATGAAAAGTGTATTGTGAAAATGGATAGTTTGAGATTGTTCTTAATTGATGAATAAATAAAAATGAATGAAAGAATTTGAAGGAAATATGAATACATGAAATTGAGAATAGAAGTTATAACGGTATGCGTACCCAAATTGTTGAACATGAAAGATGTTAGTCTAGAGGCTAGGGAGACCCTAGTAACCGGCATTATAAATAAAGAAAATTGAGAACTAACCAGTGTGGGTTAAGTATCTCTTGAGAAATTGTATTACCCCGCAAAATAGCATATAGCTATTTTGCATCATAATCCGTGCACAGTTGAGAATTGCAAGCGATTATATATTTTTCTAATAATAATTCATTTTAATTGAGAAATTTCAGATATATTAGTTATTCTGAACCCAATGAGGTATATTCAGGATATCTTCTCAATTAAATTATGTGTATTGTTCTGATTGTTCTAACGAGACAATCTTTGGGACAAATAGTATTTTTATAAAATATATTCTTATATTCTACAAACTAGTATTTTTATTTGTAAAACATGTATATATATGTATATATATTTTGACTGAATCGTATATGATATATATATGTATGGATACTTGTATGCATTTTACATGTATATGTATATGTATATATATTTGTATGTATACATGTATAATTGAATTGTATTGAAGTGGATTGTACATATAAATACATATGTATAATTGGAGTGTGTATATATATTGTATTGTAGGGGTGTATAAGAGACTCACACCACATCTAATAAAAATCCCCCACTCTCTTTTTCCTTCCCCATTTCCTTCTCCTCATTTCCACCGACCTATCCCTTCCCCATCTCCATGCCACCGAAACCCAATTTCCCCCATGGCTGAAATCCAAAGCTCCTCATCTCCATCTCATTTTTCATACAAAATCTCCACCTCCATCTTCTTCTACTTCTCATACTTCTCCTATTATCAAGAAAAAGAGAAAGAGAGTTTGATTTTCTCTTGTAGGTTGAAGAGGAAAGCACTAGGAGGAGATGGAGAAGAAGAATTGCAAAGGAGGAGCTAAAAGCAAGAGGTGATTCATTTCTTCAATCAACTTGTGGGTGTTCTCTAAACTTTATTATGTTTAATTCCATTTGTGAAGATATTATGCTTGTGATGTTTGTTTGAATGCTTGAATGATAGTTTAATCTTGAGAAGATTGTTATGGTTGAACTGAGATAGTAGAATTGGTGTAGAATATTACTCTTGCAAATAGAGCTTAAGAACTAGTTATGACAGAGATTTTTTGTTATTTAATGATACGATGGAATTTCGATACCAAATTTTGACTGAACGATGATGATGATGTTAGGAGCAAGTTAGAATTATTTCGGAATTTTCAGAGTTTATTGGAAGGGTTTACAAATTCAATTACCGAAATCAGTGAACGGAGGAAATCTGCAGTTTTTTTGGGTAAATTAAGTCGAGTTCAACAATTCATAACTTGATATCTATAAGGAATTTTGAGTTGGAACCTGAAAGAAAAAGTTATATGTATATGTTAACAACTTGTATTCCAAATTTCAGAATTTATGGAATTTATTTGCTATTTTTAATGTATTTGTTTGTTCAATCGGGTCAGCAGGAAATCTGCTGCTGTTGAGAGTGAAAGTTGGAATTTAAAAATTCATCACTCTCAATTAGTATGAAATTTTGTGATGAAATTTGAAATGTAGCATATAGTATATGTCTACTATTAGTATACCAAATTTCAGAATTGTTGGAGAACATTTGGTGCTTCATTCGATCGATTGAAAACAGCGCAGCGGGAAGGACATAGCTGTTGTATGTGTTTGAGAATGGCTGAAATTGTCCCTTGTTTGAAAAATCATAACTCCTAGGATATTATGAGTTAGGAGCTAAACTTTTGGGGTATTGCTCTTGTATATGTCTAGTTACTGAATCTAAAATTTCATAAGTATCGGACTTGTGGTTAAATTGATTTTGATTTTTGTTTGGGCTATGTTCAGTTCAATTCAGCTTTTGAGTAGTCAGTGAATTTGTGTAATTCTGGATTTATGTGTTAAGAATTTGGAAGAATGATCAACAAGAGATTTGTATTAGAGAGTCAGCTTTCCAAAACATTTTGAATCATGCAATTCCAGTTTGTATAGCAAAAGTTATGATTTTTTTTAGATTGGGGCAAAACAAATCTAAATTGAAGGACTTGATTTTTGTAAAGGAAACTCATTTCCTGTGTGTATACTGATAGAAATTAGAGTTTTAAAGAACTTTAATAGATGAATCTGAGGATGTGTTCAACTAGGAAGTTGTAGTAGACATTTTCAGCTTTTCATAGAATCCAAAATTGAGTAATTCCGATAAGTGAGTAAGTTTTTGGTCTAATAGTAAGATGCAACAATTGTATGGAAGAATGTACAACTGAGAATATATAAGGTTTTTATAGCCTCCATATGGCTGAATTTGAAGAAGTTGTTAACTAGAGACTTATAGTATAGAGTCTTAGCTTCCCAGAATGGGTAATATCATGCAATTTCAATTTGTACTTTGAAAGTTATGAAGGTTACAAGTTTTAGAAAACCTGCTGTTTTGTTTGATTTCAAGCATGTGTTTGAAATCATGAAACTTAAGTTCTATAAGGAATTTGAAAGAGTTATCAACTAGGAAATTTTTGTAGAGATTCACACCTTTCTAAAAAGTCTAATTTTGTTGGATTCCAATAAGTGGAGCATAAATTATGAAATTTTCTGTATGCTACAAGATTTGTGACTAAGTTAACCGGAGTTTTAAGATTTTGGATGATTGTCCCTATTTAAGCACGTCATTTGGGACTTATATGAGATTCTTGTGCTTGGTACTCATGGTGGACACATGAGTAAGTTGGGAGAATAGCTATACAGTCGATTGTTGTATGTGGTCTCGTAGCTAGTAAAGCTTGGAGCTAGTCTAGATTGTGATACCCTAGGGCTATCAACCCAGTTGGTAAGTATTGTGATTGATTTATTTTCACCTCAAGAGATAGTGGATTTCCTGTGCGCCACCGGATCGTTTACCGAGAGAAGGTTGACCACGGGCTGGGATACTGGATGAAATTCGAGACAGAGGTGCTAGCGACTGATGGAGATCGGATCGCCGGTGTTTGGGTTTGATAGGCTAGGTTATCTACCTCGTCTAAAATGTGTTGATGCCTAGGTCTGTCAATGACTGGATATTAGTAAATTGTGTGTATTTCACCTCTATTGCCTGAGACACTCCCTTGGGCATCTTTGTACTGCTCGCTGAGGGTCGCGGGCCAGAGAATTTAGGTCGAAGACCTACAGAGGTCTTGGGAATTGATGAATGCCGATTTGCTGTGATTAGTTATTTTTTTAACAGAACTGTTTGGGCTCAATCATTCATTAGACACTGTGTATGATTTGACAACTAGCATGTTTTAGCAACTAATGTTACTTCAGATTGTATTTCTTTACTTTTCGCTTGAAGACCGATTTGATGTTAGGGGTGATTTCCTATAATCTGACTTCTTCTAAAGGCCAGCACTATGCGGTGATAACCAGTGTTGTCTCTTCCTGTCATTAGGGATACATTCTGCGATGTGTATCTCGCACTAATAATTCCTAAAGTGTCGTGGTAAGAACGGGAGGGTTCCTGACGGATAGAGAGCTTAGACCTTCGAGGTCGTCATGTTTTTATGTTGAGTGGACACGAACGGACCATGGGACTGCTGTTCCATGGATCTTCGGTGCCATAGATATGCGGTTGTGTATATATAAAATTGTCACGACATTTGGTGTGATCTAGACCGAATTGGAACAATAGTGGCAAATGGGGACACCACTATGTTTAGCAGTGATAACTGTAGGTATCACCAGCCACGATTGTATCTATCAGGAACAGATTGAGTACAATAGTAGAATGTATTTGCATGGTGGGGGGTTCGAAACCCTGAAACTGGAGAAGACGGCTTGATTTGGAGCGTATGTAGTATGGGATGCATGTGTGTCCAATGTCTTGCTGACATTAGACTAAGTGCATCTGTTTTCTGTGCATTGTGTATTATGCATTAGACTTCAGGTCATGACATATACTAACACTAGGAAATTATGATGCACATTTCTGTTTTCATCAAAGGCTGGTTGTGGTTTCTAGTTGGAGAGCGTTGTTTTCTTATCAGCATTGCTTCAGTATATGTACTGACGTGCCCACTTAATTAGGTGTTGGATACCGGATCGCGAGTGCAGGAGGACTCAAGACAAGTAGGCATTCAAGTGGAGCGGCAGTGTACATGTCTACGATTCAAGCTGGCGCAGGAATATCAGAGTGGCGCATCAGAAGATTCGAGCTACAGGGCGCATCTCAGAGAAGCAGCATGACTGCTCGGTGGAGCTTCCAGTAGAGAGCAGTTGACCACCGTTCTAAGTGACAGGCGGTTGCTGTTACAAAATAGTATTTGTAATACTTTAATGTAATTTGTATTCCTTGTTGAAGAACAAGATAATGATGTAATTAATGATGTAATGATTTTATTTGGCAATAAAAGTTTTAAATTTTCGTGTTATTACTATGTTGAGATGTATTTGAAGGTAAAGATTCTGGTTGTGTCACGGATGTCCGGTAACGGGGATCCGGGGCGCTACAGAAATAAACAGTTTGGGCTAACTTTCTCTCGTGTTGATTTAAGTCCGGTAGGGTATGCTAGCTCTAGGTTATAATGACTTAAAACTAAAACTTAAGGACATGCACTAAGGGGAGATGTGACGAAGTATGGGCAAACATAAGTATATGGGCCTAGATAGCGCGATGGGAGGTATCTCCAGAATTATTAGGGTTGAGGCTCGCAGTGCGGGATATTACTCCAGAATTACTGGGATCAAGGCGACGCTCGTGGGGTGTTTGTGTGATGAGTTACCGATGACAGCGGTGTGAGTTTCATCTCTAGAATTATTGGGGTGTTAGGCGTAATAGCCAAAAACCACTTGCGATGCGAGAACGACTCTCAAGAATTACCGGGGTTGTAGCTCGCGGTGTGGGTATTCGCCTCCAGAATTACTGGGTGTGAGGCAGCGTGTCCAAAATCATTTGAAGTGGGAGTGCGAAACTCAAGAATTATCGGGGTGGTACTAGATACTCACAGAATATCTAAAACATACATTTGTCACCGTAGTAGTAACTCATGATGAGAGATTAAACCCTTTATTGTGGAGTACGTAGGTGATTGCCCTTGGACCTATGTAGGATGTGGTGCATAAAATCCGAACAAGTATGCATTAGTGTCATTGTAGTATAACATCTGCATTAGGCATTAAGTCATATCATATATTGACATGTTTAGGATAGTCACTCTTTACACTTTTATATACATTCAAGTTTGTGATTGTTAAAGTAAGAGATTTGTTATAATATAGCATAAAGAGGATCGTTGTTTATAATATTGCATCGGTTGTAAGCAACTGACGTGCCTACAGATTTTCAGTGCAGGGCTTGATTGGATTGACAAGGACTTAAAGACGGTTGATGACAAAGATTATATTCATGATTAAAGTTGTTGATATTTGAGTTGTATTCCATGTTGTTTTTTTTATTTAACTTCCGTTGTGTAACTCTGTAATAAACATTTTTCTGTAATAAAAAGTTTTTTTCCCTTGTAAAATTGTACAAAATGAAGTAAAAGATCATGTTGTACTTCGAATTACATGTAAATAAAATTTGGGGTGTTACAAGTGGTATCAGAGCCAGGTTAAGAATAGATACCAGTTTGTAACACCCTGTGTTAAGAATAGATATATATATAATTAATTAATAAAAATGGCTGTGCCCCATAGGAATTCCTATGGGGGCGTGTGTTTGGAATTTATTAGAAGGGGAGCCCACGTGAGAGAGGACAACAGCAGAAGTAGCTGCTGCTGCTGCCTGCTGACGTCAGGTGGGGCCCACCCAGGAGAGAGGAGGGGGAGCCTTCCTGCCGTGTGCTGCCACGTGTGTGGCAGGAAGTAGGACCACCTAATGGCTTTGCTGTCATTTCTCTCGGGGAGAGAGAGAGAGAGATATGGGGTTGGTTTGTCCCATCTCAGGAGTATTTGGCATATATATATATATATATATATAACTGCCTGGGATTAGAGGTCACTAATCAGCTATAGCACCTTTTTATGAAGCAAGCCTGTGGTGGGCAGTTGTTAGAAAAAACGATGTTTCGGGCTGGGGTGTTACAAATGGTGTCAGAGCCGAGTTTCGACACCGATGTGGGTAAGAGTGGGTGTGTGTCTTGTATGCCTGAGAGGGAGTCGTGGTCAGTACGCTGGTGGTGTAGCCAGGGGCAGTACGCTAAGATTTGACTGAATTAGGGGTACGCCACTCCACATTAGCTTGAGATCCTGGCGCTACGTTGCAAGTCCCGGCTTCAGCGTGGATGCTAAATTCTTATGGGAGGTGTATGTAACACCCCGTATTAAGAATATATATATATATATACATATATATATATATATATATATATATATATATATATATATATATATATATATATATATATAAAATTAATTAATTAATAAAATTTGGTTGTGCCCCATAGGAATTTCTATGGGGGTGTGTTTGGAATTTATTGGCAGGGGGCCCACGTGAGAGAGGACAGCAGCAGAAGCAGCTGATGTTGCTGCCTGCTGACGTCAGGTGGGGCCCGCCCAGGAGAGAGGAGGGGGAGCCTTCCCACCGTGTGCTGCCACGTGTATGGCAGACAGTGGGGCCCCCTGATGGCTTCACTGTCATTTCTCTCGGGGAGAGAGTGAGATATGGGGTTGGTTTGTCCCATATCGGGAGTATTTGGCATTATATATATATATAGGGAAAAAGGGGTATGAGCAACTTGCTCATTTAGTAAATAAGCAATTGATGATGTGGCATACATGTGATTGGACAATCTTTAAAAGGGTTAGTTGTCCAATGTATCACATGCATGCCACATAATCAATTGCTCATTTACTAAATGAGCAAGTTTCTCATATCCCTTTTACCCATATATAATAAATTACAAAGAAAGCTATCAAGTGGCTCACCTTCAATCTCCCTTAAAACCAATGGCCCATATTGATTCTCACAAAACATATTTTTCCGCCCTAAATTTGAAACCCCACAATTTCAAAAACCCTCAATCTCTCCCGAAATACCCCCTTTCTCTCTCTCTCTTTCTTTCTCACGATCTCTCTCTCTCACGCTCATACTGTCTTTCTCTCTTCCTCTCCACCGTCTCTCTCTCCCCGCACACTCTCTCTCGCATCGATCCACCGTCTCCCACTTTCACCATCTCTCTCTTCCTCGACCCACCGAACCCAGCAAACCCACCAAACCACATACCCCACCCAAGCTTCACTGTCTTCCCGACCACTGATTGTTTTGTGCCCATTTGAGTTGTTCCCGACCACCTTCGTCGGCGTGCTCGCTGCCTCCGGTTTCAAGTAACGCGATGAAATCACCTTCGATCAGCTTCAGAAGGTATCGATCGGTCGTGGCAATTATTGGATTCTATTTGGTTATGTTTTGTTTAGTTTCTGTAAATGTTGATTTAGATCTAAATTTAGTTGTTTGTGGAGGATTTTGGTGTTGAATTGATTTATTTTAGTGTTGATTGGAATGAAAAAATTAGAATCTGATGTGAAAATTTTAGGAGATAATGTGTGAGGGTGCTTGCTGCCTCCAGATCTTGAGTTTTTTTTATAAACATTTTGTTTGTTTGTTTGTTTTGGGACTAAAGTTTTGATTTTGGGAATGGTGGAAGAAGTTTCGGTGAATTACGTGGAGGCGTTGTATGAGTTGAACAAGAAGCTAAGTTGCACCATTATTGATGGACTCATTCATAAGGTGATTTTTCAGGATTTTCACGGAGTATTTTATATGACAAAAATGGGGAAATTTTGAAATTTGATGTATATTGTTGTGTAATTTTTCAGGAAGAGCTGTAGCTGGCATTGTTTAATACTCCGTCCGGTGAGAATTTGTTTCTTGATAGGATAAGTCTAATTTTACATGTTTAAGATGTACTATTTAATATCTTTCAAATGGTTTTACTCTTCATAAGCTCGAATTATAGGTGGCTTAAAAGTGGGATGGGGAATTTATGTGGATGGAAATCTTTATCTCTCATGTGGATGTATATCATAGTTTAGGAGAATTTCGAATGGTTAATTTTCGTTATAAATGAATTATGTGTGGCATAAATTTTAGGATTTAATACCTTAAAAAAAGTACCATTTTTATATAATCTCTAGCCTTTCTGTAGCTTCAACTTTAACTTCCCTTCAAAGAAAGCCAACTTGCTATACATCCACATGTGAGATAAAGATTTTCCATCCACAATAGACCTGTCACTTTGAATATCTCATTCAGAATGAATAGGTTCCTCCTTTTTGCATTTTCTCTTTCAGATTGAATAGGTTCCTCCTTTTTGCGTTTTCCTTGCTATAACCCTTAATTCTTAATAGGCAAGTTGGCTGATGAGTTTAATTGTGACATGGAGTATGATTTTCTCACAATGGATACTGATGGCTGTATACAGATGGGATAATGCAAATCTCACCTCTTTTTAATGAACTTAGAAGAAAAGATGAAGAATTTTGATTTTACTATTAAAGTTTTCAAAATGAATATTGGAACTATTTTTTTTTATGTTTGTAAGTAATTATTCCCAAATGAGAGCCCACTAGGATCAACATTGTTACCTCAGTATGGCAATATCATTATGACATATTCATTTATTCGAGTTCAGTATTTGGCACTGTCCATTTTTTAAATTTTATATTACCACATTACTATTGTCAATCTTTTGATCCTATGCCATATTTATTCCACTGTTTCCTTATATTTATTTGATGATTCATGCTTTTAGCCAATAACCACCATTGGTCCATGGAATTAATATTAATGTTATAATTCATTCTATGTTATGAAGATCAACTTCAAAAGTTATCTTTTAATCATTTCATGTCAGAGGCTAGGAGAAGGAAATTGCTGGAAGATAATCCTGAAGCTTCAAATAATTACGAGCCTATAATCTTTGATAAATCAATAATACCCTGGTGGGCATGGATCAAAAGGTTTCACCTTCTTGAAGCTGAACTACTAAATGGTTAGTTTACATCTCTTTCCGAGGATTGATACTGTTTTGCAATTTCGTCAACCCAACTTTCACCTCAACACTGATTTTAGGATTGTAAGTGTTATTCGGTATTTATACTGTTATCCATCTAATTTTGCATCTAATTTTAAGATTGTGTCTGTTTAGGGTTGCAGATTTTAAATTTTTTAGTATTCCCTATTAAAGTATTCACGAGGGTTGATTGAAATATTTGTTGTTCTAAACATCATTCCATATTATAGTGAGACTGAATGTTTTTTGTTCGGTGCTGCCAATAGTTTTGAACATCGCTTGATAAGTTTTTTTGTTCGATACTGCCAATTTTTTTGTTCTAAACATCGCCTGATAACTAAATAGTCTTGTTTTTAATGCTCGGTGCTGCCAATAGTTTTGAGTTATTGTTATTGTCGTATTGTGCAATGTTAATTTAGCACATAAGTCATTGGCTGTATAAACCACCTGAAGTCTATTTGGCTGTATAAACCACCATCGGTTTTTTTTCTTTTTTTCTTTTTCTTTTTTTTATTTTAGCTATTCAAAGATGAGTTTTAGCTAAAATAAAGTAAACATAATAAACACATTTTATTAAGCACACATAATAAACACACATAATAAACACGTTTTAGCTATTCAAAGCTGAGTTTCGCCTTCTCATTCATGCCTAGAAGACAAAGACGACCATCAATTGTGTGATACGGAAACTGATTGCATTTGTTATGCCCAGTCAAGGATAACTCCAAACCATAGACTATCTCATTCGAAATATTTACAAATTATTTAGTTAATCCATTAGGAGGGGGGAAATAGATTGATATATAAATGGGGAAAAACTCAATTTCGACGGTTTTTCTTTTGATAGAAAAGATCAAATTATGCAAGCTACAGTCTGTAGTCTGTAGGTGAAGCAGTGAAGGAAAATCAGCTGTAGGTGGGCATAATACCTAGAGTAACTCAGCTGTAGATGAACCAGTGAAGGAAACTATGTGGGGGTGTGAGTAAAGGTATTTAATGCTACATACAGACGGAAGAATTGTTCCTGACTTGCTTATATATTCAAATGCGCAATTGTTGCCATCTTCATTTCTAAAAGAATTTTAGAGCATATGAAGATTCTCTTCTAATAGAAAAAGTTAATATAAATCATTAAACATGACTTCCTTATTCAAGATATCTTTCCTCTACTTTTGCTTATTCTTCCAAGAAAGGCCGAAGAAATCGTTTGGGCCGTGAAACATTGAGCCTATGTAGCATGGGCATAATACCCATGATGGACAACGCAGTGTATGGGCGCTCCATGGACACATGATAGACATTCTCTTTTCTAAAATTTATATTCTATCTTTTTATGTTGAACACTTCTTAGACCCTTATCGGTCACTTTTTTCAACACATAAACTATAATCACAAGCTTCTCCATGTTCTTCTGTTCTCATTTTTTGATTATGTAGCACAAGATTATAGTGTTGGTTATTTGGGTTAAATTTATGCATAATTGGTGTGATTTATATTGTTATGTTTATACTAAAGTCATGTCTGTGTGTCCTACTTTTACAAATTCCAAATTGTTGCCATACCCGAGGTTCTGCCGTGTTGTGTGTTCAGTATCCATGCTTGTATCCATGCTTCCCCTGGGCTTTTCCCCAGAATTGGTACCTAAGAATACTTATGATTCATGATAAGCATGCTAACCTATTGATCACACTGCCAAGAAGCACCCAGACAACTGAATGGATTGCTCTACTAAGGTGCATTCATTTTTTACTTGTGAAAATATTCATGTATGTATGCAATATCATTACTGTAGGACCTTTTAAATATTGTGATTTGTGATAGCCTTTAAAAATGAAGTGATGGTATGTTTCTCAACTCCTTTATATAAATCCAATTCTTATTGGATTATATGAAATATAAACACATGATGAAGCTTGAGGCATACATCGGTTTAAAGGTTGCCAAAATCTTATATCCCAGGGGAGTGCTGAAACACCTGATCAAAGAATCGGTTAATTTCTTTTGTAAATTTTCTTTTTTCTATTTCTAGAGTCACTTGATAGAATCTGAGTCCTTGACATACAAAGTGCCTTTTGAAGTACGTTTTGAAAATTTCAGTAGAATTTGAGTTTTGGGTA
The DNA here is from genome assembly GCA_017893485.1 of Hemerocallis citrina. Taxonomy (NCBI): domain Eukaryota; kingdom Viridiplantae; phylum Streptophyta; class Magnoliopsida; order Asparagales; family Asphodelaceae; genus Hemerocallis; species Hemerocallis citrina. Next base: position 39,973,125 of record CM030359.1, read on the forward strand.
CTAAAATCCCTGATAAAAAGAATAGGTTAATTACTTTTGTAAATTTTTTGTTCTCTATTTCTAGATTCGCTTGATAGAAAAGATCAAATTATACAAGCTACAGTCTGTATATATCCACTTCTAACAAAGAAAACAAAATAGCACTAAAGTTCTTAAATTCAAAATGGGATCTTTATATGAATGGGACGAAACATCATCTAAAAAGAGATTGGACGAAACAAACATGATGTTTCGTCCAACTCATTTTTTGATTTCTTTTAATAAAAAAAACTCTAATTTTCATCGGATATATATTTTTTTTAAATGCAGACGAAACATGAAACATCATGTTTCGTCGTCGCTTATAATATGCATATAGCTATTTCCATATGCATATTTGCTTATTTACTGTAGCCGAAATGACAAAATATGTATATATACCTAACGACTATAGAGCGATTTTATATAAATTTTATGCATAAATACCTAACGACTGTGGATGCTCTTACAGGACATTATTAGTTGTCTTTTTCGTATTTTGTATTTTGTTTTCCTCTCTTTCTAAGGAAAGGATTTTTTATTTATTTATTTATTTATTTATTTAGAGAGAAAAGGATATTTATAAAGTTATTTTAATTTTGAGAGAAAAGGGATCTTTGTAAAAGGTTTTATAATGGAAACCGAAAGGGATTAAGGAATCTGGGTGCTTTGTTTCTGGATGTGCGTGTTTAAGGGGAAACCGACACGGCAACAACAAACACGTCCCCCCGTTTTCATCATGTCATGTATTGACCACTTAACTGATGGGATTGGGCTGGAAAATTTTCATATTTCATCAACAAATTGTATTTCGGTTGATAGACAGACACCCTTAATAACTAAACTGATGGGTTAAACGTCTCATCCATCCAAGTTGGGTGAGAGTTTCGTTAAATCACTCTCACAATTTATTATCTCTGTTGAGAGAGTTTAAGTTGTATGTTTCGTGGATAAACCATTAACTTCTAGATCTCAATCACATACTTTTTAAGTCAAGTCAGAGAGTTATATAATCTATATCAACTATGAAAAAGACAACTGTAACATATTCCAATTTTTCAAAATATTTAATCAACAATTTATGTACCCACCACCTGAAGACATTAACAGGTTACTGATGAGTCATTTCCATACATTTTAGTGGTAACTAGGTTGTCGGTTTGCACGCTTCTACTTACCTGTCACAGAAGAACAATGCACAATCATGGCAGACAGACGCACTCTGCTATAAGGTAACTGACATTGAATGGTATCGGTCCATGAAAACTCCAACTCCTCATAAAGAATGGCACAAGATCCAAATATGAATTTTAAGTGCGACTGCGAGCATTAGTGCTATCTATTTTCAGTTAGGGCTGAAATACACAAAAAACAGACAACTATGGAAAGGTTGGCATTGAGACAAACAGTATAGAAGAACATAATTGTTTTGAGTAAACAAATTATTTTTCACATGTAAAGTTTATAAGCTTGCAGAGCTTAGTAAACTTAGTCAACTCAAGAATAGCTCTCTGTATTCAAAAGATCAGATTCGCACACTATCAGATACCTACACAATTTTTACAAAGTCTGAAAAAGATGTAGATGCTTGAAGGGAAAGAAAAGAGGCCGAAACCAAAAGGAACAATTATATTCAGCATGAGGTAAAATTAAGAATTTAACTGTGTTTCAAGTGAAACAAGGAAGGATCTTTCAGTTCATAGCTCAAATGGACCTCAATTTTATAAATACAACTACATTGATCAATTGGGGTTGCAATAAAGTAAATTGATTTTTACTACAACTACACCCCATGTTTGTCGTTAATTGCCGCTAATTTTATGCTTCTTTTTTTTTGCCAGATTGTCGTCTACACTTAGAACCGTTACGTACATATTGACAATTTAACTTTTGGTAGGGTGATGAAGAACATGTTGGGTTGAAACCATTGAGTTAAAAGGCATTGTCCTGTTTGAAAGGTATTGGTTTCAAAACTCTTACTATTTGTTTCTTTAATTATCATTGTTTTGATTGATTATTGTAAACTCTTACTATTTGTTTCAAAACTCTAAATGTTTGTTTATGGCTCACTATTTGGTCCCATATTGAAGACTCGAAGCATTGTGTTTTCCTACAACCCTGTAAATTTTTTTTTGTCATTCGGTTACTTGGTGTATATTTTGGTGGAGGATGTAATAGTTGTAAGCTCTTCATTATTTTGGGAGATGATGTAAGTATCTGTATATGATGATGATATAATATTGTTATGTTAATATCCGTACCCGCAAAGTTGTGGAGTATTGAGTTCTGTGTTTGGTTTTTCAAAGGTTTTTTTAATAAATCCATTACGTTTTCAAATGAAATTTTGGTTTTTATTTTGTATTTTTCATCATATTGTGATTTTTCCCCTAGAGCCTTATATATATGATGCCTGTGTGATGTTGCTTGGTTTGGCCTGGAGAGGATTGATATTGACTGCCTGTGATATTATATTTTTAATTGTTAGCAGAATTCTGTAAGGAATTGCTGTAAAAGGGCTAATATTTTAGGGGGGGCTCTGTCGAAATTTGTACTAAAATTCCTAAAATTCTATTATGTTTTGAAACAAAATAGTAAGTTTTTATTTTGTATCTTGAGTCATATGAAGTTTTTTTCTCCCCAAAAATTTTTACTAAAATTTCTAAAGAACAATTTTTGGGGATGAAATAGGGGAAGCAAATGACACTGTTTTGCGTGGGCAACTGAGACTATTAACAGTATCAGTTAGGGAGAACAATATGGATGCAGCTAAAGGAAGAGGTAGACTTGAACAGACTTTGATTGAGGAAGTTGAAGAAGCATCTGATAGGTATCTTAGTCTAACAAAGGCGATTGTCATTGACAGGGTTGATTTTTGGCAATCATCATGTTCTCTTAATGTTTGAAATGCCTGATAGTTGGACTTATGTGTTTTGTGTGAGAGATGATGTAAGTTATAGATTTAAAAAAAAGATACATGTAAACTATCTAATACACTGAAATATATCAAAAATTGGGGCAAACACGTCTGTTACAGATCATATTTGCAGTAGGTTCTTCGGTATATAGATCACATTGTACTTGATCACATTTAACAAAATATCTTCGCATGTACATCACAACAAGCTCTCTCTCTCTCTCTCTCTCTCTCTCTCTCTCTCTCTTAACCTTTTTTACAATCATACATGGTTAACTACATGAAAATATGACAATGGGGAATTAACTCATGCGGTTGGAGGCGATAACTGCATTAGCAACTGAATTGCTATTTATGACAGGCTGCAAATCAAATAAAAAATATCTTATGTTTAAGTCACACATAGCAACTGATTTCGATCCACTATTGTTGTAAATTCACAGTACTCTTTTTTCATCCCATGCTCCTGACAAATGATCCTGTAAGATATAAACCAATAAACAACTTAATTCATAATACATCAATGTCTACTGCCAGATACACATATATAGATCATTCTTCATGCATACGTGCATATATATATATTTTTACATGGCTTTTTATATGCTGCATCGTTCACAGAAACATGTCGTAGGCACGTGTCCACTGGCAAACCTAGTATATGTATATATATATGTATAATTGCCTGGGATTAGAGGTCACCATTCATCTATAGCACCTTTTATGAGGCGAGCCTGTGGTGGGCAGTTGTTAGAAAAATCGTTGTTTCGGGTCGGGGTGTTACAGAAAATTTCTTGCTGCATTGGGGGCCGGTCAACTAGGAGTGTTTTGGGGAGATTATATCTTACCCTAATTGATTTAATTAACTACTTGATTTGGAATATATATATATATATATATATATATACATATATATATATATATATATATACATATATATATATATATATATATATATATATATATATATATATATATATATATATATATATATATATATATATATATATATATATATATATATATATATATATAAATCTTCGCAAAACCCTAGGATATGGACCCCTGACCTATATTAGTAGCAGCAGCAGCCACCCTCCTCTGTTCACAACAAAATAATATTTTTATTATTATTTCTTGGAGTTTGGAGCTTGGATCTTTGGATTTTTGCAAATAGGAGGATGAGCTTTCTTTCTATTATTATTATTCTTCAATTGATCTTCTTTGAGGTGGCTGGTACTTTTTGTCTCTTGATGTCTTTTTATTATATTATTATGATGAATCTAATAGAGATAATAAACCCTAGCATGATCTCTACTAGAAAGATGGTAGTCGCAGGTTGTGTATTGACTACCGTGAGCGGAATAATGTCATTGTGAAGAACCGGTACCCACTGCCAAGGATAATGATCTGTTTGATCAACTTGGGGGTGCTTCTGTATTTTCAAAGCTAGAACTTTGTTCTGGTTACCACCAAGTCAAGGTGAAAGCCGAAGATGTACTGAAGACTGCCTTTCGTACTAGATATGGGCACTATGAATTCTTGGTGTTGCCCTTCGGAGTTACTAATGCTCCAATTGTATTCATGAGTTTGATGAACCAGGTCTTCTCTCCCTTCCTGGACAAGTTTATTGTGGTATTCATCGACGATATCCTCGTATATTCTCAAAGTTGCGGAGAGCATGCTGAGAACTTAAGGGCAGTCTTGCATACATTGAGGGAAAATCAGCTTTATGGGATATCGTGTGGCATTCTTGGGCCACATCCTTTCCAGTGATGGAGTTTTTGTCGACCCATTCAAGATCACTGCGGTTAAGGATTGGCCGATGCGAAGTCAGTATCAGAAGTTCGAAGTTTCCTTGGACTAGCAGGTTACTACAGGAAGTTTGTTCAGGATTTTTCGAAGATTGTCCGGTCGTTGACCAAGTTGATCGGGAAAGATCAGATGTTTATGTGGGATGAGTCCTATGATGAAGCCTTCGCTGAGTTGAAGAATCGTTTGACATCAGCACCTGTGTTAACCATACCAGATGGATCAGGAGGTTTTGTAATTCACTGTGATACTTCAAGCAGAGGTTTGGGTGCTGTGCTGATGCAGCGAGGCAGAGTTGTCGCATATGCATTTATACAGTTGAGACCGCATGAGAAGAATTTCCCCACACATGGCTTGGAGCTTGCAATTGTGATTTTTGCCTTGAAGCTTTGGAGGCATTACTTACTTGGAGACCGAGTGGAGATTTTCACTGACCACAAAAGTCTCAAGTATGTATTCACTCAAAAGGAGCTGAATATGAGGCAAAGGCAATGGTTGGAATTGATGGCAGATTATGATATTAATTTGCAGTATCATCCTGGTAAGATTAATTTGGTACTTGATGTTTTGAGCCGAAGACCGGTTGCTTTGGTTCTAACTGAGCAAGAAGATCTTTTGGAAGCCATGAGGAGGTTAGATTTGGAGGTGATTTTACCTGGTGCCGAGCAGAGTTGTATGATGCTTTAGCTACAGGTTGTCATTGGTGGACCAGATTCAGGATGCATAATCAGATGATGAGCAATTGCAGAAGTTTGGAGCTGAAGTTGAAGCAGGTTCAATGACTGATTTGGTTATTCATGAGGATGGATCTCTCCACTTTATGACCCGTCTATGTGTTCCGTAGGGGGAAGTCAGGCAGAAGCTGCTCAAGGAAGCTCATCGCTCGCCCTATTCTATTCATCCCGGTGGTACAAAGATGTATCGGGATCTGAAGTTGCATTTTTGGTGGCATGGTATGAAGAGCGATGTGGCGAGATTTGTTTCGCAGTGTTTGATCTACCAGCGGGTGAAAACAGAACATCAGAGAACTGTTGGACTTCTTCAACCTCTTCCTATTTCGGAGTGGAAATGGGAGAACATCGCGATGGACTTTGTGACTGCTTTCCCGAGAAGTCCCAAGGGTCACGATGCCATCTGGATAATTGTGGACTGGTTGACGAAGAGTGCCCATTTCATTCCCTTCAGGGTGGGTCAGTCTACGGAGAGCCTTGCAGAGAGGTATATGCAGGAGATTGTCAGATTGCATGGGTCCTTGACAGTATTGTATCTAACAGAGACACTAGATTCAGATCTCAGTTCTGGAAAAGTCTTCAAGGCAGCCTTGGGAGCAAGCTGAACTACAGTACTGTGTTTCATCCATAGACGGATGGGCATTCGGAGAGGACTATTCAGACATTGGAAAATATGTTGAGGTCCTGTGTTCTCCAATTTGGAGGATCTTGGGAAGATCATCTACACTTGGTGGAGTTTTTGTACAACAACTACTACCAAGTAAGTCTAAAGGAAGCTCCGTACGAAGCTTAGTATTGTCAGAAGTGTAGATCACCAGTGTGCTGGGATGACATTTGCGATATGAAGCTTTTAGGGCCAGAGTTGATCACGAGAACGGTTGATGCTATGGCTCAGATCAGGAAGCAACTGCAGGCGGCTCAGGACAGACAGAGGAAATGGGCAGATGTTCATAGGAGGCCATTCGAATTCGAAGTGGGTGATCATGTGATCCTCAAGGTATCACCATGGAAGGGTGTTATCTGGTTTGGAGGCGGGGGCAAGCTAAGTCGTAGATTCATTGGCTCGTTTGCTGTTGTGGAGCAAATAGGCAAGGTAGCCTATAGACTTGCGTTGCTGCCGGCTATGTCTAGAGTGCATGATGTTTTTCATGTCTCCCAAATCAGGAGGTATATCAGGGATGACAGTCATGTTATCGACTACTCCGAGTTGTCTGTTTAGCCCGATTTGTCCTGTTAAATCCGTCCAGTTTCAATCTTGGACCGACGGGAGAAGGTTTTGAAGAACAAGGTCATCAGATTGGTTCGAGTTGCTTGGAATCCTCACTTTCCGGGTGAGTCGAATTGGGAACTTGAGGAAGAGATTCAGAAGAAGTTCCCCCATCTTTTTATATAGTCATTTTTCTTTGGGGTTATCCTATTGCCACATGAATAAATTTCGAGGACGAAATTTTATTGTAAGGTGGGTAGGATTGTAACTTCCATTTTCATCTTCTTCTTCTTTTTGATTCATTGTAATTCTTTTCATTGTAATTCGAATTATGTACTATCTTTCATTTATCGCCTCGAATAATTTTGGTCCTAATATTGTTCTTGAACTATCATTGATCCCCGTTTAATTATTCGAATATTATTTTTTTCCCAATTCAAATTTAAATTTCATGAATTTTCTTTTCTCCTTGTTGGACTATTTTTCATGATAACCCTATTCTTGTTGGATTGAAAATTATCTTATTATTTGATTCATATTTGTCTCCAAGCCTAACTATTGAAGCCCATCTCCTATTGAATCCTAACCCATTAACCCAAACCCGCTAACCCAAAATCACTCCATATCTCCACTAACAGCTCAATACCCTCTTTTTACTCCTAATCACTCATATTCACGTGTCCCATGATCTTCTCCTATATCCAACTAACCTCTTAATCCCCTCATTAATTAATTTAATCATCTAAACCCCAACCCTTCACATTATCAACTGTGCAACCCCCTTCTTCCCCTGTTTCGCTGCCGACCGCCCTCAAACCCATCTCCACCTCGACCTCGTCTCCCTTATCCCGCCGACCACCTTGCCATCCTTGTCACCTCATCGAACCACTGTCGACTCCTACCACTTGTACCATCATCCTCATCCCTATTTTTCGTCCACCTCGTTAACCTCTGTAGCCGCTATCACCGGAGCCACCATCCCCTACATCTCCATCTGCAACCGCCGCATCCCATTGACTCCCTGCCATCGCCACCTGCCACGGCAGCCAGTCACGACCACCCCGTCGCTGCCCATGCCTTCGTCCATCGCTCGAGCCACCAGAACGCCGCATTCCCCCACACCAGCAACCACTCGAAGCCACCATCGAGCCAGCCTCGCAGTCATCCCCGTCGTCTGCTGCTTCAGTCGCCATTGCTGCCTCCTCCATCGCAACAGAACCAGCACCACCAAGCGCCGTCATTCTAGCTGTTGGCTGTTGGAGATATGCCCTTGCTGTTGTTCTCTTTGTGCATGTGTGTTGTACTGAGTTGCACGTGTTCCCGCCGCCTTTTGTTCGTTCGCTCATAACTAATCCAATCAAGGCAAGTCACTTCCCTCTTGAATTGCATATTGTGTCAAATTCAAGGTTTTTTATTGAAACTCCGCAAGTAGATCATGAATTGTTTATCGTACTGTTACATCGTTATCTTCCGTTGAGTATATTAAGGGTTTACACGAGCTAATCCAAGATATTCTTGACTTTGTGCCATTATTGACTCTAAAATATTGAATCTTTCGTGCATTCATGTAGTATTGATAATAGAAGTCATTCATGCATGACACCGCACAAATAAACTATCGTAGAATTGATTATTAGGTTTTTGTGCTTGAATGAATGATTGATGCCTCGTTGATGTTATTGAACTAGTGTATGGATGTATTCTTCATTGTGCTTACCATGTTATTGTGTTTACCATGGTGAACCTAAGATTTGTTAACTATTGAGTTTAAGTTCATCACGTTTAGATTACTTCTATATCATGAAATATGTTGAACCCTGATTTTCACTGTCTACATGAAATTTGTGAGACCGTTTGACCCAGTATTTGACATAAAAAATTCTAGCCTTTTAAACAAAAGTTGTAGCTCTGTGTTTCTAGTTTCCAGAACATCTAAAATATTTGAATTCCGGGTTTTACTGTAAGAATTGTGATGTTTTTACTACTACTGCTTTTCACTTCCAGAATTCCTGATTCATGTATTGCTTCATGTTTAAGTTATTAAAAAGATAAGTTAATGTTAGAATATTGCCCTAATAAATTTCAGATTGTTAGTTAACATGATTAGGAACTTAATGAATATTTTTGATGAATTTAAAATTGGGTTTTTACTGGTTTTACAAATATAGCAACTTGATGTCGATTTTCAATCAGAACTTATAATCTGTAAAGAACGATGTAATTAACCTATCTATTATTATTGGATTTCGTATTTTAAATATGCGTTGGAACCGGGCAGGACTCTGCTTTCTCGAATTTCTGACGGATCCAGTTTTGGATTTCTGTAGCAGCGGGAAACCTGATTTTGGTATAGTAACTTTTTGCTGTCCAGAATTGTGTTTCCATATTTTCTTAATATAATTGTATATATATCGTCATATTGAATGAATTGAAGTATATAAATTGCATTACATGATCCTAATATACTATTGTCACCGTTCTAATTGTCTCATTCTAATTGATCGTCCTATTGTTACTTCTATTGATACCATCGTTTATCGAGTTTCTCTAAATTGCATAATGTATCGATTGCATCGATAAAATGTTTAACAAGCCGGAGTTTAAGGGTTGACTTAAGTAGTAGATAATACAGAGACTGTACTCGGGGGAGGGGGCCCGTGTTTTTCCAAAATATTGTGTTGGCTATTGTTTATCGATTGATTGTTGGATTACTGACCACGGTATTCTAATTCATCATGTAGTGTTTATCGTGCCGACTATTGTTTATTGTTTATCATGCAACGGAGTTTCTATCGTTGATGTTTATTGTTATCATGCCGAGTACATGAATTATAGAGTCCACCACTAAAGTCTAAACGACATTGATTGTATGTATCAAACATGTGGTATGAGATGCAGTAGTACGTGCATTAGGCTAAAAACTAATAGACTTAAGAATTTACACAATATTGACATTACATGTTGAACATCGTCATTGCTGTTGATATTGAACATTGTTATTGATATTGACATCGACCATCGAGTATTGACATTGAATATTGAAATATCGTTTATTGTTATACCCTATCGCATTGTTACCATTGATATTGATTATGGCTATTGCCCATTGTTATTGATTCCTATTGTTTTATTGAATTCAGTGTTATACTGCATTTTCATTGTTCATTGCTTTCTCTACTTGTTGTCCATGACTTGCTCCAAGGACAATTTTTCTCTTCTTTTTAGATGAGATATTCACAGGTGATCAAGGAGAGTAACCTACAGGATTTGGAGAATAGTCTTTCTGAGGACTTATTGCTTTCTAGATTGATCTTATTTTATTGGACTTCTTGTATTGAGTTGTATTAATATTGTATCATGGGCTTTGGACCCTGAGGTTGTTATTTTATTTCTAGACGTTGGATTATCGTATTTGGTTATTTCATGTTTTATTCCAAGTATTGTTATTCATGTGATTGTTCTTTTATGCATGTGTGGTTGTATTTATCTTGTTATATTGTTGAGTTGAACAATAACAGCTTATGGATGACACAAGTCATTCGCTTGGCCAATGTCACGCGCTTGTGTTCCGTGTTTTTGGGAAGCGGGACGTGACAGTCAAACATATACTTACTATGATGACACACACAATTCAAATATGCTTTTCTAATGCACGCTTCTTTGGAACGATATGATACAACATAGTTTCCAAATGCAAGCTACTAGCATTTCTTATCATTACAGGGTTCAATCCCTTGCTATGCAATGCCTAAACTCAATGATTGTACTCCAACGCGTAATCACGTGTAATTCGTACCCTCAGGATATTGGACCTTACTTGCCTACCCCTAGCCCAAACATCGTGGATTTATCAGGCGCATCCTCAGCCACGAACCCCAGCAAGTCGGTGTCCTGTAACTACGGATTTTACCGGGCTACCCCTAGCCCACACACCGTGGATTTACCAGCTTATCCTTAGTCCCGAACATTCCAAGGAACCTCAGCTCTTTACCGGCCAAGTCCGTCATTGTTTCAGTCCTATCTTCTTCTAATGCAAGTTGCTTACTAAGTGTTGCAAAATATAATCTAGACTTAACAATCCATATTCCTGACATATATTTCACACAAACTGGAATCATAGTCACACTGACCCTATTCCACTTCTCCCTTGGAGTTCTCTAACTCTACTGGACTCGGGCATCGCGTAAGTCACAATCATTCCCTTGGATTTAACCAGGTCATTCTCTCAGATTCATGGACCTTACCGGCCTATCCCTAGCCACACATGTGGATTTGCCGGGAATATCCTCAGTCTCATATATATAATCCACCGTTTGAATATTCAACTCTGTCTTTGGACAACAACATAGTAGTCATGCAAAAAACCATATAAATTTCAATACTTATCAAAAAAAATGGATTCTTAGTTTCATATGAAACCTAAATGAGTCAACTACAACATTGTAGTTAAGAACACCTAAATTTAACCACAATTATACTATCTAAATCCACATGCAAAATAGTAGTTTCAGGTTCAGAAATATGCAGATCTTGCTACTTATAAAAATCACCGAAAATCCCACACTTAAATTTGATTTCTTAAACTCGAAAGAAAGATTAACCGATCTAATTCCAATTCTTAGTTTTGAATTTCCTTAAAACACTACATATAAGAGGTTAAAATGGTCAGCAACCAGAATGGGTACAAATTTCCATAACTAAGATAAAACTGTCAACCAGTCCTAAGTTCAGATATGTTTAAAATACCAAACGATATCCAAACCTCATGAAACTCTGTGAACCTATTATATACATATACTAGATTCACATACATAAAGTTAAGCTTCAATTTCCATATATTTGGAGAGAAACGATTTTTTTGAAGTAAGCATGATATTCAAGACAAAATTATAGAATATGTCATGTTTCCATTCTTAATCAAGAATGAGTTCAGTTTTATTTAAAATACCAAATGAGATCCAAAAATCATGAATTTTCTAGAGCAGTTATAGACATATACGGGATATACATATAAAAATTTCAGCTTTAGATTCCATCTAGTTAAAGAGTAATGATTTTCAGAAGTAAGTCCAAAATTCAAAACAAAAACTGTAAAATGTTTCCAAGTTAATCTTACCATAATTTTACGCAATTAATTAAGAACAATTCACCGATGATTCAATCAATCTAAGCATGAATAATCATCCAATGCAACATATATAATTTCTCTAACATGCATGCACCCTACAATATTATTGAAATCTTAGTAGTAAAGTTGTTACCCACTTATAACTTCTGAATTAGATTGCTTCTCAACTCCACGAAGCGTTCCAACACCAAACTCGATAAACTTAACTTTATGAAAACTTCAAATCCAAAGACCTTCAGTTTATGTGGAAGAGAAAAGAGGAATGGTGGATAATGAGGGGAGACATTCTCCGCTTTTATATACAAACTAGGTTTGCCCGCTGACACGTGCCTACGGCACATCTTCGGAATGGTGCACCTGGTTTGATTATACAAAATAGTTTTGGAGGTCCAGCAAATTAATTGAAGTAGCACACATATAATATGAGGAAGCTGTATACCTTTAAGATCAACTATCCCTTCTTGATCATTAGCTTGAACTTACTTGGAATGCATATAGTTTGTTAGAAACACTGCATAAAGTTTTTTTAAACTTCAGCATCACTTTTAGATGCTTATAATCGTTATGCAAGGACATTATCATATAGGTTTTATAGAGCTTACTCTAATTCCATAACCACTATGAGCATGTCTAAATACAATGGTAACGCAAGTGCAGGTGTGAAGGTATCTACTATACCAATAATCTAAATATTTGTTTGTTTGAGACTCAGTTTGCAATTAAAATACCTTTTATTATTATTTCAACCAAAATGAAATGCATGAAGTTCTCAAAACTCTAATCCAAGCTAATCATTTCGTTTATATCCACTTTGTCTCCCTATTGCACCTTTATAAAAAAAAATCAAAATGGATAAATAACACATTTACTTTAGCTGTCTTTCTTGAGGGGAGAGTTTGCACCTTCACTGGTAAACTCCAGTCATCCCAATCCTAGATATCCAAACATACACTAAAAGTTCTTATATGTTATATTATCCATGGTTTCTAATAACCAGTGAAGGGAACACTTCACATAGTATTTTCTCTTGCAGTACATAAATTAATGTTACATATTTGCCAAGTTATTTTAGGTTGCTGATCAGCTTACCTGTCCTTCTATGGTTTGAAAGCACAAATTGAGGCCACCAAATAATCCATCTCTCACAGGCATACACCTTAACTCAAAACCAATAAAAAACTCATCAAATAAATCACTAAATTAAAAAAATTTAAACCTAAAAATAAAAAAATCATACCTCTCTGAACTTAGATCCCATGCACAGAGAAAATTCGAGTCCACAAAAAACTGAGTAATCCCCTACAAAAACAAAATTAAAAATTAGAATGAGAATTCGGTTAGAGATGAAATTAGAGTCGCCGCATCGCATATAGAGGCTCTCGATTCGGTGGAGGGGAGTCGCCGATACAAAGTTGCTTGATAATCACGCTCGATTTGGTGGAGGGGAGTCACCAATACGGAATCAGCAGCAGATCAAATATCGGCGACAACCTCTTGATTGAGGTTCAACATTGGATTTGGATTTGCTTTGAAAATTTCAAAATTTCAAAATTTCAAAATTTCAAAATTTCAAAATTTAAAATTTCAAAATTTAAAATTTTAATTTTTAAATTTTTTTTTTTGAATTTCAAATTTTCATAATTTCAAAATTTTCAAAATCTCAAGATTTCAAGATTTCAATTTTTAATTTTAAAATTTTTTTTTTTGAATTTTTTCTAGTTTTTAAATTTTTTTTTAAAATTTTTCCTAATTTTTAAATTTTGTAAAAAAATTTTAAAATTTTGTAAAATTTTTTTAAAATTTTGCATTTTTTAAAATTTTTTAAAATAAATTTAAATATTTTAAATTTTTTTATAAGTTTTTGATATTTTTGATTTTTTTTTGAATTTTTTTTAAAGTTTTTAAATTTTTTTTTAGTTTTTAAGTTTTTAAACTTTTTTTAAAAAATTTAAATTTTTATTTTCTTAATTTTTGAATAGGAGATAAAGAGAAAAAAAAATTAAATAAATAAAGGAGTTGTTTGGGTGGGGGATTTGAATTTGAGTTTTGGTGGGAAACTTTTGGGGGGAAATGTGTTTTGTGATGTTAGATCTGGCCATTGATTTTGAGGGGATTGAAGGAGAGCCACTTGATAGCTTTCTTTGTGTTTTATTATATAGACTAGATTTGCTCGTGGGTACGTGCCTACGGCACATCTTCGGAACGATACATCATATGAAAGTCTTGTAAATAGTAAAATAACAATTATGTAGCTCAAGTTTGAATAGTAAAACAATAATTAGTTGTAAATAAAAGTCCATGTTTCCATTAGTATATGTTGAAAAATTAATTATAAATGGGGGTGCAAAATTCAACTTCTTAGAATTTTGAGTGTGGAAAATGATGAAATTTAACTGTTGATAAGATATTTGCTATTTTCAATGTAACATGATAAATAAAAAAATTGCATTAAAATTTTGAAAATTTACAAACCTAAAATCTGAAAATATAAATTTCTGAGTAAATAGAGAGAGAATGAGAAGGAGAGATAGAGAGAGAGAGAGAGAAAGATAGATAAATAAATAAATAAATAAATAAACGAGTTGTTTTGGGGGATTTGAATTTGAGTTTTGGGGGGAAACTTTTGGGCGGGAAAATATGTTTTGTGAGGTTAGATCTGGACCATTGATTTCAACCCTATTGAATGAGAGCCACTTGATAGCTTTCTTTGTGTTTTATTATATGGATACTCACAATCGCTTCGTTCATTTTTTATTTAATCACCCTCTTCCTACATCATTTAACCATCTCCCCTAAACATCTTCCTACATCATTTAATCACCTTCCCTAAACATCCCCTATGTCACTAACCAGCAAGATCTATGCATGATATAAAAAAAAGGATAATTTGTTTAAAATTATTTTTCATGATATCCATTTCTTAGAAGTCCCTAGACACCAACTCAATTGCTCTTAAGTCCTCAAGTTCACAAAATAATATATTCAATATGCATATGTGACATTCCCAAATATTTATATTGCACAAACTAATATCTAAAAATATTCAGGGTATTGCATAATACATTATATGAAATGATACAAAATACTCGTGCATAACAATGCGAAGCAAAATTGTCATAACACAATTTTACGTGATGTTACCCTTGTTGAGAGATACTGCTTCTCTGCAGTCTATGGAAGATGCCCTGTTTAGTATATATACTATTATTAAACTCTTGAGGGATAATATAAGCACTGCTCAAGAGAGAATGAAGATATTTGTAGATAAACATAGGTTAGAGAGAGATTTGCAGTAGGACATTTAGTTTTGTTGAGGTTGCAACCTTATAGGCAAGTCAACTTGAAGAATTCAACTCCACAAAACTTTCTACAAATTGGACCTTAGAGAGTGCTAGAGAGGATTGACAAAGTTTCCTACAAGCTTGAATTGCCTCCTTTTGCTGCAATCCATCCTGTGTTATGTGTATAAGTTGAAGAGGTGCCATGACCATCATCTTCCTACAATCTCCATTGAATTGCCTCATTGGTGGTTTGATTCACCTTCTGCTCCCATCCCTGAAGCCATTTTGGATAGGAGGGTGTTCAAGAAGAATAATAAAATGGGTATTCAATTGCTGCTAAAATTGGCAAATGCAAGGGAGGAGAATGCTAAATGGGTGGATGTTGATGAATTTCGCAGGAAATTTCCTTCTTTTGAACTTGGGACAAGTTCTCTGAAAAAGGATGGAGTTATTAGGGATGGAAGCTAGTGGTTGAAGCTATGGTGTGTAGTTGAAGAGCCTGCAATTGCAAATTGCTGTGTTAGCTAAAGTGATTGCATCGTATCTGTTTGTATATGTTGTATCAGGGGTATAAGTGCAATATGCACTAATATTGGGTATCTGTTTGTATAAGGGTTTTACGTGCAATATGCATTATTCTGTCTGGATCGTAATTCAATTTATGTACATAAGCTGCATGTGCTTAGCTGTCTTTTCTTGTCGTGCATAACTGCCTATAAATGTAAGAGGGAAGAAGAAGAAGAAGAAGAAGAAGACGAAGGAAGCTATGAAATTAAAACTGGTTTTTCTCAAACCCTCTAACTCAAACCCTAGTTCTTTAATCCATGGAGAAATCCAAACAACTCATGACTTCTTGTCCTAACAAAGAGAGCTAATTCTATTTTCTCTTTCATCTGTATTTAATCCGTGACACCCAGAATCTTTTACTTCAATTTAATACAAACACAATACAATTTACTGGGAAAATTTAAAAACTTTATTACATCACCATTCATTACAAACATCAGTGAATTCCACAAAAAAATTACAACTTGTTCTAATACTCAAGCTTCGGCCTTCCACTAGTGTTCGCGGCAAACTCGAGTCAATACCACCAACTTAACATGAATGCTGCAAATCTTCCAAACTGTGGGCACGTCACTTTAATGCAAATGACGCAAAGCTAGTAATATCAGCGAACTTCTAATTCTCAACAACCACAAGATTTGATGCCAAAATAATGCGAAAAGTAGATCTATTCTATGTGTAACAGTGCATGCCATGATCCTGAATATCTAATGCACAAACAAATATGCACAATGTTCTTTTCTAGTGCATGCTTATTTGGAATTATAGGCATCCCATAAAACATAGGTTCCGAATGAAAGCTTCTAACGTTCTCCTCATTTCAATGTTTAATTTCTCACTATGCAATCCTATGTCTGTGAAAAAATTCATGATTTAGATATCACCCCGGAATACTAGAGATCAATCTCTATCCACAGATCATTTTGGAGCCTATTTCATCTTTCATCCCAAAATTCTGGAAAATATCTTGCTCCATAGGTCATCTTGAAGCCCTCATCACAGAAACGTCCCATGAGCATCACTATCTCGTCTTGAAATACTAGAGATCAATCCCACTCTACATATCATTCTGGGCCTATTTCATCCCTCGTCTCGGGATACTAGGGATTATCTCACTCTGCGGATCATCTTGGAGCCATCTTCTTATGTTTGCTCTTACTTCGTCACAGCTCCTTTCTAGTGCATGTCCTTATGGTCAAAAATGAACAACTACTGCTTAGAGCTAGCATCACCCTACCGGCCCAATTCAACAACACTAGGAATACTATCCCAATCTGGCTTATTCCCACTTTTATGAATCACAACCTAGTCGACACCTTGGGTCTTGCTCAGCCTCTAGAACTTTAAACAACTAGGACGTCACACCAAGTCACACTCTAGGGTTTTCTACGACAACCCTTACTTGATAATGTAACCAAATAACTAGAAGTTCTAACTACTCAGTGATTTCTAACTCGAAACACAAATAGGTAGATTCACTCTCATATCAAGTTTATCTTTTAGTCATTACACAACTTGCAAATCTCATATAATTCTTGGCCTCACACCCAATTAATCTCACCTATAAATCTCGATCAGTCTTTCAAATATTAATAGGTCCTATTATCATATTTTAGTTATTAATAAATAACTCATGTTTATCAACTTATTAAAAAAGAGCTAGACTATACAACTAGTTCTAAGTTGAATAAACTAACCACTTCTGAACTCAACTCAACTCAAACCCGAACTCAAACTCATAGTCAACCTGAGTCACCACTGGACTCAAACCCAAACTTATAGTGAACCCAAATCACAACTTGACTCAAACCCGAACTCAACACAACCCAGCCCTGAACTAAATTGGGTCTGGACCCACACTCACTCTGAATCCGACCCGAGCTCCACCTGAATCCGACCCAGATCCCATATGGATTTGAACCCGATCTCTCTCTGTATGGATCCGAAACCTGAGCATAGCCAGACCCGAGCCCGAACACAGCCAGACCCGATCCTCCTTTAACCCGAACTCGAACAAAACCTAATCTTTCTCAGTAATAAAACCCTAAACATCAAGTATCAACTCAAAAACTGTGATTTAACCATTAAAATCGATATTTTGTACATTTAAAAATCACTAAATCTTCATGTTATTAATCAATACCAAATACACAAGTCTACAATCATCTATGGCATGGAATTTAGAATCGAAAGATGAGTTATTGTCTGATATGAATTCTTAACAACATATATATTTTTTCATGACTCACACAAATGCAACTAGATCTTCTTGTCTATTTTAATCTTTCAATACTCAGCAAGAACATACAAACAATATTTATCATACATTTATACATATCATCTCAATAATTAAAAAAAGTATTTAGAAGAAAAACCCTAGCACACTCTCTACATGACAATAAAATAGCATGCTACAAAAATTGAAATAACAATAACAATAATAATCAAGAGAAGAGAAGAACGCTCACCTCTTCTAATGTCAGATTCTTGATCAATAGCCTCCAAAAGTCTTTTTTTACAAAATCCTAAAGCAACTCCAAAAGAAAACAACCAAAAGTGAGAGAGATGCTCTCTCTCCCTCTCTTTATATTGGCCGGACAACACCCTATTAGGGTTAGGGTTTGTGCCTCTCTTGTGTTGGGCTGGGATTTTTATTTGTCTATGGGCTCAAATAATATTCCCTTATTATTAATACTAATTTTAAATTAATATTAATATCCCACTAGCAAATTCCTTCCATCAATATTAATAAATAAATAAAATAATAATAAATAACTAATAATAAAAATGCTACTAACACATTCGAATGTACGCATGTTGCACGTACTAACTTGTAGGCAATAATAATATAAATGTTATTTTATTTTGCGGGGTGTTATATCAAGGTACTCCCTATTGTTGATTGCAGGTGTTGGTTTTATTTTAAGGAATTCCTGGGTGGATTTGTGGATGTTGGAGGTGTCACATTTCAGCATTTTAGTTCAATATATGAAGTTGAGTAACATAATAAATGAGATGCTATTAAGCATGCCCCCAGTTTTCCTTAATGTTTGGGGCTTTGGCTTGAAGGATATACTTTATAGGTTATTTCCTATACCCTTACCGAGAACTATGATGTGGTTGATACCATGCTTTTCCAAAATGTACAAAAAATTCTTTGAAGATTTTCCATCTTCAAAGTGAGTCATATTTTCAGGGAAGCTAATCAATCTGTAAACTATGTTCGTAAATTGATTAGAGAATTGGGTAACATTGAATTGGGATTGTAACTCTGTTTCACCTATACATATTATCATACGTATCATTTTATTTCGGTCATCTGCTGTATTTTCTTTCTTTTGGACTCATTAGCATGTGTTGTATTAATTATGAGTTCATGTGAAGCCCCATATTCCAGGCCCATTCTAATTACTGAGTATAGATTTTGCTTTAATCTCAACCCTCTAATTTTAAAAACCCTAATCCTAATTATTTCCCACTAACCAAACCCACCAACTGCCAACCTCTTTTTACTACCAACCCCACAACACTAGTGCCACCTCCATCTAATTCACCTCATCACCCCCTACTTCCTATATATATAAATCCCTAATCACCATCTCCTTCATCCCAACAACCGCCAACTCCATTGTTGCCTTCATCCCGAAAAACCATCTTCACAACCCAATTCCTTGCTACCAACTCCATCTTGCAACCCAAACAACCACACCACCTTCTCCATCCCCCTTTTCACACCCGCACTCCATTGCTGTCTTTCCTGAACTCATCTTCAAACCCAACCGACCTCCATCTTGCTGCCTCCATACAACCCGACCAGCCCGAAGCCTACAACCCAACCCCAACTCCTTCATCTCCCAACAACAACACCACTCCACCACCCGACAGCTACCCCCATACCCGAGCCCCAACTCCTTCCACCATTATCCCACATTCCTTCAAACCCGAGCACCAACACCCATCACCTTGCTTGCTGCCCTTGCTGCCTTTGATGTCGTTTTGCCGTCGTCACTTGTTGTCCTTGTTGTCGTCACTTGCTGTCCTTGCAGTCGTTGTTGCTACTTGCAGCCACTGCTGCCTCCCTTCTTCCTGTGCTCCTTTCCCGTTTGAATACATTGTATACGATGCAAACATTTCTTGAACCCTCAAGTAGGTCTAATTCTTATTGAACTATTGTACTGTCAACTTGTTCATAATCTTTTCTTGATTGATTCAAATCTAGAACCACTTGTTATATCCATAAATAACTGTTCCTATTTTATTTCCTTTTGATTCGATATTCATAGAAAACCCCCTATAATTTCCTTGTCATGATCATCATGTTGCACACACCACCCACAATGATAAATGTATATATATACACAATAAGGAGGTGTCCATAAGAGTAAGTTTCAAATAGCAAGTAATGAAAAATAATATGGTAGCAAACAACAATAATACAATATGGAAGCAGAAATAGCAGTGTAAGGTATAATAAGTTGGTAATCGGGATGCAAGAATCAGTAATCAATAGTTTCAATCGATAAGCGGTATTTGTGTCAATGCTCAGTGTAAATTTTAAGTCTATTAGTTTTACTAACCTATCTAATGCATGCAATCATGCGTCCCATACCACAGGTTCGGGTGCACAATAATCAAGTGAACGTTTGGACTTAAATAGTGAAGTCAACAAGATTATGTACTTCAAAATCATGTAATAAGATAATCAGGATTCTTGTAATCGGGAATCGTGTAACCAGGAATCCTGTAGTCAAGAATTCATGCAATCATGTAATCAGTAATACGGGAAACACTTACCCTTTTCTGAGTACACTCTCATATATTGTCCACTACTGAGTCGTACCCTTTATAACCCAACCTGTCATTCTTTTATTCAATTATCATGAACATGCGGTCGGTGCAGTCAATGTGGAACTGGTAGTATCAAGGCGGTAATCAAGAGATGCATGCAATACATGATCCAGAGAAAATCTATCAACCTACTATATTGGTACAAGTTATTAACATAAGAATAACAATATATATAGTTAAGTCACACAAACTACAACCTAGCCAGTAGTATACATCTGCACTTAAATTTACTATCCCGCCTCTACGGAAAAGAAAATATTGTTCCTTTGGAGATTCCATAAAGTAGACTCTCTTCTGAATCCAACGCCTACTCACTCGACAAATTCTAATCCCATTAGCTATACTGACCAATTAGTTTTTTACAGGTCTAGTGTTCAGGCAGCAACATCGGGTCAAGTTCTCATACTTATAATTCTACTAAAAAGTCATTATTAAATCTTTAAAAAATCATGATATGATCCCTAACAATGCCTATTAACACTCAGGTTTATATCATATCAGAATTCCACCAAAAATTTGTTATTTCATGTAATTTACCAGGATGATGCACTTCAAACAATAATCTGGAATTTACGATGTGTCAGTACAAAAACTTTGATGTCTCACAATCTATAAAACGGTTTGTAAAACTGTAAGATGTTTGGATTCTACACTCGAAGGGATACAACATACATGTATAAATATCTTATTTGATAACAGGGAACTGGGTCAAAATCTCAGTACAAAGTCAGGTAAAAGACATGACAGAAAATCTAATACTTTCGTTTTAAAATATCGATTCACAAAAATAGAATTTTATGACCAGAAATATGTTGGTATTCATATTCAGTGATTAAATTAGATTTTTACGATTAACATGTCTAGAAAATTATTTCTTTCACAATATTAAATAAAAAAAATTCAATTATACTAATGCATAGCAATACAATCTAAGTAAATATTGTAACATGTTATATATATCATGATAATCCAAGAATTCAATTTCACCTTGATACTACCATTTTCACACCGACTGCACCGACTGCATGTTCATGATAATATTATAAAAGAATGACAAGCTAGGGTTATAAATGGTACGACTCAGTAGTGGATAATATAGGAGAGTGTACTCGGAAAAGGGTCAGTGTTTCCCGTATTACTGATTACATGATTGGATGATTACATGATTCCATAAATTCATGATTATAGGATTCTTGGTTACATGATTCCCGATTACAAGATTCCTGATTATCTGATTACATGATTCTCGTGTACATAATCCTGTAAACTTCACTATTTAAGTCCAAACGTTCACTTGATTGTTGTGCACCCGAACCTGTGGTATGGGACGTATGATTGCGTGCATTAGATAGGTCAGTAAAACTAATAGACTTAAAATTTACACTGAGCATTGACACAAATACCGCTTATCGATTGAAACTATTGATTATTGATTCTTGTATCTCGATTACCAATTTATTATACCTTACAGTCCTGATTGCACTTGCTTACAGTTGATATTTACATTGTAGATGATCATGCTATTTCAGTATTTACACTGCTATTTCTGCTTTCTTCCATATTGTATTATTATTGCTTGCTACCATATTGCATTTTCACTACATGCCCCCCCCCCCCCCCCCCCCCCCCCCCCCCCCCCCCAACTCCATATGACGATTATGCACGTACCGATGGTGAAATACTAGAGGGACTTGGTGAACAAGCCTTCTAGACGATCATGGTGCAATTGCTGTGTTATCGTTATTTTATTTCCAGTAGCTACTTTATCTAGATAGTTGTAGTGAAATGTTTACCGCTTTATATTTATTTTAGTATATTGTACTGTCGGGCAGTTTGACCTGAAGTTTATGTATTTTCCAGATGATGGTTATTTGTGGATAGTTTAATTTTCTGTTCATGCGATCATTATTATTATTGGCAGCGTAGATGTGTTTATAAATATCTTGTTGAGAACAAGCTTGTAATTGTACAGGTTATGAATGATATGAGTTGGAATGCTTGCATCATTCGCTAGGCCTTAGTCACATGCCCATAATTCCCTATACTGTTTCAAGTTACTAGCTTTTATACATGCGGATGTTAGAGGTGTTTCCTTCGTTAGAGAATACTTTGGGGGGTGTGTGTAAAATTTTTCTCCTTATTTGAATAAATAAACAAATAAATAAAAACTAAAGACAATAATTAAAATTGAAAACAAAAAAACTAATGGCTACCAACTACCATTAATGAAGTTCGAGAAAGAAATCCATGGCCTCTCTAAACAACAATTCTTGAAACAGGGTTGGAATATTTGACGTTTGTGGTTCACCACACCATTTCCTTTGTTCTCTTTATGTAGGCTGCCACCTAATGCACTGATGTGTTAAATTCTTTAAGCATATATTGCACCACCATGTCGCCTTATTGCTTGACGAGTATCCTTTGAGATGCGGTGATAACATGATACCCTCTTCTCTTTAGCCGAGCCACCACAGAAGTGCAGTATCCTTGATTCTTCCTACTGCGGTTTCAACTCCCCATTTTGCCACTAGTGTTTCGACCTCAAAACATATTCAGCTACTTCCACCGCCCCCTCCCCCCCCCCCCCCCCCCCCCCCCAAAGCATGCGACAGCCGACCTTTATATGCTTGAATAACAACCCTAATTGCTATACTCTCGTTGATAAATCAAATGTTGCATCAAGTTGACCTTATACCACTCATGTATAGGAGGACTCCACCTTATAATCTTTACAGTACTATCATCTACCATAGTGACCTCATTTATAAATTTAAGAGTGAGATCCCACGCTTTCTCAGTTAAACCAATAGCATAGTCGTTTTCTTGCCTAAAGACACGTTCACTTCTCATTTTCCAAAGATATACCCAAAGCAAGCGACAATTGGCCTCTACATGCTTGAATAAAACCCTAATTGCTACACTCTCGTTAATAAATCAAAGGCTGCATAAGAGGACTCCATCCTGTAATCTCTGTAGTACTATAATCTACCATAGCGACATCATTTATAAATTTAAGAGTGAGATCCCACACTTTTTCAGTTAAACCAATCCTAGTCGTTTTCTGGACTAAAGACACATTCACTTCTCATTTTTCAAAGAAGTAAAACCCTATATACACATAAATCCGCAACAAACTAACGAATTTGACTGGATATTTGATATATATTATCTTCCACCAAAGCGAAAAAAGAGCAGAGAGAATTAACTTTATAATTACTATTCAATGAGGTAAACATACATTTCTACAACATCACTAATAAGCCACACTTAAAGAGCAAATGATCTAACTCCTCGACAGTACTACATCGGGGATATCTAGTGTATAAATGCAGTTCCGTTCTAGCTACAAAAACCTTTGCATGCAATGCCTCTTTACAGACAACCCACATCCAAAACATCGGTCACGAATAAAAATGATTAACAAATTTTTTATGGTCAAACACACAAATTTTTTGACGTCAACATAGAAAATTTAGCATATTCTAACGCGCAACAACTCGTACTAGTGTTCTCATCGTTGCATGTGCAACTTCCCAGCTAGAGTTTGATGGGAGATGGATAGGGATGGTAGACGGGTCGTGCCAGCCCGCAGCTTGCCCAGAACCGCATGACCTCTGACTCGAATCGCCAAGACCAGGTTCGGGCCCGGGCCCGCCAATAGATGCGAGTCGGACCGAGGAGTATTCAACCCTTCGACGCGGCCCATTTATCCCGCAACCTGAACAAACCTGACTCGACCTGGACTGGTGCGGTCCGGGTCAACCTGGTTGTGTTTAACGGTTGGCAAGACCGGGCTGACCGTTGGAATCTTTTTTTTAATGTTTTTTTTTGGGTGACATTTTTCCTCTGTAAAAACCTACTTACTCCTTTCATTTTTCTTCACTAATTCACAATACTCTCTATCTCGCTCTACTACTATTATCAAGTATCAACCTTCTCTACTACTACTACTATCAATCTAGTGAATTGAAGAAACAACAAAGAAGTGAAGAAGCTCAATCTCCTCTCAATCTAGTGAAGGAAGAACAAAGTTGATCAAATGAAGAATCTCAATCTCAAGTTCTCAAGTCTACTCAACTATCTTTAGTACTCTCAACTCTCTCAACTCTTGATTCGTGAAGCACGACATCAGAATATGGTAATTACTAATTGTTAATTTGTATTTTATTAATTTTTTCTATTAGTTCCCTTGTTTTTAGCTTTTTCACGTAAACTAGTACTTTTTCAACTCTCTCAACTCTTCATTCTTTTTATAGTTTTTTTCACTTACACTACTACACTATTTGTATAATGTCACGATCACGCGGTAGCGGTCGTAACTAAATTGGACAAAAGTCTACTAGTTTATCTCGTCGCATTCCTCTAATTCCACAATTAGAAACTGATTATAATCATAATCTTAATACATAAAGTGTTCCTCCTCACAAGTACATTCCTGACACACAAAATGATGAGATCATAGCCGAAGGCACACAAACACAAGACACTGATGCCGTACAACCCACTTCTTCAAAAAAACATAGATGCAAAACTTCCAAAATCCACAAATTTTATGACTTTGTCCCAAACGTGGACAATCCAAAAAAGGGATATAAGGTATGTAAAACTTGTCATATATGTTATAAATGGAAAAAAGGTGAGGGAATCTGTACAATTAGTCGACAGATTATTAATATACACCCCGAAGTAGTAGAAAACCAACTCTCCCAACAAAAGATCAAACTTAGGACCGGACATGTAGATAGTCATAGTTATGATATCGAAATCGTTCGTTGTGAAATGACTAGACTAGTTATTAATGATGGGTTACCATTTTTCTATTCCGAGAGTAGTAACCTATATGCCTTAAACTATGCCCTGCTTTAAACTCTATTCCGAAATAAAAGATGCTTTAATTACTCTTTTGTATTCTTTAATTTGTAGAGTGTCGTTAACGACCGATGGTTGAAAATGTTGTAGCGATATTTTAATAATGTGCATAACCTGCCATCGGATCGATAATGAATGACTCATTCAAAAGAGAATTATATCACTTGCAGCTTTGCTATACCCTCATAGTGGGGGGCACAAGCATTGCCGCTAGTAATGGTGTTTGGTTTTGTTGGCATCATCATCTCCTTCTTCGAATACCTCCACTTATGCCTTTTCCCCTTTCATCTACCACTTCACTATCTATTTATTTGCCTCCCCCAACCGAACACAAAACCTTCCTCCGACATCCTCTTCCTCGACGGCCGCAACTACCCTCTTCTACACACCTATCCACCATTCGCTCCCTCCTCCCTCTCCTTCCACTCCGTCCCGTTTCCTATCCTTCAAATTTACTTGAGCAAAGAAAAAAAAAACAATATAGAATTTTCACAGTTTTTATCTAATAGGAAAAATAAAAAAACAAACAGTAATGAGGGAAAATAATTCACATGTCAAAAGGAAAACATCAGCCGTTCCTTGCATGAAGTGAAATTATTAGCAATTTTTTACTTGTTTAATTAATGATGGTGAAATTTCACATAGCTCTACGTTTTTTTGTCTTTTACATTTTGAATACGGTAGCCTGAGTGCAAAAAACATTATTCCATTCGAACACAAAGCCCACTTCCACTTCAAAATAAAACCCCCCCCAAACCTTCCCATTTCCATTTCCATTTTCCCTCCCCCAAGTCCCCAAAAATGCTCGCCGACCCGTCCTCAATCCTCGACTCCCTCGACTCCCAATCCATCGGCGATATCCTCACCAACTGGTCCGCCTTCATGTCCACCACCCAAACCCTAATCACCACCGACGCCGGCGACCTCGCCGTCGGCCCCCAGCTCCTCTCCTCCGTGACCGCCCTCTGCCGCCACGGCCTCGCCTCTATCGCCCAAGACCACTTCTTTCACTCTTTAGAGGTACTCTCATCCTCTTCTGTTTCGATCCGGCTAAAAAGATCATTTTTTGATGCTGTTTTGTGTTTGCAGGAGACTTTCAAGGCAAATGCGGTTCGGAAGTTTTGGCAGCAATTCGATGCTCGTCGCGATAGTAATGTGAGTAGTTGTTATGTCTGATGTGTGATATTAGTGTTGAGTTTCATAGAGAAAGGTTTCGTAAGCGTAGTAGTGATTGAGGTTGAATTTGATGATGAGTGATGGGTTTGGGAGATAGGGATAGATAAGTGCAAAATGGGATGAGTTTTTATTAGGTGTGTGCTATGGGTGCAAGGTTTGTGCTTCACAAACTGATGTGGCACAATATCGATTGTAGTGTATGATATCAGTTTGTGGATTAAAAGATGGTGCAGGAAGCTTGTGCGCACAGCATTACTCTTTTTTAATATTTGATTTGAGTTTCGTATATTGTTTTTTTTTATATATTTTTTTTAGCATACATGTTCATAAAGATTTGTATGTAGCTATGGTGTTAAGCAGGCCTTTTTGGTAGATTTTTTGATATATCTACCAGAGGTTGGGGGTCGTGCGTATTTTGGACAACCATCAACTTATAAATCTCGACCGCACCATTAAAGCTCCATTATGTATCAACCATCCACTTAAGTTCAACAATCAACTTGAGTCTCAACCATTCTTTTTAAAAGGCCCCTTAAACTTAAGGATAGGAGAAGACATTTTTTTCTTAACTCTAAAGTTGAGGATGTGTTTTCTCTCTTGTGCATTGCGTGATAACTAAATAATTGCAGACATTTTGGTTCATTGTAAATATTACGTTAAATACTTAAATCCCTGCTACCCCGCGTTAAAAGTTAATTCTTCATTGATGGTTTCATAAAAACCAATGCAAACATGTTATGAAAGTTAAAATTGATATGATTCGTAAGAACATTTGCTTCATCCAACTCTTCCATGAATGCCATGGGTTTAGAAATACAGTGTTTAGCCTCATATTTGGAACTTATTATCCGAAGTTTGTCATAGAAACCTTCCTTCCCTAGAAGTTTTTCTTTAAACATGCGAAGGTCGGGACAGTTCCCACAGATATTAATGACTTAAGAGTGACATAGTACGGGATGTGAATGAGAGCTACATCCCTCGCTACCTCACATAACTTCGCAAGTTTGTTGGATTTGGATCTTCATACAACAAAGCATGTAATTACTGATTCATGTACCTTGATGACATCTTGAATTACTTTTGCAGGTTGATGACAATTGGCCTGAAGAAGTGTTGAGAAAATCATTGGAGGAGATATGCTTAGAAAAGAGGTACTTGGAGAAGTGCCTCTTGATTCTTGTTCATGCTTTACAGTCTTATGATGAAAGCATAAACATAGAGTTCCAACATCATCAATCCAAACTTATCTCTAGGTTTCAGTTGATGGTGTCTTCCATACTTCTAACAACCCTTCCTTCGCATTTTCCAGGTAAGTTTTTTTTTAAAAAAAAAAAAAAAAGAAAAAAAAGAAAGAAAGAAAAGAAACACACACACACACACACACACACTAGACCATTTTTATCTCCTGTTCGGTTAGTCTTTGTGGAATATATTGTCACTTAGGGTCCTCTTATTATGATCCACTTCAAATTGTTTTATTTTGACATCAGAGCATTGACATTTTTGGCAGGGGAGTGACATTTGGTTAATAGAACTATAGAATACCTGAATATATTGTATAGGTTTTAAATACAATTCTTGTTGTCACTGCATATAGGGTGTCTCAAACAGATGTTCTCTCTCTAGGTTTAGGAGAGTTCATACAGCCAATGTGAGGCTACACTGGTCCTTATGCACATAAATTACTAGTTTTACATTATGCACTTTTGATATTTTCATGCTATTATAGTGCTGTGCTTGTTTTTTGGGTAATAGTTTAGTTACTTTTTTCTTACAGCACTTTCAGATGGCAACATCATGATACCCCATTGAAAGCTCACATGCAATGTCTTAATTTAGAGGTGTTTTACTACAGAGAAACTCATCAAAAGTAATTTCACATATTTAAATAAAGATTTAAGGCTTCCCTCTACCATGAGGTTATGCAATCCATTTAGTTGGCATTTTCCCCTTTAGCATTCAAAGAGCTGCTACAACAGAAAAGAATATCCACAAACTCTTAACTGGATACTTAAAGCTATCTTACCCTGTTTATGTCAGAACTGAAATCAATAATATTCATGCTATGTATTCAAGTACAAATGAGAACTTCCTGCGAGGATTAACTCAATCTCTCTCATTAAAACTAGAGTTTAACCATTTAACAAGCATATCATTTTAAATGAGTAGTTCTTGTTCATTTAATTGTGTCCAGTTTCCAGTGTCTGTGTGGAGCTGATAACATGCTAGTTAGCAAGGCCAGCTAATTGGTTTGGCATATGTTACAGACCTGGTAATAAATGATTATGAAGTATAATTAAGGTGCAGTTAAGTGTTCTAATTGACGAGACAACATTTCCTCAAACAGCTAGGAGCCATATTCTGCTCATGGAAAAGATCTGGGTGGTCTAAATTAGTCCCCCCCCCCCCCCCCCCCCCCGCGCGCGAAAAGTCTTGCAAAAGCAAGAGTAGATGTCAATCATAGAAGCTTATGACAGATTTCATATTAATTTTCTCTCAGGACACATGCAGTATTTTTTTGATTAACGTGCTCCTCCAAGGACAATATTTTTTGTCCTATTTGTTTTAAATGTACTTCCAGAGATATGGATGTTAAACTGTTTCTTTATTGATACTGCTACAGGTCCTAACACTAAACCCTCCTTTTTAAGTTTCCACCAATGATTATCCCTGTGTCTGATCCTTGATGATCAAGGACTAGTTCGACCTGATTATTACCCATCCAAAATATCTTATTTTCTGTCTGTGTAGTTAGTCAATTCATGCTGGTCCCTATTACTCATTAGGGGGCTGCTGACTCGGGTGACTCAGGGGATGAACTGATGCTATCAGTAATCATTGCAAGGAATGGAGGAGGTTGCAACCAGGGTTTTGTCTGGCTGTGAGAGGGGAAAGCGAACTATATGGTTTTCTTTGTTGAGAAAGTTGTATAATTTGGGTATTGGGTTCGGATTAGATACGTTAACTGGTAAACCCCGCCACACAAAACTTGGCCCGCTTAATTGTCGTGCTCCACTCCTTAAAAAGTGGTAGAAGGACTACTTCAACTTAAGTGTCCGCTCAAGTGTTCGAAGCGGTTGCTTCTGAAAACACAGATCACATTGTGTGTTATCATTCCTAAAACTCTCATTGTACCATTAAATGAGGTTATTCTTTTATTATTATTGTTGTTGTCTCTATTATTAATATTGCTATGCTATGGAACGTAGTGCAGGCATTGGGGGTTAGTGCTTTTTTCCTTTACTAAGGGTTGAACTTCTGGCCTCTCTACTAAGCATAGAGCGTGTCCCACGTACCCACCCACCCACCCACCCGTCCACCTGCCACCACCACTACCACGCATCCAAAAAATACGTTCTTTTTTGTGACAACAATGTTATCCAAATTCAAGTTAAGTAGTTACCCAAATATTTTTCCCAGTTATATATGTCTAGCTATCTTTATTTTTCCCAAATCTTCCCCCCTCCTTGCAGATGCAGGAGTGGGGAATGGAAAACTCACCAAGAAATGGGAGTAACAACTAGCTTTTTCATGAGGGAAGCCGTACATGCAGTTTATTTTCTCATCTCAAATGGAGATAACTTGACCTTAAAGCTTATATTGCAAATAAGCTTTTTTTGACCAAAGAAAGGTAGGCGACAACCTACCTCAAAATATGATCTTAACAAAATCAGTGAATGATATGATCTTAACAATGGTTCTGGGGAAGGGGTGAGCTGGAGATGGGCACTCCTGGTTAGGGTGAAGAGAGGACATTGGGCATTTTCCGTGCACCTCTACTTACTCTAACCAAAGCAAGCATACAACAGACCCTCCACCCTAATAACCAAAAACCCCACCAACAAAAATAGATCATAACACCAAAAAGAAATACCCTTACTTCAGTTAAGACATAACAATCCCTTAGTATCATTGAAAATACAAAGCACCCCTGCTTAGTGGAAGATGAAGACAAGCCTAACATTCCATTTTAATATTCCACTGTAAGCAAATGTACTCCAATTGCAATTTATGCTATCTACATTACCACTTTCATGTATTGTTTTTGACTTTGTGTTGTTTCTTTTGTTTAGAGATACTCCACTTATATTTTAAGCAAAAGCTGGAAGAACTAAGTACTAGGATAACTGGGGATAATGAAGATGGAAGTGAATCCCAGATAGATGACCATGATTTCAACCAGCACACAAAGCGGTCCTCTGACACGGGTGAAATGGATATTGATGAGAGTGATTGTTCGGCAGTCATCTCAAGTAATAATAGCTTGGTTAGAAGCATTGGTAAAGTTGTTCGTGATCTTAGGAGTCTAGGGTTTACATCCCTGACTGAAGATTCATATGCTTCTGCTATCTTTTTGCTATTAAAGGTTAGTATGCATAATTACTTTACTATGTACCGTGTATTATATCATGTAATACTGATGTACTTGGAATACATTTCAGATGTTTATTTACTCGTAATATCTGTATGTGCTTTGTACTAACATATTTTATTCTTCACAACAGAACAAAGCTCATAGTTTAGCAGGCGATGAATACAGGAGTCCTGTTCTGGAATCTATTAAGGAGTGGATACAGGTGGTGTTTCCCATTCTGAACATAATTCGTTTAAGAATGACCTTGGTAATTAGTTTATAGGTTAATCCTGGCAAATTTACTTGCAAACTCTGGTGCATATTTAGATTGCTCTTACTGTTCTTAGTTTTGAACATGCTTATATCATGACTTCATTTTCATCCATGATTTTGATCTTCCATTTTATTTCTTGAAATGCTAGATTCCAATTTTCGACAGGTTATGGTCTCTACCAATCCTGTCAGAATCCAGTTTATCAATGCCAACCATCATCATACTGCAAGGAAATATTGTTTGTGCTAGATATAGACATGTTTATTGCTTTTGCAGACACCTGGACCTGGTCTTCACAGTTTATTTTTTCTCTCATTGTCCTCTAAAACTGTTCAGTCGGTGCTATTATAATTTGTTCAGTAGCCCAATAAGTTTTTACTGGTATTATCATGGCACTTCTATTTATAAATGCATGCATATTAATAGTGTTCTGTATCATTGTTCAGGCTGTTCCTCTCCAGTTCCTGAATGCTCTTTTAGCATACTTGGGGGACTCATTAGACTATGGATCTGCTTTATCTGGTCTTAAGTCGTCGTTGGCTTCTTGCCCTTTTTCTTATCCAGGAATCTCTACGCCTTCTGAAGGGCTTGTGAGATGGAAGTTACGCCTTGAGTATTTTGCTTATGAAACTTTGCAGGACTTGAGAATAGGAAAACTTTTTGAGATTATAGTGGATTATCCTGACAGGTAAGCTTTTTCCATTAGTTTAATCCTAAATGATCTTTGCTACAGGTTCTAGATTAGGGTGGAACATTTGAGTTAAAACTGAAATAGTAGTAAAAATTTGCCATTCTGGACTGCATGTGAGTGCCTTCCTGCATGTATGCCATTGGCTGAGTAAACATTTTCTGTACACTTCGTCGTTTTTTTTTATAAAGAGAGGTGGAGTATGACCACCTCCATAATAATCTTATGTTCATCGTTTTCCTGTTTGTTGGTCTATATTAGAATATAAGTGAAAAATCTCTCATCCCTCACCATGATTTTGGAGTTTTGGTCCAATGGCAGGGTCATTTCACATTATATTAGAGCAATCCAGGTTCAATTTCTACCGGATGCATATTAAAGTGGATTAAATAAAACAATCCTTCCGTGCACAGCCTAGGTTTCAGTGCTAAAAAATGGAGTTCAACCTGCGGGAGATGTTATAAATATAAATTCCTCAATCCTCACCACCATTTTGGAGTTTTAGTGCAGCGGCTGGGTCATTTCATATGATCCCCACAACCGAACTTCAAAGTTTGGTATAGTGGCAGGGTCATCTCACGCTCTATATTTTTTTGATAACAATCTTACGCTCTAGATATATACATTAGTTTAATTTGTCAGTGTAAAACCTAATATGAGAATAGATGCATTTAAATGTGACGAGATGCTTCAATTTATATGCATACCTTGATAACCTTCCCTAGCTAACACCTTTTCCTTGTTTTTATCAGATATATATAAAACATGGTAGCTGTTGATTATTAATGATTGTTCCTGGCATGTTTAAGTTTAAATCTTCTTCCCTCCTAGTTTCCATTTTCCGAGTGCACCCATACTCTAATTATAATTTCTAATCTTCTTGCTTTAATTTTTTGTGCAGCTCTCCTGCAATTGAAGATCTAAAGCAGTGTTTAGAGTATACTGGGCAGCATTCGAAGCTTGTTGATTCTTTCATTTCTTCATTAAAATATCGCCTGCTTACAGCTGGTGCCTCAACAAATGATATATTACACCAGTATGTTTCTACTATCAAAGCATTGAGAACAATTGATCCAGCTGGTGTTTTCTTAGAAGCAGTGGGTCAACCAATTAGAGATTACTTGAGGGGAAGGAAAGATACTATAAAATGTATTGTGACAATGCTTACTGATGGGAGTGGGGGAAATCCAACTGGGACAGGAAATTCTGGTGATAGTCTTCTTGAAGAGTTAAACAAAGATGCAGAAAACCAAGAAAGTGTTGATGAAGATATCAATTCTGTTGATAAACAAGCATGGATTAATGCTGAACGGTATTACTTCCTCTTGATAATCGTCTGGTTCAATTATAAGTCAACTTGTCTGTTCAGTGTGTTCGTTAGATAGTGTATATAAATGATCATGAGTACTGATTAGCGCATCATATAGCAACTGGGTATACCTGTAGATGAAGTAACAATCAAGAAAACACCAAATTTACTCACAAATTTTGATAAATGTTAGATGCACATACAAAAATCTGGAACATGCACTTATTTTTTTTTGTTGTATTACGTAAAGAATCAACTTCTAGTTCTCCTTTCTAATGAACACCTTAAGAATTGTTTGGTATACAACTTAACATCAGAAAAAAACAGTGGATATTTTTCTTTTCGGTGCTTTGAATTTAATGCATCCATATGTTTGTGATATTTGTGTTGATGGAAGTTATTATACTCGTACATGGAGAATTTCACCACTGATATTGATTGAGGAAGGTACAATAAGTTAAGAGGAGCTCGGGAAAGTAAACCGTGTATTTGCATGCAAATATAATTTACAGAAGCACAGGACTTGTATGATTGCCTACTATATTTTATCTTTTTTTCAAGTGAAAGATTCGGAGGGCTACAGATTTAATAATGTTATGGAATCAATTACTGTTATAAACATTATAAATGCATTTAGAATTCTAACAACTCAGGAAAGTAGAACCAGTATTTGCATTAAATTTATATTATCCTACTTAATGCCATATTTTTTTGTCAAGTGAAAGAATGGAATGCTACGAAGTTATGTTGTATTTGCTATTAATGAGTTTTTGTAAACTTTTAACTTTCACCTCTCGCAACTACTTATACTAGTGTTAAGCAATATGACATCAGTCCTCTCTTTCTCTTCAGTTGGGAACCTGATCCGTTAGAGGTAGACCCATCAAAAGGTAGCAGAAGCGGAAGGAAGATTGACATACTTGCAATGATGGTCAGCATAATTGGTTCGAAGGATCAGCTGGTGAATGAGTATCGTGTTATGCTAGCTGAGAAGCTTCTTAACAAATTCAATTATGATATTGACTCAGAAATACGTACTTTAGAGCTTCTTAAGGTGGGTGCTGTGACTATTCCAGTGGAATTCATGCTGCGATCATGCATGAATCTTTTACATAGTACACATAGATTTTTATTATTTTTTGAAGTTTGGTTGTGATGAATTTATTTTTGAGTCAATTTATTATTATAATATCAGATACACTTTGGA
Organism: Hemerocallis citrina; assembly: GCA_017893485.1. Classification (NCBI taxonomy): domain Eukaryota; kingdom Viridiplantae; phylum Streptophyta; class Magnoliopsida; order Asparagales; family Asphodelaceae; genus Hemerocallis; species Hemerocallis citrina. The sequence goes on from CM030359.1 coordinate 40,007,508, forward strand.
GAGAGCAGCATGCAGAGGTGCGAAATTATGACTAATGATCTCATTGACTCCAAGAGGACAAATGCTAATATCAAAGCAACTATGCCACAGCCATCTTCAAATGGTACTCAAAATTGTCTGGAAAGCTTAAAGAAAAAAGGAAATTTTTTATTTTATTTTTTTAATGTGAATTAACTTTCTGTGTTTCTAAAATGGTGGTTCTTATTTATTTTTCTCCTCATTAGGTACTAAAGAAGGAGAAACAAATTTATCCCTCGATCATCTTGATGTTACTATAATTTCTTCAAACTTTTGGCCACCAATACAGGTAAACTATGTTGGCCAGGTTCATTTCAGGAAACTCTTTAACCTTATATTTTATTACATCTTACATAAAACTCTGAATTTCTTTGGGATTATATACCGCCTGAGCACTTCCAGAGTATGAAAAACATAACACAGGTCTGCAGAACTATCTCACTGATACAGGCATTTCTAGTAGGTTTGGCATAAACCATTAGGCATAGTTAGAAGATTGTGGTTTCAATACAAGTAGAGATTGTTACCGTGACATAAAAATGTGCTCTTAGGTTGTTGGTATCAGAATGAAACAAAGTTTGAGGTTAATTTAAAAGATATGCACTGGATGATAGTAGAAATTTGCAATGGTTGCTACATTGATGGGAATAAATATTAAAGGTTCATATCATACAATTGTAGGATTTTGTTGTTCTTTCAAAAGATGCTTCATGTATTAGCTTTGGTTGACCCCGTAGACCAGAATTGTATGTTGGAGTGGATGGAGGCAACATATAGGCATGCAAAGTAAATCGATGCTGCGAAACTGAAGTTCCTAGACTTTTAATAGGCTGGAAGAAACTGATCGAGATAGAAGGTAGATGTAGTCAACAAATACGTGAAAAAGCTAGTAGTATCGTGTTAGATAACACAAATGTCTAAGAGGACAATAGTTCCAAATAGAAGTGCCCATGCTTCATGGACAAGACTTCTACGTAAAGTTTAGATAGGTTTTTGTTTATATTATTTCATCTAGCTTTTTTATGGTTTTACACTGTAAGAGAGGGAAAGAAAAAAATATAATTCTATTGTTTATGTTATTTTTATTTTACATAAAATATCATACTAAGAGGGAGGGTTTGTTACCCCCGAAAGGTGATAAATAAAATTCCATCTCTTACTATTTATTGGGCTTCCTGAATCCCTACTTGAGTGTTTATTTCCCTATAGAGATTAATTATGTTACCTTTTCCTCTAGTCATCATCGTCTAGGAGAATTTGTAGCATTTCTCTTTTGTTTCAGTTTCCTTGGACAAGCAAATGGATGTATCCTTCTGTTGCATTCTGGAGAGGCTCTTATGAATCTACTGGACATGATATAGAATTTTGGATTTTTTCCATAAGAGGCCACTCATAATTCTCTATTTCCATAAACACTGCTAACAATGTGGGCTGCACTTCAAAAAATTGAATTAAACACAAGATTATGAATGATGTCAATATGACATTATTGGTGGCGTTTAAATCAAATCAGATTAAGTCAACTTGAATTAAACTTAAAAAAACTTCCATATGTGATTTTTTTTGGAGTAGAACCTATATTGACGGTGGTGTTTATGGAAATAGAGATTTGTGAGTGACTTATTTGGAATTGTCCGAATTGTGGGTGGCCTCAATGGAAATAGCCCTAGAATTTTATAGTAGTTCAAAGATCAATGGAATAATTCGCACAAAGGAATCCGTGATGCCAAACCTCATATACTTGGGACAAAGCTTTCATGGCAGTACAAAACAAGTTATTGGGTTAGTTGAATGGAGCTTCCTCAGGCCTGGTTTATTCTTTCATCGATCTGATGTTTGTTTCCACATCCAAAAACTGAAGGTTGAAGCTTTAAGAATTAGAAAATGGAGTTAGTGAGACAAACCATCCCTAAGAATTTGTATTGTACATCCAATTCTTGAATAAAAGTTGGCAAATTCTTACCTTGATGTTGTAAATTGAATATCCAGATCATTATAAAACTAACCATGTTGCGAGGTCATGCACCTCTACTTGGAATTACTAAACAACTATCACTGCCTCCAATTTGTGAATTGACGATTGTTTTTTCTGCTTAATCCCCGTTCCCCCCCCCCCCCCCCCCCCCCCCCCCCCCCCCCCCCCCCCCCCCCATAGTAAGACAATATTGTGATTTTATTTCCTCATACGATTTTCTTAAATGTTATTATGCTTGGTCAAATTGCAGGAGGAGTCCCTTAACATACCTGCTTCAGTTGACCAAATGCTTTCTGATTTTTCTGATAGATTTCATGAAATCAAAACTCCACGAAAGCTGTTGTGGAAGAAGAATCTTGGAACAGTAAAGGTCAGAAATTTGTTTCAGTCCGTATTATTATCATCTTGTCAGTTCTTTTAAAAAAAAGGCTAAGCTGGTTAGAATTGTTTGATGTTAATGATTGTCTGGCTCTGTATAGGGGTTCATGGGCCAGGTGAAGTGGCTTTCTAGTAGTTTGACTGATCCAGTTTCTGGAGCAGCTTGCTTTTATTGTGCGGGTTTGTACTATAATCTAATTTAAAAAAAAACATTGTATTTACTATAATATATTTAAGTATCTAACTGAAAATATGGTAGTCTTTTCATTAGAGATACATTTTATGTCTTATTCTTTCCATATAAGAAACAAATGGGTATATGGGCAATCTTTTTCTTAATATAAAATTTATTAGTGTACTAGCAATACTCTGGTTACCCGGCAGGTTCAGTTATGGGTCAGGTTTCGGATTTTCAGGTTCAAGTTAGGTGGTTTTTTTGGGAGAGTAGTAATCAGCCTGATTGATTTCAGACAGGTTTAAAACTTCTAAAAGAGTCAAAAGATCTACTTTTCTAGGTTGTGCGGGGTAGGGTTTGGCCCACCCGGAGTACACCCATAGTTCTGCATTTTTCTCACGGATTTTCTTCTTAATTGTAGCGCCCCGAGTTCCGCACACTGGAAGCTCGCGACGCTTACCCAGAATCTTTACTTCAATAAGTATACAACAAAGGCAAACCACAAGAAATGAAAGACTTACATTGCACAAAGAATTATTTTCTCTACTTGGATGCTTGGATGCTTTTCGCGGCTCGGGTCCCCTGTTTCACGATCAACAATTCTGCAATTAACAAACTGTGGGCATGTCAGTTGAATGCAACTGACGCAATGCGGATGAAACCTGCTATCTCCAAAAGAACCCCCAACAACTAATATTTGATGCAGAAAAAAAATGTGAAAGTCAAATCACAACTGTCAGTGTATGCTATGCTCTAGAATCTAATGCACAAACTCGAAATGCACATGATGCTTCTATTCTAATGCAAATTTGATTTGAAAATGTATGCATCTCATACTACATACTTTCCAAATCGGGTTCGTATTCTCCGGATGATAGGGTTCAATCCCTTGCTATGCATCTTACTTTTGTAATTTTTTGTTTCTGATGTTCATCTAGTGACTGGTAAGGTTGCAGTTGCTCGGTCTAGTTCCGCCTCTCCAGTCGAAAATCATTGGTCATGCTACTATGTATGTCGAGATCCTGTGGTCCTACGCCACTCTCCGGTCATACTCTGCCTGGTTCCTATGGTCCTACGTCACTCCTGGACCTTACCCAAAAGTTGTTACGAACATAAAGGTGATTTTGCAGGTCCTACCTGCTCCACCGAGAGTCCTAGAATCCTGCTCTTGCTCTCTGTTCGCATTAAACAATAGAGAACCTTAGCTGGATTTGGAGGGTCCATTTCCTAACTTTCACCATACAGTTCTTATCACTAAATTCCAGAAATTAACAGACGAAACAACGCCGCATGTGTCCCCACATGAGACAACGCCACACGTGTCCCCTTGACAGGTGAGTACACACCTAACTAGTGCTTGTCCTTATAACTAAGTATTACACACCTAGATTTAACACACACTGGAGTTTAAATACTAGGATAACCTTAGACAATGTAGGTTCTTACACTTGAAACTAATAATTTAAGTCATTTACTACTTTTTTTCAATTCTTTTAACTTATTTATCATCACTTATAGTTTCTAATTTACTTTCTAGTTTCCAAATTAACTTTCTAGATTTACTTTCTTACTATATTAAATTCACTTTCATACCATATTATCTAGTTCAAGTTCTAGGTTAACTTCAAGAATAAAAGTCTTTTCCAAACCGTTCCACAAATTATTCGACCCGGACAAGTACTAACTTGCACGTACCACATCCACAACTCTACTATTTATGACAACATACCCATATGCATTACAATGCCTTTCTACATTGTATAAACACTGTTTTGTGTATATCTATGAACATCTTTCATACATATTTCTTAACTACTTTTCTACATCATGTTGTTTAGACATATACATGTGTGAACTTGTATTCATGAAATATCCAAATACTCATTTACTACTTCATTCACATTGTTTGTTAAGCTACTAAACTTTTCTTATTAAGCTACTAAACATTTCTTGTTAAACTACTAAACATTTCTAATGCATGCGTTTATTTTCATTTGTTATCTATGTTCATTTAAATATTTTACTTTATATGCAAACCTTTTGTTGCATAATTTCCCTCATAATTTTCCATAACTCAAATTTCAAAATTGTGTATTCTTCATGTATTAGAAATAAAAACATATTTTTTCTATCTTATTTATTTAGTTCCTTTTTCGTTTCCTTTGTTTCCTTAATCCGGCAATTTTAAAACATACACTATATTATGCATACATAACCATTGTATTTTAGTAATACTTTAATCTACAATACTTTTCAATCTATTAACAATTACTACACTAACAATTAGTACTTTAATACTTTTCAATCTAATAACAATTACTACTATTAATGATTACAACCAATAACAATTCAAGCTTTTAAATTTAATCCATCAAGCAATCTATACCATCTACACAACCAAAGCAATCTATTATCAACAATTTCTTTTGCTACAAATAAACTACTACACAATCATCCCAATAAACTACTATACAATTATTTACATATGAACAACAAACTACTAACTAATCTATTAATAATCAAAACTAATATATTGACAATCTATTAACAATCAAATGCTAATAATTAAAGGAATATACAAAGGAGGAAGAACACCCACTACAATTTCTAACAAGCATCAATTATTCATTCCATATATAAAGAAAAATAATAATACATGAGGTATGAAGAATACCCATTTTATTTGTAAGCTTCAATATTTATGCTTCAAATTGCTTCCTTTTCCTCCTTGCTTGGCTTCTTGCTCCAATAGTTCTAGGTTTAAAAAGTAGTATAGTAGGAGTAGTAGTAGTAGTAGTAAGATGAAGTAATAGTAGGATGAAGTAGTAGTAGGAGTAGTAGTATGAAGTAGTATGTTAGGATTTTTCCTTTGCTTCTTCACACAATTGCACACATATATATAGAGGGAGGGGGAGGGTTGGTCGGCCACCCATGAAGTGGCTAGGGGTGTGTGGGATTGTGTAGAAACTCCTAGAATTGCCTAGTCACCGTGCTTAGTCATGAAGTGAATGATAACCCTAATCCTTAGGGTTAACACCTAAGCTTACCTAAGTTTCTTAGGTCAAGTAAGCCATTCACTTAGTCAAAAAGTTAGGCTAGAAGTCTTGAGGTCAAAAATTGTAGGCCATGGTGTCTTATATGCATGTATATATATGGTGTGTAAATGCATATATATATATAGTGTGTAGTATGTATGCATGCATATCTGTAGTGTGTAGTGCATGTGTATGTACATATATATATTTATAGTAGTATTAACACATAATTATGGTTCAATTTATAACATTATATATATATATATATATATATAATGAATGCTTATTTTTATTACTCCATTTTACTAATGAAATTTCAGTGTGTGTGTGTGTGTGTGTGTGTGTACATTTACACACACACACTGAAATTTCATTAGTAAAATGGAGTAATAAAAATAAGCATTCATTATATATATATATATATATATATATATATATATATATATATAAAATATGATGTAATGTGTAGTATGCATGTGTGTATATTTATAAAAGGGCAAATACGAAATACAATGTAATAATAATAATGTATGCAATTAAAACAAAAAATTATTAATACATATAGTTATAAAATAATGCAATACTATTTATCATATTCAACATGCTTGTTACTTATTTTAGGGGTATTACATTAATGAGCCAAATTGTTACACATTTGAGTTTTGTCTGCAACCAGTTAATACTCAATTCATCTTTAAAAATAATTTTATGCTGTTTCAGCTGGAATTGCAATTCGAAGATAGGAACATGGAGTTTACTGTCACTCCACTGCTTGCAACTATTATCGTGCAGTTTCAGGAGCAAAATAGGTAAATATTTTCATCTCTCTTTCCTTGTATTTCATATGCATTGAATAATAAATGTTTTATTTTTCTTACAGTTGGTCTTCTAAGAACCTTGCAGCAACTATAGGAATACCAGTGGATGTGCTCAACAGGAGAATAAGCTTTTGGGTTAGCAAAGTATGTCAAATAAGTTTCTAAGGAGGGGTGTTTTTGAAGCAACAAACAAATAAATTTTCACTCTCATATATCAAGGAGATGAACCTTTGCTTTAAATAGTCTATTTAATCATCTGTTTCAGTGAAATAACCTGCTATCTTAAGTTGAAGAATTGGTATTCTAATGTGAGGGATGACAATTTAAGTGCCTACAAGGTGTCTTGTATGATTAATAGACGATTCACACTCTCCTCAATAAGTTATCATGATTTAGAATAAGGTTCATATGTTGCTACACCATATTGTCAAAGGAATCATTATAGTAGCTAAGATATTTTTGGGTTGTGAAGAACTTAGTAGGTTTGATGCATGGAATCTGTTGCAATATGGCTCACTCTTAAAGTTTTCCAACACCACATTAAAGCCCAGAAACATATATAATTGTTGGCAAAGTTCTAGATTTTAAGAACAGTTTCATTTCCAATACCTGTGTCTGTATAGATCAGTCTATGTTATAGTGTGGCACTTGGTTCTGTACTGCAAATTAGAGATCCCTATTGCGAAGGTACAAAGTTAAGATCTATTCACAGTATGCAAATATATTCCACAGGACTAGGCAATTCTACAGGAGCTCAAACTATACCTTTCAGTATGAGCATCTTTTTGCAGCTAGATACTGCTATATTCATTAATTCTTTTTATTGCTTAATATGAAGGCCTTCACAACCCAATTTACAACCTTGTGTATGTTGTAATAAAAATATTTGATCATGATTGTCTTGTTCATACATGTTAATTTTATAATTCCTCAATGAGGATCTAGTTGAATGTCCATTGATGTGTTAGTTCCAAGGACAGGATGGAAGGAAGCTGAATTATATCCCTCACACATGTTAAAATCCTGTTATTCTTCCTTCAACTTCTGTTTGCATGTTTATGCATACCGACTATATAACCTAATTAATTGGTGTATCTGGGAGCATCAATTGATAATTTTATTTTATTCTTATTGTTGTCAATTTTTTGTGATAATCTGTCAATTACTCTGTGACACTTCAGATAACTTGAGAAAGGCCTTGAGATGTTCCATTGAGGTGAGTCACAAATTATAATGAAAATCGCCATTCCCTTGCCGAGCTGGAGCATTTTATACAAAACGTCAAGCCTATCTTCTAGGAGCAGCAATTTCTGTTTCTTATATTGAACTAGAGCAGATTATCTTAGATAACATATATTTTTGCAGAAAGTTTTTTAAGAACAAAGGCACATTTTCCTGTTTGGGGCTCCAGAAGGTTCTTTGCCAGCTCTATAGCACACCTAGACCTAGTTCTTGTTGTTCCCCTTAAACACTGGTTTACACATATATGTCTAAGGAACATAAATGTAGATAGATAAAATTGCAATGTATTACTTTTAGTATTTATAATGTCTTTTATGTTAACTGATCCATGATACTACATAATAGTTCCATAGTTTGTTCAAGTGCTGCTTTTAGACATCATATTGGTGGAAGCCCAATGCAAGGCACATATTGCGACTGACATGTTTTTCATATGTTCAGGGAATCCTGGCTGAGTCAACCGGAGCAGACTCAAATGATCACGTCTTTACCCTTGTTGATGACATGATGGATGCGAATAGAAATGGATTAACAGGTGGTAGCTGTGACGGACTTCTAGCTGCTGATGAAGAAGGGGAGAGATCTGTGGTATCTGTGGAGGAACAACTACGGAAAGAAATGACAATATATGAGGTTCAGCTCTATTTAGATTCTGAAATGGATATCCATATTTATAATTTGCTAGCAAGTTTTATAGCATGGAAGATCAATTTTTTAGAATATGCTTATATGTTTGAATACTTCTTCAAACTAAGTAGTCACGTAGAAGAAATTTTTGGGTTGATCAAAATACTGCAAATTTCATCATTTGCAATTGTAAAGTTTCTAGGTATGAGAAAAAGATACTTTATGGAGATAAATATGACCTAATACAAAGCCCTCCTATATATAGGAGAGAATAGGAGGTGAACTACTAATTTTACTAATACGGGGCTGAGCTAAGCTACTACTTTTAACATTTACTCTCAAGCTGATGCGTACATATTGTCGAAGCCAAGCTTGTTAAGGACGCTCTGAAAAGGTTTGGGTGGCAAAGCTTTGGTGATAATATCGGCCACTTGATCTGATGAATGAACATATGTGAAAAAGATGACTTTCTTCTCCTACTCATTTATGATAAAATGACAATCAACTTCGATATGTTTGATGCACTCATGAAATTGATTTTCTAAAATATGAATAGCGGCTTGGTTATCATATCGGAACATGAACTGGAGAGAAATGGTGAATGCCTAAATCACGAAGAAGAGAGCGAAGCCAAAGGATTTTTGGAGAGAAATGGTGAATGCCTAAAGTTCGGTACTCTACTTCAACACTGGAACGAGCAACAATGGATTGTTTCTTGCTCTTCCATGAGACTAGATTTTCGTTCGAAGAAAATATAGTAGCCACTGGTAGATTTTCTATCATCTATTGATCCAGATCAATCAGCATCTGAGAAGTCCTGTAGCGTGAGAGAATTTTCAGGTTTAAAGAGTACTTGTTCACAAGCCTTCTTGAGATATCCAATTATACGAAGGACTGCTTCCCAATGAGTAACTGTAGGGGCCTGCATAAACTGACTGATTGACGGAACTTACTGGATACAATATGTTAGGCCTGGTAACGGTGAGATAGATGAGCTTTCCTACTAACCGTCAATATCTACTAGGATCACGTAGATGTTTATCACTTGTGAAGGTGGATAGCTTGATATTGGGATCCATAGGTGTGTCACTAGGTTGACATTTGACACCCTAACATCCCTGTCTACATAAGAATATCGATAGCATACTTTTATTGCAAAAGAAAGATATCATCCTTAGATTAAGCAACCTCAGTATCCATGAAATAGCGCAGAAGACCAAGATCCTTTGTCTAGAAAACCTGTGATAGATGTTGTTAGCATTGGTATCGGGTCGGGTCGGGTCCTTCCCTACCCGAACCCGGTCCTTTACGGGTCCAAAAATTGGACCCGGACCCCTACGGGTCCAAAAATTGGACCCGGACCTGGGACTCGTGAGGACCGGTTTCGGTTCCGGATTCTATTAAAATATTCCTACCTGTTCAGATAGGAGCGGGAGTGTGAGCGGCGAGCGGAAGCGGTGAGTGTAGTATTTAGAATAGAGAAGAGAAGAAAAAGGCATGAGTTTTGAGTTTGGAAGAGGAAGATTTAGAATTGAGGATGAAGAAGGGGAGGGATGAGGATAGACTATTTAATTTTATGTTGATTTTTTTTAACGGGTCTGGGTTCGGGTCTGGGTCGGGTCTCTTTTGAGCGGACCCGGACCCAAAAGTACAACGGGTCCCATTTTAGGACCCGGACCCGGACCCGGACCCGGATAGGCCGGATCGGTTCCAGTCCAATGCCGGGTCCGGGTCGGATCCGGGTTTCGGGTAATTATACCAATGCTAGATGTTGTTTGATGGCGGCAATGCCCTGAGTATCATTAACTGCAATGATGATGTCATCCATATACACTAAGAAAATCACAATTTCTTTGGTTCCTTTCTTGGTAAAAAGAGAGGGATTAACCATACCGCGAGAGAACCCAAAAGATTAAACCACTTTTCCAAACTTCTCAATCCAAGCACGAGGTGCTTGCTTGAGTCCATACAAGGACTTTTTGAGAGAACATTCAAGACTCCTGTTGCTCAAAACCATGTGGTTGTTGCATATAAATGTTTTGGTGGAGGTCACCATTTAGAAGCACATTTTTGACATCCAACTGATAAAGGGACCAACACCGATTGGAATCCAAGGGGTTGAGAATACGAATCGAAGTAAGCTTGGCAACAGAAGAGAAGGTCTATGCATAATCAATACCATAGACATGAGAAAAACCTTTAGCAACTAACTGAGCTTTGAGGCGATCTACCGAGCCATCTGGGTTGTGCTTCACTGTGAACACCCTGCGACAACCCACTGCCTTACAACCAGAAGGAATACAAACCAACTTTTAGGTATGATTCTGCTAAAGAGCATTCATCTCATCCTTCATGGTAGCTGCCCAACCAGGGTGCTGAAGGGCTTCCTGAACACTTTGAGGAATTTAAATAGAATCGAGGGAGGAAGTAAATGTCTGAAACTTGAAGGTGAGATGAGCAGAAGAAACAAATCTAGCAATAATATGTAGTGCATGTACGTTTGGTTTTCCTTCAAACAATTGGAAGATCATTAGTGTCAAGGACATTCCCCGAGGATAGAAGTGGTGCAGGAGTGCCCGGAATGGAGTCAACTGTTGGAGGAGTCAGAATCTTAGCACGCTTTCTCTTTCTGACATTCTCCCTCATGGGTTTCTCTGGATTGGCATATGATCGGGAAAATCTCGACTATCAACCACAACCAATGGTAAACTAGGTGATTGTTTTTCAAGGCTTTCAGCATTGGTAGAAAGGAATGATTTATTTTCAAAAAATGGGACATTATCGGAGGTAAACATTCTTTTTAATTTAGGAGAGTAACAGAAGTAACATTTGGATAGACAAGAGTACCCAGAAAAACACATTTAAGTGAACGAGGATCCAACTTATCATACCCAGTCCAACAACTTGGACAAAATAAGTACAACCACACATGTAGGAAGAGGAAGAATTTCACGATCTTGAAAAACTAGACTAAAAGGAGAGACATTCTCAAGAAGTTTACTAGGCGGCCGATTAATTAAAAAACAAACAGTGAGAGCAACAGAACTCTAGTAAATTTTGGGAACATGCATTTCAAACATTAATGTGCGTGCAATTTATAATAAATGACGGTTCTTTCGTTCGGCAACGCCCTTTTGTTGTGAAGTATACACAAGAAGTTTGATGAATGATACCGTGATTTGAAAAGAATTTTTGAGAATCATAAGTCATGTATCCTCTGCATTATCAGACCGAAAAGTTTTAAGTGAAGAGCCAAATTGATTTTTGATTTTATTGAAAAACTGAGTAAATACGAAGAAAAATTCAGATATACTTTTCATCAAGAAAAGCCAAATCATACATGAATAGTCATCAATGAAAGTAACAAAATACTTGAATATATTTAATCCAATTTTTTTTATACGTCTCCAAACACCGGATCGAATTAAATCAAATAATTTACTAGTAGGGATGCTTTCGGATCGGATACGTATCGGATACTGGCTATACTAATATCCGTATTCACACTTCAAAGACGGATTCGGATACGGATACAGATATGACTCGGAAAATAAAAATCATATCCGTATCTGCAATTTTCGGATACAGATGCGAATCGGATATGGTCTACCGGATAACGGATATGAATTCGGATATCAAAGATATCATTTTTGCTATTTATTTTTCTTAACCGGTACTTAGACATGTATATCACTGAATTGTAGATATCGACTTTCATAATATTTCTCAAAGTTCTTACCCATCTCCAAATAAAAAAGATGCTGAGTAGAGACTTGCTTGGCAAGACTCATAACAACCTTTGTATGTGGATATCCATTGGCACAAGAAAAAGAGTTAGAATTGAAAGTAGGAATATCCTTGAATGTACAATGTGTGATAAAGTTGCATAAATTTAATATGTTCCATTAACTTTTCTACAATGAGTTTATGGAATTTTGAACTTTCAGTCAAGAAGTATCAGCTAAATTTAAATTATGCAGCTTGGTACGGTAAAGAGTCAATACAAATCATTATCAGACACAAAGACAGAAGACAGAAGCTTATTATTCGGTAAGTAAACATATGTAAATGTGTTATTGATTTAGCAATGCAATAAAGCATACCTGTGTCTCAACTTCTTTGGTGAGAGAAAATAAATCAAATTTAATGTCCGTCTTTTGCAATAAAAAAGCAAATGCTTGAATGTTCTAGATGTCTACCACCATCAGGTGTTTCACCCCAGGATGTTGCACCCACATGTGCATAAAACTCGATATCGCATACACATTGATAACCTGTAAAAAATAACCATACTTAAATTTGACAGCTCCAATAATAATGCTATGTTACTTTGGGGTAGTCCTATTGCACAACTTCTGTCTTCGGTATCAATGTATTTTTCAGATACATGCATCAAGTTTTGACATTCCATCACCTGATGTACAGCAGCAACAACTAAAAACTTCTAGTCCCAAATCAAATATGAAACTTGTTTCTCAGGAGCAATAGTAAGACCCTGAGAATTCCATAAGACAAAAATAATAATAGAAAACATACTATTAATTTCGGTAGATGGTTGACATAAAATATTTAGTTAATAAATACATACAGGTTGAACTTTTGCATATATAGATATGTATAATGATTATGAAGGACTAAAATCGTGGAGTGGATTGGTAATTCTGTGACATTCATTTGCAAGTCTCTCATGCTAGCAATCCTCACCAAAGAATTGATGGATAGTTAAAGACGAATCTACTATCTAGACATACTATCTAGACAGGAGAACTTCAACTGTAAGTCTAATGCATAAATTCCATGTCTACTATTCATGGACCCTATTAGCATACTAAGAATTTGTCAAGGATCTTAAGTTTCCAAGATTGTCAGTATGTACTTGAAATTTTAACAATAATATTAATATATTATAGTTATACTGAAGTACATTTAATCAACTCAATCTCAGGTTAGCTTTATGCATGCAACAATAACTCATTAAGAAAAAATTTGGAAACACAGAACTAGTTACCCACAGAAACAACCAAGCAATAATTAAACATCAATTCTTCTAATCTATACACTTTGACAACTACTTAAATTTCTCAAGCTAGCAAAAAGAACACCTGTGCTATTGAAGCAGAGCCAGTGGGATCAACATCAAATGATGTTGTAGGAGCCTGATCACATAGTGTCACCAGTCTTTTCACCGAAGCAGCTGGGGCCAAATCAGGTTTACCAAGGATCTGAGCAGCCTGTTCCACCATTATAAATTTCCAAACCAAGTGAATTCATTTACTAAGAAGAAACATAACCATAAAACTTGGAACAGAAGTGGCAACAACAGTCGGGAGATAAAGTTATCAAACAAATTAAATACACACTTACTCTCAAGGTCACCCTCTCCTCATCGCAGCTGACAATCTCTTGGCCGAAGCTCACTCAAGTTGATGAAACACCAAGCTACAATCATTCGTAGATCCTGCATCCATGGTTAGCAACAAACCAAAAAAAAAACAGAGAAAGAAAATAACTAGGAAACATCAATCCAAACATACAACTACAAGTCCATCAAAACAAGTTTGTTACACGAACATCCATAATAAGATTCATAACACAAAATCCATACAAAATAACAAACAGAGAAGTAAAACAAATGTCCCTCCATGTTGTCAATAATCATCATCCAATTGTTCCAAGATATACTCATCCACCTCATCGTCACCTTAATAACAAAAAATAAATAAAATTATGTTTATGTAAATAACTAAAAATTCATGCATGTAGTGTAAAATTATTTCGGTCTCGCCATACCTAGCATTGTTGGTATAAGAGTTATATATTCATCCTCCGTCCTCGCATCTTTATTGGTCAAATCATTAGAAAATAATTCTACTTTGGATTCTACAAAATTAACATACAATAGAGATAATTAGATAATGATTAATAATGCAAGCAAAAATACAAAACATAAGTTGTATTGCAATTAGCCAATCTTGAGTTAATATCAATGCTTCAATTGTTTCCTTCATTTGGCTTCTATGACAACGAATCACACGACCACTGGTGCTAAAGGTGGATTCGGAAGCCACCGTGGAAACTGGGACAGCAAAAACATCTCGTGCAATCTTTGCAAGTAAAGGATACTTTCCAATATTCCTTCTTCACCATGCTAATATATCAAATTTCCCCATTGTCGACTCATTCCACCTAAGAACACCCTCTTCCATATATATGTCTAAATCCGTTTTTGAAGACATGCTTTCACAACTCTTAATATACCGTTCAAATCTGGTTTTCCTCTTTTCACCAACATGTTCCACCATTTGTGAAGAATTGCTTGAGCCAACTTCTTTTGGTATACATTGACTTTTCTCATGAGAATTTTGTGAATATTCACCATGAAGTTCCTTGATTAATTTTACAGTATTTCCTAACTGTCTTGTACCATCATAACCATATATCTCCTCATAATACCCTTTAATTGCTACTAACTTATATCTTGGGTCAAGAAAAGTTACAACTGTAAAAAGCTTGTTAGCTTTCAAGCAACACTTCATGAACTTCTTGATCGCAATTGCCTTTCTCACAATTACAGTATCTGAACTTCTCTCATTCATTTTAGAAGTAATAAAATTTCACGAAATTCCTCGAAAAGATGATTAGCAGTACAATAATCGGAACCGGAAATCAGCTTAATCAGATCACTAAAATGCTTCAAACAATTACTCAAAACATCAATATGATTCCATTCATCCATCGATGGACAAGAATTGTATTTGTTTTCGTTGAGACGTAATTTACTAAATACTTGCTTATATTCTAGTTCAACACTTAACATATCATAAGTTGAATTCCATCTTGTGCAAATATCAAGAAAAACATGCCGTCCATTCACACCAATTTGTTTAGCAATATCATAGAATTTTTTTTGCACTTGTGGTGACATTGTAACATATTTAATGTTTTTTCTAACATTATGAATAGCTTCGAAAATTTGCTTCAAACCATCTTGGACAACAAGATTAATAATATGTGCGGCACATTTCACATAAAAAAAAGAACCCTTGCAAGGAAGCGTATCCAAAATACGGTCCTTTGCCAACGAGATAGCAACATCATTAGCCGTGTTAATATCAATGGTAACCGTAAAAATCTTACTATCAATATTTCATTGAAGCATACACGAATTAAAAACATAAATAATAATCCCAGTACCCCCTCTTAACTTTCTTAAAATCGACAACCCTCCTTTGCAAATTCCAAGCATCATCAATGAAATGAGAAGTAACACACAAGTAAGACTTTTGTTGTAAAGATGCGGTCCATTTATCCATTGTGAAACTTACCCTACTTGTATGTGCGGAAAATGTTCGAAACAACTTCTTGTAATCAAGATAGACATTCATACACAACTTCGTGATTGTATTGCGAGAAGGAACTATGTGTTCGGGACGAAGAGAGTGCAAATAATCCAAAAACCTTCTCTGTGTCACTATATTAAATGGATATTCATGAGCAATGATTGCTTGTGCAAGTTTATAGCGACTATTCTCATCATCAAATTGAAAATTTTGTAGGCTACAAGTTCCATCAACTTTTTTGGAAGATGCTTGTATCAACATTTGGCATATATCGATTCTCGGTTTCTTTGAACATGTTATATGGTTCTTTAGGTGTGTAGTTCCAAGTCTACTTTCTGCACTAGTTTTGAAATGACAATGTATGTACTCGGCCTTTTTGCGTTTTACTACTACCTCTTTCCCATCCAGTCATCCACCATTTCTTTTACACCCCCATCATATTTTTCAAAATCTTTTCATACTTCTGATCTATTTCTCGGTTGTTTTCGTATTTGAGAATTTGAATTACTTGATGATTCAATATTAATGGGTTGAGTGATAGATTATTCATTAGGAGAAGACATGATGAACTGTTGAACACTATTTTCTGTTAAAAAGAATATAACATAATAACATTTAATTTATCACTTTGCAACAACAGCAACAAATAACATTTAATGATATAATAACATTCAAAGATAGTGTGAGAGAGAGATTTATACCATCTCGTGAACTCTTTGGCTTTTGTCGGCGGTAAAGACAACAACAACAAAAAACACAAATTTCTAAGTTGAACAACAACAACAACAAATATCATAAAAATTCACCGGATTTGGGTTTTTTCTGATTTGGAAAAATAGGGTTTTTGATTTGGGGATGCAGCCGTGGAGGGGATGGGTGGAGGAGACGGAGAAGAAGAGACAGGGTAGAGGTGAAGACGATGAGGGGAAGGTGGGAGATGAAATTGGTCTGAGTAATTGATGGCGATGAGAAGAAATTTCGACGGGTTGAAGTGAGGGGGAAGGGTTTTTTTTGTTCCGACGGGCTGACTAATTGGACGAGGAAGGGGAAGGGGTTTGTTGAGTTTGATTATAGTCTAAATATATTTATTAAATATGAGAGTATTATAGGGTAGGGTTTTTTTAAAAGTATATAACTATATATATTTATTAAATAAATATATTATAAATTAAGCGGATATCCATATCCGAATCCGATTTTTTTAGGAATATCTGTGTCCGTATCCGTATCCACATTTTTTTGGATTTGGATATCCGAATTCGTATCCGTATCCGCCAGGATATGGATTTTTCATATCCGTATCTGTACAAGTTTCGGATTCAGATATGGGTCGAATCGGATATATCCTTATCCAAGAGCATCCGGACTTACTACTATCTTTATTGACTCATCCTGGGTAGGGAACACAATGATGTTATCCCAACTCACATGACTCACAAGGGAAATCTAAAAAAGAGTAACAACTAGGTACCAGTTGTCGTAAAATTGATAATGAAGAATTTTCCAAACGTCGATGCCAACTAACAGAGTCGGATGTTGAACTTAATGTTATGATAGATTTAAGCTGATCCAAGAGATAAAGTCCATTTTGTTCATGTCCTATTCCAATCACTTTCCTCATCGTAATATCCTGCAACACACAATAAAACAGAATGTGTAATACCCCGCAAATTAGCATATAGCTATTTTTGCAAAGTAATCCGTGCACAGTTAAGATATTGCACACGATTACATATTTTTCCTAGTAATTATCAGTTAAATTGAGAGATTTCAGACATATGAGCTGTTCTGAACCCAATAAGGTAAACTCGGAATATCTTCTCAATTAAACTATGGTTCTGTCCCGATTGTTTCGACCAGACAATTGTCGGGAGAAAATTATAATTTCTATAAACTATATATTTTTTATGGATTTTAAATTTATATATATTGGTCATTTTTTCAATTAAGCTGGTGCTTGAATTGAATGTGGATTGGAATTGTGCATAAGGGTTGGAATCGGGGTATGGTGACCTAGGGTTCCTTGACCTAACCTAGGGTTAGGAACTCTAGCATCATATGATCATAGCTTGATCTTGATGAGATCCAAGGGTGGAGGTATTTCACCATGAGAAGATTGACTCATGAAGATGGGAAGTTTGCTAGAGCTTTCCAAGGAAGTTTCCAAGAAACTCCCCAAGAGTTTCTAGAAGATTGGTTGGTACTTCATCTCACCCTACATCACCATCCACTCCATCTCCACCCTCCATCCCCACCATGGATTTCCGGCCCATTTCCCCCCAAAATCCTAACTCCCCATTTCCTATAAGTATTCCACTCCATCTCTTCTCATTCACTTTCTTCTCGTCTTGGTTGCTTCAAAAAAAAAAAGAGAGAGAAAGGTGGAGTCTTGAAGTAGAGGAGAAGGGAAGCTAGCAACGACAACTACATCTTGAAGTGAAGAGGAGCTAGTGAGCAAAGGACAAGCAAGCTTAGGAGTTTCTCTTGCAACTACAATATGTAGGTGATCTCTTAACTCTACAACTTAGTGTTTATTTTTGGTATGAAATGGATAAGTAGTAGTAGCTATGAATATTTGTTACCATGTTTGAGTATGTGAAGTGCTAGGATAAGATAAGTTGCATGGTAAAAAAATAACTCTTTTATGAGTTTTGTTAAGTAGCATGATTGTGAGGGTATGTTTGATAATTTCTTGCTCCCAAATGGCTCGGATTTATGAGCTCAAATTTTGGGAAGTTGTTCTTCTATGTATGTAGAGTATCCATGATTTTTTTCGTAATTTTTAGATGCAATTTAGTAGCCCAAACAATTGATCCAAGTCAGGACAGTGAGCAGCCGAAATTACTGCTCCTGTGTGAAAAAGTGGTCTTTCCGGATTGGTAACTCAGTGTGGGTTACGAATTTTGAGCTGAAAATTTTTGTGGACACTCTTGTATGTGTCAAAAACTAGTCTAAAATTTCATAATTTTTCGAGGTCGTTTGATGCCTTGAAGAATTTGTAGAATGCGACTGGTCTGAAGGTGTTGGCTGAAACTGACTGTGTTTGGGACTGAGGTTTAAAAAGCCATAACTCCTTATATTTTTATTATCTTGCTATGAATTTTGGGAGTAGCATGTGGTATGGGTCTACTTGATGAATCTCAAATTTTAGAATTTTTAGAGGTCGTTTGATAAGGTTTCAAGAATAAACCGTACACAGTGGCAAGAATCCCTGCTGAAAGAGCAGCTGAGATTTTGGGCTATGTTTGAGGAGTCATAACTCATTATGTGATGTAAATCTGAATGCAAATTTTGGACACAATGAAATGGTATATGTGTAGATTAATAATCTCAAATTTCATGAGCATTGGACTTAAGGTTGATTTATTATTGAATTTCAAAGTTGGCTATGTTCAGCCTAGTACAGGTTGACTAGTCTGTGGAGATGAATAATCCTGGACTTATTTGTTAAGAATTTGGACGACTGACCAATTAGAGATTTGTAGTAGGGAGTCATAGCTTGCTAACCCATATGGAATTTTGCAATTCCAGCTTGTTGGTTGAGAGTTATGATTTTCCAAAGATGGAACAATTTCGATCTTAATCAAGGCAGTACTTGCTAGAAAGACCAAATCTGCCCCGTTTGTGCACCCGATGGATTTTGGTATTTTGAGGATTTAAATGAATGAATCTGAAGGGGTGTTCAACTAGGAAGTTGAAGTAGACACTCCCACCTTTCCATGGAGCCCGGAATCGAGTAATTCCGATAAGTGAGCAAATTTTTATGATGTTGGGAAGGTGTAGCGAGTGCAAAAAGGAACATACTGCTGAAAACATACGTGGGCTATTGGGTGTCAAGATGATTGAATTTGAGGAAATGGTCAACTGGAGAGTTATAGACTAGGGTTTTACCTTTTCAGAATGGGAGATATTAAGCAATTCTGACTTGTGTGCTGGAAGTTATGGACGTTGCGAGTTTAGCAACCTGTTGTCTAGATTGACTTCAAGCTTAAGTTAACTCGGGGACTTGAGTTCTTTAAAAGAAATTGAGGGAGTCATCGACTAGGTGATGGCAGTGGATCTCCCTACCCTTCTAGGAAATTCTGTGTGTTAGATTCCGATGAGCATAGCTTGGGTCACAGCTACTGGTATTTCTTGAACTGTTCCATCAGACAATTGATGAGGAACCCTCTGCATACCGCAGTGTGGTGTTCATGAGCTATCAGGTTTTAATGATGGTTTTTAGCATTTTATTTGGAACTTAGACAAGTTCCTGTGCTTAGTACTCATGGTGGACATGAGTGAGTTGGATATAGCTTTGGTCAGTTTGTGTTTGGTGTCTCGATGCCTGAGTCTGTCAATGGTCAAGAATTGATGGTTATGTGTGAGCTTACCTTCATTTGAATTATATTGCATCATTGGGGCGCCGTTGGACCACTCGCGGAGGGTCACGGGCTGGGATTATTTGGTCGCTGACCTGTGAAGGTATTGGGAATCAGTGGATGTGATTCCTGCGATGATTGTTGTTTTGACAGACCGGACAGGCTCGATATTGTTGATCGACACCGAGTATGATTTGGGTAACTTGTCTTCAGTAAACTGCATTGATTAGGTTTCCTTTATTGTTTCGCTCAAAGACCGAATTGGTGTTAGGGGTGATTCCCTATAATCCAGCTCGTTCTAAGAGTTAGCACTAGGTGATGATACTATGGGGTTGTCCCTTCCTGTCATTAGGAATACGTGCTGCCGTGCGTATCTTGCACTGTTGATTCCCGAAGTACCATGGTAAGAACGGGATGTCAATTTTCTGGCGGATAGGGGGTTTTAGACATTTGAGGCCGTCATGTTCTATGTTGGTGGACACGAACAGATCATAGTGGATCTTCTGCGCAATGGATGTGCTGCGTGTATATCTGTAGGTTCGTCACAGCTTTCGAGGAGGGTCTGATGCAACAATTATTGGTGATAACGGGGTAGCGCTCCGAATTATGTCTTTTATTTATACCTCCTCAATCATGTCATATTATCAGGAATAGGAAGTAGACCGAATTAGAACGCATTGCATGGCGAGGGATTGAACCCTACATTCAGAAAGCGAACTCTTTGGAAAGTATGTAGTATGGGATGCATACATTTTCATTAAATTTGATTTTGGGAAAGTATGTAGTATGAGATGCATACGTTCCCAAATGAATCGCATTGAAGTAGGTGCATCGTGTGCATTCTTGTTTCCTGTATTAGATTAGACCATGTCATATTTTGGCCTGGAACATATGTAGTATGGAATGCATGCGTATCCAGAGTTCCAAGGTTGCTTGTATTACAATAAGGCTGGTGATCAGTGCATTAGTTGTTAGACCATGGCATACATGAACACCAGGAAATTAGGATGCATGTTTTCCTTTTCATTCAAGATGTGATTGCCAGTTTAGAGATCGCTGTTTTTTATCAGCATTGCGTCAGTAGAATTACTGACGTGCCCACTTATTTAGGTACTGGATACCGGGTCGCGAGGGCAGGAGAGCCAGACCAGCAGGGCATCCGAGTGGGGTAGCAGTGTACATGCCTACCAATCATGCAGGTGCAGAATTATCAAGAGTCAAGAAGCAGAAGGCTCAAGCCGAGGGGCAAGTCCCAGGGAGGCAGATAAACCACTCAGCAGGTTTCGGCAGCGGCCAATCGATTGCCAATCTGGAAGACAGCCGATAGCTTTGTAAGAGAGTCTGAGTGTGTTTTTGTAATTAGTTGTAATAAGTTATGTAATTTGTATTCTTTGTTCAAGGACAATTTGATATTGTAATTATTGATGTAATAACTCTGATGGCAATAAAAGTGTTTAAATTTTCGTGTTATTTACTGTGTTGAGATGTATTTGTAGGCAAAGATCTTGGTGATGTCACGGATGTCCGGTAATAGAGATTCGGGGCGTTACCGAATGTTACGAAGTAATGTAAACCACTACAAAATTTTCTAACAGATAAAGGCTGGAAGGAAAACTAGGAACATGAAGCACTGAGTGCAAAGTAAGAGGTGATGTAACAGAGATAGTTCCAATCCCGTCGACATGGACTGGAGAGCCATCAACAACATGCACATTAACATTTGCAACTTTTGTAAAGGATGTAGAGGTAAAGGAGATGTGTTCGGAAGCACCCGAATCTACGATCTACTTATGAGATCAGACAAGACAAGCCGTACCTATTTGGACAATAATTATTAGAAGATTTGGATATCAAATTTTTGAAGGCAACATACTCATCACCAGAAAGTGTAACCTTGGAAGAAAAAGACTCATCTTGAGGAGCAAACGTGGATGGAGTTGGGGGAGGTACAGTAGTGGAGATCTTCATTGAGTCAGTACACATTGAAGCGGATCGAGATCAAATATGAAAGTAGTTTGAAGGAGATGAAGGAAATCAGGAGGATGCACGCATTACGGAGCAGTAATTATGAGAAGATCAGATTGGATGAGATCTGAATCGGATTTGGAACATAGATATGAAAGCGACGGCGACTGCAGAAGGTGATGGCGACATCGGATCTGAAGGAAGAGGGTGATTGTTGTGTCGGGATGAGATGTAGAGGCGGTGATGAGCTCGGATCTGAAGAGGGATGGCAAGGGCGAGGTCGAATCTGGAGAAGGTTGGGAGATGGCGTCTAGGGTTTGAGATCTGGAGTTGGATGAACAATATTATTTTTTCTTTTTTGAAAGAAAAAGAAGGTAGGGTTTCTTACGATCTTTGTGTTCTGATACCATGTAAAGTTTCTAGGTATGAGAGAATATACTATATTGAGATAAATATAACATGATACTGAGCCCTCCTATATATAAGAGAGAACAGAAGGTGAACTAGTAAATTTACCAATATGGGACTAAACTAAGCTACTACTTTAACACCAATTTCCTTGAACTCTGCCTTAATGTAGTGTCAACATGTAAAGCAGCACGAGAATGTAGACATATACATGTGAATAACATGACACACCTACACTTGGAAAGTTTAGAATAGTACATAAAAAATAACAATGATAAGGCATAATGTCATGTCTGGTACATGTGTCCAGGACATCACAACATAGGCCCACATAAATTTGACATGGCTTCTGTTGTTTTAAGGAAGTACAAATCTGCATCATCAACTAAGCCTTTTCCCATAAATATGCATGGTAAAGGACACCCACTTTCTCTGAGCTTAACAACAGTTTTGGTTTTAATTTAATATTATTTTCCCTTGGTCATCTGGTGCTAAAATCTTTGTAAGGAAACTATGGGGTTCCTTTAATTTCTATTACACTGGAAAGTGTAGACAAAAACTGAGCTTACAACATTTGCAATATTGAAATACAGTTTATCTTTAAGGGAGAAAATCAGCAAAGATTAGACTCACATTCATTTGCTTATGACGCAGTTTAAAGTATGTGCAATCTTTTATCTCAGTTTAAAAATTTCTAGTATGAGAATTGGTTCACTATATTAGTTTCTGCACTGTTGTTCTGTTAAAGTGAATCCTATCTGGAGTTGCAATGCATAGTGCCGATATATTGAAAGTTTGATCTATTCTTTATTCATAGAATCATATTACATTCATTGGACTTGTGAATTACTGCCCTGTATCACCTTTTAATTACATATTCCAACTAGTATTTTTCTTATTGCAGAAATTCATTGAAGGGATGCTCACAAATTTTGGCAGTTTGACACTAGATAGGATACATAATTCTTTGAAGGTAAAATAAGTTTGATACGTTTTTGAAAATTGGTCAATGTCTGTTAAATGGCAAACATGCCCATGACTTCGATCACAACCTTATATTTCAGATGTTCTGCTTAGCGGAGCCACCCTATGACAAATCGCTCCAACAACTACAAAACTTTCTAGCTAGTCTTATATCAGAAGAGAAATTAGAACTGAGAGATGGAATGTACTTTCTGAAGAAGTAGATACAGAGACAAGCATCATCCGAGGTGCCTTCCATAATTTTGGATGAGAAACGGCAAACTTAGCATCACCCCAGGTAAGGTTGATTATCCTATGGTGATTGGTTAAACTTCTAATTTTTTGCAAGTAAATGTTTCTTTCTTATAGAAGCACTTCAGAGTTTTATTTCTCGTGCATTTACTTTTTTTTATAGATGAAAACAGTGAAGCGGTCAATCCAACCATTTTCTTTTTATCACTTCACTCAATTTTTGGTTGATTGAAGCGTGCTTTATATTCTATATACAAACATTACTGTGCCCCTTTACTAGACAAGTTCGCCAACCTATCTTGTGCAGAAAATCTGTGTTACAAATATTATATGCTCCAAGTTTTTATCTTTAATATGAAGTGTTTGTGTATAGGGCTAAAGCGTCCCAAGAAATATGTGCTCCAATTTTGGAATCACAAAATGCTCGGATGCTTCCTTCTTTATGTCCGGCTATCCTACATATGGCCATTTCCTTTAGTTATTATATGTGAAACATATTAACAAGAAAGAACTATTATACCACATTTGATACGAATTACACCTTCAATCAATGCACTACTACAATAGTTTACAAGAAAGAACTATTTTGCAATGAAGGTAATGGGTGTAAATATCATGTAAGAGATGCCCTAAACCACATTTGATACACATTGTACCTTCAATAAATGCTTGAAGCATAAATGAAAGAAACATCCTGAACCCAGGACTCAATGGGCTACACCCAGATATTGGAAGTTCACTAGGTGGATTATGGTTCAACGAACCTCCGGTTTCTTAAAGCATATTAGCATACATTACCCTGAGATCTATTTCTTTATGCTGGTTTTCTTTTTTATTTCACAACTGCATCTGTTATTTTTCACTGTTATACCGCACCCCCCCCCCCCCCCCCCCCCCCCCCCCCCCCCCCACACACACACACACAAATATTCTTCACAGCTGTCATAATGCTTCCCTAGTCATTCTGCGATTAACTCTTATCCAACAGGTACTGCGTAGAACAATCGTTATGGTTTTCTTTCGTCTGGTGTATGCCCTTGTCCACTAATTTCATCATGCAAGGGATCCAATTCATGAACTTCTGTGTGAACTTCTGTGGTCATAAATTGTTCTCGGATCATGCATGACAATTGCAGGAAATTTGATTGCAAGCCCTCATGCTATCTTCAGCCACTTCTACGATCTTGTGTCATTCAGATTAGATGATAAATGTACTGACCGAGTGTTCAGTCTTCTTGTATACTCAAAAGGTGTAAATTTCTGTATAATTTCCAATTGTCAAACAAGTAGAGCTTATTCTCGGGTAAATTTGAATCTTATTATTTTAATATAACAACTTATATTCGGTAGAAGCATAATTCAAGTTCATCTGTTTTTGCCCTTTGTTGCATTCTGGAAATACGGAGTCAAAACTCTTGGAGATTTTTTAAACTGGCTTTTAAAGTATATCAAAATTTATCCATTTTGCTTATTAAATATTGATGCTTAACAAAGTGAAAAGGCAGCCCAGCTCATCCTCAACTAGAGTGCATCCAATATGTTCATTGACCTTGCCCATATTTGATGGTAAGGTATTATTTCTCGACTAGCTTTATGGACACGACACGCATTGCATGTGTTCTATAGAAAAAATTTGTTGGCAAAAAGAATGAAAAGGTTACTTTCTTCAACAACTGATTGGCTTCACCGAGTTTGAATTATAATAGCTTTGCCTTGTGACTGAATGTAGAAAAAAGCGGGGAGTAGTAAATTTTGGAAAGAGAAAACTATATGTACCAGTTCTTTTTCGCCTAGTATTTTCTTAATGTTGTATTCAAGGTTGGAGATCTCGTGTAAGACAATTTTGCATTCGTAGTTTACCATCTTTAATTTTGCATTTCTTCTCTCTAGGGATAGTACACGAGAAAGTAGTAGTAGAACTTGATCTACTCATTTTTGTTTAGTCTAAAAAGTCAAAAAGATATTTAATACTTAAGATTTCAACACACTTTGCCTCAGATGCATGAAGCTGCTTTGACAAACTTCCATAGTATGGTATTGCGCCGGCTATCGTGTTCTTGGCCTAACCTGTTCATTTAAAGAATTGATGCGTAAACAAATTGAGAAGGCTGACCACCTCAGAGTCATCATCCCTTGTCCAATTGATTATGCTCTAGTTTCATGAACTAAGAAACCTATAAAATTTCTCTTCAAATGGGATTTCATCAGTACTTTGTATTAGTCTAAAATGGATTCTAGTTCCACAATGTATTCATCCTTTCTTTCCCAACTACTACCTCTCATCATACTCCTTTTTACACTTTCTCCTCTGCAGCTAGTCTACTCACAGTGTCGGGATTCTGACCGTGACACCCTTCTGAGGATCAAGGACGGTTTCGGCAACCCGCCCAGCCTGGACTCGTGGAGGAACACCACCGATTGCTGCTTTTTCTGGGATGGTGTTATATGCGATGTTTTCACCTACAAGATCATCCACCTATATGTCACCAACACGAACTTCTCCGGCAAAATCCCAATGTCCATCGGTGATCTTCCGGATCTCCAGCGTCTAATGATCGAGAGACATCCCAACCTTATTGGTCCAATCCCTGAAGCCATAACAAAGTTGCACTCCCTACAACGTCTTATCATCACAGGGACGTCGATCTCTGGACCCATCCCGAACTTCCTGTGCAATTTGACTGACCTTGACGATATCAACTTATCAGGAAATAAGTTCTCGGGCTCAATACCTAAATGCTTTCCTCCCTTTGTCCACATTATCGACTTCAGTAACAATCGGCTTACAGGAGTTATTCCAAACTCTCTTTTGGGTGGTTGGCCAGGAAATGATACCTCCCTTAACCTTGCTAGCAATCGGATAACTGGAAAAATCCCGCAGTCATTCGCCACCATAAACTTTCAGAACATTGATTTGTCTGACAACCGAATGCATGGGGATGCATCCCTCCTATTCGGGGAGTCCAAGTTTACGGAGCAGATTAAATTGGCCAATAATAACTTCGCCTTTGACTTGTCTCCATTGACTTATCCAATTTATCTTGCATGGCTCGACATTAGCCATAACAAGATACGGGGAAGTATCAACAAGCAAATCACAGAGTTGCAAGGGTTAGGGATTCTGGAAATGAGCTATAATCGTTTGTGTGGACCGATACCTAGCGGGATGCGGTCGTATGATATGTCCTCTTTTGTCCATAACAAGTGTCTCTGTGGTACTCCGCTCCCGCCTTGTGGAAGTTGATGTGCTACGAATTTGGTCGATCAACGACCTTTTCCTGGGTATCGTAAGTGTTGTTCTTTATGTTGTACTAAATAACTGTTGTGAAGGCAGATCGCCATGTACGTGCTCCAAATGCAAGACCTTTATATATATATATATATAAGAAAAATGTGGAATATGGTCACCCTGTTTCATTAATAAGGAGTAAATAAAACAAATTCAGAATACTGAGCCAAGTACATAGTCTACAATACATGAAAGAAAACATAAATCCCCCCTAGCATGGGGGGTGGGACAACATGAAGGTACATATATGCTTTTACAAAGTACATCAAAGCATCTAACTCTCCCAACAAAAGTATAACAAAAACAACAAACTCCCCCCAACAAAGCCCTGGGGTGGTGGGGATCTATGAACAGTACGACCTCGTATCCAAGCTAACAAAGTACATCGAAGCATCTACTTTCCCCAACAAAACCCTGGGGTGGTGGGGATCAATCACCAGTACATGTTTAACAGGCCGGGCACCTCCCTCAGTCTAGCGTTGGTCCCATCTCGACTTCATCATCATCGTACTCCTCCACCTGGAAGATGCTCGTGATCCTCCTTTTAGAACCTGCTACGGCAACATTTGCCCAACAGGAAATAAGATGCATAATTTGAGTTAAATTACTAGAAATACTATTACGTGTTCCACGGAAGTAATAATTATTCCTGTCTAGCCAAAGTCCCCAGGTCGTAGCGGCGTTAGCAATAAACCAAGCTTCTCTCATCGTTCGTCTTTCAGTAGCGATTTCTGGTCCTACCCACAGATCCTCATACTTACTAGGGTACTCATTCGTCCCTAGGGCGCTAAGTACCTCTACAAGGACTGCTTTGCTCCTGGGACACTCTAGAAAAAGATGATCTCTAGTTTCCGGGACAACATTGCAGAACCCACAGGTAGAGTCCAAATTCGGTTGGCATTTAGAAAGGTTCTCTCTAGTCAATATTGCATCATTTAGCATCAGCCAGAGGTAAACTTTTAACTTTCAGTGGGGTTTTTGCCTTCCAAACCATGCCCGACCAACTCGGGTTACATCCCCTAAAGTGAATGCGGTTGTAAAGGTAGCAAACAGTTAATGTGCCATTTTTTTTTCCAGTACTAACATATGTCAAATATGTGAGTACTAAATAATGTCTTTTATTGTTTCATCAATATAAATCACATTGATTATCAATTTACTAATGTATTCTATATAGATAGTTTACGTTACTACTGGATCGATGATTATGTTCAACAGATTGCTTATGCATAGTTATTATTTTTTTTACCAAATAATAGTTGACTCCACCGTGTTTCAGTAATGAGAAAATAACAAAACAAGAGTTTATAGTACATAATACTCTAGTTCAAATGAAAAAAAAAAAAAACAAAAAATTGCAGGTATTTCTGCTTATTCTTCATCATCTTCCCCTCATTTACTTGTCTTTTGCATTTTCTCCCTTCCTCGAGCAATCAGCCCAAATTCTTGGAGCTCAAGTATCGTGATCATTCGGCTTGACCAAATAACATGTTATTTGCCCTCTTTCTAGCTAGAGTGGGACTTGCCCAAGCCAAGATAAGAGAGAATTTTTTTTTAATCACCACCGTTATAGAATCAACTTGATTATTAAAGCAACAATTATTTTTGTCACGCCCCGCTTTCTAAAATACAGGAATACGAGTCCGTGAATGAGGCCCAACGAATGATGCGAATACACCATTCATAAGCTGTACAGGTAACTCAACAACAAGATAACAAAATAAACCACGCAGGCATGTAAAATCACAATATGATAATGAAAGTACAGAACATAGTACATGACATAATACATGACATAACCAACAACTGGAAAGGAAACATAATTACGGGTCAAACATGCCCAAATTACAATAAAGATTACATGAATAAAACAAGAACTAAAGTAACATGAAAATAGACAAGACTAAAACACTTGTTCAGCAACACCTTCGGGTAACTCTCCATCTAGGCCTAGAAGTACATTATACGAAGAAAAAGAAACAAGAAGACGCCCGTTAATGCAAGTCACGGGCCACAAGTGGTACAAGCTACGAGGACAAGTATAAAACAAGAAGCAAGAAAAATATCATGGAGTCAAAAATCATGTAATATGAGAAATACAACATGTAAACAAGATCATGAACAAGACATCATGAAACAAGTGGCATGCAAACAAGTAATCAAGTAAACAAATGTCAAATCAACATGAACTTGTACATGTAATTGAATCATGCAAGTGTACGTGTTAATCTTATATTTTTTATTAATTCTATCTAGGTAGCACTTCATGCATCCATACTTTTACTACATGGTTGTTACTTACAATCAGTTACGTTTAGGCCTAGTGGTGGATTCTATAGGTCACGTACTCGGGAAAAATATATCAATTGTATCTTGTTCGAGATACGTGCAAATGTGAAACATATTGAGGGAAACATAGTGTAAACTTGTAGCGTGAAATATATAAACATATAATCATGTAATGGATTTTAGAGGTGGCCCCCGTAGATTCTAGAGGTGACCCTCGTCAACCCCTGACGTGACACTTAGTTCTACGTGACACTTAGTTCCATATAACTTGTAATCATGGAAAACATGGGCCCCCTTCCGAGTACGCTCTTCTATATTGTTCACTACTTTGGTCTTTACCCTTATACCCCTACTTGTTATTTTTATTTATTTTAATCAATAAAAACAAGATATCATATTTAAACTACTACCACGGGTAAAATAATCCTGCACATAAATATGTATAATCCTAAGAGTACATATGTATGTGTTGCTGCTGATTTTGGTGTGGGAGCAAGCAGATAGAATTTGTGGATTCTTGAGAAAATGATAAAGGCAAACCTGTTGACCTGTTGACCTTCATCGACTTGTTGACTTGGTCTCTTGCCGCTGCTGTGAACCTACAAAAAGTGCGAGACACCGGGATGGATCCCGGCGACGCACCCTCCGACGCTCTTGTCAGTAATCTGAATGATTAAGTAAGAACTTAAACTGGAAAAGTATTGATTCCCTCTTAATGATGGTGGATGGGGGGTATTTATAATCGCCTTTGGGTTCAGATTAGGAATGTAATCCCTAGAAACAGATTAGGAATGCAATCCCTAATTCCCAGTGAAAGGATAGATACGAATCAGGGCCGTTGATTAGAATTAATCAGAAACCCTAATTCTACCCGGCTGGACTGGGTTCACTGCGGGTTGAAACTCGCACCATCCGTTTATGGGATATTGGGCTTTGAATAAAGACCCAGTTCCCATTTCAGACCCATTAGTAGGTAAAATTACTATTTTACCCCTGAGCTTTAAGATTCGTATCCGATTTGAATGGCCCCAATTCAATCCCATTTTTAGCCATATCACGAGCCCCCCACTCTTGGAGACTGAGTTTTACAGTCTTCGAGGAGTAGTTTTGTTGTTCTAATGGCGTACGGAATTTTATCGGTGTTCTTAAGGGAGTTCAGATCTTGCTCTGGGTGTAACGGTGTTATTCTGGGCTTATAAAATTCCCAAAAATATCCTCAGAATTTTTTGGATTTTTGGTGATTTTTCCAGATTTTCCTGAATTTTTTCTCATTTTTTGATTTTTTTATTCATTTTTCGAATTAAATAATTAATTATCGAAAATATTAATTAATTATTCTAATTAAATAATTGTATTTTTCAGAATTTTAAAATAATTTTTTTGAATTAATAATTATTTTTAGAATTTTTAATTAATTTTTTTCGATTTTTAAATATTTTTTCGAATTTTTTAAATAATTAAAACAAATAAATGAATAAATAAATTAAATATTACCTAGACACGTGGTGCATTTCTGAGCATTGATCATGATCAGATGTGCGCACATCGTAAAGCAGATCACGTTCTGGACACGTGGCACGTTTCTGAGCGTCGATCGTGTCGTGACGCGAATTTTGAGAAGATCGGACGGATTGTATAGGTCGGTTGGGTTTTTTTCTCCAATTTCAAGGTCGGTGCATCGGCACCTCGGCTCGGCACCTCGGTAACTGTCGCCGACCACTTGAGATGGAGCCACGTGGCGATTTTTTTTTGTTTTTTTGTTTTCTTCCCGACCCTGTTTTTTCTCCTCTGCTTTCCTTCGTCTTCAGCTCTTCTTTTTCGTCCCGCCTTCGCCTCTCCTTCCCTCTCCTTCGTCTCCTCCCTTTGGCGCCACCTCAACGACGAGGGAAGCTTGACGTCGTAGTGGGGAGGAGCTCAGCGGAGAGGAGGCGAGCTCGGTTATGGGAGAGGTTGGTGAGATGGCGAGGGGAGATCGAGGCTTCGGCAAAGCTTTGTCGACGGTGTGAGCTCGGGAATGGGTTCGAAGCTCTGTGAGGAAGTAGCTGGCGACGAAGGGAGCTCGTGAAGGGGAGCTCAGAGCTCGTCTCTCCGAGAGGAGTTCGGCTCGACAAAGCTCCGAGCTTCGATAATGAGCTTCGACTGTTCATACGCGCTCGGCGAGGAGAAGAGGCACGCTCGGAGTTCGTCGAGGAAGGGCTCGACGATAATGGAGAGGAGCTCGGTAATGGTGGAGACGATCTCGCAGTGTTGGTGAGTTCGACCTCGGCGTGGGCTCGCTTGAGGAAGAGTACTTGGAGTTTGAAGGAGCTCCTGTAGAGCTATCGACGAACGCGACGAAGCTTGGGTGAGCTCGGTTTTGGAGGTGGAGATGCTATTGAGCTCAGCGAAGAAGATGTCGTCAATGGTGGTTGACATGAGGTGTTTGGATTCGGAGGTGAAATTGGGTTTTGGAGCTCGACGACGGAGGGAGCTCGGCGAGAGTGAGAGCTTGAAGGTGGTCGTCGGAGGTGGAGCTCGGCAGCGGAGCTCGGCACGAATGGAGCTCGCGATGGTGGCGCTCGGAGCTCGTTCGTGGAGCTTGGAGGAGGTCGGTACTCACGACGTGGTGGTCGGCGATGAGCTATGGTCGACCATGGAGAGGGTGACGTGTTCGGTCGAGAGGGAGAGAGGTTGGAGTGTTGGGTTTTTCTTCCTCTGGTTCTGGCGCCAAAAGTAGGAGGAGAGGAAGAAGGGGAGGTGAAAATGGGGTTCGGGTTTGGGACCCTAACGGGTCCGAACCCGAACCTTCTCTCCATTTATTATTATTATTATTATTATTATTATTTTCTTCGCTGCTTCTTGTTCGGCAAATCTGAGCACGGATTTTGAGGCACATTTTTTGCCACTTTGTAGTTCGGCAGATTGGTAGCTCGAATTTCAGATCCGAGCTATGTGGCTCCATCTGGACGGTTGATCACGATCTTGGCGCGAATCACAATGCAAGAGGCTCAGATTTCGAGAAAACGTTATCTTGTCGTTTTGTGGAGACGTGGCGAGATCTGAGCCGTTCATCATGTTCTAGCACGTTTTTTGGCATGATCCAACGGTGAAACTGGATCGGCGGTATTTTTCTCCATATGTGGACGTCGGTACCTCGTCACTTTGGCCCGGTGACTCAATAGCTCGCCCTCTGCCTATAGTAGCTCGGTAGCTCGGCGTAGTGGAGCTCGGCCATGGCGGAGCTCATTGAGGTGAGCTCGACCACAGAGGAGGGGTCGGAGCTCGACGAGGAAGGGGGTCGGCATATGGGAGAGGTGAAGAGCTCCGAAGCTTGGTGATGTGCTGTTTGGTTTTGGAGATTTTTTGAAGAGGAGCTTCACTCCTAGGGGTGGAGAAGATGTGCTAGGAAGATCCTTGTAAGAGCTATGGGAAGACCCATTCTTTGAAGTGAGTGCAAGGAGCAACTCTATGGGAGAGTTTTGAGCTCCGAACTCGCTTAGAAGAGGCCCGCTTTGGAGGCGAGCGGAGTGAAGAGCTCGGCTCTAGGAGAGAGCCATCTGGAAGACGAGTTTGATGAGAAACTCTAGGGGAGAGTTGTGATCTCCGAATTCGTTGAGAAGAGGTCCGCTTTGGAGGCGAGCGGAGTGAAGAGCTCGGCTCTAGGAGAGAGCCATTTGGGAGACGAGTTTGAGGAGGAACTCTTGGGGAGAGTTGTGCTTCGAACTCGTTGAGAAGAGGTCCGCTTTGGAGGCGAGCGGAGTGAAGAGCTTGGCTCAACGAGAGAGCCATTTGGGAGACGAGTTTGAGGAGGAACTCTAGGGGAGAGCTGTGCTCCGAACTCGTTGAGAAGAGGTCCGCTTTGGAGGCGAGCGGAGTGAAGAGCTCGGCTCTAAGAGAGAGCCATCTGGAAGACGAGTTTGAGGAGCAACTCTAGGGGAGAGTTGTGAGCTCCGAACTCATTGAGAAGAGATCCCCTTTGGAGGCGAGCGGAGTGAAGAGCTCGGCTCTAGGAGAGAGCCATTTGGGAGACGAGTTTGAGGAGGAACTCTTGGGGAGAGTTGTGCTCCGAACTCATTGAGAAGAGGTCCGCCTTGGAGGTGAGCGGAGCAAAGATCTCGACTCTAGGAGAGAGCCATTAGGGAGACGAGTTTGAGGAGGAACTCTAGGGGAGAGCTTCAGCTCCGAACTCGCTGTTTAAGTGAGAGAATCAACGGTTGTGGGAGCAGTTCCGAATGGCAAACCACTTCTAACTCGCTTAAGAGCAAGTTATTTGAAGCGGAATCGAGCCAAGTGTTGGACTCCGAACTCGTCGTTTAAGAGAGTATCAACAGTTGTGGGAGCATGGTGTGAATATTTGCAAGTGTACAAAATCGCAACAAGTAATATAGTTAGTGAATAGAGTGTCGAACCCACAGGGACTAGATATTTTATTGAGTACCGAATTTACTAGATTAATCACTATTTAGAAGATCGAATTTTATAAATAATAAAACAACTAAATTAAATTAATCTAATTAAAACTAACAAAATTTGTGAAGAGGGAGAGGGCTGTGAAACAGTGAAGCTCTTGTAATTTATAAATGGTAAAATTAGTTCTAGGGCTCTTGGTTCACCTCGTTTATCACACACACAAATTATAACTCCTTATGAATAAAAATATTATCTTTCTAAGTTGTAGACCAAAATCCTAAAAATATTAACCACTCTATCCACGTAGTCTAAAAATTATTCTCAACTAATTATTTGCCTATCCATCAAATTATTAATTGAAAATTTGGATTTTTTAACGGTCACGTCCTCCAATAATGGTATTTAATTTTTATTAATCACAAATCACCCGCGCGTTTGGTCTCTTCATGATTTAAAAGATCATACAAATATCTATCCGCCATTTTGTACGCATAAATAATAAAAATTAAAACACAACTAGAAAAAATAAAATAATAATAAGGAATTGAAATTTGTGTTCTACAAAACTAGGCTACATCTTAGCCTCTAGAACAATAAATTTAGTTCATGTTCAATTTGCAATTAATAAAAAATGTTTGAGATTGCATCAAAAAATATATAGAGAAGAAGAGATACAAAAAGAAATAAAAATAATGCAAATCGGACTAAGTTCCTTTCTCTCTTTTCTATCTAAAAAACCGAAGCCAAAAGCGTCGCCACGTCAGCCGATGGTCAACCGAATCAGCAGTCAAAACACGCCTCGTACTGCATGCCCTGTCTGCCCTGAGCCGCAGTCACGTCGGGCCACGTCAGCGGCCTGTCACGTCGCTGTCGCTGTCGTCGTGTGAGGCCCAGCGCTAGGTCAGCTGCTGTCTTGTCGCCTTGGGACTCCGTGCCGAAGAAGAAGAAGACGAAGCCTGCTTCTTCTCATTGTCTCTAAGAGTGCGTGTGTATCGATGCCAGCACCTGAGCCGATTTCATCTTGATCACCGAGCCAACACAGGAGCTGTCGTCATCTGTTTTGCTTTTCTTTTCCTCTTTTTTTTTTCTTCCAATCGGCAGCCGTCACCTTTTACTCCTTCTCTCTCCTTTGGTTTGTACTTATAGAGAACGGGAAGAGGAGTTAGGGTTTGCGTTTTTTGCAGAATAGTCCTTCTTCTTTTATTTATTTTCTTTCTTATTTGACCTGAATTTTATTTCTTTCTCTTTTCTCCTTTTCTTTCCTTTTCTTTCAACCACGTGCTTCTACATACACAAAATAAGACCAAAATTTAGGATTTAAAAATAAAATAAAATTAATTAGTTCAAAATTAATTAAACTAACTAAAAATCATAATAGCTCATTAAAATCCTTCTAAAATTATTTCGCATTTTTAACTCAACAAAACAATAATAATCAATAAATCCATTATTTTATTTTGTTTGTTGATTTTTTTCCACAAATCTTTACTTTTTGCATCAAAAATATTATTTCTTCAAAAATAATTAATTAATTGAATTCTTATAGGAATAAGATGAATTATAGACAATATCAACGAAAACAAGCAATTTTAATTGGTAAATGAGTACAAATATTTGTATATAAATTAGACACATCAAATACCCCCCAAACTTAAAATTTTGCTTGTCCTCGAGCAAAAAGTAGAATCATGAACAAGGGAATAATAATCAAGAGTAGGCTCAACCCATCACACTAAGAACTCTCATCATGCAAGCATCAAAATTTCAATTAAAAATATAAACAATAGCAAATAAAGTAAAATCAAGCATACCCACTTTCTCCAGTGCAATTATTTATTCATAATTCCCAGCCCAATCGTATTTGTCATGCAATTAGTAATTGTAGTATGTAACAACTTAACTGTGATTATCCCTTCTCACTACTACAAACCGAGTAGCAAACTAGAGTTTTTATTATTATTATTATTTATATTTTTATTTTTTAATTTTTATAAATAGTCTCTTCTCTAAGTTTTCACTTGCCTTTTGATGCGAATGCAAATCATTTGTGATGAATTCACCCGGTTACTCAACAAGTCACAAACTTAGAGTGCTTTATATACTCATATTTCAAGTTGCCGTTTTACGTAACAGTAAACATTTGTGATAAATACCCCTAGTTACTAAGCAACTCAAAACATTGGAGTAGATTGACTTTATTCATAATTTTTTTTTCATTATTACTCTATTTACTTAAACTCTGTTTAGGACTAAATCAAAGGGGATAATCACAAGAAAAAATATCACATTTGTCTTTTATGTATAATAGCATGACTTACACAATTTTGTAAGGAATTGTAAATGTCAATAATCCTAAAGTAAATAAGTATGCTTACTCTTGTTTTATAAGCAATTGTCTATCCCAAAAAATTATTTTCAATGCTTATCACAATAAAGAACTCAAAAGTGTAATGGTGAGCCTAATTGCAATCCTTTTGTTTTTCTTTTCAAAAATAAAAAGTATATAAAATAAATTTGTAAACCTTCCCCCCAAACTTGAATATCACATCCTCAATGGGAAAGGAAAAAGAAAACAAAAAGAATGCAAAAAGTTCAGAATTTCTCCCCTGATTTGTCCTTAAATTTCTGCACGCGCGATGTTCAGTATTTTGGCGATATCTGGAGCTGTAGATGTCCAAATGGGCTAATTTTTTTTTTTGCTGGAAATCTAAGACGATAGGATACAATCGCTATTTGAATCACTTTTCCAGATTTTGACTCCATACTGCTCAAAAATAGCCATCAATGAAGGTGCACAAAACAGCTCCGCCCGGCGACTTTCAAAATTTATGCAATCCTACAAGATCAAATAAAAAATTAACATAAAATAAACTAAAAGATAAATCAAACCTAAATGTAATAAAAGAAAATATGGGTTGCCTCCCAAGAAGCGCTAAGTTTTAAGTCTTCAGCCAGACATGGGGGTGAGATGGTTATGTAACACCAAGATCCAACAACATTAAAACATCCTTTCTAATTTTTCTCTTCTTGTATGGATCAGGTTCAAGCTCTAATTTGAGGCGTTTTCTTCTTGATGATGATGTCTTTGATTCCCCCGCCTCTTTGAACTTTTGCTGAAAAAATGAATAAATAGAAGGTTCAGCATCCAAATACATAACATGTTCAAAAGTATTTTCTTTTTCAGGTTCAAAAGTTGCTGAATTTGTTGGACATACTTCTATTGGTGATTTTTCAAATTTAGCCTTATGTTTCTCGCCCACAATTAAATGAGTTTCACTTACTTGATTGGATGACTGTTCTTCAGGAGGAATCTTTATGGAATTAAAAATGTCATACATTACTTGCTCATGTTGAATTTGTTCCTCCACAATTTGTTTGTACTCTTCTTCCTTTGCAACCGCCTTTTGTTCGGCAATTTCTTCTTGTGGTTGTTCAATTGTTCTCTCGCTTCTTTGTGTTATTGTTATGACATGCTCCTCGGGATGAACAACTGTGTTGCTTGGTAATGTTCCTGCAATTTTTTCGTTAAGAATATTTGAAAATTGACTAATTTGTACCTCAAGATTGTGAATGGAAGCCGAAATTGAATTTGCAACATTTTGAATTGCCAAATCTGTCTTTTGTATGTATTGTTCTGCCCTTTGCATGTAGTGCATAAACATGTCTTCAAGTGTCGGCTTCTTTTCTTGTTGTGGATAATTTTGAGGTGGTATAACTGCTCCTTGATTGTTGTTCCATGGAAAATTGGGGGTGTTTCTCCATTCTTGATCGTATGTGTTTGCATAATGATTGTTTTGCATTTAAAAGTTTGACACAAAATTCTCATGTTCGGCATTTGATGGAGCAAAAGGGTTCCCCACTTGACAATCTGGTCTTGAATGATTTCCTGCACAAAGATCACAAATCATGTTAGAATGAATAGCATGAAAATTCATATTTTCTACTTGTTTAGATAAAATATCATTTTTTGCATTTAAAGTAGAAAAAGGATCAAGTTCAAAAACTCCAGCCACTTTTCTTGGCATCGTTCTCTCTGAAGACCACTGGTAATGATTTGATGCCATCTCCTCTAAAAGATCATAGGCTGCTTGGTAAGTTTTGCTCATCAGTGCACCACCAGCTGTTGCGTCAACCATAGATCTATGTGTAACTCCCAAACAATTATAGAATGTTTGCAATTGCAGCCATTTCGGTAGTTCATGATTAGGACACTTTCTCAATAACTCTTTAAATCTTTCCCATGCATCATACAAAGACTCAGTCTCAAATTGAGTGAATATGCAAATATCATTTCTTAGCTTAGCTGTCTTTGCCGGTGAAAAATACTTGGCTAGAAATTTTTGTACAAGTCCCTCCCAAGTAGTAATACTACCGGGTGGTAGATAATGTAGCTAAGCCTTCGCCTTATCTCTCAATGAAAAAGGAAAGAGTCTCAATCTGATTGCATCATCTGATACTCCGTTGTACTTGAAAGTGTCACAAATTTCTAGAAAGTTTGCAATGTGAGCATAAGGATCCTCGTGCGGTAGTCCCCAAAATTGAACAGTCTGATGAATCATTAGAATCATCACCGGTTTAATCTCAAAATCGTTAGCTTCAATAACCGGCTTCTTTATGCTTGATTCATAAATTGAGGGTATAGAATAGTCTCTCAAAGGCCTGTTTTCATCGTTCCCCATGATATTGTACGTGTATGTCCTGAAATATAAGTATCAAAAAAGAAAAAAAATATAGAAAAACTAAAAAAAATAAAATAAGAAAAATAAATAAAAGCAAAAGTTAGTCAAAAGAAAGTAAAAATAATTACAAAAAAAAAAAAATCCAAACTAGTAATAATCTAGCAATTTTCAATATCAATAAAAGAATAACTAGTCCCCGGCAACGGCGCCAAAAACTTGGTGTGAATATTTGCAAGTGTACAAAATCGCAACAAGTAATATAGTTAGTGAATAGAGTGTCGAACCCACAGGGACTAGATATTTTATTGAGTACCGAATTTACTAGATTAATCACTATTTGGAAGATCGAATTTTATAAATAATAAAACAACTAAATTAAATTAATCTAATTAAAACTAACTAAATTTGTGAAGAGGGAGAGGGCTGTGAAATAGTGAACCTCTTGTAATTTATAAATGGTAAAATTAGTTCTAGGGCTCTTGGTTCACCTCGTTTATCACACACACAAATTATAACTCCTTATGAATAAAAATATTATCTTTCTAAGTTGTAGACCAAAATCCTAAAAATATTAACCACTCTATCCACGTAGTCTAAAAATTATTCTCAACTAATTATTTGCCTATCCATCAAATTATTAATTGAAAATTTGGATTTCTTAACGGTCACGTCCTCCGATAACGGTATTTAATTTTTATTAATCACAAATCACCCGTTCGGTCTCTTCATGATTTAAAAGATCATACAAATGTCTATCCACCATTTTGTACGCATAAATAATAAAAATTAAAACACAACCAGAAAAAATAAAATAATAATAAGGAATTGAAATTTGTGTTCTACAAAACTAGGCTACATCTTAGCCTCTAGAACAATAAATTTAGTTCATGTTCAATTTGCAATTAATAAAAAATGTTTGAGATTGCATCAAAAAAAATATAGAGAAGAAGAGATACAAAAAGAAATAAAAATAATGCAAACCGGACTAAGTTCCTTTCTCTCTCTTCTGTCTAAAAAACCGAAGCCAAAAGCGTCGCCACATCAGCCGATGGTCAACCGAGTCAGCAGTCAAAACACGCCTCGTACCGCGTGCCCTGTCTGTCCTGAGCCGCAGTCACGTCGTGCCAGGTCAGCTGCTGTCTTGTCACCTTGGGATTCCGTGCCGAAGAAGAAGAAGACGAAGCCTGCTTCTTGTCCTTGTCTCTAAGAGTGCGTGTGTATCCATGCCAGCACCTGAGCTGATTTCATCTTGATCACCGAGCCAACACAGGAGCTGTCGTCGTCTGTTTTGCTTTTTTTTTTCCCTCTTTTTTTTTCTTTTTTTCTTTCTTTTTTTTCCCCAATTGGCAGCCATCACCTCTTACTCCTTCTTTCTCCTTTGGTTTGTACTTATAGAGAACGGGAAGAGGAGTTAGGGTTTGCGCTTTTTGCAGAATAGTCCTTCTTCTTTTATTTATTTCCCTTCTTATTTGACCTGAATTTTATTTCTTTCTCTTTTCTCCTTTTCTTTCCTTTTCTTTCAACCACGTGCTTCTGCATACACAAAATAAGACCAAAATTTAGGATTTAAAAATAAAATAAAATTAATTAGTTCAAAATTAATTAAAATAACTAAAAATCATAATAGCTCATTAAAATCCTTCTAAAATTATTTCGCATTTTTAACTCAACAAAACAATAATAATTAATAAATCCATTATTTTATTTTGTTTGTTGATTTTTTTTCACAAATCTTTACTTTTTGCATCAAAAATATTATTTCTTCAAAAATAATTAATTAATTGAATTCTTATAGAAATAAGATGAATTATAGACAATATCAACGAAAACAAGCAATTTTAATTAGTAAATGAGTACAAATATTTGTATATAAATTAGACACATTAGAGCAGTTCCGAATGGTGAACTACTTCTAACTTGCTTAAGAGCAAGTTATTTGAAGCGGAATCGAACCAAGTGTTGGACTCCGAACTCGTCGTTTAAGAGAGTATCAACGGTTGTGGGAGCAGTTTCAAATGGCGAACCACTTCTAACTTGCTTAAGAGCAAGTTATTTGATGCGGAATCGAGCCAAGTGTTGGACTCCGAACTCGTTGTTTTAGGCTTAGCAAGTTGTGGGAGCAGTCATGTAGAAGAAGCTGGACTCCGAACTCACCATTTAACGAGTCGTATATGTGACTCGAAGAGATAGAGAAGAAGCAAGAGCAATAATTTTCAATGAAAAATGTAAAGTTTTATTGAGATAAACTAAGTGGCCGCTTCAACGGGGCGAGCCATTATTACATGCTATTGGCCGAGTTACAAGTATCGGCCTTATTGAAAATCAAGATCCTACTTCTACAATAAGGTGAAGACCTCTTGGGAGGAGCTGAGTCTTAAGCTCGGCGGGCCTTGCTGTTAGTTTGTTGGCTCCTCGGTGGAAGCTCGGCCCCCTCTTTTTGGACAAGGTGCCCCCGCTGTATGAGTTCTTCGATCTCCTCCTTGAGAGCCCGACAATCATCCGTCTCGTGGCCGTGGTCCCTGTGAAAGCGACACCACTTATCCTTGTTCCTCTTCTTGCCAGGTGTATTCATTCTAGGGGGAGCGCGGAGTAGTCCTTCCTTGTCCACCTCCATAAGAACTTCCGATAAATTAGCAATGAGGGGGGTGAACTTCTCAAAACGTGGAGTCGAGCGGTGCTGGCCATTACTGTCCTTCTGGAATTTTCGGGACCCCTCTTCGCTCGTATTCTTCCGTTTGTTCTCAGAAGATGTCTCCTCAAGAGCAAGGGGGTTGAGAGCCTCTTCCGCCTGTATATACTTCTCCACCCTAAGTAGGAGCTCTGAGAAGTCCCGAGGAGGTTTCTTGGCAAGGGATGCCCTGAGGTTGGCATTAGTGACGTTGCGCTCGAATGCGGCAGAGGCTACTGACTGGTTGAGGGAGGGAATGGACCGGGCTTCAGCGGTGAAGCATCGAACGTAATCCCTTAGGCGTTCACCCTTTTCTTGGTTGAGGGTCACCAGAGATACACTTGTTTTCTCAGCCTGGTTGCTACTCACGAAATGAGTAAGGAAGAGCCCTTCGAACTGATCGAATGAGAAGGCGGAGGTCGGGGCGAGTCGAGAGTACCATTCTGGCGTAGACCCCTTCATCGTGGCAGGGAAGATCTTGCAGAGGAGGGCGTCTGAAGCATGGTGGATCATCATGAGAGTTTTGAAACTCTCTATGTGATCTGCGGGGTCCGACTGAAGTTTTCTGGGATGGGGGCCTCCATGATGGTGCGGGAGAATGGAGGTCTGCTCGGGCGGAGGTTTATCGCCCATTGCTCTTCTTCCTTG
Source organism: Hemerocallis citrina (assembly GCA_017893485.1). Classification (NCBI taxonomy): domain Eukaryota; kingdom Viridiplantae; phylum Streptophyta; class Magnoliopsida; order Asparagales; family Asphodelaceae; genus Hemerocallis; species Hemerocallis citrina. Next base: position 40,049,027 of record CM030359.1, read on the forward strand.
TCAATTCGGCCGAGGCGCCTCTCCATCTCGTGGAGACAGCGGTATACTCAGTCTTCTCTTTGATCATATCTTGCCGAGCCCCGGGACTCATCTTCGTACGAGGATGGACTGGGGCTGCGGCGATGGTAGCTTGGAGAAGGACGAGGACTGAGAGTGTGAAGGCGGTGGCTCCTAGCTGGCTCATGAGTAGGTGGCCTCTGGTCATTCTTTGGGGCGATATTGAGGGCCCGTAAGACTGTCGCTTGGAAGTCTTGAAGATCTGCCCTTGTGACTGGTGCCTCTCCAACTTGGCGGTCCCTATGTGTGGCTCGGCTTACTGGAGAATGAGTTCTCTGCTGATGACGCTGAGGGGACTCTCTTCGCCTCCTTGGGGGAGGGGATCTTCTAGTCCTCGGTCGGCGGAGGGTCAGGACTCTTGAGGCCCCTGGGTGCTCGGGTTGATGGACTCCACCAAGGGCTCGCCATCCATTCAAGCGAGTTCTGAGGTTTGCTCCCTTTTGACGGTTGGAAATTACTTGACGAAGATCCCGCTCGGGAGGGCTTTGAGAAGCCATAAATTCAACTGAAGGATTGGGACCCGCGACATGGTCATGAGGAGGATGTTGCTTCGGACGACTCTAACGGGAGCCCCCCTGGGTAGCCCCCCGAGACCCTGGAGGGGCCTGTTGAGTAGGAGCACCTTGAACCGGAGGAGGGAGAGGAGGAAGAGAAGTGGTTCTTCGGTTGGAGACCGTTGCCTTCCCCTTCTGTTTTGGATGCATGGTTTGAAACTAGTATGTTGATGAAGTCAGGTCAGGTTGCTTTTTCGTTTCCCACAGACGGTGCCAATCTGTTGCTGCTGATTTTGGTATGGGAGCAAGCAGATAGAATTTGTGGATTCTTGAGAAAACGATAAAGGCAAACCTATTGACTTGTTGACCTTCACCGACTTGTTGACTTGGTCTCTTGCCGCTGCTGCGAACCTGCAAAAAGTGCGATACACCGGGATGGATCTCGGCGACGCACCCTCCGACGCTCTAGTCAGTAATCTGAATGATTAAGCAAGAACTTAAACTGGAAAAGTATTGATTCCTTCTTAATGATGGTGGATGGGGGGTATTTATAGTCGCCTTTGGGATCAGATTAGGAATGTAATCCCTAGAAACAGATTAGGAATGTAATCCCTAATTCCCAATGAAAGGATAGATACGAATCAGGGCCGTTGATTAGAATTAATCAGAAACCCTAATTCTACCCTGCTAGACTGGGTTCGCTGCGGGTTGAAACCCGCACCCAGTTGAGATGGATCCGTTTATGGGTTATTGGGCTTTGAATAAAGACCCAGTTCCCATTTCAGACCCATTAGTAGGTAAAATTACCGTTTTACCCCTGAGCTTTAAGATTCGTATCCGATTTGAACGGCTCCGATTCAATCCCATTTTTAGCCATATCAGTATGTATTAATCGTGTTCATGTAATGCATATGGCAACAAAGTATTCGCGATCATATGCGAACACGGGATCGATGGATCATGTATAGCAACAGATTTCAATTCGACTTATGAATGCGAATTAGAATCAAAGAATATACTTGCGGTATTTATGCAAAAAAGCTTGTACTAGAACAAACAAATTTGTACAAGAGATACTTGCCTGATTTGACGATTCCGATGTGAATAAGATAATGACGGGATTAGAATCTCGGATGAATTCCCAAAGAAAGATGTGCGAAGAGCGGCGAAGAAACAACCAGCAAACAAGCAACCAAATAAACCAAGCAGCAACAAAGCAATCCAATCTCTTCTCCAAAACAGCAACACACAAATTCCAATCCACTCCACAACACCAAGCAGGATCCCCCCTTCACACAAACACCACACACCAACACACCAACACACCTAAACAGCAAATTCTCCAACAAACACCAATACCATCAGATCCCTCTTCCAACAAACACCAAACACCAATAGCGGATCCCAAGAGCCAGAATACCAAACACCAATACAACCAACCCCAAACAGCAACACACCACATAATCCCAAAATTCCACAACAGCCAAACAGCAACCACTCTTTCTCTAAAATAGCAACACCCCAATTAGTAGCAGTTATACGTGTGATGCATGTATAACCCAACATAGCACATCAACTCAATAATCCCCACTCTCTCTTCTTCACCTTTCGACACAGGGGAGAGAGAGAGAGAGAGAGAGAGAGAGAGAGAGAGAGAGAGAGAGAGAGAGAGAGAGAGAGAGAAAGAGAGAGAGAGAGAGAGGGAGCACGGGGGAGAATGGGCAGCGACCGGTGTGAGCGAGGGACGAGTGAACGGAGGTCGCGACGATGGATGGAGGGCTCAAGCGATGGGGGAGGAGTTGAGGAGGAAGGCGGTGCTGAGCGAGCGGGAAGGGCTCGAGGGCGACGAGAGGTGGAGTCGCCGAGGTCGGGGTGAACGGGGCTTCGACGGAGTTCTCGGAGGTGGTTGTGGGCTCTGGAGGAGATGAAGAGGGCTGCGGTGGCACAGGGGGAGCTTGCGGTGCAGCGACGAAGGACGAATGGTGCTGTGTTGTCGAGAGGAGCACGGCGCACATGCGGAGCATAGGGAGGTCGAGAATTTTAGGGGTTCTCGGAGCGGAGAGGGAGAGGAAGGAGGAAGATGACGGAGGGCTTGTGGTTCTCGAAGTGAAGACAAAGTGGTGGACTTGGGGGGGGGGGTGATGTCAAGGCTGTGGAGGTGGAGTTGTGGCGAGTCGAGGACGAGGAGGGCGAGAGGAGAAGTGGAGCTCATCGAGGAAGACGAGGGGGAAGTTTGAGTTCTGTTGCATTTTGAAACAGAGGAGGGGGAAAGAGAAGACGGGAAGAGAGAGAAAGATAGATGGGAGAGAACAGGGGGATTTTATTTAGAAAATAGAATATAATAATTATATTAAATAGGGTATAAATAATGGGGAGTTATGTGAGATAGTGGGGGAGTTATGGGAGGAGGGGGTTATGGGAATCAGTGGCTGATTGTTAGGGAAATTAAATTTGGGGGGTTACAGGAGAGATTTTGGGGATTTGAATGTGGAGTAGAATTGATCTAGTCAACATAGATTTAAGGAGAAATTGGGTTAATGGGTTTGGGTTTAAAACAATTGGGCTTTATATTTGGGCTTCACAATTTAGGTTAAATAAACAATGCAAATCAAATGAATATAAATTGGGCTTAAAATAAACAATTCGCTTTGGGCTTCAAATTAAATAATTAAATAATGCAAAATAGGTCAAGATCAATTGGGCTTTAACAAAAATAGTAATAATAAAGATCATGAAAATAAAAGTAATAACAACATCACTAATTTTAATGATAACAACAATAATATTACTAATAATAAGAACAACCAATATTAATAAAAATAATAACAATGACAATACTAAAAATAACAATAATGATAGCAATAATAATAGTAATAACAATAATACTCATAATACTCATATTAATAATAATAATAATAATAATACTCATATTAATAATAATAATAATAATAATAATAATAATAATGAAAATAATAAAATAATAATAACAAGGTTATATAAAGGAATTGGGTTTAACAAATTATTAAAGAAATTCCGAATATTTTTAATTTGGCTAAAATGAAAATAGTCGATCAATAAAAAAAATGGAAAGTAAAGTAAAAATACACCCTCATTCGAAATAAACATAATTCCCGACTGGAAAAGATTTTAATAGAAAAATCAAAATGAATTTAACACAGCTAAATTTATAAATAATTCGAAATACAGAAAATTATTTAGAAATTATATATTTACGGGAACGGAGGTTACAATTTCTATCAAGCCAAATAACCAAATTATAACAACAACATCCAAATCCCAAGGACCCTATCTGCATTGTTAATATTGATGACCCTATGTTTAGTGTGTACAAAATATGAACATGTGTATGTAACGATTTCATCTAAGATTTTTATAGGCCAATACAGAATGAAATTCAAATAAATCCCAAGATCTTCAGAATCAAAGCAAAAATTTCAATAAAGCACAAAAAGTAAAAGAATCATGTAAATATGAAAGATTGCAAATTTCCAGAAAGAATCGTCAATAAGAAAGATGCGATTGTTCTCCAAGAAACCAGAGCATCAAGACTGATTATTTTATGCTTTACATGTGAGGAATAATAAGTAATCATATCTTTGGCAAATGAAAAGTTATGGAAATAATATAAAGTGGATTCAACAAAATATTCAATCTAGAAATGTTTCGACTGATTGCAAAAGCAGTCAACTGTCAATTTTGGTGCAGTCGACTGCCATTTTCTCTCGACTTTGCTCTGGAGGAAATGACGGTAGACTGCCCAAATTAGCAGTCGACCACAACCTTCCCAAACTTATATTTGGTATTTCTTTTTACATTTGTGGAAAGAGGTAATTTAAAACTCTTTAAATAGAAATGAATCCAAAGAGTACTCTTCATCTCTTTTAACTCAATGATTCAGAACTTATCATTTACTAAAGATCAGGAGAGAATAATGCTTTTATTGTTTTCTTTGTCAAGACCACGGTCTTGCTTTTTGACTTTCTTTTCGCTTCGGATAGAGGTGGTTTACGGGACTTATATTTAGAAGTCCTATGGTTGTAATAAGAATATTGGCCTGAACACCAAGAACTCACAGTACAGGGTTTAAGTATAGTGGAACGCCTGCGGCGAAGAATTGTTGTAAGTAAGGGGGTAGTGGATTAAGCCTGGGGTCTGAACCACTTAATTCGTCGTGCCTCACCTCTCTACTGGGTTTGCTTTCTCTAACTCTATCTCTTTACTTTACACATTCATTTTAGAATTTTAATTTTCGCACAATCACCCTATTCACCCCCTAGGGTGATTTACAATGGTATCAGAGCGAGATGCTCATTATTAGCTTAAAATCTAGAGCAAAAGCTCCAATGACCGAAATCCCTCCTCCAGATGGCTTGTACTCATCAGATTCATCCAACTCTAATGGGTCAAGCATTACAAGATCACCTTACTTTAATGGCAAATGCTATGATGTGTGGAAGGTTCGTATGTCTCATTTTTTGCAGAAGAAGTTTGGAGTGTCTGTGTTAATAAAATCGCTATTCCCGTCAGTGATGGAAATAAGTCATTTACAAAAGAAGAACATGCACTAAAGAATGCTAACTCCAAAGACATGACCACACTAAATGCATGCTTGAATCATGAAGAACTCACGCAATGTGCACGTGGCTACAAACTGCACATGAAATCTGGAAGGCACTATGAGGGAACAACATTGGAAGTAAAAGCAAACGTTACTTTATGTTTTTATATGTTTGAAGTGTTTTGCATGCTTCTAGATGAAAGTATAAATAAGATGTTACCTTGCTTTGATATAATTACTCATGAACTTGAAAGCTTGGGTAAGGGCATAGACGATGACCAGAAGGTAGGAAAGATCATAAGTTGCCTCTCATCAGAATGAGATATCAAAACTGCCGCCATGAGGGAAACACATGAAGAAAAAGGATTCGGTTACTATACATTTCAGGGTAAACTCAAGACCTACGAAATTGAGATGGCAAGACGAAAATGTATAAACAGAATATTGGGATCATTTCTAAAACTCAAGAGAAGACCATCACTTTGAAAGTTGTTGCACCACACCACTCAAACTCAAATTCAGACATTGACTAATCAAAAGAAGATATCATGCTCCTAACCAAGAACTTTAGTAAGTTTCTCAAAAACAGAAAAAAATATGGCAGACATCAAGGAGGAAGTGGCAAAGCCAAAGATAAAACATGCTACAAATGTAAGAAGCCAGGACACCTTCATGCAAATTGCCCTTTTAATCAATATAGAAACAAGTCGCATAATGCAAACCCATACTACAAAAAGAAGGCATTGATGGCAACTTGACTTGACTCTGATTCAAGCGATAATGAAGATAATGAATACGATCGAGTAAATATCGAATTCACGCTCTTGGAGACGATGAGGAGCAATCATCACTTCAAGAACAAGTAATCGAAAAACTCACTTATGATGAATAATATAAAGTTCCCACTGATTTACAAGAATATGTCAAAAAGGTCAGTCGTGAACTTAAATATAAATGAATGTCTAATGGATCACATGACTCATGCATTATTGAAAATGAGAAATTGAGAAATGAGAAAATTTTGGTTATTGAAAAACTTGAAGCATTCAAAAAAGATCATGATTTGTTGATAAAAGAAAATGAACATTTGAGAGAATAAATTAAAAAATCTGTATCAACAAATCATGAGAATTATAAGTGATCCATAAGAAAACCGCTCATATTGCTTAGCTTACTATTGAACTTGATGACTTCAAAAATAAATTTGATGAATTGATGGAAGGTTGTAAAGAAGCCCTTAAACAAAATAGACAACTTGATAGTGCACTCGATAATCTTCGTTAGGACACCACAGATGATGATCGTACAAGAAAAATACTTTATCGTAAAATAATTGAGCTTGAAGCAATTATTGAAAAATACGTAAAGGGGCCCACTTATTTTATGAAAAAACAATTAAGGATGTCCTATGATAAAAGAGGACTTTGTTACGATAATTCACCGAAACATCAAATTCCTAAGCAAGCTTCTCATACACATGCGTGATTATTCAAATGTGTATGATCCAAGACATAGTCATATTATTTGTAATTATTGTTGCAAATTAGGACATATTACTTATAATTGTTCTTTAAATGGAATACCAACTTTATTTGGGTAAGAAAGAGTGGTGTTGCAGGTTCTTCACAAACATGGGTGCGAAAATGCACACCTAATAATCTTGATGTAGGTGTATCAACAAGTCAAGCCTAAAAATTCGATGGTACCTTGATAGTGGATACTTAAATCATATGACTGTTAACAGTAAATATTTTGCATCACTATCAAGGGAAAGGGGGAATAAAGTCATCTTCAGAGATAATAGCATAGGTAAAACTGATGTGAAAGGTAAAATTATCTTCGGTTCATCTTGCTCTGTTGATGATGTTTTTTTGGTTAATGGCTTAAAACATAATCTGTTTAACGTAAGTTGATTGTATGATAAAGACTATACTATTACATTATATAAACATGCATGTGTTGTTTTAGATAGTAATAATTCTCACTTGCTTTCAGCTAATCGCTGCAATAATGTTTGTCATTAATACTAATGATTTATCAAGAGAAAGCATGAAGGGTTTTGTAGCTAGGAATGAGGATGGATGGCTATGGCATTGATGGCTTGGACATACTGCAATGGATAATCTCAATAAGTTGGTAAATAAAGAACTTGTGGAGGCATCCCATAAATCAAATTTGAGAAAGACAAGCCTTGTGACTCATGCCAATTTGGTAAGCAAGCCAAATAAAATGTTATCAACTTCTGGATCTCTTGAACTTTTGACACATGGATTTATTTGGTCCATCTCCTACATGTAGTATTGGAGGTGCACGGTATACCTTTGTAATTGTTGATTATTTCAGCCATTTTACTTAGGTTTCTTTTTAGTCACAAAAAGATAGAACTCCCCCTGTTTTTCAAAAAAAATTGTCATCGAGTTGAAAATGAGAAAAATCCTTACCATTATAATTATTTGTGGTGATCATGGTAGAGAATTTCAAAATAAGCTCTTTACAACTTTTTGTGATGAAAAATGAATAAAGCATGAGTTCGCTTGTCCTTACACTTCTCAATAAAATGAGGTTGTTGAGAGGAAGAATATTTCTATTCAAGAAATAGCTCATACTATGCTTAGTGAACATGACCTACCTAAATCTTTTTGGGCTGAACCTGTCAATACAACATGTTACACTATAAACCAAGTAATTATTAGAAAACATTTTTAGAGAACACCTTTTGAACTATACTATGAAAAACACCCATATCTAAGGTATTTTTGAGTCTTTGGATGCAAAGTTTTTTTTTTAAACACTAAAGAAAACTTAGGAAATTTTGATCGTAGAAGTGATGAGGGCGTATTTTTAGGATATTCTCTAACTAGTAAAGCAGATTGTGTCTCCAATAAAAGAAAATACACTATTCAAGAGTCTATTGATATTATTTTTGATGGTACTAATCCTCTTACGATAGAGATGTTGCATCTTGTTGATGATGATGACACGGTGCTCGTATAGAGAAAAGACAAATCCAATCTAAAAAGGCGTTGCAAGAAGTATTACAAAATAATATCAACAATTCAATTCCTCATGTCGAATCACTTCCACAACAGAAAAGTACTAACAACAATAATGTGCAACCAATAAAAGAGATGGAACCATTAGAAAATGACCATGTTGAAGAAGATGTCGAAGAAGAAAAAACTTCCACTCCAACCAACACCGAAGAAAAACGTCATGCATGGAAAATTATGTCAAGTCACCCTCTTGAATTAATACAAAGCGACATGTCAAAGGGGGTAACTACTCACTCATGTAAATAATTTTATGTGTTTTCTGTGTTTTTTTCCATACTTGAACCCAAAAATATTGAGGAGGCCTTGTAAGACAATAACTGGATCATTGGTATGCAAGAAGAACTTGTTGGGATTGGGGCATCAACAAACGCCCTCTGGTCGTAGCGGAACTAATTAGAGCAATGAGGAAGTCGAAGTAGACGAGGCGAATAAATTGAGCAAACAAGTAGATCCACCAAACAAACACAAACACAACAACGATGACTTATCCCGGTTAGCTTTTGCTTAATCCGGGAGGAAATATAGGGAGATCTGATATTCAACTAGAAGAGATTACAAGGAGTTACTGATTCACTTGACACAAGGAATTAAACTTACCCACCAAGAACTATCTCTCTCTCGAGCCTCTCTTTGCAATGGAGAAAAGAATCTATGAAGTACTCCCTCTCATATTAGAGGAGTTTACAATATATATAGAAGAATAGAGAGAAACCTAGGTCTAATCTTAATCCTTAGTCGTTCGATAAAATCTGGAAAAGAAGTAACTGAATATGAGCCACACGATCTGACTTGGAGTTGAAGATTGGGCTGAACCGACCTAACAAATCGAAGCCCAAAAACGAACACATCGCCGCGGGCGGTCGACCGTCCAACAAGACCGGTCGACCGTACCACTCTCTGACATTCCCTGTACTACGAGCGGTCGGGGGTGCGGTCGGAGGGTGCGGTCGACTGTCGCCAAGACCGGTCGCCGCAACTATCCTGCACCCGCTGCTGCTGTTTCTCCTTCTACTCACTTCGACGCTTCGACCTCCGTTCTTCATCTTACCTTCTTTTAATCTGAACAATGAGTATTCAAGACACAATCCTAACAAACTCCACCTTGGATTGCATTCGAGTGCTATCACATGATGTGTTACTCATCTCCAAACTCTAACAAATCCACTTGCAAAGAAAACTTAGAACAATAGCTTCTTCTTCTAATTGAAATGATCTCTACCCAATCTCACTAAATCTAGTGTCGCCCCTCAAAGGCACACCTCCGTAGATGTACTCACAAAGTTGCCAAACACCGCACGAACTCCACCTACCCGTAGGCTTTCTTCACCTCTCGACGATATTCGAACGTCATGGTCTCGTCTCGATGATTCTAGTTGCGGCAAACTAGCTGAGCTTGCGGGAATAATGGGAAAAGAACTATCAACCCCTGCGCAGGATTTTCGAATTCCCCAAAGCTTGTAGAGATTGTGTTGGCTTGGCCTAACCATTCTCATACCTCTAATCACTTCACGATGACCTTGAAAAATAGACAGAACTCCACCACGAGCTGTGTACCTGCAGCCCCGTGCATCAAGAATTCCCAAGGAAATCAGATTCTGTTTTAGCAGAGGAATATGCAAAACATCCCTTAAAGTAAACATATTTAGACCTGGCATCTTCAACTCAAATGTCCCCTCACCCACTACTTTACAAATCTCTCCAGTTCCCGTTGTCACACAATGCCCCGTAGTAGACTTATAAGTAGAAAACAACTCCCTCTCAGAGCAAATATGAGAAGAACTCCCTGAGTAAAGAAACCAACTAGAATCCACTTCTAAAGATTTTGAAACAAGAAGAAACGAACTACTTGAATCAAAGGCACCAAAGGCACTAACTACATTAGCGGCTGAACTCCCGTTCTTGCCGCTCTCTTGATTCTGTAATTTTCAACAGTCTTTCTTGATATGCACTGGCCTCTTGCAATATCGGCAATGGATCGAATCCTTTTGCAAAGCACTTTGTCTTCCCCCCGAAGGACCATCCACTGCTAGACAACTTGTAGGAATAGACGATGAAGATTTATGGGTTTCCTTCCTAAGTTGATTTTCCTTCAATGCTTTGATTACACCATCTACCGAAATACTCTCCTTGGCAGATCTACCGTGTAGCATGGTCGTGATCAAAGGCTCGTACGAATCCGGCAGTGAATATATCAGGTTGAAAGATTTATCTTCCTCGCATACATCTGCGTTGATCGCCTTAAGTTCAGATAATACCTTATTGAACTCTGTAATGTGGTCTTGGAGATCGGTACCTTCCTTCATAGATAAACGGAAAAACTTCCTCTTCCAATACATCCGATCTAATAACGACAAACCGGAGCTATGAGTTTTTCCCACAAACTCGTCGCGTCAGATTCTTCAAGAAATCTGCACTTGACCTCGTCCGCCAAGAATAGTCAGATCAGATTTATGGCACTTTCACGAATATCTTTCCAAACGTCATCCTTCATATCAGTTGGCTTTTCCTTCTTCTTAACTGCTGACTGCAACCGTTCTTGAACAAGAACATTGCACATGTCAGTCTTCCAAAGATTAAAATTGATCTTACCATCGAACTGCTTGATCTTCAAAATACTGTGGCCTATCATCTTAACCAAGGGACTCGTCAAACTGAAGCTCTGATACCAGTTGTTGGGATTGGGGTGTCAACAAACGCCCTCTGGTCGCAGCGGAACTAATTATAGCAATGAGGAAGTCAAAGTAGACGAGGCGAATAAATTGAGCAAGCAAGTAGATCCACCAAACTAACACAAACACAATAACGATGACTTATCCTGGTTAGCTTTTGCTTAATTCGGAAGGAAATATAGGGAGATCTGATATTCAACTAGAAGAGATTACAAGGAGTTATTGATTCACTTGACACAAGGAATTAAACTCACCCACCAAGAACTATCTCTCTCTCGAGCCTCTCTTTGCAATGGAGAAAAGAATCTATGAAGTACTCCCTCTCATATTGGAGGAGTTTACAATATATATAGAAAAATAGAGAGAAACCAAGGTCTAATCTTGATCCTCAGTCGTCCGATAAAACCTGGAAAAGAAGTAGCTGAATAGGAGCCGCACGATCTGACTTGGAGTTGAAGATTGGGATGAACCGACCTAACAAATCGAAGCCCAAAAATGAGCACAGCGCCGTGGGCGGTCGACCGTCCAACAAGACCGGTCGACCGTACCACTCTCTGACATTCCCTGTACTACGAGCGGTCGGGGGTGCGGTCGGGGGGTGCGGTCGACTGTCACTAAGACCGGTCGACCGCAACTATCCTGCACCTGCTGCTGCTGTTTCTCCTTCTACTCACTTCGACGCTTCGACCTCCATTCTTCATCTTACCTTCTTCTAATTTGTTCGACCTCCGTTCTTCATCTTACCTTCTTCTAATTTGAACAACGAGTATTCAAGACACAATCCTAATAGAACTTAACCAATTTGAAAGGAATCATGCATGGTCCTAGACCCCGTAACAGGACTGTTAGAAACCCCGACTCATTGTTAGAAATAAAGCCTGACTTGTCGCACAGGGTTATAACCAACAAGAAGGGGTTGATTTTGATGAAATATTTGCTCCGGTTGCACGACTTGAAGTCATTCGTATTTTACTTGCTTTTGCATCATACATGGATTTCAAAAATGCTTTTCTAAATGGATATATTTCTAAAGAAGTTTATGTTGAATAACCACCAGGGTTCGCTGACCTGACACACAAAAACCATGTATTTCATTTTGATAAACCTTTATACGGTTTGAAGCAAGCACCTAGAGAATGGTATGAGTGACTAAAGTCGTTTCTGATTCACATAGGGTTCGCAAAAGGGAAAGTATACACTACACTTTTTATCAAGCACCATTATAACGATATTTTGATCATTCAAATCTATGTCGATGATATTATTTTTGGGTCTACCAATGGAAATATGTGCAAATGCAGGATGAGTTTGAAATGAGCAAGATGGGCGAGTAGAACTATTTTCATGGCCTTCAAGTACAACAAATAAAAGATGAAATCTTCATAAATCAATTGAAACATGCCAAATATTTAGTCAAGAAATTCGGATTGGAAGTGCAAAAGCTTACAAAACGCCCATGGCAACTACCACAAAACTGTCAAAGGTTAAAAAATGGTAAAAGTGTTGATATTTCTATCTATCATGGTATGATAGGTCGTTTACTTTATATTACTGCATCTCATCCTGACATTATATATAGTGGTTGTCTATGTACACATTTCCAATCGTGTCCCAAAGAATCACATTTAGTTGTCGTTAAATGTATTATTCGATACCTTAAAGGTACTCCAAATGTGGGCCTTTTGTACCGGAAAAACAGATTTTTTTCTCTTGTAAGATACTCAGATGCAGATTATGTTGGAAGTTTGACCGACCGAAAAAGTACAAGGGGAACATGTCATTTCTTGGAAATTACCTAGTATCATGAGCCTCAAAGAAGCAAGACTCTATCATGTTATCTGCTGCCAAAAGCCGAATACATAGCTAAAGGATCATGCTGTGCACATGTATTATGAATGAAACACGCGTTGGAGGACTATACGGTGTTTCTCGATCATATTCCAGTTAAGTGTGATAATACTAGTACTGTTCATATAACCTAGAATTTGGATCAACATAGTCACACAAAGCATATAGAAATTCGTTATCATTTTATTAAAGATCATTTCATTAAGGGAGACATTGTACTTGAACATGTTCCAACCGATTTGCAACTAGCAGATATTTTTACAAAACCACTAGCTGATATTTTTACAAAATGTCTGGGGAATTGAATGTTATTGACATTTTTGCTTGGTTAATTGCAATTTTTTGGGATTTTTTTGTGTTCTTTCATTGGTCCTATTTATCCCTTGCGTTTTTTTATATATTGGGCGGTCCATTGTTCTTGATGCTGTGTATTTTTCTTTTTCTTTTTTCAATTATTTTCTATTATCTCTTCTCGCTATGACGTATGGGGCTTGGACTTTTTCTATATTGGGCGGTCCACTGTTCTTGATACTGTGTATTTTTCTTTTTCTTTTTTCAATTATTTTCTATTATCTCTTCTCGCTATGACGTATGGGGCTTGGACTTACCTTTGTATACTATTCTTATCCTTTACAGCCCCCATCTCTCGAAACTAGCCTCCCATCCTCTTCAAACCCATCAAACTTCTCCAATCTCTCATCTCACCTTCTCAAATTTGTTGGGTCTGTTGAATTCTAACTGCGGAATAAACTCAACAACGATGACGAGATGCAAGAACTATAGAATCAAAACAAGAGGAAAGAACAAGCAAAAGCAACACATAAGAACACACAAGAATTTTTTGAGGTTCACCCAAACAATGGCTACTTCCCCGTACAAAGGCACTCTTGTGATTTCTACTAGAAATATGAAGATTAGGTTTACAAATCTCTCAAGAACTCACCACCAAGGTGTAGGGTTTCTCTTTATCTCCCTCTCTCTTAATGACGGCTGGTAGATCTCTATTTTCTTTTCACTTAACCCTAAAATCGTACACAATATAATATATATATAGGATTCCACAACTTTCCATCTCAGCCGCTCATCAATCAGCGTCGGGACGGTCGACCGCAACATCATGACGGTCGAACGGTCTTCTCCTTCGACTGCACGAGTTTCAACAGAGAGCAGGTCGGTCGACCGCGCGGTCGACCGATCACTCCTTCAAGATACAGGTTGAATCAGAGAGCGGGACGGTCGACCGGTCGTCTTGCCTGGGTGGGGTTGGGGGGTGCGGTCGACCGCGCGGCCGACCGCAACTCTGCTGTAGCCTCCAACTACTCTTGACCTCTTGCTCCCACTTTGACTCCCCTTCTCGTCTATTTTCTTCACCCCATTATTGTGTATTGGATCCACAAAATCCCAACAATCTCCCACTTGGAGACATATACACAAAGCCTCTAACTTGTTCTTCATTCTTTTATTGTCCCAGTCTAGGCCCGTGCCTTTACGAGTCTCCTCAACAATTAACCTAGAGACAATCCGATAGCGGTATAGCAACACTGATGTTTCCTACTATCCACCACCTTAGTGAGCATATCCGCCGGATTCTTAGTGCCAAGAATCTTAGTTAGCTTCAACCATTTCTTCTCAACCGCCCTTCTGATAAAATGCTACCTCATTTGAATGTGCCGAGTCCTAGAGTGATATGCCGAGTTTTTTGCCAAGAAAACTGCACTTTTACTGCCACACCATAGTTCACCTATGGGTCGCTTCCTGCCCAACTGTTTCATAAGCTCCGAAATCCACAACATGTCTTTCGTCGCTTCTGTAAGGGCCATATACTCTGACTCAGTGGTTGACTGTGCTATAACCTTTTGTAACTGCGAAACCCAACTAACAGCTGTTCCACCAACTGTAAATACATACCCTGTAGTACTTCTGCAACCATCACGATCGCCCAAAAAATCCGCATCCACATAACCATGTATATGTAAAGAATCTCCCCCAAAACAAAAAGAGTGATCTGAAGTACCTGCTAGATATCTAATCTACCTTACTGCATCCCAATGCTGTTTACCTGGATTCTTCATGTAACGGATGACAACTCCCACTGCTTGTGCGATGTCTGGTCTTGTAGACACCATCGCATACATCAAACTCCCAATGGCTGAGGCATAAGGAATAGCAGCCATTTCCTCCATGTCTACCTCTATTTTACGCCACAAGTCCATTGATAACTTAAAGTGAGCAGCCAAGGGACAAGTGACTGGCCTCGCGCTGTACATATTGAATCTCTTCAACACCTTCTTCACATAGTCCGCTTGTGATAACCAAAGCTTCTTGCTACTTCTGTCTCAACTGATCTTCATGCCGAGGATTTGCTTTGCTTCACCCAAGTCCTTCATTGAAAACTTCGAAGCTAGAGCCTTTTTCACTTCCTTGATCTTCTCCATACATGAACCTGCTAACAGCATATCGTCCAAGGTAACTATATCATTGTCCTCATATCTACGAATACACACAATGATCCGTTTCGCATCTATCGAAACCTTTCCCTCTCATGAAGCAATATGTAATATCCCGGACGACTAGATGATCTAAATATATAGATAAACTAGATACAAATTAAAACCTCGCAAGTGTACGAATCGTTTATAGAAGCGTAGTGACAAGCAAGGATCGATCCCACAGAGATTGTAGAAATTAACTTACTAACCAATAAAACAGAAATCTTAAAGTGTTGACAGATTTAAGAAACTAGATCTAGTAGTTCTGAATCACAAATACCTTCTGTCCTTCATAAAACTCCTTCCTTGCTAACTGTTTATCATGGTACATCTTGGTCTTTTCTTTGTACAATTTTGTATTTTCATATGCGTCGTGCCTCAATTCTTCAAGCTTGTTCAATTGCAATCTTCTTTTGTCTTTTGTCACCTGCTTGTTTCATATCAAAATTGAACCTTTTAATGGCCCAATAAGCTTTGTGTTCCAACTCCACTGGCAGATGACAGGCTTTTCCAAAAACCAGACGGTATGGTGACATGCCGATGGGTGTCTTGTATGCGGTTCTGTAGGCCCATAATGCATCATTCAAGCGTAGTGACCAATCCCTTCTACTTGTATTTACTGTCTTTTCCAGAATGTTCTTGATCTCTCTGTTGCTAATCTCCACTTGCCCACTGGTTTGAGGGTGATATGGAGTACCCACTCTATGTGTAATCCCATATTTCTTCATCAAAGAAGCAAATGGAAAATTATTGAAGTGGCTACCTCCATCACTAATTATTGCTCGTGGTGTACCGAACCTGGTGAAGATGTTTTCCTGCAAAAACTTGACAACAACTTTGTGATCATTAGTTTTTGAGGGGACAGCCTCGACCCATTTAGACACATAATCCACTCCCACAAGAATATATAAATAACCAAATGAGTTAGGAAAGGGACCCATGAAGTCGATTCCCCAAACATCAAAAAGCTCTATTACTTGGATGTTTTACAGTGACATTTGATTTCTAGAAGAGATGTTGCCTGTCCTTTGGCATTTGTCACAAGTCCTGCAAAAAGAAAAAGCATCTTTGAATACATTAGGCCAATAAAAACCAGATTGTAATACCTTAAGTGCTGTTCTTTTCGGTCCAAAGTGTCCTCCACATGCATATTGGTGGCAATGTTGTAGAATATTCATTTGCTCTTCTTCTGCCACACATCTTCTTATAATTTGATCAGGACAGAATTTGAACAAATAAGGATCATCCCAATAATAGTGCTTGCACATGCCCACCAGTCTCCTTCTTTCTTGACTTGTCATACCTGGAGGGAAAACATGAGCAATGAGATAATTTACAATATCTGCAAACTATGGAAGTTGTATATTTATTTCAAATAAATTTTCATCTGGAAAATTTTCATCCAGTGAGGGCACAATTCTTTCTTCCTCATGCAGTAATCTGGACAAGTGATCTGCCACAACATTGTCACTTCCTTTCTTGTCTCTAATCTCAAGGTCGAATTCTTGAAGCAACAGCACCCATCTGATCAACCTAGGCTTAGCATCCTTTTTAGCAAACAAATATCTCAAAGCAGCATGGTTAGTGAAAACAATGACTTTAGATCCAATCAAATATGATCTAAACTTCTCTACAGCAAAAATGATAGCTAACATTTCTTTTTCAGTAGTGGAATAATTAAGCTGTGCATCATTTAAAGTTCGAGAAGCATAGTAAATAGCATGGGGTGCCTTATTGATTCTCTGACCTGAAACAGCTCCCAAAGCATAATCACTTGCATCACACATAAGCTCGAAAGGATGGTTCCAATCTGGTGCCATGATAATAGGTGCAGAAATGAGAAGATTTTTCAGTGTAATGAAAGCATTTGTGCACTCTTCTGTCCATGCAAACTCAACATTTTTAGCCAACAATTCACAAAGGAGTCTGGAGATTTTGGAGAAATCTTTTATAAATCTTCTATAGAACCCTGCATGTCCATGAAAACTCCTTACACCCTTGACTGTAGTAGGAGGGGTAGTTTTGATATGATGTCAATTTTTGCCTTGTCCACCTCTATGCCCCTTTTTGATACCACATGTCCCAAGACAATACCTTGTTATACCATAAAATGACACTTTTCCCAATTCAACACTAAATTGCATTCTTCACATCTCTTAAGTACAAGCTGCAAATGGTTAAGGCATTCATCAAAACAAGATCCAAAAACACTAAAATCATCCATAAATACCTCGATGAACTTTTCCACCATGTCTGAAAATATACTCATCATGCATCTCTGGAATGTAGTTGGTGCGTTGCACAATCCAAATGGCATCCTCCTGTATGCAAAAGTACCAAAAGGGCATGTAAAAGTGGGCTTTTCTTGATCTTCTGGAGCAATAGCAATTTGATTATAGCCACTATAACCATCTAAAAAACAATAATGACTATATCCTGCTAATCTTTCTAACATTTGATCAATAAAAGGAAGAGAGAAGTGATCTTTCCTGGTTTCGTTATTCAGCTTCCTGTAGTCAATGCATACCCTCCATCCTGTGGTCAT
Organism: Hemerocallis citrina; assembly: GCA_017893485.1. Taxonomy (NCBI): domain Eukaryota; kingdom Viridiplantae; phylum Streptophyta; class Magnoliopsida; order Asparagales; family Asphodelaceae; genus Hemerocallis; species Hemerocallis citrina. Next base: position 40,066,761 of record CM030359.1, read on the forward strand.
TCTTGTAGGGATAAGCTCATTCTCCTCATTCTTCACCACTGTGACTCCACTTTTCTTAGGCACTACATGTATAGGGCTCACCCATTTGCTATCTGAGATAGGGTAGATGATGCCAACATCTAGTAGCTTCAAGGCCTCTGTTCTTACCACTTCCTTCATGTGTGGATTAAGCCTTCTCTGTGCTTCCCTGCTAGGTTTTGCATTGTCTTCAAGAAGTATTTTATGCATGCATTTGGATGGACTTATTCCCTTGATGTCTGCAATGGTCCATCCTATTGCACCCTTGTGTTCTCGCAGTACCCTTAGCAGCTTATTTTCTTCTTGTGCACTCAAATTTGCAGCAACTATCACTGGTAGCGTCTGGTTCTCACCCAAATATGCGTGCTTCAGATGTTCAGGCAGCGACTTTAGCTCCACGTCTGGTGTCCTGGTAACAGTCGACTGGTCACAAGACCAGTCGACTGAATATGATTTTGGAGTTTCAAGATAATGTACTGTCTCTGCAATCCTCCAGTCATCGTATTCCTATTCAACATGAGACAATGTTAGAGATTGTGTAATTGCGGCTTGTAGTGGTTCAATGCTATGTACCTGAAACGTTTGATCAATAATCTCCTGTACCACATTAATATTATAACATTCATGATCATCATGTGGTAATTTCAGTGCATCAAACATATTAAATTCAATATTTTCTCCATTTATTTTCATACTTATAGTACCCTTTTTAACACAAATTTTTATATCAGCCGTACTCATAAAGGGCCTACCTAAAATGATCGGTAAAGAAGATGGCATTGAAGAGTCCTCCATATCCAACACAACAAAATCTGCAGGCAAAATGAAATCATTTACCTGAACTAGGACATCTTCCAAAATACCTCTAGGTCTTTTGATGCTGCGATCAGCCAACTGCAAAGTGATGGATGTTGGTTTGAGTTCCCCCAACCCTAGCTTTTCATAAACAGAGTAAGGAAGAAGATTGATGCTTGCCCCCAAGTCTAGCAGTGCCTTTTCAAAAAAATGCTCACCAACCCTGCAAGGAATGGTAAAACTACCTGGGTCCTTCAGTTTAGGAGGTAATTTCCTTAACAAAACGGCGCTCACTTCCTCTGTCAAAGCCACATCCTCCCTAACCTGAAATGTTCTTTTGTGAGTACAACATTCTTTCAAAAATTTGGCATAAGAAGGAATTTGTTTAATAGGATCAAGTAGGGGGATATTAATTTCTACCTTCCTGAGAGTTTCAAAGATATCAAATAAATGTTGTTCTTTCTTTTGCTTGACTAACCTTTGAGGGAATGGTGGCAAAATTGTCCTTTCTTTTTCACTTACCTTGTTAGATCCCAAAGCTTTTGATGGTTGTGTGTCTGATTCGTCTACGTGTGTTCCAACCTTGCTGTCAATTATCTTACCATTTCTTAGGGTTGTTACTGATTTGAGCTGTTCTTGGCCTCTAGGGTTTGGTATAGTTTGTGATGGGAGTTCTCCTGCCTTTCTTTCACTCAACTCCTTCGCGATTTGACCGATTTGGATTTCCAATTTCTGAATTGCCTGCCCTTGTTGGTTGCTTGTTTGATGTTGTTGTTGGAGCAATTGAAGAATGGTGGATTTAAAATCCAACTTCTTCTGTTCTTGACTTGGTTGATCATACCCACTTCCCATCTGGAAGTTTCGTGCATGTCCTTGTGAAGATTGAGTGCCTTGATTGTTGCTCCATGAGAAATTTGGATGATTCCTCCACCCTGGGTTGTATGTGTTCGAGAAGGGGTTGTTCTGTGGTGGAAACACTCCTTGTCCCACATAGTTTGCATGCTCCTGATCTGTGAAAGAAGACATGGGACACGTATCAGTCGTATGATCAAAATGAGAACAAATTGCACAAATTTCTTTTGTTTGATTTTTTACACCGCCCATTGTCGTCATTGCATTAACAAGCATATCAATTTTTTTGTTCATGTTTACCATTTCTAATTGTATGTTATTACAACCATAAATTTCGTAAACTCCCTGTTTTTTAGAAATGCCTCTTCCCCTTGTTGAGAATTACTGTGAGTTCTCGCTGAGTTCTTCAAATAATTCGATGGCCTCCTCACCACTTTTCCTCATCAAGATCCCGTTGCAAGCTGAATCCACAATTGCCTTGTTAGTATCATTTAAACCCTCATAAAATGCTTGTACCTGATCATCCTTAGGCATGTTGTGCGTAGGACACTTGAGAAGCTTGTTCTTGAAATCCTTCCATGCTTCGAAGAATAAATCTCCATCTTTTTGTTGGAAGAGTTGAATCTCCCTTTTTAGTTGTTTGGTTTTCTGGGCTGGAAAGAATTCATTCAAGAATTTTGTTGCCAATTGCTCCCATGAATTAATTGATCCTGGTTCCAAAGAATTATACCACAATTTAGCATTAAGTTTTAGAGAGAATGGAAACAAGATTAACCTGATTTGTTCAGGGGTAAGCCCTTGGACGCTTTGTGTTCTGCAAAGATCAAAGAAGTCTTGCAGATGGAGGTGAGGCTCCTCGTCTGGTTTGCCACTAAAGTGGGGAACCATGCTAAGTAATTGGGGAGATAGATGCATATTCCCTGTGACATTAGGTTGATAAGCAATGCAGGAAGGTTGCTCGATATTCTTAGGCGTGAATTTGTCCTGCATTGGTACTCGATTTGGTACTTCCTCAGCCATTGCTGCTTGTGAATTGGATCTCTGTGCAGTCGACTTGTTCCGTGCACCAGTCGACTGGTTTGTTGCAGACAGCCGCCCTAGTTTATGCAATGTGCGTTCTGTTTCCGTGTCAATAGGTAGTAACTCTGGACGAAGTGATCGTCTCCCGTGCATTCACCAAAATCCTGTAACCTAAAAGAAAAATATTTATCAATAAAAGAAAAGAAAAATGAAAACTATTTTACTGATTTGTAAGTTAAAATACTAAACAATCCCCGACAACGGCACCAAAAACTTGTTGTGCAATCTAGACGATCTAAATAAATAGATAAACTAGACACAAATTAAAACCTCGCAAGTGTACGAATCGTTTATAGAAGCGTAGTGACAAGCAAGGGTCGATCCCACAGAGATTGTAGAAATTAACTTACTAACCAATAAAACAGAGATAAGAATCTTAAAGTGTTGCTCTAAAAGAAATGACTAGATCGAGTAGTTCTGAATCACAAATGTCTATTAAGTAGTTGGGCTTTGATTTCCACCTATAGTCAGTAATGCTAAGTCACCTTCTTCACTACTCTAATTACTCATGTTCGTTCCTTTAAGGGCATGGTATCTACTCCTTAAAGTTATTGTTTTCCTAAGCCAAGAATTAGGTATGGTATCTACTCTAATTCGTTTCTTTCCTTAAGTATTTAGCATGGTATCTACTAAGTTGCACTTAAAGAAAACATAAGAACAATGGAAACGAACAAACACTCGAAGTTCTAGAAATTGGTATCAGATCTAGATCCTTCAAGTTGATTAAACCAAGAACCCCTAAAGATTCCTGTGTTACAATTATGAGCACAAGATATGGGTCATCTCTATACTCATATAACAGAGTCAATTTTATACTAAGCAAACCTGATAACATCAGGTTCTTCATGTCAGTCGACTTGCTGTCACTCTCAGTCGACTGCCCTAAGAACTTCTGAACAAGTTTGATTCATATTATAAATTGTTATCAATACAATCAGGCTTAATCAATAAATAATAGAGTAGCATTCAGAAGAATATAGCATTACATAACTACGGTTTCAATCTACCCAACTATGAAATTAGTTCCACATAATAAAACTTTTATTGACTAACAGTTTCGAATACATGATGAAAATAAAAAAAACTAGAAAGAGAAGAAATAAACTGATGATGTCGGCCTGAGAAGTCGACTTGCTGTCACTAAGTCGACTGGCTCGTTCCCTTCAGTGTACTTGATCTCCTTCTTTCTTCGATGCTGAGAGAACAATGCCTGTGGTTGATGATTGATGATCCAGAGATTCGGTGATACCCTCAACTTCTTATTCCCAGCTTTCTTATACTTCTTTTGCCCACGTCTGCAGATTGCAATCCTATCTTTTTACACCTGGGTTTGGATAATTTAATCTTGCTTCGGATTTGGATGAGGATGCATCTTCATCTGTTCTTATCTTCATACTCGGCTGAATACTAGTCGACTGGTTTGGGAGTAAGTCGACTGTGTCGAGACATCTGTAGATTCATGGTCACCAGTCAGCCGACTGTCTCTGGAGTAAGTCGACTGTGCCGAGCATCGTCAGCCTCTCTGTCTAGTCGCCTGTTGGAAACACCAGTCGACTTATGCCCTGTAGTTTCTGTGTATCATCCTCAAAATTCTGAATCTGCTTCGTTTTGCTGCTTTAGGCTATTTCCTATGGAAAAGAGAAATTAAGAGTAAAATACCACATATAGAGCATTTAAATGTCCAATTGCAGTAAGATTATTGCTCCTAAATGTGAATAATATTGGATTCATCAATATTATATTTTGATAATTATTATTTTTAAATTAAAATATTTTTAATTTGGAAATTACTTGGTTTTTCAAATAAAAAGGGCACCTGGACATATATACTAGTATGTATATACAGGTATTGTATCAGTTTTGTGCACTTGTGCAAAATCTTGAAAAATGTATTTTTGGAAAAAATATCGGGAAAATCCCGGGCAGATATAAAAAATTATTATTTTATTTTTATTTCCAGAATTGAAATATTTTTGGTGGACATCACCCGGTTTTGTTAATAAACATTATATATGTATATATATACTAGTCGGTATACGACTGTTTTGTATCAAATTGATACTGGAATCTTCCGAGTCAGTAATAAAATTATTTTATTTTATTTCTCAGAATTAAATTATTTTTGTACAGATTTGTTCGTTTTCAGTAATGAAAAATATCTGTATAATCAGATATACGTACGAAATCGAATTGTGTCGATTTCGGGCGTTTGAACAAATCATGTAGTATGTGATTTTGGGAAAATATATTTTATTTTTGATCCATCATGATGAGATGGAGGGATGAGATGGATTAGGGCTTGATTGCAAGATTTATGTGCAAATAAATCACTCAATTGTTAAGCCACAAGTGTACATGACACTTGGCTTCATTTCTCACCACAAAAATTCACCCATTTCCTTATAAAACACCCCCAAACTCCCCCTTTCCATTTTTGGCTGGCCCCAAACTTCCCCTAGGGCTATAACCCTTCCATTTGGTGTTTCCCCATCTCCAATCTCAAATCTCATCTCATTTTTCTACTGGGTCTTCTACTTCTACCTAGGTTTTGTTTTAGAAAATATTGAGAAGAAAAGAAAGGAAAAGAAAGAGGGAATCAAAAGAAAAAAAAAAGAGTTTTTCATGGGTTCATTTCTTCATGGTGGAGTTCTTAAGGTACAAGAACAAGGAGCAAAGAGGAGGAAGCAAGCTAGTCCTTCCAACCAAGTTTAAGGTGAGGTTTTCTCATACTCATGGTTTTTTTAGCTATTTTAGGGTTTTGTTTTGTGGTATGATGTTGTATCGAGTTCATTTCATGTGAAAATGGACTAGATATAAGAGCATGTAAAAGTTGTAGTGGTAGAACACAAAATAGGAGCATAAAGATTTGGTTTTTTCGGTTGTAGGGTTGATTTTGTTTACATGTGTTAAAAGTAAAATCTTGACCTGAAATTTATGTGGGAGGTTATCTTATGTGTTGTTACCATGCTGGAATTTTTGGGGATTTTTTGGAGCTATTTTGATAGGTGAAACAAGCCGTTTTCCCAAAACAGCAAAATTTGAGCCAAAACAGGGACTCACTGTTTTGGGGATTGTGTCGCAATATGTTCGGGGGGCTGGAAATTGGTCTTGCTTATGGAATTTGAAGTAGAGACCAACTAGAGAGTTGTATTAGACATCTTCCCCTTTCCGAGTTGACCTTTTGGGTTAAATTTCGATAAGAGACACAAAAGTTATGAGCATTACAAAAACAATAACTAGCTGTTTGGCTGAACATTGCTGTTTTGGTTGCTTGATACTTTTGAGTGTCTTACTTGAGGAATTTGAGGTTCGGACCAAATAGGGAGTTGTAGTAGACACTCTCCCCTTTCCGAATTTATCTCTCGGTTAAAGTCTGATAAGCGGAGTAGAAGTTACGGGCTTTGAAAGTTTTCAACTGGCTGTGTATTTCGGCAGGTTGAAATTGTGTCTGTTTGACTTCCTTGTAGTTTTAGAGTATTTTACTGGTTGAATCTGAGGTTCGGACCAACTAGGGAGTTGTAGTAGACATTCTCCCCTTTCCGAATTGACCTCTCGGGTTAAATTCCAATAAGCGGAATAGGAGTTATGGTCTTGGGAAAATATAGTAACTAGTTGTTTGACAGGTTGCTTGCTGTTGTGTTTGTTTGTCATTTTTGAGGGTTTTACTGGTTGAATTTGAGGTTCGGACAAACTAGGCCCCTTTCCGAATTGACCTATCTGGTTAAATTCAGATAAGCAAAGTAGGAGTTATGTCATTTGTAAAGTACAACAACTGGCTGTCTTGACTGGATTCTTGCTGTTTTGCTTCTTTGTTGTTTTTGAGTAACTTAATGGTTGAATCTGAAGTTCGGACCAACTAAGGAGTTGTAGTAGAGAATCTCTCCTTTCCGAATTGACCTCTCGGGTTAAATTTCGATAAGCGGAGTAGAAGTTATGGTCTTGGAAAAATACAGCAACTAGCCGTTTGACAGGATGCTTGCTGTTTTGCTTCTTTGAGGTTTTAGAGTGTCTTCCTTGTAGAATCTGAGGTTCGGACCAACTAGAGAGTTGTATTAGACATCTTCCCCTTTACTAATTGGGTTTTCGGACCAGATTCCGATAAGCGGAGTAGGAGTTATGGTATTTGGAAGATGCAGCAGCCAGCTTTGAGCTGAGTGTGCTTGCTGTTTGACTTCTTTGGTGGTTTAGAGTATCCTACCTGTAGAATCTGAGGTTCGGGCCAACTAGAGAGTTGTAGTAGACATCTTCCCCTTTCCGAATTGGCTTCTTGGGGTTAAATTCCGATAAGCAGAGTAGAAGTTATAGGCTCTCAAAGTTTCAGCTTTTCTGGGTTAAGTCTGCTGTTTTTGGTTACCGTTTGTGTATGTTCGACGGGTAGGAATTTGGATTTCATTATGGAATCTAAGCAACTGGTCAACTGGAAAGTTTTAATAGATATTCCCACCTTTTCAAATTGTCCAGTTTTGTTAGATTCCGATAAGTGGAGCAAAAGTTACAAGCTACGGAAGTTTTGATTTTTTGTTGAAAATCGGTAGTTTGGTAACTGTTTGCGTATGTTCGATGGGTAGGAATTTGGATTTCCTTATGGAATCTGAGCAACTGGTCAACTGGGATGTTTTAGTAGATGTTCCCACCTTTTTCAAATTGTCCGGTTTTGTTAGATTCCGATAAGTGGAGCAAAAATTACAAGCTACGGAAGTTTCGACTTTTTGTTAAAAATCGGTAGTTTGGTAACTGTTTACGTATGTTCGACGGGTAGGAATTTGGATTTCCTTATGGAATCCGAGCAACTGGTAAACTGGAAAGTTTTAGTAGATGTTCCCACATTTTCAAATTGTCCAATTTTGTTAGATTTCGATAAGTGAAGCAAAAGTTACAAGCTACGGAAGTTTCGACTTTTTCTTGAAAATTGGCAGTTTGGTTAACTGTTTGCGTATGTTCGATGGGTAGGAATTTGGATTTCCTTGCAGAATCTGAGCAACTGGTCAACTGGGAAGTTTTAGTAGATATTCCCACTTTTTCAAATTGTCCAGTTTTGTTAGATTCCGACTAGTGGAGCAAAAGTTACCAACTTGCGAAGTTTCAACTTTTTATTGAAAATCTGCAGTTGGGTTAAACTGTTTGCATGTGTTTGATGGACCTGATTTTGGACTCCTTAAAGAATCTAAAATAATGTTCCACTAGAGAGTTGTGGTAGATGTTCTTACTTTTCTAAAAAGTAAATTTCTGTCGAATTCCGACAAGCACATCACTGGTTGCTTCTAGGATGTCGGAAGGTTTTTATGTCGCTTTTGGGCTTCTCATTGGTAGAATGCATATTTTAGATTGTTTGTAGATTCTTTTGTTGCTTCTAATTATAGAAGATCAAGTTTGGCTAGAAGCACGTTTGGTTGTTTCTAGGTTGATTATCTGTATGGTTATTTTTATGTGTGGTTTTGCTCATACACCGCTCGACTGGCCCGTATGTAGCTGTGGTCTCATACGTAGCTTATTTGGCTCGTATGTATGTTGTTGTCTCATATGCGGCTCGACTGGCCTGTATGCAACTATTGGCCTCATACGTAGCTTATTTGGCTCGTATGTATGTTGTGTCTCATACGCAGCTCGCCTGGCTTGTATATAGTTATTGGTCCCATACGTAGCTTGTTTAGCTCGTATGTGTTTTTGGTTACTCGTATGTAGCTTCTTAGCTAATACACAGTTTATTGTGCTTATCTAGGGTGATATCATTTCCCTAGGGTTATCGACCATCAAGACGTGTGTTTACCGTACTCCTAAGGGACTATGGACGAGTCACTCCTTGTGTACCGTCGGATCTTAACCGATGTCGGTTAATCGCGGACCGGAGTATGATGAAATCCAAGTTTAGGGTAGTAGCATGCGAATACGTTTGTATTGCCGAGGTCTTGGATTAATAGGCCATGAACCAGATCCTTATGGATTCTGGTAAGTCTAGGTTGAGCAGCCTAGTAGAGTTATCCTGCGAAGTCTAACTTAAGACCTAGCATGTTGTGTTTATACCGCTGTCATCCCTAGGTTTGTTCAGGGTTAGTGATATCATTAGGGTAGTAACTTATGGCTATTACTACTTAACCTTTACTTATTATCATTTTTCGCCGAAGGGAAAGAGTTGGTGTTAAGGGTGATACCTTATGATCCAACCTGTCCTATAGGCCGGCACTAGGCAGTGTTATTAGGTTGTACCCTTCTTGTCAAAGGGATACGGTCTGTGCATTCTCACTAGTTGGGAGCACGGGATCCGTATCTCGTATGTTAATTTCTGAAGTGCCATGATAAGGCGGGAGCGATTCCTGTCGGAGCTAGGGGGATGGACCCCCGGAACTCCGTCTTGTCTTATATCTAAGGGCATGAAGCCATAGACTATGGTATGGCTAGGGGTGCCACAGGGGATGCTTCTAGCTAACCTACTACAGAGACCCCAGGGGTGCACAGGGGATGCTTTGAGCTAACCTGCCGCAGAGACCCCAAGGATTCGTCAAAGATATTTGAGTGGGGTCGGGCAATAATGGCAAACATGGACACCACTATATGACTGCAGTAACAGTACTAGATCGTACCTGCAACCTCATCAGTCACGTTGTATCTTCAGAAAAAAGTTGAGTACAAGAGCAGAATTCATGGCGCGGGTTCAAATCCCTATATATGAAGAGACGGCTTGAAATGGGGCGTATGTAGTATGGGCTACATACTGTTCCGGAGACTTGCTTGCATTAGAATAAGAGCATCCTTGCATTGATAAGTTGTGCATTAGAGTCTAAGTCATAGCATACACTGACACATCAACTATATATACACGTTTCTCTTTTCATCAATTTGTTTGCTATAGTTGAGATTCGCTGCTAGTTATCAGCCTTAAAGCGTCAGTGAATACTGACGTCCCCACTTCAATAGGTACTGGATTGCAGAAGTACAGGTATTGGATTACAGAAGTATATGTACAGGTTTTAGGAGTACAGGTATAGGTTTCTGGAGTAATCAAGGCAAGAGAAGCAAGGAGTCAATTTCATTTTAAGTTTTCGCTGTAATATATATTGTAATTTCATTTGTAACAATTATTGTAATTTATTCTTTGTTGTAATTTATTTATTGTTGGAAAGCATCCAAGTGAAATACCAAGTGTTGTTCTTTATTCATTATACTCTGATGGAATATGTTGAAAGTTGTAACACTTGAGATTGTAAAGGTATTATTATAACACTGTTGTAATGCATTGCAATTTTGTAACATTCGGTTTTGTAATATATTTGTGTTGAATAAAAAGTTTAAATTTTCCTATTTTTCTGTGTATTGTGGCTAATTGAAGAAAAGATTCTGGCTTATGTCACAATTTTCCAGTGTACGGAAATCGGGGCGTTACATAATCAAACTTCGAGTACCATTGCCGTGGTGCTTGTTTGAACCTGTAAAGACTCTTCTTCAATCAACACACCATGTCTTCCTTTCCTTTAGCTTCAAAACCTGTGGGTTGTTTCATGTACAGCTCTTCTTCGACATCACCATGGAGAAACGATGTCTTCACATCCAACTGCTCTAAGTGCAAGTCTTCAACTGCCACAATACTAAGCAGAACCCTAATAGAAGCCATCTTCACAACCGGTGCAAAGATCTCACTATAATCAACACCTTCTATTTGAGAGAATCCTTTTACAACAAGCCTTGCCTTGTACCTCTTACTTCCATTTGCCTCATCTTTGACTCTGAAAACCCATTTGTTCATAAGAGTGCGCTTCCCTGTAGGTAACTTGGTCAACTCCCAAGTTTGGTTCTGTTACAAAGAGCTCATCTCGTCCTTCATGGCTAACTCCCACTGAATTTGAGCCTCATCCCTCAAAGCCTCCTCATGAGTCTCTGGCTCCCCCAAATCCGTGTACAGAATATGCTCGTGAACAACACTAGCTGATGGATCAAATATTCTGGTTGGCCTCCTCTCCCGTGTCGATCTCCTCAACGTGGGTACCGGGGTTCACCAATCGGTTCAGATTCTCCGAACTGTTCTGGCTGTACCTGTTCATCTTGGATAACCTGCTCATTCCTAATAGGTTCACCATGAGCCTCCTGTGCTACCTGTGGTACCTGTACCTACTGTTGCACTGTAGAGCCTCCACCACTAAGGCCACCTTCAGAATCTGAATCTGAGTCTAAGTCTGAACCCCAATCCAACTCTGAACTGGTTGTACTATCTTGACCTGTGTTCCTGTCCTTGTACAAAACCTCTTCATTGAACACTACATTCATGCTGCGAATGACTTTGTTATCCACAAAATCCCAAAGCCTGTAACCATACTCATCGCCACTGTAGCCAATGAAGACGCACCTCCTGGACTTAGAGTCCAACTTCTTTCTTTCTTCCCTGTCAATTAGTGCATATGCCATACAACCATAAACTTTCAAATGTAAATAATTAACAGTTTTACCTGACCATAGTTCTTCTGGAATGGCCCCATTAAGGGCACTAGACGGGCAACGGTTAATCAAGTACACTACTGTATCAACTGTAGTGGCCCAAAGATGGACCAGAAGACCCGCATGAAGTCTCATGCATCTTGCCTTTCGAGTATCGTGCGGTTCATCCTTTCTGCTACACCATTCTCCTGTGGAATCTTAGGAACTGTCTTGATTCCTCTGATACCTTTCTTTGCAAGATAGTTAAAAAACTCTTTGCTTGTGTACTTACCTCCGTTGTCTGACTTTATTGCTTTCACCTTGCAACCCGTCTCATTCTCAACCCTGGCCTTCCAAGCTTTGAATGCCTCAAAAACTTCCGATTTCTCGTGAATTGCATAAACCCAAACTTTCTTGTAGCATCATCGATGAATGTGACGAAGTATCTCTTACCACCATAAGAGAATTCCTGAGCTGGACCCCACACATCTGTATGTACCAACTCTAGCTTCGCAAGCTTCTTCTCACGCCCACCCAACTGAAAGCTAACTGTCTTCTGTTTGCCCATCACACAATTCTCACAAAAATCTATCTCAACCTTCTTCAGCCCCGGTAGAAGATCCCTAGAACAAAGATGCTTGACACCCTTTTCACCAAGGTGCCCCAACCTGACATGCCATAGAATTGAAGAAGAACTACTTGCTGATGCTGTAGCAATGATATCACCTGAATCACCTCCCCTGAGTAAGTACAACGTGTCACCACTCTTTCCTTTTGCCACCAACCTGGCACCTATAGTCACCTTCCATTCTCCATGCCCAAAAGTTGTCGTGAATCCTTCTTTATCTAGTTTGCTAGTCGAGATCAAGTTTTTCTTCAAGCTCGGAATATGTCTTGTATCATACAAGACCAATTGCCCACCATTGCGAGCCTTCACTCTCACAGTTCCTCTACCCACAACTGGACATATATTCCCATTACCAGCTAAAACTGTACCAAAATCACCTGTCCTGTAATCCTAAAAAACTTCTCTCATGTGGGTACAATGATAAGAAGCACCTGAGTCTATACACCAATCATCTTGCAAAATATTAAATTCAGCAGATAAACACAATTCATCTAGACGGGGTTCAATACATACCACATTGGCTACCTGTGACCCTGCTTGTGCTTTCTTATACTCCTTGCATTGGTCTCTCCTGTGTCCTGGCTTCTTGCAGTACCAACACTCGCCTTTGCGTTGTCCTGTTCTTGACTTGAACCTATAATTCCTGCTCTGTGACCTCCCTCTGTTGTTACTTTTACCATGGTTAGCGCGGTATTGTTAGGATATGACACTGAAGTCTCTCCATATCTTTTCCTCCTTGCATCCTCATTCATAATGCTGCTTATAACATCCTTTAGGGTTGTCGTATCAGTCATGGTTCTAGTAATAGTCTGCTCTACTGTGCCGTAATGTCGGGAAGACTGGATAGCAACAACAACGATTGTGCCCTCTCCTCAAACTTTAAACCCAACGATTCTATCTGATTGTAAACCATACAGAAATTGTTGATGTGCTCCGCAATCGAACCCCTTTCTGACAACTTCAAGTTAACCAACTTCTTTAGGTGTATGATCTGATTCGCTGCATTCGGCTTCTTAAACATGTCTGTCAATATCTCCATTGCCTCCTTTGCGGTTCTTGCCTTCTCAATATGAAATAGCGCCTTCCTGCTCAGGGACAACTGAATCTGTCCAAGTGCTTTATGATCCAATCTATTCCAGGCTACTAACGCAACTGGATCGACCTCCGCCCCTTCTAGCTTCACACCAAACAACAAATCATCTAGATCCTTCTGTTGGAGATACGCAATCATTTGAATCTTCCACATTGTGAAATCCATTCCATCGAACTCCTTGACTCTATTCTTGTCTCCCATCTCAATAAATACTACCAACCTGTAGCTCTGATACCACTTTGTTGAACTCTAACTGCGGAATAAACTCAACAACGATGACGAGATGCAAGAACTATAGAATCAAAACAAGAGAAGAAAGAACAAGTAAAAGCAACACACAAGAACACATAAGAATTTTTCGAGGTTCACACAAACAATGGCTACTTCTCCGCATAGAGGCACTCCTGCAATTTTCACTAGAAATATGAAGATTAGGTTTACAAATTTTTCAAGAACTCACCACCAAGGTATAGGGTTTCTTCTCTCTCTCTCTCTTTTTAATGATGGCTGGTAGATCTCTATTTTCTTAACCCTAAAATCGTACAAAATACAATAGATATAGGATTCCACAACTTTTCATCACAGCCGCTCATCAATCAGCGTCAGGATGGTCGACCGCAACATCATGACGGTCGACCGGTCTTCTCCTTCGACTGCACGAGTTCCAACAGAGAGCAGGTCGATCGACTGCGCGGTTGACTGGTCACTCCTTCAAGATACAGGTTGAATCAAAGAGCGGGATGGTCGACTGCGCGGTCGACCGGTCGTCTTTCCTGGGTGGGGTTGGGGGGTGCGATCGACTGCGTGGTCGACCGCAACTCTGCTGTAGCCTCCAACTACTCTTGACCTTTTGCTCCCACTTCGACTCTCCTTCTCGTCTATCTTCTTCAACCCATTATCGTGTATTGGATCCACAAAACCCCAACAGGGTCCTCTTGAAGGATTTTCAGGTTTTCTTATTTCAAATAACCTCCAACTCTCTGCGGTCCAATCACAATGCTTCCTCATCCTCTTTCGTTACTAAATCTTCCAAAGCTAAGGTACAACCTGCTTCTCTTGAGTTTGTTGTCATTGATGATATCGTGTTTAAAAACCAAACTAGTGCTGTCATGCCCGCTTCCCAAAATACGGAAATACAGGCACGCAACAAAGGCCCAGCGAATGATCTGCATCATTCATAAGCTATAATAGTCAACTCAACAATATGAAATATAGTCACAACCACTCATGCTATAAAGAAATAACATAAACAATGAATAACTGGAAAGATTCATGAAATAATCCACAATAATCCACAAATAATCCAACATTTGGGGGAGAATAAACTTCGGGTCAATGCTCGGGAATACAATGTATGAAACGACTATAATACTAGAAATAAATAACATGAACGAGGTAATAAAATTGGCTAAAATTTTGACTCCATTCCTTAGAAGATTTGCTAACCAAGTTCTATAGTTAAATCTCCTAGTGTACCAGCAAGCTCATCATCTAGAGTTTTGGGGGGGGAGGGGGGGGGGGGGAGGGGATGTCGGTTAGAGCAAGTTACGGACAACAAGTAACAACCAAAGAATCAATAAAACATGATACATCCAGGAATAATGAACTAGAACAATATCAGAGGTTAATAAACAATAGTTGATATTAAGATCAATAGTCTATAATCAATGGTGCAATGATCATTGACAATAATAAAAAATCAATGTCGATAACAACAACCATGATCAAAATGCAAGTGTCGATGCTCAATGTCAATCTTAAGTCTATCAATCTTTTATTAACCTATCTAATGCACACAATCATGCATCCCATACCACAGGTTTGGGTGCATACGATCAAGTGAACATTTAGACTATAATGGTGAATTCTGCAGGTCATGTACTTGACAACAATCATCAATAGTCAATAATTAATAATTCATAATCCATAACAATAATCAATAGAGAAACACGGGCCCCTTCTCCAAGTACAGTCTTCAATTTTGCTCACTATTAAGTCGACCCTTATTACCCCGGCTTGTTTCCATTTTATTATACTCAATTATAAACATTCAATTGGTACAATCGATAAGAACGGAGGTATCGAGGCATTGTCAAGAAGGTGTCAAGGCTATGCAATGCATGATATATTTAATTCCATTCATTAGATGCAAAATTAAAATATTTATACTTAATAACACGAAAATACAAATTCTGGACAACAAACAGTGCTGTACAAAAAGCTGACTTTCCCGTTGCCATGGGAAAGTAAATCATGTTCTGTTAGGGGTTTCAGAAACTAGACTCCCTACCGGTTTCAATGCATATTCACATAACATGTTTCAATTACAGCAGCTAGGTCCATTAGTCTGTTCTTTACAGGTTTTGAGTTCTGGCAGTTACCTAGGGTCAAGTTCTTGTATGCATAACGAGACTGAAAATACATCAATTAATCTTATAAAAATGTCAAATGACCCATAAGAGCATCTGTAGTCGTCGAATGTAAAAATATCCATATATGGATAAATGGAAATAAGAATCGCAGTTTTGCTGCACTCGTTTAAAGCTATATTTTAGCTATCTATATTAAAATAATAAGCAACGACACATGAAGTGCCGTCTGAGAAAAAAAAATAAAAAAAATAATAAATTTTGTGGGACGGCACTTGAAGTACCGTCGGAGCGCGAAAATTAAAAATAATTTATTTTATTGGAGGGACGGCACATGAAGTGCCGTCGGAGAAGGAAAAAAAAATGGAACCGAAAGCACGGACGGCACATGAAGTGCCGTCCAAGAGGTTAGTGGAATTTTTTTTGTCATTTTCCAATTATTCGGAAATTACAAAAACATTTCAGTAATTACAAAAAAATTACAAAAAATTACAAAAACATTTCAAAAATTGCAAAAAAAATTAAAATTTGCAAAAACATTTTCAAAAATTGCAAAAAAAAATTAAAAAATACAAAACCCTCCAGACGGCACTTCAGGTGCCGTCCGAGGATTTTGGGGAGCGGTGGGATTTTTTTAATTGAAAAAAAATTAAAAAATCAAAGGACGGCACATGAAGTGCCGTCCGAGGGATTTAGGGGATTCTTTAATAGAAAAAAATTATAAAAAATCCAGCGTCAAATATGGATAAAAGCTATATCCATTCTCAAATATGGCAATCGACTGTAGCAAATTATCGATAATATAGATATTTGGCAAACGAGTGCAGCGGTTTTTTTAGCCAAATATCCATATTATCGATATATAGCAAACGACTACAGATGCTCTAATCATGTCTAGCAGAATCCCGGTTAATTAAATGTCTTCATTCTACTGATAACATATTTCTTTGATTAGTAAATCATGTCGATATGTTCCTAAACAGAAATATGGAATTTAAAACCTAATAGTACTAAAAACAGGATAACTTGCACAGTACAAGTCGAATTTCAGATCCGTCAGAAGTTCCAAAAACTAGATTCGGAGGAATACAATTTTTTAATATATAAAGATCTAATTTTTTATTATCAAAAACTGGGTCATAAACTCACTACAAGATGGAATAAACGGCGGGGCAGCGGCTCAATATTTTCATTTGCAACAACCAAGATACAAAAATATGTACTCTTCTTATAGAATTTAATCCAGAATTTATATTCAATATTTCGAGTATATCCCTACTATTAACACGATGGAAGATTATCACTCCCATGATTTAAAATTTACTATTAACAATCATACCGTCATAATTCATACAATTGAAAACAGACTAGCATATATCTCTACATATGTTTGTGCGGTGCATGCAATAAAATAAGTGTTATGGATATGTCAAAATGAATAAGATGATATATGGCGATGAAATAACATGGTTTAGGGTTCAAATCAACGATGTGGCATGAAAAAAAAGCTATTATTTGGTTTCACCGATGAATTCGTAATAATTTCTTCGGAAAGGTAACAATCAATTGAGATACGATAAACGAAGTAATGAGCTACTTGTGGAGATTAAAAACATTTCTTGAACGGGAACGATAAATCGGTTCAAGAGAACTTGCCTTTTTTGACGATTATTTCGAGTATGAATGAACAATGGGAGTAAGAGAGTCCCGACGACTACAGCAAATGCAACGGCAATGGCAGCATGAGAACGACAGCAACAATGATCAGTGCAGCTGATGACGGTGTTTTGCAGCAAGCAGGGGCAGTGGTGGAGGGTTGCAGTCATTAGAGCAGCAACACAGAAATGGTGGCTTTAAAGTTCGGTGGTAAGGCGGGTGGTGCTCGGGGCTATAAGGCGTCCAGCTGTGCTGGAGGTTGCGGGGTGATGCTCAGCGGCACAGGCTGGTCGGGGATCGGATGCAAGTGGGGGGATGCTGTCGTCGATGGTTGGGGCAACAATGGAGGAAGGTGTCAGGGACTTATTGCTGCCTAGGGGGCGTGGTAACGCGAGGTCAGCAAGGTGGCAGCGACAACATGACAGCAGGCTCCTGGTGGTGCCGGGATGAAGTGCAACGAGGGGCAACACACGGATTGCTGATGGGTTCTCGGGGTGAGAACATCGTTGGCAGCTTTGGAGGGTGCTTCGTGATGGCGGTCGTTCAGCAAGGTGGCACCGAGGTAAGGTGGAAGAGGGGCTTGCAGTGGGGAAATTATGAGGAGAGGGAGCTCAGTGGTTGGGTGAGGAGGATGATGGGTTGATGGGTGGTCGGTGTGAAACAAAGGAGGAAGAAGGAGGAAAAGAAGAAGAGTAGGGGTAGGGGGTAGGTGGTTGAAGTGGATTAGATTAGGTTAATTAATTAGGGTTAGGGTTAATAGGGTATATGGGGGATTAAGTAGTATGGGCTTGTTTCGGGTTGGGCTTTGGATTAAATTAATGAGCTTCATGTTAATAAATAATAATAATAAAAGATAGATTAAGATCTATGGGCTTTCACAAATTAATTAACAATCAAGAAAGAATAATAATTATTATTATTATAGAACAAAAAATGATTTGAGTTTAGCACATTTATTAAAATAATCTAACAATAACAACATATTTGGTTTGGCTAAAACATAAATAATTAACCAAATAAGAAATATGACAAACTTATAGAACTGAATATGATCTGTATTACAATATAAAAATTATTTGAAAGTAGCCAAAAATACAATTAATGATTAGAAATGGACTTTAATAGGAGATCCAAAAATAAATTTAAAACAAAATGAATTTAAGAAAATGATTTTTTTTATAAAGAATCGAAACACAGAAAATACACAAAAAAATTTTACAATCGGAAAAATACAAATTGAAGATGGGTTAGGAGTCTGGGCTCCAACAAAATAATAGAATATTCAAATGAATGCAATTGGGTTCAAGAAAGTAGAAGAATTTATATGCGGGTTTGGGTTCAATCAAATAGGAGATGTACAAAAAAAAGAATTTAAACGAAAGAAAAGAATTTATAAGAAAATTGAAATACAAGAATACGAAGAAAACAAAAATGAAAACCAGTATAATCGGAAACGAGGTTACAAGTGCCGATCTAGATTTTGATTCCTTAGCCGACAAACATGTAGTTCCTAGTCGGGTAGTAAATCTTGATAAACTCGGGGGAAATTTCAAGGGCATGGTTATGATTCTTAAAGGCTTTGGGTAGGGAAACTATCTATCTACCAACAGTATTCACTCCGAGTTTGTTACTCATCAATTGTATGCCAACATGTAATTTGATTCTGACAAACTCTACATTAAGTCTATTTTCTTGGTAAACCCATCAAAATCACGACCTCTTATTTGAAACCTCGGTATTCTCTTCGTGAAGGTGAGTTTGATGCATAACATCTTGATTTTAACTCTCTTGAATAAAAATCGGTCATGATCGTAACACCATTCCTAGCATGATACTTAAGCCAAATGTCCGGTTCACCAAGAAACCTGAGCCTACCGACTTTACCGATGTTTCTCGTGTCCTAAAAAAATTTATCAATGCTAATATTTTGCTAAGGGAAATGACAAGACCGAAATTCATATTGATCAATCATTTGTTATCTTTCTTGTTCTTGGAGAGTATAACTTTGATCTACCCTCCTCTATTATCAAACTAAGATTGTCGCCCCCACTCACTTGTGACATTCCTTTTATCACTCTCATTTTCAATCTTTCTATTGATTCCGGAATTCCAATCGGCAAATACCCTCCTAGTATGCTAAATAAATCCATTACCCCATCTCAAATGCGTATTGGAGTGCCAACGACCGGAAGATCACTTAAAAAGAAACCCAATTTTTTTTTGCATGAGTCCCTCGATATTATCCATGAACATTTTGATCACATGGAGTTTCTCATGCACCAGTATTACCTTACACTCTCGATTATGTGGACAACGAAAGGGGGTTGGACACTGATTACTCATCCCCACTGAGCTAGTGATGATGAGAGTGGAAACGAAGGAAACAATGACGATGACGTGAGGGGAACGACGACAATGAAGAATAGTTCCCTTTTGGTGTGTTCTAAAAAGGGGGAGAAATCGGGGTGGCCTGAAAATTTTGTCAATTTTTTAACTATCTTTGATTTTAATTGGAATGTATATTATTGAAGCTTTATGACATTATGTGACCTGGATTGTAATTGAAGTTTATGTTGTTGGAGTTTTATCGTATTGCATTTGGTTGCTCTATTGATATCAACTTGATGAATTACATGTTCCTTTGATTAATATGAAATTTGTTTTGCTTAATTCATTTATTATAGTAGTGGTCTTGTGTATTTTCACCCCATCATCATATTGATTGTGTGTGCATGATTTGTCATATAGGATATATAATCTCATTCATGCACATTTTTATGCTTTTATGATTTATCTTATATTTACGAATTAAGGGGGAATATTGGATTAAGGGGAAACAATGAAACATTGCTTTAAATTTTTTAACATGTTCTGTCCACACCAAAAGGCGGAGATTGCTGATCCTATGTTTGGTGTATGAAATTTAAATAAATATAAAGATCTTCATAATCAAAGCAAAAAACTCAATAATGCACAAAATTGAAAAGAATCATGCAAATATGAAAGATTGCAAATATCCGAAAAGATTCGTCAAGAAGAAAGCTGCAATTGTTCCCCAAGAAACCAGAGCATCAGAGATGATTATTTAATGCTTTATATGTGAGGAATAATATGTAAACGATCTTTGACAAATGAAAAGTTATGGAAAAAATATAAAGTGGATTCACCAAAATATTCAATCTGGGAATGTTTGGTCAACTGCAAAAATTGCAGTAAACTGCACCTGACAGTACACTGTCAATTTCAATTGAAATTGGTGCAGTCGACTTTGGTATAGAGGAAATGACGGTCGACTACCCAAATTAGCAGTCACCCGCAATCTTCCGAAACTTACATTTGGTATTTCTTTTTACATTTGTTGAAATGAATAATTTCAAGCTCTTAAATAGAGCTAAATCCATTGAGTATTCTTCATTTCTTTTAACTCAATACTTCAGAACGTATCATTTCTTAAAGATCAAGAATAGCGCTTTTATTGCTTTCTTTGTCAAGACTACGATTATGCTTTTTCACTTTCTTTTCACTTCGATCGAGGCGGTTGACAGAGCTTATATTTAGAAGTCTTGTGGTTGTAATATGAATCTTGGCCTGAATACCAAGAACTCACTGTACGGGTTTGAGTATAGTGGAACGTATGCGGCGGAGAATTGCTGCAGGTAAGGGGGTAGTGGATTAAGCATTAGAGCCAAACCACTTAAATAGTTGTGTATTGCCTCACTACTGAGTTTGCTTTCTTTAACTCTATCTATTTACTTTTGGCATTCGTTTAAAACTTTTAATTTCCGCACAATGACCCAAGTCACCCCTTAGGTGATTTTCATGTAGGAGTATTATGCCACACGCCCTATAACCCTCCCATAGAAATTAGTTTTTGGTTTATCTTAAAACTATTGGCCACCCTTTCCCAAATAGACTAACTACGACACAATAAAAAAATGGGTGGTCAGCAGACTCTGCTGAACTCCCAGATCGTGTGCAAACCATGTCAACATGAATCTTACGACTGTTAAGATTTTTCTTAGTCAAAATTGTATCATTAAAATCAAACCATGGAAACACTTTGACCTTGTTCAGGACATTAGTCATCCACACCACGTCACTACATAAATTTCGTAAACCCCCATCATTAAGAAGTGTATACATAGACATCACCAAATAAATGCCCAATTTTTCCCACTTCCAAATTTGAGTTTCCTCGACATTGGACCATCTAATCCTAGTATCCTCCAAAAATCTAATCAGTTTATTTGACCATGTTCGAAATCTTTTCCCCTTTCCTTGTGTAAAATGAGACCCATTTTCCCCCTTCCAAACGTTTCCCACTAAAGGATCGGGTTCCCTTTAATGCTAATAAAGAAATTGAAATTTAGACGTTAAGGTCCAATCCTCCATATCAACTATCATTATAAAAACTAAGTTTCCCTTCACATACGTACAAGGAAAATTTCTATGGAACATATCCCCTAACTTCGCAATTTCCCCCCACATGTGACACCCCCGTTCTAACTGAGCTCGAAAATCGAACATTCTTCACGACTCTGTATTTCCGAGTCCCTCTCACCTGTATTCCATTTGGTTTAGCGTAGACATTCCACCACCATTTGGTGAGTAAAACTTTCTTCAAATCCTTTAAATTAATCAGCCCTAGCCCCTCAAATTCATTATTGCGACATACTCTCCCCCACCTGACATGCGAAATCCCTATATTACCTTATTTGTTTCCACCCTATAAAAATCTCTCCTAAATTTTTTTATTATTTTCCTTACTCAAGATGGAAGCTCATAAATGGACATCATGTATATAGGAAGGCTAGATAGAACCGAATTAATTAGAGTGATCCTCCCCTCGAGTGACAACTATATCCCTTTCCATCTTACTACCTATTCTAAAATTGTTCAATTAAATGATAGCAAATCTTCCATATGCAACTTCCCTGGCCTTAATGGAATTTCAGAGGAAATTCATTGAATTCACAGCCCATCACATTCGATAGAATCCTACCCTTACCCATCCCAAACCCCCTTAGAGGAATTAAATTGCTCTTATGAAAGTTCACTTTGAGACCAACCCAGTTTTCAAAGCAGTGTAAAATCCCCTTTATGATAAGTGCCTCCTAAATGGTTGCCCTACCAAAGACTAAGGTATCATCCACATGCAAAATACTCACTGCTTCCACCTCCACAATTCACAGTAAAAGGTTTTCCCTTTGACACTTATGGATCATCTTCGACAATCTTTGTTGGGATGGGGTGTCTACAAACACACCGATGGCGCAACGGAACTAAATAGAGGAATGAGGAAGTCAACGTAGATGAGACAAATCAATTGAGCAAGCAAGCAAACAGATCCACCAATCCAGCACAAACACAATGAGGATTTATCCCGGTTAGCTTTCGAGATTATAAGGAGTTAATGATTCACTCAATATAAGGAATTAAACTCACTCACTAAGAACTATCTTTCTCTCAAGTCTCTCTTTGCAATGGAGAAAATGATCTATGAAGTACTTCTCCCTCTCATATTGGAGAAATTACAATACATAGAAGAAGAATAGAGAGAACCCTAGGTTAATCTTGATTCTCAGTCGTCTGATATAACATGTAGAAGAAGTAACTGAATAGTAGCCATACGATCTGACTTGGAGCTGAAGATTGGGCTGAAACGACCTAACAAATTGAGGCATAAAAAGAACACAACGCCACGCACGGTGGACCGTCTAACAAGACCGGTAGACCGACGTTCTCTCGGCCAAAACCCTGTACAACTGTGGTCGGGTGTGCGGTCGATCGCTCCTCTTTGACTGCTGTTGTTGCTGTTTTCTCTTCTACTCTCTTCGACGCTTTGACCTCCGTGCTTCATCGTCTCTTCTTCTAATCTGAACTACGAGTATACAAAACATAATCCTAACAATCTCCACATTGGATTGCATACGAGTGCTATCACATGATGTGATTACTCATATCCAAACTCTACTAAACTCCACTTACAAATCAACGTCGAACAATAGTTTCTTCTACTAGTTGAACAAGTCTCTGCCCAATCTCACCGATCAGTATACCTCCTCAAGGGTACACCTCAGTAGGCGTTATCACAGAGTTGTCAACCTCCTTACAAACTCCACCTACATCGAGGAACTCTCCACCTCTCGACGATATTCAAACGTCTTGGTCTCGAATTGATGGTGCTAGTTGCGGCAGACTAGATGAACTTACGGGAATAGCCGAAAAAGAAGTAATGACACCTGTACAGGATTCCCCTAAGCTTGTTGAGATTGTTTTGGCTTGGCCCAACCACTCTCATACCTCTAGTCACCTTTCGATGACCTTGAAATACAGATAGAACTCCACCTTGAGCTGTGTACCTACAATCCTGTGCTTCAAAAATTCCGAAGGAAATCAGATTTTGTTTAAGTAGAGGAATATGCAAAACTTCCCTTAAAGTGAACATGTTTAGACCTGACATCTTCAACTCAACTCTCCCCTCACCTACTACTTCACAAATCTCCCCAGTTCTCATTCTCACACAATGCCCTGTAGTAGACTTATAAGTAGAAAAATAACTCCCTCTCAGAGCAAATATGAGAAGAAATCTCTGAGTCAAGAAAACAACTAGAATCCACTTCTAAAGAATTTGAAACAAGAAGACCTGAATCACCTGAATCACAAGAACTAACCACATATGCGGTAGATTTTTCATCCTTCGTGCTCTTCTAATTCTGCAATTTTCAACAGTCTTTCTTGATATGCTCTGGCCTCTTACATTATCGGCAACGGATCGAATCCTTTTGTACAACACTTTGTCTTCTACTTGAAGGACCATCCACTGCAAGATAACTTGGAGTAGAGATGATTTCTGAGTCTCCTTCCTAAGTTGATTTTCCTTCAATATTTTGATTACACCATCTACCAAAATACTCTCCTTGGCAGATGTACCTGTAGCATGCTATTGATCAAAAGCTTGTAAGAATCCAGTATTGAATATATTAAGTTGAAAGCTTTATCTTCCTCACTCACATCCACGTTTATGGCCTTGAGTTCCGATAGAACCTTGTTAAACTTTGTAATGTGGTCTTGGAGATCGATACCTTCCTTCATAGATAAATGGAATAACTTCCTCTTCCAATGCATCCAATCTAATAACGATGAACCAGAGTAGTCAGCTATAAATTTTTCCTACAAACTCGCTCTGCCAGTTTCTTCAACAAACTAGCACTTGACCTCGTCCGACAATAATAGTCAGATTAGACTTATGGTTCTTTCACAAATATCCTCCCAAATATTCTCCTTCATATCAGATGACTTTTCCTTCTTCTTGACGGCTAACTGAAAATGTTCTTGAACTAGGACATCATACATGTCTACCTTCCAAAAATTGAAGTTGATATTTTCATCGAATTGCTTGATCTTCCAAGGACCGTGACCTGTCATGTTAATGAAGGGACTCGGCAACCTGAAGATTCGATACCACTTGTTGGGATGGAGTGTCTACAAACACACCGGTGGCGCAGCGGAACTAAATAGAGCAATGATGTAACCCCTATTTTGGATTTTACTGTATTTTATTTCTTTTCTTGATTATTGTATCTGAATTCTTTTTATAATATTAATTTTTGCTTTCTTGGGCTCGTTTATTCTCTTTTGATCATTCCGTGCTCTTTTGGTTTGAATCCTGCTATTTTTGGCTTATTGCAATTTTTGCTCTTCCTGTTTTAAGTTTGAATTGTTCCGCTATATGTTCATCTCATTGATTTATATCCATTTTTCTCTTTTTGGTGCCAAAACCCATACCATAAACCCATTAAACCGCAACCCAAAACCCCACATCTTGATCCCTATTTAAATACCCCCTAAACCCTAATTTTTTATTATTATCCCTATTCTATCTCTCTCTCTGCCGCTTTCTCTCTCCCCCATCCCGCTCCTCTTCTCTGTTTCATCTTCAAACCGAACCGAACCCACTCACCGCTCAAGCCTTCACCATCCGATTGCCTCTCCGTCCACCACCAACGACCCCTCACCCTCTCCTCATTGCCCTCGTCACCTCCGTCTCACTACCTGTCGTCTTCACTCCCGCTCGAACCCATTACGCCATCGCCATCCGATCGCCACCACCGCTCATTGCCATCGCCTTCGCCTTCGCCTCTCCGCTGTCCCCCGCAACCACCAAAGATCACCCCTGCCTCATCGTCGTCATGGTCCAAGCCCCGAAACCCCACCGTTCTCGCCTCCCCTATGTCGGAGCGAAACAGAATTCACTCGTGCCGCCATCCCTTGGTCGCTGCGGTGCTTCCCAACCGCTAGCGCCTCGTCGTCGCCACCCTATCTTTTGCTGCTGTCGTCGCTCCCCGACCGCAGTCGCCGTTTCCCTCCCCCGCCGTCTCTCTCTCTCGTTGTTGCATTGGAGAAGAAGCACAGTGAGTGCTTTGGGTGTTTGCTGTCTCGCGAGTGTAGGGGATCCCGTTGCTGTGTTGGTGTTTTGGTTGGGATCCGCTATTTGGTTGGTTGCTGTTTTGGCTATTTGGTGTTTTGCACGTGGCTCGCACGTGTTCCCGTGTCCGTGGTTTGTCGCTCGGGATTCTCATCCCGTTATTCTAAAATATTCGAATCTACTAATTAAAAGGCAAGTCTCTTCTTGAACTAGTTGATTATTTTCTTCAAGATCCTTTGATCTCTACAAGTAGATCAAATCCTTTTTTTTATTATCATATTGCTATTGAATTCCATTACGTCTATTGAGAGTTTACACGAGCTAACCCGATGTATTCTTAACATCGTGTCTACATTCTTGATCTAAAACCTAGTCCCTGTTGTTTCTTGCATATGCACATTTACATGAAAAATATATAGATCCATATTGTAGAATTGTTTGATGAGTTGGACATGTTAGATTGAATGTGATTTGAAGAATTGATTACCATGCCTGTAAAATTGCATCTTAAAATTGGAATTTTGCATGTGAAACATCTAAGAGCACTTTGATTATTAATTAGCATGAATTTTATGGTTGTATGATCAAATTGTTGCATATTCATATCACATTAAATTTTGGCCTGCTATTTGTTCCTTTTTGAATCAGATTTTTCACCATGTTGCTGTTGTAATTTGAAATAACTTTCTGAACATGAATTATAGCCCCATGAATCTATTTTCCAGAACTTTCAATGGATTTGAATTCCGATGTGTAATCTGTTAGATATCATTATTTTAGTATAGCTAGGTTGGAATTTCCAGATTCACAAATTCATGCATATCTTTCTGTTTCATAATTAATTTGACCATGTTAACAGTAAAATAAAAATATAAAATAAATTTGGCTCAAACTAGACATGTGTAGGAACTACCCTGAATTTTTATACATTTAATTGATGATTTTTCTGATTTGTTTCACATATATTTATACAATCTATAATATGCTTCCTGAACATAAAATCTAAATAGAATAGGAGTTTCACCCTAGTTCCTGTAACTTTTATATGTCGTGTATATATTCACTAGAACCGGCAGAGAGTCTAGTTTCTAGAATTTCTTACAAATCTAGATTTGCTTTTTTTGGTAGCGGTATCTGTGTTTTAGTACAGCAACACCATGCTATCCAGATTGTGTGAATTGTGCTTAATTAATATGTATGCTTCTTGCTTTGTCTGTAACGAGTAGAATTAGACACACCGAGCATAATACAACATTGACACATTCTTGCATGCTCACATAGGATGAAAATAAACAAATAAAAAGCCAGGGTATTATGGGTAGACTTGGTAGTGAGCGATCGTAAAATGTACTCGGTAAAGGCCTTCTTGCTTACTTGAACACTTGACATGGAAGGAGGAGAAATATTGATTGGAAGGAGAAGTATTGACTGAAAATGATTGATTGTTAATTCTTGATTGTAAATTATTATAATTGATGCCGAGTAAACGATCTGTGACTTCACCATCAATCTAAAATGTTCACTGTTTGCTTGCACCGAATCTGTGGAATTGGATGCAGTTGTACGTGCACTAGATAGATTGATAAAATGATTAATAACCTGCATTTGACATCTTATGCTTGATCCTGTATAGAACTTAACTTGACATCATTCATTACATGCCTGATTAAATATAGACCTTTGCTATTATTCCCAATCTTTGAATTTGTTATTGACTTTGATCCTGTCCTTTTTCTTTGATATACCATATTCCTATTACTCCCTGCTTTTCTCTACTTGCTGTCAACGACTTGCTCTAAAGACATTATTTCCTCTCTTTTTAGATCAATAATTCACAGGTACTAAAGGAACTATACCAGAAGGAATTGGTGAGCAACGATTCTAGAGATGGAGCTAGATTGCGCTGCTTAATTTGCTTTATTGCTAGATTAATTTCTTTGAACATTGTTATGACCTTGTACTTTGTTTTTGGGCTTGATGACCCGGAGTTTGTTTTTATTCCAGATGTTGGATATTATTATTGTTGGATTATTTCATTTATTATTGAAGTTTATCTTGATTCATGTGATTATATCTTTCTTGTGTGGCCGTATTTATTGCTCATGTTACTGAGTTAGTCTGGTACAGCTTATGGATGGTGTCTACATCATTCGCTGGGCCTATGTTATGTACTCGTATTCCGTATTTTGGAAAGCAGGGCGTGACAAATGAGGAAGTCGAAGTAGATGAGATGAATCAATTGAGCAAGCAAGCAAATAGATCCACCAATCCAACACAAACACAACGAGAATTTATCCCGGCTAGCTTTCAAGATTACAAGGAGTTAATGATTCACTCAATACAAGGAATTAAACTCACTCACTAAGAGCTATCTCTCTCTCAAGTATCTTTTTGCAATGAAGAAAATAATCTGTGGAGTACTTTTCCCTCTCATATTAGAGGAGGATTACAATATATAGAAGAAGAATAGAGGGAACCCTAGGTTAATCTTGATTCTCAGTTGTCTGATATAACTTGTAGAAGAAGTAATTGAGTAGGAACTGTGCGATTTGACTTGGAGTTGAAGATTGGGCTGTAACAACCTATCAAATTGAGGCCCAAAAAAGAACGCATTGTTGCACACGGTCGACCGTCCAACAAAATTGGTTGACCGACCTCCTCTCAGCCAAAATCCTGTACAACTGCGATCGGGTGTGCGGTCGACCAACCAGTCGACCTCTCCTCTCTAACTGCTGTTGTTGCTATTTTCTCTTCTACTCTCGACGCTTCGACCTCCGTGCTTCATCATCATTTCTTCTAATCTGAACCACAAGTATGCAAGACATAATCCTAACAATCTTATGGATCATCTTCGATAATCCATTCGTGACAAGAGAAAACAACATTGGGGAAATTGGGCCTCCTTGTCGTAACCCACGTTTGCATATAAATTCATTCTCTGGTTCCCCATTAAACCAACTTTTTCGACTTTCCTGTTCGCAGACACTTTGCAATCTATTTCACTTATTTGTCTCCAAAACCTTTCAAACTAAGGGTCTCCACTACACAGTCCCACTCTATTGTGTTAGAGGCCTTCTCGAAGTTTAACTTTAATAACAATCCCACGTCCCTTTTCTTTTCGCAACGAAAGGTTACGTCATGTGCATGAATAATCTCTCGACCCTTAACAATCCCAGTTTACGACTTACTGACCAAACTCAGTAGAATATTCACTAATCTGTTAGCCAATACCTTTGTAAGTTCTTAAAAGAGCAGTTCAAAAAGGCTAATTAGCCTAAGATCAATTAAGATCAGTAACCCTCTCAACCGCTTATTTCTTTTGTATTAAGACTACTGAAGAAAATTCACACGCTCAAGGGCACCCATCCCTTGAAATAATTCCGCCTTGATCTTCATTAAGTCATATATCAAAATGGCAAAAAATTTTAGTACAAACCATTCGGCCCTAGCAATAATATCTTGATTGCTCATCTTATCTTGTCTTCTTTAAATGCAGCATCCATAGTCTTTTGATCGTAAGTCTTACATTTATCCCAGAAATCTTCCTTCGTATCACACCTAAAATCTCTCCGAATACCTAATAAATTAGTGTATGTAAAGTCAACATGTTCGCGTGATTTTTCGCACACAGAGATCTAGTTTTCTCCCTTAAACAGATCTACAATCATATTGGCTCTTCTCATGCCGTTTGCAATCTTATGAAAATAAGCTGTGTTTGCATCTCCCTCCTTTATCCATTGTTTCCTTGAACATTGTTTCCAATAATAGTACTCCTTTTTGAAATATTGTTTAATTCCGCTGTAGAACTTACCAGATCAGCACTCTCATCTACCGACAAATCTTTGGTCTCCTCCACCTTCTCCAAATTCCGAATCCGCTTTCCTAATTCATTCATATTATGGTTAAATTGCCCAAATTCTCTCATAGCCCATGTTTCCAAACACTTCCTTTGACGTTTGACATTAAAACATCCACCCCACTATCCTCCCTAATATCAGTGACCCCCCCTTCCCCGGGCTTAGCAGTCAAGCCTTCCCCATAGATTTCACCTGGACAGTTACTATTATTGTGCAATTATGCCATCCAACAATTTAAAAAATAAAAGTAGTTATATGTTATGTTATTTTATGTTCGTGTAGTTTGTATAATGTGTCATTGCCTGGTAAGTATGTTTACATGAACCCAAAGACATCGAATAACAAGAATAGAGTAACTAAAGTGGGAATACATGAGTGTATAAAGTGGATTCATTAATTATAATGTAAAGTGGGTTCCGTAAACTAAAATGAATTCAAATTTCAATGAATACAATAAATTTGCTGGAGATTTGCTGAGCATGGTATTAAATCCTTGCTTCTATAAACTCAGTCACATGAGCACAAAGACATCAATCAACAATCCTAATTTAATCAATGAAACAACAAGTAAGAAAGAGACACAGTAAGCACAAGCAACCTGAAAACCTGGAGCTTCTCTCTCCTCTCCCCAGAAACCCAACACCAGCCATGATACCCCCCCCTCCACCTTACCCAGCTTCACCACTCCATAAACCACCCAAATCAGCCACTTTCTTGCTCCTTCTTCTTCCCCACACTCTCCCATATACTAAGTTCTTCCTTTTCCTCTCCGCCTTTTTGCCATTGCCCTCTAGTAACCTCCACTAGAGTTCTCTTCTAGAGATGAAAACATAGAGAGAAGCTGAGAGATCTGAGAGAGACTTACACCGTCATGGAAAAGGAAACTCGAATCGCTACATCATGGGGAAGCACAAGAGGGAAGATGACTTCGATCGCCGGCTATTAAGGCACACCAGAGAGGAGCCCCGCTACTGCGCTCTCAAAGAAAGAAGCCCTCCAACTATCCATAGAGGACGTTCGAGGGACAGATTTAGAGGAATAGACTATAGAGATAGAGATGAGGGTCGAGAGAGGAGATCACAAGACAGGACTCCAACAAACACAGGGAAGGAACCCAACGGCATGAAATCTTACGCCGAAGTGACAAGGACACAACACCAGGACTATGGGATCGAAATCAACTATCCGAGGCAAGTATCGCCGGTGGATGAAGCCAAAAAGATGAAGGAGGACGACGAAGGCGAATGGATCCTCGTTAAGCCAAAGAAGCAAAAAACAGCGGAGCGTCAAGTAAAACCCCATAGCACCGCCTCTGAGTCTTCAAGGTCGGCATTCGCTACTCAGTGCCACAAGTGTGCCCAATGCGGCCACACGATAAACGAATGTCAGAACCAATGGTTCTGTTATGCATGCAAAGGATATGGCCACATCTCAACTGCTTGCAACAAAAGGAAGACGACAGACACCCAACAGAAACCGGACCAATTCTGAAGCTTCCGTCCAAGGGAGATTCTCACCTGAGTAGAATAGAGGAAAGTGCGGCGGGGGCGAGAAAGGTGATTAAGGCGATTATTACCCCGACACCTATAATGGCAGAGTTCGAAAGAAGGTACTCAACCTGCGTCATGATACAGGCCCAAACTGGGAACCCTACTGCTTTTGAGATTGAGAATGTATTAACGACTAACATGAAGAGGTCATCGGAGTGGAAATGGCACGCTCAACAGCTAAACCAGAATGTTTTGGTCACCCATTATCAATGCGAGGAGATCATGCAAGAAGTTCTTCAGCTGAGAGGTTTAGAAGGGGAAGGTCGTCAGGAGTTCTTCATCACATTCTCGCGATGGTCGAGGAAGGTAGGAGCGCTGAAGACGGAGGCACTACCGTCGATTTGGTTAGGCTTTTCAATCTACAATTCCACTTATGGTTGAGATTGGCATTCCAAAACCTCATTAGGATTCGATTATCTTATCGATATTGTCAAAAGCACTCTACTGCACAACTGACAAGATTTCGCTCGCATAAGAATCGGTATTGAATCGAAGGAGGAGGTTCTGTCCACTATTCAAGCAGAGTTCGACAGAGAGGTGTACAAAATCAGGGTGGTGACGCAGGTGAAGAAAAGAGTTTCGTTCAATGGGGAGAGGGAGGAAGTGGATTCACTTGATTCTGAAGAAACAAAACCGCTAGAGGAAGAAGACGAACATGCACCGTTGGATCTAGGGTAGAACGATCACAGCGTCTCATAAAAAAAAGAATGCAGAAGAATTTGAGACGTCAAATCTAAAGACGAAGAAGGCGGAGCGTCCAATTCAAAATTAGGTGCCTTTACAGCTGGCAGGCAACGTGGGGGGTTCGAAGCGCCTCACAAATGTCAGATCAAGATGGGACCTCTTCTCAGACCTGGCACAGGTATGCTAGATGGAGACGCCAACTCAGTGAAGTCGAATGAACATCACTTCGATGTGGAAAGGTTCACTGTGCAGAGACATCCAATCAAAGAGGGCTTAGGAAGGAGGGATGGAGATGTTTACTCTGGGAAGCCGCAAGAGGGTCTATTCGGGGGTGACGGGTCCACTGTACTGCCTATCGAGCGACATTTTGATATGGAAAAGGAGCAAGGGGGTATTCTAAGGAGACGAAGTAAGGATTTAAAGCAATCAACTGTGGTCTCAAGGGAATTAAGTTGCATTAATGAGATGAGTAGGGAGGAGTTTAATGAGTCTATCAAGAGAGCAGTAATAGAGGTAATCAAAGGAATTGATGGGATAGGCCAGGAACAGGAAATGGGAACAAAAGAGCTAGAAGAACCGAGGCAGCTATCAAAAGTGGTCCAGGACCTAGAGCCGACAAATGTTTCTATCGACGGATTAGATAATGAGGAGTTCAATGATGCAGAGATGCAGAAGTTGCAAGAAGAAGAAAACCACCTAAGGGAAGAAGTCCAAAGGATACAAATGCAGGATTCTAACCAGGAGGATTACTCAAAGGAATTCTTATCTAGTGACGAAAGAGGGGAGATAATTGAAGCTCTAGACGGAATGGGTGAGGATTCGTAGATTTTGGTGTCCGACACGGATACATTTGAGAAACAGGAATTGGCAGGAGAAGAAACTGAAAGTAGGAGAACAATAGAATACAAGAGAAAGAGTAAAAGGCAACTCGACAAATGGGAGGAACATGGACCAAGTGAGGAGGATCTGATTCGAGTGGCGGCCAAGGCAAAAGAACCAGCCTTAGTATGTGGAGGTATTTCTACTTGTAATCTGTCTATTTTGAATTTTATTCCTGATGATACTTTGCTATACTATGCTGGTCTCTTCGGTCTAGCCACGTGTGTTAATAAAGCTGAGCAGCTTCATACAGTGAATGCTCTTAGAGGAAATATGGGTAGAATATTACTATAACGGGTAGAGGACCCACAAAGAGTAGAAATAGAGAGATGGGCTTAACTAGTTAATTATGTTATACATCTTCTGGAAGGTTAGGGGTATAAGACAGGGCGCAAAGAGTAGGCTAATTAACAAAACAATCTCTAAGTATAACCCTTCAGTTTACGCAATACAAGAAACCAGAATAGAGAATCCTAGGGTAGAAAACATTGAGAGGATTAGAGCTCTTAGAGGTTTCCAGTGGAGATTTAAATCGGCAATAGGGTTTTCGGGAGGGATTGCTCTAGGAATCAACTCATCCAAGTTTGAAATAACTAGCGAGATGATTGGGACGTTCACGGTATCTATAAGAATTAGGCGGCGAAGCGATGATTGGAGTCATGTGGTAACTTCTGTTTATGGCCCTTACGATTCGAGAAGGAGATAGGTGTTGTGGGACGAATTGTGAGCTATTAGAGAATGATGGACGGACCCTTAGGTGGTAGAAGGAGACTTCAACATTACCAGATTCCAACACGAGCACAAAGGTAGGGGGCAAGCGGTAACGACAGATTTAATTTCAACTATACCATAGAGGACATGCAGCTCATGGAACTAAATTTGTCCGAGAGAAGATTCACATGGATGAATATGCAACGGACTCCGATCCTTGCTAAGCTAAATTGGATTTTGGTGTCCGCAGATTGGGAGGAGGCATTCCCATTGGCAACGGTCAGAACCATCACAAGATACACTTCTGATCACACCCCATTAGCACTACAATGCGGCGGCAGACAAAGAAACGACTGAAACCCATTCCGCTTTGAGAACGCATGGACTAAGCATGACAACATCCGAAAGATCATTGAAGATTCATGGAGCGCGGGTACTGAGGAAACCAACGCAACAGGAAATTGGAACACGAAGACTAGGAGATTGCGCAAGAGGCTGAAGGACTGGGCTAGGAAGGAGTTTGGAGAGATCAAACGCAAGGTGGAGGAGTTGGGAGAAAGAATTAGAGTATTAGAAACGACAGAGGAGGGAAGAGATTTAGTGGGAACGGAGGTGGAAGAGCTGACTGATAGCAGATTTAAAATACATCAGTA
The DNA here is from genome assembly GCA_017893485.1 of Hemerocallis citrina. Taxonomy (NCBI): domain Eukaryota; kingdom Viridiplantae; phylum Streptophyta; class Magnoliopsida; order Asparagales; family Asphodelaceae; genus Hemerocallis; species Hemerocallis citrina. Next base: position 40,100,417 of record CM030359.1, read on the forward strand.
TGCGGAGATGGGGGAAAATTATTGGAGGCAACGATCTAGGATTCAGTGGCTTAAGGAGGGGGATGCTAACACAAAGTTCTTCCATAAAGTTGCTAATGGAAGAAGAAGCCAAAATCAGATCTTGGTATTGAGGTGGGAGACAGGTGGACCGAGGAGGAGGGGAAATCATAAAACATCTAGAAGACAAATTCAAAGAACTGGTGGGGCAATCAAACACGCATAGATGCAAGCTACAGCAGGACTTCTAGGAGGACAATAGAATAGATGGTAGCGGCGGGATAGAGGGACAGTTCTCAGAGGAAGAGGTATACCAAGAAATCAATAACCTTGGGGAAGACAAAGCCCCAGGACCCGACGGACTACCGATATTCTTCTATAAGCTATATTGGAAAGTCATCAAAAGGGACCTTATGGAAATCTTCAAAGAATTTCATGCCGAAGTTGCGGACATAGACAGACTGAACTATGCAAACGTAATTCTTATCCCAAAAAAGAGCGATACTAGGAGGAGTGAGGACTTCAGACCAATTAGCATGCTTAACGGATCATTTAAAATCATCACAAAGGTTTTAGGCTCAAGATTAGTACCGCACCTAGATGATGTAGTCGGCGGATCACAGAGCGGTTTCATTAAAGGGAGGGACATTATGGACAGCGTCGCATCAGCTCACGAGATAGTCTATAGAGGAAGTAAAGAGAATTCTGACGGATTCCTGCTTAAACTAGACTTTGAGAAAGCTTACGACTCTGTGGAATGGGATTGCGTAGATGAGGTCCTGCAGCTAAAAGGGTTTGGAGATAAATGGAGAGCGTGGATTATGAAATGCATCGGGGGGGGGGGGGGAATCGTTTATACAAATCAATGGCAAAACATGAAAGGAAATCAGATGTCGAAGAGGTCTACGTCAGGGGGACCCATTGTCCTCATTAATTTTCGCATTAGTGGCTGATGGTATAGCTGAAATGATCAGAAAGGGTAAAGTGGAACGACTTATCTCGGGAGTTCGGATAAAAGGGATCATGGAGAGCATGTCGATTTTACAATACACAGATGAGACGATTATCATTGGAGAGGAAAAGGAGGTGGAGATCTTGGCAATTACATTAATTCTGAAATGCATTCAAGCATGGGCAGGATTGAAAGTCAATTTCAAGAAGAGCTGCGTTACTCCTCTAAGCGATAATTTATCCACATCGATTAACACTATCAAGAATATGTTGGGATGCAAGGTGGCCAGCTACCCGATTACATATCTTGGCACTCCCATTAGACCGGGTGCGTTACGAAGAGAGGACTGGCAACCTTTAATAGAGAAAGTAGAAAGGAAACTGGCAGGATGGAAGGGACGGTTCCTTACATTCGGAGGGAGGATAACATTAATCAATTCAGTGTTCAATAGCCTTCCGATTTATCTGATGTCGATCTACGAACTCCTGAAGTGGGTTATCAGCAGGATCGACAAGAGTAGAAGAAGGTTCTCTGGAAGGGAGCGGACGAACAAAACAAGGGATACCATCTAGTCAAATGGGGAAGGGTATGTAAAAGGAAAGAATTCGGGGGTCTAGGAGTCTTAGACCTGAGAGATATGAACCAGGCTCTGATAAGCAAGTGGTGGTGGAAGCTGAATAAGAGAAGAAATAGTTGGTGGGCCAGTTCGTTTAGATCATACCGAAAAAGGAGAAAATTTAGATTTGGAGGAAGAAGCCCATACGGGAAGTCATCATATCTGTGGAAAGGAGTGGTGAAAGTAGGGGATATTTTCCACACAAACACATCAGTTAAACTTGGGAACGGAAAAAATACACGTTTTTGGAAAGATAAATGGTGCGATAACAACACTCTGATGAGTTTGTACCTGGAAGCAGCAAGGAGTATGGTAAGTACAGATTCGCTTGTCGCGGATGTATGGCAAAATGGCAGATTGAAGGTATAGCAAGGAGAGGAAGTGACACAGGAGAGTGTCATACAAATTCAAAGATTGAATAGATTCATACAAAATGAAGGAAGGAGCATTGGAAACACAGAAGACGTCGGGACTTGGTCCTTGGATTCGAACGATAACTTCATGGTGGCATCCCTTTATAGCAGACTGAATGATGGGGGGATTAGAAACAAAAATAGCAAAACTATATGGAAGACACAAGCGCCTATGAAGATTAAAGCTTTCCTATGGCCAGTCGCGAATGATGCAATTTTAACAAAGGTTAATTTAATAAAGCAGGGAATGTAGATTAGCGTGGACTGTATTAGATGTAGCATTGGCATTGAAGACTCGGACCATATCTTTTTCAAATGCCATAGGGCTAAACTAAGTTGGGAGGTTGTCAGTCGTGGGTTTGGGGCTTTGCAGAATCCTTCCTCAATTTCTGAGGCTTAGGAGTTAGGGCGAGGGGTAGGATAAAAGAAGAGAGGATAGGGAGGCCTGGGACCTGGCAGTGGCCGTGGCAATTTGGGGCTTGTGGCTAGACCAAAAACTTGTATTTTCGTAATTGCAACCATAAATTTTCTGTTCTTATGCATCAAATTTACAGTTTCATTTATACATGGACAGGTTAGGCAGGACAAAGAAAGAAGATATGCAGGGAGAGAGAGTAGATGGAAAGTCCAAGCAAGGATGGGGGGAGGGACTTTATTTTGTTTTTTTGTGTTTTCCGCTATTGTATCTTCTTTTCATGTGGTTCAGTTAGATTGTTAAGATGCGACGTGGTCATTTTTTATTTTGTTTTGTAATCAATTTTACTTTTTTTCGTTAATCTTTCATTAATGGAACGATGATGAGGTCATCTTTATTCTAAAAAAAAAAACATAGCGTCCAAATTTTTTCTTGATCTTCTTCTTGTGTTTTCAGTTTTGCTCATCTCTCTCTCTCTCTCTCTCTCTCTCTTTCTCTTACATTTTTCTTAAGCTTTTTATTTTTTGAGTTAAAATGTGGAATAAGGCCACCCTGTTTCATTAATAAGAGGTTAATAAAACAACCCCGGCGTACTGGGAGAAAACAAAAGTACAATGCAGGAAGAAATGAAAGAGAACAAACATACTCCCCCAACAAACCTTGGGGGGTGGGTCTAACTACACAAATCTCAAACAACCAAAGAGTACAGTAGGCTGGTACAAAACACAAACTGGCATACACTCATGACTGCTGAAGCCAGTCCCTCAGTCCAGCGTTGGCCCGAACTCTACATCCTCATCATCAAACTCCTCTACCTAGAAAACTCTGGCTATCCTTCCTCTTGCCCCCGTGGCCGCAGCTGTAGCCCAAAAAGAGATGAGATGCATGATGTGAGTCAGGTTACCAGAAATACTATTACATGAAGCACGAAAATAAAAATTATTTCTGTCAAGCCATAACACCCAAGTTGTTGCTGCAATTGCGATGTACCACGCATCCTTCATATCATGGCAAATCGAGGCAAATTTGGGACCAATCCACAAATCCTTATATTCGCCGGGGTATTCGCCTGTTTCTAAGGCTCGGAGAACCTCAACCATAGTTGCCTTACTTCTAGGGCAGTGAATGAAGAGGTGATCTAGATCTTCCACATGCACGTCGCAGAAACCACAGTTGGTTGCCACCTATGGTTGTCTTTTGGTAAGGTTTTGCCTAGTGAGGATAGCATTATTGAGCACTAGCCATAAGAAAACTCTGACTTTAAGGGGAGTTTTCGCCTTCAACGACACCTGTGCCTAGCTGGGTCTACATCCTCGAAAGTGGATCCGATGATACAGAGATCTAACCGAGAAAGCTCCCTTGCTCTCGAGTCCCCATCGCATCTGAGCTGGGCCTTGGGCGCACCTTGCGCCTGTCCGTGTGATGTGTGCTTGCATGTCAAGCAATTGCTGGCGTAGATCTGGGGTTAGCATTCCCCGGAACGCCGGTTTCCAACATCCCCTTTTCCAACCCTCGGCTACGGACATATTCGGTCGACTCGACCTCTCATACAGCTCTAGGAACGTGTTCTTCAGGGTATGGGCACCACACCACCTATCCCACCAGAATCTGGTGGACCGACCATTGCCGATAAACGACGTAACTGCTGAATTGAAGGGGCTGCTAGCCTTGGTAATTCCTTTCCAGAGTCGCGAAACTTTAGCCCTTACTCGGAAGCCAAAGCTTCTCGTGCCTTTTCTCCTTAGATAAGGTTGAATGATGTCCTGCCAACCTTCCCCACTGTTATGGAATACCTTCCACCACCATTTCCCCAGCAGGGTGAGGTTCATATCTCTGAGGTCGATGATGCCTAGCCCTCCATGCTTCTTCTTCATGCAAGAGATACTCCATTTGATGAGGTGGTAACCTCGTTTATTCGAATCTGCCCCCTTCCATAGGAATCGTTTTCGAATCCGGTCAATCCTCTGGATCACCCATTTTGGAAGCTCAAAAAAAGACATGTAGTAAATTGGCAGGTTAGACAACACGGAGTTGATGAGTACCAATCTGCCCCTGAGAGATAGCGATTTACCTTTCCAACCAGACAGTCTGTCCTCCACCCTGTCTATGATAGAAATCCAGTCCGCTTTAGATAATTTTCCTGGTCTGAGTGGTAGCCCTAGGTATTTGATAGGGAAGCCACTCGTCATACAGTTCAAAATAGTAGCATGTTCCCCTGCTTCAGCATCAGATAGGGAAATAGGAGTCAGCGCACTCTTGTGAAAATTAATCCTGAGGCCTGACCAGGCCTCAAAATAGTATAGGGTCCCTTTAAAGCAGACTGTTTCTCATCTAGACCCATTACCAAAGAGTAGGGTGTCATCTGCGTATTGCAGGATCAAACACCTTTGAGTAGGCGCGGAACTGGCCGCCGGCGTGATCCAGCCTTTTTCCTGGCAATTCTCCAGCATACCCCTCAGCACATCCGCTAGATAGTAAACAGAAGTGGTGATAGCGGGTCCCTTTGTCTGAGTCCCTTCCTGCAAGGGAACGGCTGCCCCGGCTGTCCATTCACCGATATGGCCGTTTTGTTAGTCTGCAAGCACTGCCTGATCCAGCAAATCCATTTATTCCCGAAGCCCCTTTCCATGAGAGCTTCCAGCAAGCACTCCCAATCGACCGAGTCATAAGCTTTCTCAAAGTCCAGCTTAAGCAGGAAGTTCTTAGAGTTGGTTGTATGGCAGCGGTGGATAACTTGTTCTGCCGTTGCCACACAATCTAGGATATTTCTGCCCTTAATGAAGCCCGACTGAGATTTGTTGATAAGGCTGTCCATAATACTCCCCAGGCGAATAGCTAGGATTTTTGTAATAATCTTCGCCGAGCAATTAATGAGACTGATCGGTCTAAAATCACCCACTTTCATCGACTCCTCCCGTTTGGGTATCAGGACGACTTCCGCAAAATTAAACATACCCAATTTGAGCTTATTGTTAAAGAAGTCATCCAACAATGCCATATAGTCCCCTTTAATTTCTTCCCAGAAAATTTGGAAGAACATCATTGGAAAACCGTCTGGCCCTGACAACTTGTTAGCTCCCATGTGACTGATAGCCTTTTTAACTTCCTCCTCCGATAAAGGAGACTCCAGGCAGGATAGCGAAGGCGCTGACTCGATCTGGTAAGTCTGCCAGAAATCATTCCTGAGTGGGACCCGAAAGTCATTCTTCTTTCCCAAGAGGTCCTTGTAGTATCCTTGGAAGGTTGTGGAAATCACTTGTTCGTCTTGTACTGTCCCCGAGCTTGTTTCTAAGGATAAAAAAAGATTGGACCTGCGTCTTGCACTTGCCACTCGGTGGAAGAAAGCCGTGTTCGCGTCTCTCTCTTTGAGCCACGAAATTCTAGATCTTTGTTGCCATTTAATTTCTTCCAGCTTATAGAGATTGGCAATGTTCTCACGGAGCTCCAGAAGTCTATTTCTTTCCTCCTGTGACAGGTCTCTCGATTCCTCCACTCTTTTTAGTTCATCAATTCCTTCCAAAAAGGAATCTTTTGCGCGCCAGATGGTCGAGAACCTAGATCGATTCCATTTTCGTAGGCACTTTCTTAATCTGCGGATTTTTTCACACCATCGCCCCGCAGCATCTGTGCCAGTCACTGGGAGCGCCCAGTTTTCCATCACCAGGTGATGAAATCCCTGAATCTCCAGCCAGGCCTTCTCAAATCTGAATTTTCTATGTCTTTGGGCACCCTGTACCCCAGTGTCCAGAAGGATTGGAGTATGATCTGACGTGGGTCTAGGGATCGATCTAGCAGTTGCTAGGGGGAACTTAGTCTCCCAATCCATCGATACGAGTATCCTGTCTAGTTTTGCCATAATTGGAGCAGACTGCATGTTAGACCACGTAAATAGTCTATCATTAATAGGGATATCTATTAGCTCTAGGTCCGTTATCACCCTATTGAACTCTGCTCTGTGCCTGTCGCTGGAACCTCTATCCTTGTGTTCGAACGCAAATCGGGTAATATTGAAGTCCCCTCGACAATTCAGGCCCCCTTCTAAAGCTTTTCAGTTTTGCTCATGTTTCTCGTTTCAACTTCTCAATGAAAATATCCTTCGCAAATGTTTTCACGATTGTCTTTTTTTCATAAATCTAAGAGTTTCACTTCTGATTGTGAAATACGAGTACCTCTAATTATCCCTTTTAATTATTATTTTGATCCTGATGGTCGATATAATAATATTGAAATCCTATGATGCATCTCATATATTTTTGTATATCAATTTTATTGTTCCTTAATTTTCATAGGCAGAGACTTCAATGGCTGCAAATTTATACAGTGCACTCTAGGACAAGGACTTTCATGCCAAGGAGTGGGGCCCAACTGCAATCAAGTATGCACAGTACGTAGGTATGCGGGTGTAGGGATGGCAACTGGGCCGGGTCAACCCGTGACCCGGCCCGGTTAGCTGCTTGGCGGGTTCGGGTCGAACCCGGTGAACAGTATCGGGTCGACCCGGGTCGCAATTTACGTGAATTGGACTCGCGAAACCCGGCCCACGAACCCGGCCCAACTCGCGAATTCAACCTGCCAACCCGCAGGTCGACCCGCTGTTTCGACCTGTTCGACCCGTGACGGGTCGATCATTGACCCGCGGGTCGAACGGTCGAAATTTCCGTTGCAGCGCTGCATGCGCTCTGTCTGGGACAGAGCCGTTGGTTAATTTTTTTTTGTTTTTTTTTTGTTTTGCCCACATATTTAGCCTTTAAATATCCCTAAAAATCTCATAAAAAATCACACCTCACTCTCTTACTCTCTCTACTATTATACATCATTTGTAAAGAATTTTTGAACAATTATAGTATTCATCAAACAAGTGTACAAGGAGGCATATACACGATCAAATTTCGGTCGTATCGGAATCAAAATTCAACGTCTTCAACTCTCTTCAACCCTCGTCAAATCTACTTCAACCTCTTCTCAATTCTTCAATTGCGGAATCGGCAAAGCGCTCCTCCATCCTTTCTATTCTATTCTTATTTTCACAGTTTTTTTTACATACACGTATTCCACGGTGAACGGTATCAAAATATCTCTATCTCTCTTGTTAATTTTTTTTGCATTGTAGTTAAAATTATTGTTCGTTTTTTGAACTTCTCTATCTCAACCCTTTTGTTTTTTAGATTTTTTTATATAATTCACCGCTCCTACATTGTATATTTTTTTTATATACTTTAGCACATTAGTACATTATGTCTAGATCACGCGGTAGTGGTCGTAGCAGACAAGATTTCTCCTCCTCTTCACGTAGGCCACCAATTGTCCCAACTAGTGAGCCCGCCCAAGATTACATTGATCCTACTATGGAACAATGGGGTACACACGACGATGTTGTAGGTGACATACAATTAGAAGAAGAAGAACAACAACAACAAACCGAAAACACACAACCCCATAGTAGTAGGAAAAGTAGAGGAGAAACTAGCGATTGGCATAAGTTTTATGATTATATCCCGGACGAACATACTCCGGGTATAGGTTTGAAAGTGTGTAAAACATGTAGTAAAACATACAAATTTAAGAGGGGTGACGGCACCGGTACAATTAGTAGGCACATCCAACATAATCATAAAGAACTTCTTGATCAAATACAAGGCCAACAAAAAATCAACCCTAGGACCGGTCAAGTTGATAGCCACCCTTATGATCCCGAACTTGTTCGTCGGGTAATGGCCCGATTAGTCATTAAGGAAGAGTTACCATTTTCCTATCCCGAGAGTAGGAACTTGGAAAATTTTAATCAAACGGCCTTAAACCCTCATTTTAAAAGAATTTCGAAAAATACTTGCAAATCGGATTGTTTTAAAGTGTACATGGAAATGAAGGACGCTTTGATTGCAATTTTATGAAGTTTAACTTGTAGGGTTAGTTTAACTTCGGATTGTTGGACGGGTGTCAACAATATTCCAACAATGGGAATAACCTGTCATTGGATCGACAATGATTGGATTCTTCAAAAAAGAATCATATCACTTGCGGCATTGCCGTATCCCCATAGTGGCACTGAAATAGCAAACCGTATTATAGAAATTTGTGATGTTTTTCATATTCGCGATAAAATTATGGCTATTAGTTTTGATAATGCATCTAACAACAATGTAGCAATTACTACTTTAAAATCTGTATTAAACCCTCCATCTGACAATATTTTTCATGTTAGATGTGCATGTCATATTATAAATTTATGTGTTCAAGATGCATTAAGAATAGCCGATCCATATATAGTAAAAATTAAAAATTGTGTACATTTCATTGCATTAAGTCCAAGCATTTTACAAGAATGGAAAGCTTGGTGTAGGGTTAGAAATGTTCCTTTTAGAAAATTTCCAAAGGATGTTAGACACTGATGGAATTCTACTTTTGATTTACTAAATGTTGTCACCGATTATAAAACAGTTGTAAATGATTTTTGTATCGCAAAAAATATGCACAATTTTGAAATGACTCCCCCCGATTGGTTTTTTGCCGAATCTTTGTTGAAATTTTTAGAACCTTTTAAAACCGCAACTTTAAAATTTTCAAAAACATATGAATCTACTTCTAGTAGCATTTTTATTGAATTAGTTACATGATGCAAATATTTAACGAAATGTTAAATGATCCCTATATTAGTGACATTGTAAAACCTGCATTTCAAAAATTTTTGAAGTATTATTTTCCTCCTCCTATGTTGATTTGTGTTGCTGCTGTTATGGATCCTCGTATCAAATTAGAAGGTACGAAGAATTTGATAGAAATGTTTTTTGGATATTTAGAGGTAAATGTAGAATTAACACTTGATTGCACTACTTTTTTAGTTCAGTTTGAATCTACATTAAATAACTTGTATGATTATTATGATAGATGTTTTGCTTCTAGTAGTACAACTTCTGTAGTTAGTTCTTCTTCTGGTAGTTCTAAAGGTAAGGGTAAAAGTAGAATTGGTGATAGAATATTTAGTTTACTTGAACAAATTCAATCTAAAAAACCTAGGACTAATCAACTAAATGAATTAAATTGGTATAACCAATAGGATACTGAGCCTACTCTTTCTGTACTAGATATTTTACAATGATGGAAAGAACATGAACACACTTTTAGTATTCCGTCAATTATGGCTAAAGATTTACTAACTCCTCCTGTCTCTACAGTTGCTTCTGAGAGTGCATTTTCTACAAGTGGCAGGGTTCTATCTGATTACAGGAATCGCTTGAAGTCCGAGGCGTTAGAGATGCTCGTTTGCACAGAAGACTGGCTGAAGGCTGAAGATAGGACACAAGGGAAAGCACTATCAAGTTTCACAAGTGGGAGCAACTCGCCCGAAGAACAACAACAACAACAACAATAATAGCTTTGCTTGTTATGTCGAATTAGAAAACTTGTACTCAATTAAAATTGTATATAAGAAATATGTTATTGTATAAAACTTATTTGTGAAAACTTGTACTCATTTCATTATAAATTGTTAAAATTGTATAACTTAAATTCATATGAATAATATTTCAAAATTTATTGTCAATTTCACTCTTTCAATCTTATTATTATTATTTAGATTTTTATTGTTTATTAGTATTATTACTTACTTAGTATTATAATAATAATTATTATTATTTTAAGGCTTTAAGTTACCAAAAAAAAAATTTATATATATATATATATATATATATATATATATATATATATATATATATATATATATATTAAACGGGCCAACCCGCGGGTCGACCCGGCCCAACCCGGGTTGAACCCTAAAGGGTTCACGGGTTGGGCGGGCTACCCAAATGGAATCTCAGCCCGGCCCGGATAAGAGCCCAACCCGGCCCGAGCCCGCGAAGTATACGTGCCAACCCGTTCGGGTTGGGCCCGGCCCGGCCCACTCGACCCGTTCGCCATCCCTATGCGGGTGGATATTGCCGCTACAATCCTCCTTGGAATAAAACTTCTTGTTGCAATTGACTTGTTGGCTAATTACATATAAATTTGTGAGGAAAAAGAAGCGAGAGAAAACCAAAAAAATGAAAATAAGCTTCATATAAATCTTATAATATATGCCATAGTTTCTGATTTTTTTTTTTTAATTTATACCATTTTTTGAAACTATTTACAAAAAGATGACAGTTTCCAAAGTATTTATGGTCGGGGACTTAATAACTAAACTCGCCGTTCCCAACAGCAAGCTTAGTTATTTCGAATTCGCCGTTGGGAACGACAATAGTTCTAATTTTTTGGTGAAACTCGATGTTTCCAATAGCGAGTTTAGTTCAAAACTTCCAAACAAGACTCGTCGTTCCCAATGGCGAGGTTCGTTATACTAGAATCGCTGTTGGGAACGACAAAGTTATTTGAAAATTTACAGAGGGTGCGACAGAGTTTTTTCAAAAATTCACCAAGTCCAACATAGTGTTTCACTCTTTGCAAAATTTTATATAATCCCGTCGTTCCCAATAGCGAATCTAGTATAAAGAATCTCGTCGTTGGGAACAGCGAGTCGTGTTTAATAATTTTGAACTAAACTTGCCATTGGGAACGACGAATTTCTCCAAAAAAAAATAAAACTAGGTCCGTCGTTCTTAACGGTGAGCACGAAATAACTGAGCTCGCCGTTTGGAACTGCGAGTTCAGTTGTTGAGTCCTCAAGCGCAAATACTTTGGTAACTATCCTTTTTTAAAAATATTTCAAAAAATGGCACATATTAAAAAAAAAAATCTAGTTTGTTGTCATCTCTGATCAGTGGTCGACTAGAAATTTTACCGTGGTGTGTCAAGTAGAGCTGGTATCGGGTCCTATCGGATCGGGTCCTCCACTACCCGGACCCGATACCTTACGGGTCCAAAAATTGGACCCAGACCAGGACTTGCAAGAACCGGGTCCGGATCCTAGTTTAAAAAAATTACTCGTCGGGTCCGGTAGCGGGGAATAAATATTTGCACGTAAGTGTTTTGCACCCGATATCCTAGATTTCAACAATTATTGCACTTAAATACATGAATAAATATTATATTTACACATCTATATTCAACAATTACTATTTATATTTATATCCCTATAACACTCTTATTCAAATTTCGTAATTTTTAAGGTATTTTTTAATGGGCCCGAGTCTGGATCTGGGTCGGTTCAATTTTGAGCAGACCCGATCCGGGCCCGAAAATGCATAGGATCTTATTTTAAGACCCAGACCCGTATAGATCCGGTCGGTTCTGGTTCAATGCCGGGTCCGAATCGGGTTCGGGTATCGGGTAAATGTGACAGTGCTGGTGTCAAGCAAGACAAAGTAATATGTATAAGTTACCTGTACGATACAAATTTTTGCACGTGCAAAGTACATTATAAGATACCCATTGTATCGGTGCATTAATTTTAAAGTATATGTTATAAAAAGAAAAAAGAACATTATCAAAAATTTTATAGTTATACATGTTGATGTTATGGGCATCATATGTATATATTCCAAGTTTATTATTTGTGTTGTATAGAGACACATATTTTATACAGTGTTGCATCATGAACATCAGAACCGTGGACTTATGGGTTAAGCCCCTCAAGCCGGTGACTATATATATACAACCTGGAAGATGTCTGATGGCAATCAAGAATATACTTCAAGCATTACTATCGCCGCCTTAGCATAAACGCTAATTTAACCAAAACATCCTTTACAATTTTAAAGCAGTACAGATTTAGAAGAAGGCAGGTTTGCTGACATCATTGCTGATGTCAGCATCAGCATCAACATCTCCCTTATATCCTATTCTTCTTCCCCCCGATCCTGACTTCGTCGGAACTCACTGCCATCGTCCATCCTCCCGAGCATAGCCATCCTCTGTTCCATCTGATCCTGAGTGCAGCGCGCTGCACCGTTGGAACTCCTCCTCGTCTTTTCTTCAAACTCATCGCCGAAGACAACATTGTGTGCATCAATCTGCGCCGACCCGAAGCCGCTAACGACAACAGCGAGCGCAACACCCTGCATTGCCCTGCTCCGCCTCGTCAGCGACCTCCCTACGTCGCCTCCAGTAGGGGTGGACAACTATTATCCGAACCGACCAATCCGAACCAATCCAACCCGAACCAATCGATTTTTAACCGAACCAATTGGGAGTTTGGGTTAGTCCAGTTCTTGATCTTCAAAAACTAACTGGACCGGTTCGGTTATTGGATGAGGCTTTCAAATAACCGATGAAACTGAACTGACCATACCTCTATGCATATGTCCATAAAAAATATAGTTATCCTTTAATTTCTTGAATATACAAATAATCATTTCTCATTTTCTTGGAGATACAAACGGTCTTTTTTTTAATTTTTTAATACAAACCGAGTAGTTGTTCTACCTATTTTTTGATTCTCCATAATCTTGTATTATTTAGTTGAGAAAGACTTGATTTGCAGTGTGGCCCAGCTTAATAGAATCATGAAGTTGATGTAACATTTAGTAGTTTCTTTAAATCAAGTCAAGCAAAAATTGTTTTCTAAATCTTTTTTTATTGTACTAGAAATTCAATTAGCTATGGTTATTGATGTTTCTTTTATGATAATAAACTAAAATTACAGAAGTATGCAAGTGAAAAAGCAGTTTATCTCATCTATTTATACGTCATCATCTCAAACAATTAATGCAAAATTCATTAACAACTTGCGGTTTTATGAATCTTCATTTTAAATTCATTTATAAATAACAAATAGAAAGTTGTTTCTTAAGTTTGACTGAAGTTGATCTTTTAAATTTCAACAAAATTATGAATGATGTTGAAAGTGAAAAATAACACGCCAAACCGACCATCCAATCCAATCTAATCCAAACCGAGCTTAATCGGCTTGGAAGGAAACCGATCCAATTAAGGTTCGGATTGGTTGCGGATGAAAAAAATTAAAAAACCAATCTGTTTTGGATCAGTGGTGAATGGTCCATATTAGGTCGGATACCGACCGATACCCACCCCTAACCTCCAGTGCCCTGCCCCCTCTTGCTAGGGTTTCTTTCAAACCCTAGCCCCTCTGTTTTGGGGCTTTCAGATTTCACCCGAAACCCAAGACGTGAACCCGGTTCACTCTGTACCTGGCCTGCTATTCTGCACCCTATTCGGTCCGGCCAGATCCAACCCAATTGATCCAACTCGGTCCCTGGAATTCAATCCAAATCGGATCTGACCCGGTCTGTGGAATTTGACCTGACCCTAATCCAACCCGTTCCACTCCAGCAGCTTGGTTCTGAATTCCAACATGACCCGAATGCTAACAAGCACAAATCAGATTTCAGACCCAAACCGAAACCAAACCTGACCCGCTTGCCTCTCCAACCCGTTCCATAAGCCAAACTCTTCTATTTATTTTGTTTTAATGAAATCAAATATATAAAAAAAATTCCAGAAAACCATAATCTTCTTAATCTCCTATAATTAGTAATGGATCAAGATGGCATTAAATCCATCTAAAAATGGCACCTTAATGAGAGTTACAACCCACAAACTCGAGAATTTCACTAGAACCAATTTTATGCGTGAAAGAATAAAGTTGAACTTCAAATCAGGATCATGAAACTTGAATACACAATGTGATGTGGTTTGTTTTTAGAGGGAGTGTGGATGCACCAAGTGTGAGTTCTACTCGATTTGTATTGGTGGAGGAACCTCTGGAGCGGACGGTGGTCCCGACCCTCGGCTGGAGGAACGGCTCGGGAGCTGGCGGGAGTAAGGCGGAGATCGGAGGCTCGGCTCGGATCTAGAGGATCGGCTCGGATTTTGGAGGCTAGAGTCCTGTGTACCTGCACACGGTCTGGAACACCGGGGTTGGTCCCGGCGGCAGACCCTCCGATGATCTAGTGAGTTACTGAGAGAGAGTAACAGTAACTAGGGTTTGAGAGGGAAGAGATTGATTACCTGTGGAAGGGGTAGAGGGTCTGGTATTTATAGGAGAAGCTAAGCGGGTCTGGACCCGGTTGCCCATGGGCCTGACGTGGCAAAAGCCCAGGCGGTTTAGGGCTGACGTGACAGAGACCTGGGCGGTTTCCAGGCTGACGTGGCAGGGGCCCAGGCGGTTTCTGCGCTGACGTGGCGGACCAGGATGATCCGGCGGTGCATACTTTATGAAGGGGTCCTGTGGCCCAGGAGGGGCTACGTCATCTGACCCATATCAGGAGCCCCACACTCCTGGAGGACTGGGTGACCCAGCCGTGTGGGAGTGGTTCTTTGCCTCTGTAGGAAGAGCGGGGCGGTGTATGCGGCGAGGAATAAGGTCTGTACCTTCCAGAAGAGGCCACGGGGGTAGGATGAAGGGATCCCCTATCGGAGTCATGCGGGATGTTGGGCACAGAAGAGTCGGAGCCACCCTTGACGAGCACCTAGGGGCGGTAGACGAGTGTCTATGGTCTGCAGACGAGCATCGAGGGTCGGCAGGCAAGTGTAGAGGGTCAGTAGACGATTCCCTTACTAGTTGGAAGAGCAAGGGGACGTTAACGTCTGTCGAGTTGGAGTTCGGTTTGCCGATCGTCTAGGGTCGGTAGACTAGTGTAGAGGGTCAGCAGACGATTCCTTCGCTAGTTGGAAGAGCAAGGGGACGTCAAGGTCTGTTGAGTTGGAGTTCGGCTTGCTGATCATCTAGGGTTGGCAGACGAGTGTAGAGGTTCGGCAGACGATCCCCTCGCTAATTGGAAGAGCAAGGGGACATAAAGGTCTGTCGTGTTTGGAGCTCGGCTTACCGAGCATCTGTGGTCGGTAGACGGATGTAGAGGGTCGGCAGACGATCCTCTCGCTAGTTGGAAGAGCAAGGGGACGTAAAGGTCTGTCGTGTTTGGAGCTCGGCTTGCCGAGCGTCTGTGGTCGGTAGACGAATGTCGAGGGTCGGGAGACGATCCCCTTACTGGTTGGGTAGAGGAAGGTTTTGGGGCTCGTGCTGTTGTCCGAGCTCCGAGCCCCTTGCGAATGAAGGAGTATTGGGGGCTCGCGGCATCTTCCGAGGTTCGAGCCCCTCAATTTGGCAGCAGCTGTTGGATGGGATGTAATGATTTCGTTTCATTTAATGCTTTAGGAGTAGAAATCTCGGTGGCTCGTGGTGAGATCCGAGCTCCGAGCCTTATGCGAAATTAGAGAGGTTGTTGCGGCTCGTGGTGCGATCCGAGCGCCGAACCCTCTGAAAAATAGAGAAGGTTATTGGGGCTCGCGGTGAGATCCGATTTCCGAGCCCCCTTTCATCATCGGAGGAGATATTAGGGCACGCGATGCTATCTGAGCTCCGAGCCTCCTGTGGAATAGGAGAAGATATTGGGGCTCGCGATGCCATCCGAGCTCCGAGTCTCCTGTGAAATAGAGGAGGAGCTTGTGGCTCGCGCTGCCATCCGAGCGTCGACCCTTCTGTGAGATAGAAGAGAAATTTGGGGCTCGCGATGCCATCCGAGTGCCGAGCCTCCCCTGAAATAGGAGAAGATATTGGGGGTCGCGATGCCATCCGAGCTCCGAGCCTCCTGTGGAATTGGAGGAGATTGTGGCTCGCACTGCCATCCGAGCGTCGACCCTTCTGTGAAAATAGAGGAGGAATTTAGGGCTCGCGATGCCATCCGAGCGTCGACCCTTCTGTGAAATAGAAGAGGAATTTGGGGCTTGCGATGCCATCCGAGCGTCGACCCTTCTGTGAAATAGAGGAGGAATTTGGGGCTCGCGATGCCATCCGAGCGTCCCTTCTGTGAAATAGAAGAGGAATTTGGGGCTCGCGATGCCATCCGAGCGTCGACCCTTCTGTGAAATAGAGGAGGAATTTGGGGCTCACGATGCCATTCGAGCGTCGAACCTTCTGTAAAATAGAGGAGGGATTTGTGGCTCGCAATGCCATCCGAGCGTCGACCCTTCTGTAAAATAGAAGAGGAATTTGGGGCTCGCGATGCCATCCGAGCGTCGACCCTTCTGTGAAATAAAAGAGGAATTTGCGGCTCGCGCTGCCATCCAATCGCCGAGCTTTCTGACTTGTCGAAAAAACCAATTTGTTGATAAAGAACTGGGGGCATTAGGGTAATTTCATGCCAACTGCTGACGTCATGTGCGCAAGAATCGAAGCGACTCTAGATCTTAGCGGCTGTTAGATCTTGATGATTAAGATCCAACGGCCAGATCTTTTTGCGAGAATCGAGGAGTCACTTTCTCCGCTATAAATCTCCCCCCCCCCCCATTTTTCTTTCCTTCACTTCTTGCATTTTCCAATTTTTAAGAACATGGTCTTACTTGCCGTTGGCGACTTTTTCCGGTGATTGCATGGTCCATATCTCAGGTTAGTATTTCTGATCTTATAATGTCGTGCTCTCAGTCCGGCTCCAAGGCTAGCTCGTCAGACCGTTCTGGTAAGGAATCAGAGTCCCCAAAGACGTCTTGGGATTTGGGCGACTATAAGGTCAAGGAGGAAGTTTTGTCAAACCCAGGGTCGGACGGTGGGGGTGATAAGGTCTTTGTTGTGTCGCCGTTGAGGTCTCGTAGGCCGGGGAAGGAGCCCGTGGACGAGGGTGAGGAGGAGGAAAAGGATGTCGATGAGGAAGAACATGACCCCGAGGGAGAGGGGGATGTTGAGGATGAAGAGGATGACGAGGAGGATCAGGATTCTGAGGGAGAGGGGGATGTTGAGGATGGGGGAGACTCCGCTGAGAATCGAGGGGAGCCCATTTGGAATGTCGAGGAGGACGATGCCTGGGAAGGTGGGGGCAAAGGTCCAGTAGGAGGGGCAGCCGAGGTCAAGAGTGGTCTCCCACCTCTGCCCCCTTTGTCGATGCCGTCACCTGAGAGGAAGGCCCGCCCTCGTAGGAAGAAGAGGAAGTTGAGCCTCCTGGATAGCCCCCCTCCTCCGGACAAATACACCCCTAGACCGGGGTTCGAATTTCCCCTGGTCTCTTTCAAGAATCCGGGATCGATCAGGATGTATCCCGACGACGTCAAAGATGTCGATCCTCTTCCTTCTGTGCCGGGCGACGAGAGTCGGGTGAAGATCCGGATGGATAGTGTTCAATGTGTCTTGAAGGCGGACTACCTTCACATTTTGAGGGCCGCCTACTTCATTCCTCAGGAATTCGAAGTGTTGATTCCGAGTCTTAGTATTCGCCCCACGACTTTTCTTGCACCGGGTTACTGCATTTTTCCTGAGGACGCTTTTGTCTCGGGACTAAGGCTGCCGCTGCACCCTTTCATCAAATGGATCTTGAATTGGGCAAAGTTAAGCCCGATGCAGTACGGCCCCAACTCTTGGAAGCACTTGATCTGTTTCATCTTGAAGTGCCAAGAGAAGGGGGTCAAGCCGAGGCTGACGTACTTCCATGCTATCTTAGGGATTAGCTCGCTGGGCGATGCAAAGGGGATCTTTTACTTCTCGCCTAGGCCTCACAAGAAGGTGATGCACGGCCATCCATACTCCATCAAAGGGTGGAAAGAAAAATATTTCGTAGTCTGGAGCGATAAGTCTTGGGGGTTTCTGACCTCCTGGAATTTCTTTAAGCCGAATCACAAGCCTCCGAAGCGAAGTGATTTGACGGAGAAGGAGTGGAAGAAAGTGGAGAAAATTGTTGGGGGGCACAGCATAGCGTGGCCTCGAGTGACAGAGATGCACCTGGCCTGGGCCGGACTGAGCCCAGCCGACCCTAGTATGTTTTCTTTCTGAATTTTTGTCTCCCTGCCTTCGTGTTAACGTTAGCCCCTCTTCTTTTATTTTTGCAGAGATGACATCCCAGCAGGTCGACGACAAGCGTGCTTTGATAGATGTTGCCGCCAAGAGGAGGGTGGAGAAGGGAAGAAGGCAGAGCAGGAAAAGCTGGCTGCCCAGGGCGCTGGGTCCGGTAAGGGGCCGACCTCGGCGGCCGTGGAGCCGTCCCCGAAGAGGCCCAAGAGGCAGCACCCCCAAACGCCGAGGGCATCTCGGGAGGCGGGGGGAAGTTCTAGTAGCAGGAGGACCACCGAGGTCCCAGAGTAGAGGCTTCCCCCCACTCGTCCCACTACCGAGCAGATGGTGGGGCAACAGGGGCTACAGCCCTTCGCCCCCGATTGGTCGATTGTACAAGGGAACTCCCTGCTCGAAGGTCTCGTGGCCATCGAGCTCGTCAGAAAAATCGCCACCGAGCGGGATCGGATGGTGCTGACGGTGCAGATGTCTGATCAGGCCTTCATGCGGTCGTCTCAGGCGCAGGTCTCGGTGAGTGTTCGAGACTTCGTATTTGGTTTGGATTCTAGAAATTTTTTGACTCTTTCTTCTTCGGACAGGCGATGCTTCACGGGCAGCACTTTCAGAAGTGCTTGGAGAGGGAAATCCTCGTCGAGAGGAGGAACGCGGAGAAGTACCTTCGCGTACTGAACAAGGCGACGAACGAGCTGAAGGAGGCAAAGAGCATAGAAGCCGTCCACGAGGCCCAGATGGCCTCGATCTTCTACCACCACAAGAAGGATGTGAATCGCCTTGAGCAGAAGATCCTGGACGAAGCGGAGAAGGGGCGGAAGGCCCTGGAGCAGATGGAGATTACCCTGGCGGATGCCCTGATCCTGGCGCAGGACGAGGCCTACGACCGTGCCAAGGAGCATTTCCAGCGGATCTATCCGGATCAGAAGGTCGACCATCTCCACTTCAACTGGCAGTCGGACCTTTCGCCGACTCCTGGTGGCGAGGAGATGGGGGGCGACCAGGATGACAAAGAGGTGCCACCCCCCCTCAAGCATAGCTTAGGCTTTTTCTCCTTTTTTTTTTGATTGTATATGCCTTGAGAGGACTGGCCACCGTATTTTTGTAGCACAATTTCTGAATGTAATGAAAGATACTTTTTGGCTGAGGCTTCGTGACTTGCCCAATTTTTAGTCTCTTTGTGATTAGTTGTTTCTCTCGTCTTTTTGATAGACGCACGAGGTCTTGACCGCCGACCCTGTTTCTGCCGAGGGTTCCCCGGTCCGAGTAGGGAAGGAGGCCATGGAGACGGCTCTGGCTCGCCAGCGAAAACAGGCTCGGGACCGAGCGGCCGCAGTGACTTATTTTGCGAGCAAGTCTAGAGAGCTCGGTTTGGAGTTGCTCGTCTGAAGAAAGCCATAGCCGACCGGGACTGGTGGGTAATCAAGACGAACTGGTTGATCTCAGATGCCTCGAGTGGGCGGTTGGCTTCGGAGTCTTTTCTTTGCGAGGCCGTTGTTGAGAAGGAGTTGGAGATCTGCCGGTTGAAACTGGTGTTAGGCGTCGTTTTGATCGAGGAGGCGAGCAATTCGGTGAGAGGGCCCTCTCTGACCTTCTTATTGGAGGGGACTCACCCTGAAGATGCAGGAAGCTCAGTAGCGGGTGTGTCTTCCCAGGTCGGGCCGTCCGAGCGCGAGAAGGAAATCGACGGGGGTGCCGAATTTGAGTTTTAAGCCGAGCATGAGTAATTTGTAATCCTTCTATTGTATTTGCACCGCCGTTACCACTGTGCGATCAGTAATAATAAAAAGAATCTCCGACTCCTTTAACCATGACAATTTCATTCATGATTGTGCGGGCTCGGCCTTGCAGGGGGTCGCCGCCGAGGGAGAAGGTCGCCCGGTGTCCTTAGTCGGTGACACCCAACTGGCGGCATTTTGCCTTCCGTCAGGCATTAATGGTGACGTTTCGCCTTCCCTGGAACATTAATGGCGACGTTTCGCCTTCCGCCGTTTGGGTTTTCCAGGGGCAATAACTGTGCTTCTTGGGGGGGTATATAACCCCCCTCTCCTCCCACATTGGTTGTCAGGAGTTGTGGTTGGCTTAACTGCGTTATGACCTGGGTGCCTGCCGAAGGCGGGCACCCCGACGTTGAAACTTTGGTCTGAGGGCTCCGGATTGACGGTGCACCAATCACCCTCGAACAATTCGGGGTTTTGGCCTTGGGAGCCGTAAGACCCCGGGTTGTTCGTTGGTGAGTGGTGTCCCGATCAATTGATTCGGAAGCTCAGAGGATCAGAAAGAGCCTTGGGTCAGTGGCCCCTCTGCCGCCCTCGAACAGTTCGGGGTTTTAGCTTTGGAAGGTTGCAAACCCCGAGTTGCTCGTGGGTGAGAGGGGGGTCAAATAACGACTCGAAGCTCGGGGCATTCGCCGAAGGCGGGTGCACTAAACCTTAAGAAAAATTTTGCTGAAGGGGTTGTGGTGGACGGTCGCCGCCGAGCGTAATGGTCGACTGGCTTTGAAGAAAGCCTTGACCTTGCTCGGGACGGGGACAAGCCCCGCCCCTCGCTCGCTGGAAGACGGTACGGGTGTAGCTGACAGTTGCCACCGGGCGCATGGGCTGATGGGCTTGAATAAGTCCAAACCATGCTAGGGGCAGATGCCGAGCCCCACACCGGGGAGAAAATCGGTAATGGGCGTGTCTGAAGGTCATCGTCGAGCGCAATGGTCAAGTGGCTTTGAAGAAAGCCTCGGCCTTGCTCGGAGTCGATGATGCGCCCCCATACTTGTTCTCAGGAAGACGGTACGGGTGTAGCTGGTAGTCGCCGCCTTGTGCATAGGTTGATGGGCTTGAAGAGGCCCAAACCATGCTAGGGGCAGAGGCCGAGCCCCCATACCGGGGAGAAAGCTGGTAATGGGCATGGCTGAAGGTTGTCGCCGAGCATAACGGTTGAGTGGCTTCCAAGAGAGCCTCGGCCTTGCTAGGGGTCGACGTCGAGCCCCCACACTTGTTCTCAGGAAGATGGTACGGGTGTAGCTGGCGGTTGTCGCCTTGTGCATAGGTTGATGGGTTTGAAAAAGCCCAGACCATGCTAGGGGCAGATGCCGAGCCCCCACATCGGGGAAAAAGCCGGTAATGGGCGTGGCTGAAGGTCGTCGCCGAGCGTAATGGTCGAGTGGCTTTCAAGAGAGCCTCGGCCTTGCTCGGGGTCGACGACGAGCCCCCACACTTGTTCTCAGGAAGATGGTACGTGTGTAGCTGGCGGTTGCCTCCTTGTACATAGGTTGATGGGCTTGAAGAAGCCCAGACCATGCTAGGGACAGATGCCGAGCCCCCACATCGGAGAGAAAGCCGGTAATGGGCGTGGCTGAAGGTAGTCGTCGAGCGTAACGGTTGAGTGGCTACCAAGAAAGCCTTGGCCTTCTTCGGGGTCGACGACGAGCCCCCACACTTGTTCTCAGGAAGACAGTATGGGTGTGTCTGGTAGTTGCCACCTTGTGCATAGGTTGATGGGCTTGAAGAAGCCCAGACCATGCTAGGGGCAGATGCCGAGCCCCCACACTGGGGAGAAAGCCGGTAATGGGCATGGCTGAAGGTCGTCGCCGAGCGTAACGTTCGAGTGGCTTTCAAGAGAGCCTCGGCCTTGCTCGGGGTCGACGACGAGCCCCCACACATGTTCTCAGGAAGACGGTACGGGTGTACCTGGAGGTTGCCTCCTTATGCATAGGTTGATGGTCTTGAAGAAATCCAGACCATACTAGGGGCAGATGCCGAGCCCCCACACCGAGGAGAAAGCCGGTAATGGGCGTGGCTGAAGGTCGTCGCCGAGCGTAACGGTCGAGTGGCTTTCAAGAGAGCCTCAGCCTTGTTCGGGATCGACGACGAGCCCCCACACTTGTTCTTAGGAAGACGGTACGGGTGTAGCTTGCGGTTGCCTCCTTGTGCATAGGTTGATGGGCTTGAAGAAGCCCAGACCATGCTAGGGGCGGATGCCGAGCCCCCACACCGGGAAGAAAGCCGGTAATGGACGTGGCCGAAGGTAGTCGCCGAGCGTAATGGTCGAGTGGCTTTGAAGAAAGCCTCGGCCTTACTCGGGGTCGACGACGAGTCCCCACACTTGTTTTCAGGAAGGCAGTATGGGTGTAGCCGAGTGCCGAGCCGTAAGCTTGTAATGGAAGCTTTTCTGCCTCGCGATTCTATCCGAGCGCTGAGCCGTAAGCTTGTAACGGAAGCTTTTCTGGCTTGCGATTCCGTCTGAGCGCCGAGCCGTAAGCTTGTAAGGAAAGCTTTTCTGGCTCGTGATGCTATTCGAGCTCTGAGCCATAAGCTTGTAAGGGAAGCTTTTCTGGCCGCGATGCTATCTGAGCGCTGGGCCGTAAGCTTGTAAGGGAAGCTTTTCTGGCTCGCGATTCTGTCCGAGCACCGAGCCGTAATCTTGTAAGGGAAGCTCTTCTGGCTCGCGATGCTATCCGAGCGCCGAGCCGTAAGCTTGTAAGGGAAGCTTTTCTGGCTCGCGATGCTATCCAAGCGCTGAGCCCGAGTCATGTTTTTTAATGAGAATCAATACGAAGCCACAAACTTGTTTTAAGAAAGCTGGCATATTTACAATATATTTGAACTTTACAAAAAACAAGGCACGACGTGCCGATTACATTCTTCATTATTTACATGGGGTGTGGGGGCTAACCCTCCCCCACTAGGAACTTGATGAGGTGCTCCGCATTCCAGGGCCTCTTTACAACCTTACCTCCTAGGTCGGTTAGGCGGTACGTTCCCGGACGTACGACCTCAGATACCTTGTATGGGCCCTCCCAGTTTGGGGACAATTTCCTCTTTTGGCTGGGGTTGGATACCGCCAGCTTCCGGAGTACGAGGTCTCCGAGTTTGATGTCGGTGGGGTGCACCTTTTTGTTGTAGAACCTTTCGATCCTTTGTTGGTAGGTATTCCTTCTGATGGCGGACTTCTCCCTAACCTCGTCTATGAGATCCAGGTCGGCTCACAGCTGTGCAGAGTTGCTTGCTTCATCGAATGCCATGATCCGGGGTGAGGGGATCCCGATTTCCAGGGGAATGACAGTCTCCGCGCCGTATGTTAGATTAAATGGCAACTCACCCGTGGGGATTCTTTTTGTCGTTCGGTGGGCCCAAAGAATGCTCGGCAACTCATCGACCCATAACCCCTTGGAAGAGTTATCGAGCCGTTTCTTGAGGCCGTCGAGGATTTGGCTGTTCGCGTTCTCGGCCTGACCATTTGACCGTGGGTGGCACACCGAGGAGAAGCGCTGCTGGATCCCGAGATCTTCGCAGAACTTTCGAAAATGTTTACCCGCGAATTAAGTTCCATTGTCCGTGATGAGCACCAGTGGGATACCGAACCGGCAGACGATGTGTTTCCAGAAGAACTGTTGGGTCTGTTGCTCGATGATTGTTGCCAACGGCTCGGCCTCAATCCACTTTGTGAATTAGTCGATTGCCACTATGAGAAATTTTTGCTGGCTCGTTACCTTCGGGAACAGACCTACCAGATCCATTCCCCACATTGCGAAGGGGGTCAGACTGGCCATGGAACAGAGATTCGCTTGCAGGGCCCTTTCATAGGGGAGAACCAATGACAGGGATCACACTTCTTCACTAGGGCGAGGGCGTCTTGCAACATCGTGGGCCAGTAATACCCGTGATTCAAAGCCTTTCGTGCGAGCGAGCAGCTTCCCATATGGCACCAGCCGATCCTCTCATGCAGCTCCTTGAGGGCATACTTTGCTTCATCCGGGGTCAAGCAGCAGAGGTAGGGTCTGCCATCTGTTGTGTATGACCTTTTGAAGAGGGTTGCGTCGATCACTGCAAACCTTTCTGAACAGACCCTGACCACATTGCTTCAGCCCGATCTTCGGGGAGCTCTCCCTTGATTAAACATTTCTTGATAAGAGTGGTCCAGTCGGCGGGAAGAGCACCGTCTTCAATGCAGAGAGTCTCGGGGAAGTCTGTACTTGGCTTGAGGAGAACTCCGATCAGTACGATGCGGTAGAGGCCTTCGAAGGAAGAGGAAGCTAGCTTTGACAGAGCATCGGCCTGGGCGTTCTGCTCCCTGGGGATCCTCAATATGACCGATTCGTCGATGGACGACAACAGCCGTTGGACCACGGCCAAATACTTGATCATCCGATCGTCACGGGCCTCGTACTCTCCGATGATCTGGTTAACCACGAGCTGAGAGTCGCTGAAGGCCCTGATCTGTCTGGTGCCGGCTTGATGGGCCTGGGTGAGCCCGGTGATCATGGCCTCGTACTCTGCCTCGTTGTTAGAGGCCGGAAAGTTGAGGCGGAGGCAATACTGAAGGAGGAAACCATCAGGACCCCGTAGAATGATGCCCGCACCACACCCCACTTCGCAAGAGGAGCCATCGACATAAACTTCCCAAGCCTGGTCAGCCTCCTTACTTTCGGGTTGCTCGGAGATGGTGCATTCTGTGATGAACTCGACGAGGGCCTGACCTTTGATGGCTATCCTTGGCTGATAGCCGATGTCGTATTGGCTGAGCTCGATCTACCATTTGACTAGTCATCCCGAGCTCTCGAGTTTATATAGCACGGCCTTTAGAGGTTGGTCCATGAGCACCTGGATTGAATGTGCCTGAAAATAGGGGCGGAGCTTCCGCACAGCCATGACCAAGGCGTATGCTATCTTCTCCATTCTAGAATATCTGGTCTCGGCGTTGAGCAGAACTTTGCTCACATAGTACAGGGGCTTTTGGACTCCTTACTTTTCTCGAACAAGGACAGCGCTGAGCACGTTCTCCAAAGCCGAAAGGTAAAGCCAGAGGGGCTCACCTGGTTCGGGCTTGCTGAGGAGAGGGGGGTTGGCGAGGTACTCCTTCAATTGGGCGAACGCCTCTTGCTGCTGAGTTCCCCACTCGAATCCTCCGGTTCCGCACAGTGCCTTGAAGAATGGGAGGGACTTATCTCCGGACTTGGAGAGGAAACGGCCGATGGCTGCCAGTCCTCCCGTTAGCCTCTGGACTTCTTTGATATTCCTGGGAGGGGCCATGTCTATTATGGCCTGGATTTTTTCGGGGTTCGCCTCGATGCCGCGCTGGCTGACGATGAACCCGAGGAATTTTCTCGAGGAGACGACGAATGCACACTTCGCCGGGTTGAGTCTCATGTTGTGGGTCCAAAGGACCCCAAAGGCCTCCTCCAGGTCGGCAACGTGATCCCGTCCCTACTTGCTCTTGATGAGCATATCATCGACATACACCTCCATATTACGCCCAATTTGATCCTTGAAGACTCGGTTAACGAGCCTCTGTTAGGTAGCACCGGCGTTCTTCAGCCCGAAGGGCATAACCCAGTAGCAATAAAGCCCTTGGTCCATAACGAAGGACGTCTTGGCTATATCGGGAGGGAACATTCGGATCTGGTTATAGCCCGAGAAGGCATCCATGAAAGAAAGGAGTTCGTGGCCCGATGTGGCGTCGATAAGGGCGTCGATGCTGGGGAGAGGGAACGGATCTTTAGGGAACACCTTGTTGAGGTCTGTAAAGTCTATACAGATCATCCAGCTCCCGCTCGCCTTTCTAACCATCACGACATTCACCAGTCACTCGGGGTAGCTGACCTCTTGTATGAAACGGGCGGACAAGAGTTTGTCCACTTCCGCATTCACCGCCTATTGTCGCTCCGGGGTGAACTTATGTCACTTCTGGACGACCGGCTTTGAATCGGGGATCACGCTGAGTTTGTGCATGATGAGATCCTCGTAGATACCGGGCATGTCGGAGGGCTTCCAGGTGAAGAGGTCGACATTGCGAAGAATGCAGTCAATCAGGGCAGATTTGAGGTTGGGAGCGAGGGAGCAGCTCACTCGAAAACACCTTGACATGTCCCCTATCTCGAACGAGACATCTTCTAACTCGTCTGCCGGCTCCAGTTCTGGCTGGGTTCTCTCGGGCTGTAGCTCGACGGCATCGAGGGGAAAATACACCGCCCCCGATCGCGGTCATATAGCACGGTCGTGCAGCTTCTTGGTTCCCTCGGACAATTCCGACACCGGTGTTGGTAGGGAATTTCATCTTCTGGTGGTAGGCCGAGGGAACCGCCTGGAGGGAGCAGAGCCCGGGACGGCCGAGTATAGCGTTGTAGGCTGCCTTGACGTTCACAACCATAAAGTCCACTGACTCGGTCCTTCGGTGTGGGGCCATACCAGCTGTGACGTCTAAGGTGACGATCCCCTCTATTGGCACTGGGACGCCGGAGAATCTGTGCAATGTGTATCCGGATGGCTTTAGCTTATCTCGGGGGAGCTTCAAGTTCTCAAAGGCCTCCAGGAAGAGGATGTTTACCGAGCTTTCGTTGTCAACGAGGATGCGGCAGACCGCGAAGTTTGCCATATTGAGGCTGATGACGAGCACGTCGTAATGCGGGAGCCGAACTCCCTCCAGGTCTTCTCCCGAGAAGGATACAGGGAGTTGCTGTACCTAGGGGGAGAGGGGGCCCTGGATGGCGTTGACATCTCGGACGAACGCCTTGCGGGAAGTGTTGGACTCCCCTCCCATGGGCCCTCCATGGACGCAATGCAAGATGGCTTGATCCTCGGGTTCTTCGGGCTCCTGATCCTGCTCGGGTTGCTGTCTAGGTGCTCGAGGAGGAGGTGAAGCCCTCCTGTTCCTCGTATCCCTATGGTCCCGAGCGCCTTCCCGTTTGAACTCCCGGAGGTACCCTTGTTGGATGAGGGCCTCGATCTCGTCTTTCAGGGTACGACAATGGTCCGTGTCGTGCCCGTTGTCCCAGTGGAAGCGGCAGTAGAACCGCTGATCCCTCTTCTTGCTGTTGTTGTTGGTCGACCGAGGGGAGAATTGCACGAGGTCCCTATCTTCGATTGCTAGGAGGATAGTTGATACGTTCTGTGTCAGCAGAGTGTATCTCTCGAAGCGAGGGACCGGGGGGACCCTTTTCGGGACGCCCCCATCTCTTGGGACTTTCTTTGCTGGCTCGGCCTCGTCGGCCTTGCATTTCCCCTTCTCGGGAATTTCTTTTGAGTCCTCTGGATTCAGGGCCTCCTTAGCCCGTATGTATTTTTCGACACGATTCAGGAGGTCTGGGATATCCATCGGAGGCTTCTTTGCCAGGGAGGCTTTCAGCTGGCCATGCCGGACGTTGTGTCGGAATGCTGCGGAGGCGACCCCTGGGTCGAGGGAGGAGACCGACCTTGCCTCAGTGGTGAACCTTCGGACAAACAACTGGATTGACTCCCCTTCATTCTGCCGGAGGCCGAACAAAGATGCACTTGTCCTTTCGGCCTTCTGGCTGGTAACGAAGTGGGCGAGGAAGTTGCCCTCCAGTTGGTCAAAAGAATAGATGGAGCCGAGGGTGAACTTCGAGAACCATTCCCGAGCCGGACCCCGGAGGGTGGCGGGGAAGGCACGGCACAGGAGGGGATCCGATGCGCTGTGAATCATCATGAGGGTCTTGAAGCCCTCCATGTGATCAGCAGGATCACCCTCACCGTCATAAGTCTCGAATTAAGGTGGACCAAAGTTCCGGGGTATTTTTGCCTGCAAGATGACGGTGAGAAAAGGGGGTCGATGGGCCTATATCCCTGGGCCGGCCTCGGGGCCGCCGTTGCCGAAGTGGTCGAGGCGGTCTTCCATTTCTTGGAGGTGTTTCAGGATGTCATCGTCATACTCCGGCTGGACTGTCGGGATGCGAGACACGCTGGCCTCGGCATCCGAATGGGTGTGAGAGCGACGGACGGTCCCTTCGACGGGGGTCCCCCGGATAGCCTCCATGATTTCTTTCCAGAAGTCTTAGAACTCCTGGTGGGTGACCGGAGCTCGCTCAACATTGTTTTGCTGAGCTTGTGGCTGCCGGCCTACGCGGCTGAGTGCCGGCCCCCGCCCTAGGGACGGAGGTGTGAGATGGTTCGGGGCCGAGTTGGAAGTGGCCCCTCCCTTAGACCGGCTCGCCTGCCAATTCTGGATTACCCCTCGTAGGTCGGGCTGGACCGGACACGAGGCACCCTGGTTGGTGTCCGTGACTGCCCCCGGGTTGTTGGATCCATGAGCGTCGGCGGCGAAGCCCTGAAGAGGTGTGTCCTGGTGACGCACAGAGGTAACAACTTTCCTGGCCTTGGGCGCCATATGAGCTTGGGATGATGAGGTACCGTTGATTGCTGAGTTTGGGCTGGAGTCTGCACTAGAAATTTCCCACAGACGGTGCCATCCTGATGTGGTTTGTTTTTGGGGGGAGTGTGGATGCACCAGGTGTGAGTTCTACTCGATTTGTATTGGTGGAGGAACCTCTAGAGCGGACGGTGGTCCCGACCCTCGGTTGGAGGAATGGCTCGGGAGCTGGCGGGAGTGAGGCGGAGATTGGAGGCTCGGCTCGGATCTGGAGGCTCGGCTCAGATCTTGGAGGCTCGAGTCTTGTGTACCTGCACACGGTCTGGAACACCGGGGTTGGTCCCAGCGGCAGACCTTCCGATGATCTAGTGAGCTACTGAGAGAAAGTAACAGTAACTAGGGTTTGAGAGGGAAGAGATTGATTACCTGTGGAAGGGGTAGAGGGTCTGGTATTTATAGGAGAAGCTAAGTGGGTCTGGACCTGTTTGGGGCCGGGTCTGGACTCGGTTGCCCATGGGCCTAACGTGGCAGAAGCCCAGGAAGTTTAGGGCTGACGTGGCAGAGACCTGGGTGGTTTCCAGACTGACATGGCAGGGGCCCAGGAGGTTTTGCGCTGACGTGGCAGACCAGGATGATCCGGCAGTGCACGCTTTATGAGGGGATCCTGTGGCCCAGAAGGGGCCATGTCATCTGACCCATATCACAATGTATTCCACATATGAAGATACTAAAGTGGAAATTGCAGAGTATGAGTGGGAAAATAGTCAGAATCTTGTTCGTCTGTACTTGATCGATTGCTTGGAGTAGAAATTAGTGGTTATTTACTGGAAGCTTGTTATTGAACTGCAAATGGAATTTGAAGGTGAGCAGGATATATCGAAAGCTTACTACATCAATCAACTTCTGGCATGAGGAAGAGAAGCCTCTCTTCCCACATGTATTTCATTCAACATTTTATTTCTTGCCGCCATCGAAGGTCCGAAGCTTTCTCAGGACAGAGTGAAGTTGGTAGGCTACACTCTCCACGGTTTCCCCGGAGCTCCAGTTCAAATCGAAGGGATAGTGACTTTGGATACAACTGCAAGGAAGGTCCCTACCATCCCCACTGAGCCGATGGACTTCATGGTGGTTAATGTCAAACCACATATAACGTCGTCATTGGGTGACCCGGTCATGCATTTCTCCAAGCTGTAGCCTCGGCTGACCACATGAGGATGAAATTCCCAATGAAGGTCGGGGTTGGAGTCGTGAAGGGCAACTAGGAGGTTTCCCAAGCCTGCTATGCCACCACGGTAGGAGGGTCTGTCCTCCCCTTCGATGCGATCGAGCTCCCCAGCGACAGAAGCTCGATTGGCTCCGAAATGGTCGACGAATTGGAAGAAATCCCCCTTTCCAAGGTAGATATGACAAAGCAATTTCAGATAAGCAAAGTTCTGCCTCACAGTCTCAAAGATGGAATCATCAGCTGCATCAGACATTCCAGGTATTTTGAAGGAATTGATTTGCACAAGTTGAGCGTCAATCCAGACTTAAAACCGGTGCAGCAGAAACGCCGTAAGTTTGCACCAGAGAGACAACAAACTATGAAAGAGGTGGTCGATAAACTTCTCACTACTCGGTTCATCCAGGAGGTTAACTACCTAAAATGGTTGGCAAACATCGTGATGGTGAAGAAGGCAACCGAAAAATGGAGGATCTGTATCGATTTCACAAACCTCAATAAAGCATGCCCGAATGACCCTTTCATCTTCCAAGTATTGATGCTTTGATTGACTCGACATCCGGACACAAACTCCTGAGCTTTACGGACGCATTCTCCGGATACAACTAAATCTGGATTTCCCCCCAGATCCCAAAGAAATCTTTCATCACAGACTTGGGTCTGTACTGCTACTGTGTCATGCCCTTTGGCCTGAAGAATACGGGAGCCATCTACCACAGGTTGGTGAACAATGTCTTCAAAGAACAAATCGGTTAGAATATTAAAGTGTATGTGGATAACATGCTCGTTAAAAGCCTCTGTAACACCCCGCAAAATTGAGTTATGACAATTTTGTCCATGGGTGTTATGCACATATATTTTGTATTGTTAAGAGTAATATTTGTAAGGTATTTTTATATAAATGTCATACGTATTTTATATTCCGATTATTTATATGTTTTTCGTTCTCACAAAATTTATTTTTATCATATTTTGAGCCAAGTCAAATATTAATTTTAATCTTTGTGTTTTTACGTGTATTGCACTTGTTTTCAATACACGTGTCGATTACATATATTTTAACGTTCATATCTGTAACACTATTAATATAAATGTTCTATGTATTTTGTATTTTGACTATTTATGAATGTTTTTCGTTCTCTCGAATTTATTTTGTATTGATACGTGTAACGCATGTGTTTACAGTGCACATATTGGTTCCTAAAATTTTCTTGAGTCATGAATATTTTTCTTCTCATTTTCTAGTAAAAAATGTGTGATTTATTTTTAATTAAAATTCATTAGGCCTAAATCCATTTTGTAGCACACTAAAATTTATTTAAAGACCATGATTGATTTTGCGTGCACTAAAGTGTATTTTTAAAATATAGTTAGTTTGGTACACTTGTCATGTGTAACACACACATCTAACCTAATAAAAATTAATAATAAAGTTGTATGAAGAGTGTGCACACACATTGACAACACGTGCACGTGTTTCTTACCATGGTTGAGAATGAGGGAGATTGGTGTGAGTTAGTGGGAAGTGGGGTTATTTTGGGAAGTGAAGAGCTATTTTAACCACACAATTTTCTTATAAATAGTCCCTACTTTTGTTATGAACAACACAACTTAAAACAAAAACAAAAGAGAGAAAGAGGGAGAAGAGCTTGAGGGTTGTGCGGAAGTGGCCAGCTATTTTTGAGGAAGCTTGAGCTTTGGAGCATTATTTTCTAGGAGTTCTACTACTAGGAATTCTACATTTGAGGTGTTTGTTCCTTCAACTTTCTAATATAGTTTTATTAGTAGAATGTTTGACATGTATGAATTGTTAGATGCATGATAACTTATATAGATTGGACATTCATGTTTAGATTATTTATTGTTGATTGAATGTGTGAAATTATGATATAGTTGATTTGGGGGTATTTTCATAAGGTTCGGTTTTGAGTTCTAGTTGCACTTCAAAAAATCATATCTATTAAACAAAATGGAATATAGAGCTAAAATTTTTATATGAGTATCTTGTATATGTCAGCAACATCTCCTTAAAATTTCATAATATTTGGATTTCGTTTACTATTTTAATAAAATCCAAACTTAGGACTGGTTGGCAGTTGGCTAGTTGCTGAAAATTTGTATACATTTCGGATTTTGATCATTTCAGCATCTTAGATGAAGTATTTTGAGGAAAGTCAAAACTAAGAACTTGAAGTAGACTCGTTAAACTTTCTTTAGAGACTAAGAAATTATTTTTCTATGAAGAACTGAATTTATAATGAATTTGACAAGATTGAATGAGTGGCAGTATTTTAACTGCAGTATAACATTTCAACCCTACTGTAGATTTTGAAGAATTCAGGGTCATAGACATAATATTTTGGGGAAACTTATAACTACAACATTATAGTAGACTTGTATACCTTTAAGTAGATCTAAGAACACAAAGTTTCATTAAGTATATAATTTTCTATGATTTTTACAAGTAGCATGAGCTGCAATTTTCGAATTTTGAACCTACTGTTTTGCAAATGAAATTAGACGAAGTAATTGAGGATGATTTTAGATGATCTTAACTACAAAGTTGTAGTAGACTCATTTATGATTCTTATGAAACTAATAAATCTATATTTGGAATAGTATTGAAATTTATATGATTATTCGATATCATTGGGTTGATGTCTTTTATCAAGTTGTCCTAAAACTTTTACGTGTAAAATTGGATTGTTAGTAAGATGTATCATATGAGGGATTAAGAGATAATTAAAGGATGAAGCTGGAATGTTAAACATGTGATGTTTACAAGGATTTTAACTCATCAAGTGTTATTGAATGTTGCTATAAAAAATTGACTACTTCATGATTGATAATAGCAAAGAGAATGAATAAAAGAAGTTAAAAGATGTTCAATGAATGTACGAGGTTACATATGACCTATGTGATCTCTTTGAGATGGTTGCTTGTTCTAGAGTGAGTAGGACATAGAATGCCTGCAATTGTGATAAATAGAATTTGAGAAGTAACTAGTGTGGGTTAACTTTCTCTTTGAGAAGTAGCCAGTGTGGGCTAATATTTTCAGTGTTTTGGTTTAAGTCTGTTGGGCAAAGCTAAACTCTAGGTCTTAATAAATTGTAACTTAAACTTAAGGTCAAGAACTAGTTAGAGATATGATTAAATAAGAGCAAACGTGAGTTATGGACTCCAGATAGACTCGGGAGTGAGACAATTCCCAGTATTCCAGGACGATGGATGAAATTGGCCACTGAATGATCCGCGGAGTGAGATTGATCTCCAGTATTCCGGGGCGAGAGCGACGCTCACGGGGTATTTGTGCAATGTAACACCCCATTTTTAATTTTTTTTAAACTAAACCTCTAAATTCAATTCTTTCAATTTCTATATTACTTTAAACATAAACTAAGATAGGTATATTTCAAATAAAATTTTGGCAGTATCCCATGAAATTTCTGCCCCGAAACACAAAAAGCTTACGGAATTCTGCTCTGAATTCCGTAGCTCACAACATAGACAATATAATCATGGGCTCCCCGGGCCAAAATGAGCAGAATCATGTAGGCAATATAAATATTATGCACTGGGGGCAAAACTCACAACATAATATCAATTATAATTTAAAAACCATAAATTTTCCTTTGAAAACTTATATAAGTAATAGAAAAACTGTAGTAAAACTTTTCAAAAACAAACACAGAACCCGAAACTCCACAACAAGGTGGGTATGGGCTTTACTACTTCTTCACAGCACTATAGGTACATTCCCACTTACAGTCATACATACAATCTTCCATAATACCATATAGTACATCATTCTACTCCCATTTCTATAAATAATAAATATATACTTAAATGTCTCATTCACAACAAGCAAAGTAAAACTACCAGACTACCACATCTAGCTCACCTTGCTGCTATCAAACCTGCAGGAGAGTTAGGGTTGTCCACCCTCAGGAAGGGACACCCCTAACCCCCAAAAAATAACAAGAGTTAGTCATTTCTGGTGTGAGTATAATTTAATGGTTAGGCAAATAAATTAAACATTATAAGGAAAATAGAATAAACTTACGAATACCATGATAATAAAATTTCACCTGAAATCTAAACAGATAAACACCGTAAGTGTGGCTTTTCATCACCTGTATCATCAAATATTTATACATATATATCTGCTCACATCTTGCTTATCTTTAGTTTTCAACTCATACCCAAATTCATCACTGACCCACATCACTTTATGCCTTATGCAAACATTCACACACAACTCTGTTTTCACAAACACTGCACTTTCCCAAATAACATCATCTTGCGCTCATGCTCAAGTGTATTAAGCATACAACTTTCCTTACTCTCCCTATTTCATACTACAATTGATTCAAGTTATTCACATTAATCTACCGACACAATTCTTCATTACAAATCTCATAGGTACCACGTCATATTAACTCACGTAGATAATTTATTGCCTTTATAATCAACGACATGACACTGTATTACTGCACATAGAAAAATCTTTTACTTTTCGTATATAATCACACAATGCCACTTTCTCATTTTTTTCATACTTATTCAATCACGTATCTCATTTACCAATCAATGTCATTTACAAACTCATGACCCATATTCTTCCACACTTATTTTCATTCATATACATTTTCTTCCTCATTCTCAAATTACATACATCGCATGCATACAAGCAATAATATCACATACATCTTCATAATATCTCATCACATGTATTTATTTTATTGCATTACGTCACATTCATCTGATTCCCTTGCATCAAAATCATATGCATTCACTCCCATGATATCACATTCATTCATGCCTTATAACACAAAACATAACATCATCATATCACTTACTTGAATGCTCATCCTTATTGCATCAAAACATGTTTTATAACTCATTCTCATCTCGTCAGACAACTTTAGTTAATATATCTTACTATCATTTTCACTTATATCTCTAGTTACCATTAACTTCACTTTCATTCTCATCAATTTATACTCCACATCCCAAACATAGTTTAGGCAATAATATATCACACCCCAAAGCCGATAGCTTGGGTAATGATCACTGCACCCCAAGTAGACCTTGGGTAATATCACATCACATCCCAAGCCTATAGCTTGGTTATTAATTCACTTCAATTACTTTTCATCTTCACTTTACTTTACTTTATTCTTCATTTCCATTATTCATTACCAGTATTATGCCAACTCACCCTGCAAATTATGCCAAGGCAGGTAGTTTCCACCATTTCTGCAGAAATAGCGGGCGGGTAGTTCCTCGACACAATTCCAAGGTGCATCAACTCATATATACTGTAATTTTACTTTAATAATCACTTTCATAATACAATTATTTCATACTATTCATATTAACACATGTCTCTTTTACTTTTTCATTTTAAATTAAGCACATACTGCATTTATCATTTCTTTCCATACACAAACTCATAACTCGTGTTCTTTCATATTTATTTTCATTCACAACCACTTTCTTTCACATTCACAATTTCACTTTCTTCACTTTCACATTTCACTTTCTTTACTTTCTCATTCTTATTTACACTTATGATTTATCCACTGTCTCAATTCCATTTCATAATATACACCGCACCACAAACATAGTTTGGGTAATATACTCCGCACCCCAAAGCCGATAGCTTGGGTAATAATCACTTTTCATTCTCTTTATACTCTTTCTTTACTTTATTATCTTTTCTTTCATTTCACATTTATTCATTTTATTTTGTCGACCAGTAAGCCACAGTATCCCAAGTCTAACCTGGGCATCAACTCTCTCTCCGGTCTATCCTGAGGCATCTGCACTCCCAGGCCTATCCTGGGGTATCAACTCTCTCTCAGGTCCACCCTGAGGTATCAACTCTCTCCGGTCTATCCAGAGGTATCTGCACTCCCAAGCCTATCCTGGGGTATCAACTCTTTCTCAGGTCCACCCTGAGGTATCAACTCTCTCTCCGGTCTATCCAGAGGTATCTGCACTCCCAGGCCTATCCTGGGGTATCAACTCTCTCTTAGGTATATCCTGAGGTATCAACTCTCTCTCCGGTCTATCCGGCTGCACTCCCAGGCCTATCCTAGGGTATCAACTTTCTCTCAGGTCCACCCTGAGGTATCAACTCTCTTTCCGGTCTATCTGGAGGTATCTGTTATTACTAGTTTCATTCCATCGCTTTATCTCATTTTTTTTGCCACAGAACATCTCATCTTTCATTTCACTAAATTACCACATCTTGAGCTTTAACAGCGCAATTTATTATCATGTTATCCCACATATTCACATTAACTCTCATTCTTTTGTTTCTATAATTAACCACATCTTTTAACATTACCATGAGAGTTAAAATCTCATTTTATTATCATATAACATCTCATCTTTCATCTGAACTTATTAACACATATACAATGATCACCATCTCACTTATCCTTTCAATGTATCACATATAAGCCATATCACTGTATTTAACATGTAGAATCATCACCTCATATTATTGCACATCACAACTCATTATCACCCATATATATATATCACAAACATGCACCACACATACACGGATTTCCAAAAAGAGACCACATTTACTTATTTTGTCTAATTAAACCTTATGACATCCCATTATAGCATGCTAGCCCATACACAAGGCTCTATGTATGCAAAATCACCTATAAGGGCTTATATGTCCAAAAACATGCACGAAACATGCACGGGATAGAAAAATGCATAAACCGTTTAATATATTAATTTTTTATCCTCTAACACATCATACTAACCTATAATATAGGTTTTATATGCTCAAAATAGTCAATTTCGCAAAATATCACAAAACTCATTTTCGGGCCATCAAAAATCCGTATTTTCCTTCAAAATCAATATTTAGCATAACTGCTACGATATATATCAAAAAGCCACGAAACTTGACCACAACGAAAAATATATGTAAATACATCATACTCACCTAACAAATCGAGCAAACGATGTCCCACGTCCTCCCGGTAGCCAATCAAAGTTCAACTTTTTCAACCTAAATAAAAAGTTATAGGACCGATTATCTTAAAACTCCAAACTCGACCTACAAATCTCCAAATTCGAATCTGTCTTCACCCACACGTCACAAATGACATAAATAGCTGAGCTACATCAACAAAATTCAAATTCGGGTCCCAATGCAAAAACTCACTTATCGATCGGAGAAACCCTTTAAGGGAAATCCCCGGTTATCTACTCACTTTCATCCAATTTTCCTAATTTCTCAAATGAGGGTTAAACAATATTATTAAACATGAATTACAGTACCAAATCTATCAAATTCTCACTCCAATTTTGCTCGGGCATTTTATCGAACACCCAACGTGCATAATATACATACACTCTTTCTCATTCGATTTGATTAAGAATTAAGCCTACAAAAAATTATCCTAAATTCATATTAATACTTTCATAATATTCTACACCCTCATATACATTTTCTACAATTATTAAAATCGAGTTTCCTACCCGATTTCAGGAACCCTAAAATCCAACTTCATGACAAAATTAGAACTTCACATTTCTATCATGAGAATTAAAATCTTTAACTCCTAGCATGTTCTACATCCCGTAACCATCATTCTACAATGTTTTATACAAAAAGAATCGAAAAACATAACACATAGAATATAAACATAAAGTTAGATATACCTTATCGACACTTTCTCTAAAAACCGACACTACCACGAGCTAGAGCACACTTCACTTAGCTTACCCCTCAAATTAATTTGAAAATCACGAAGAATAGAAGTGGATTTGGGTGGGGGAAGGGGAGGCCGGAAGTTGGTTTCTGTGGGTTTGGTCGGGATAAGAAGAAGGAAAGAAAGGATGAAGGAGGAAAGGGGGGAAGGGGTTTTTCAGGAAAATTTAATAATATAAATATATTTTTATAAAGGAATATTTACAAATAAGCCCCCCACATCTCCAAAATATTTCAAATAACCCCAACTTTATATTTTAATAATACGAACAATACAAAATACATTAAAATTATCATATAATAATCCCCCAGAATTATAAAATAAAATAAACAACATTTCTTCACATAAAATCTCGACTCTTTAACTCTAATATAACAATAATACCAACCTAACACAAATCTTGACACCAACATCAATATTTAAAATAAAAATACACCAAATAAAATTCTCACCACTCCGGAAATATAAAAAAGGGTATTTTCGGTATTTTACAAATTTGATGTGTTACATGCAATGAGGGTTTCAGAATGACTCGCGGAGTGAGAAAATCTCCAATATTCTGGGACGATGGATGAAATAGGCCACAGAATAATTCGTGGAGTGGGATTGATCTCCAACATTCCGGGGCAAGAACCAATACTTGCAAAATATCTAAATTTTGTAGTCATAGTAGTAGGTTGCATGGCGATGGACTGAACCCTATAATGCGGAGTACGATAAGGGCTTGCCCTCGGACCTTTGTAGTATGTGATGCATAGAATCCGAACAAGTATGCATTAGTGTCATCCTAGTGTAATATCTGCATGATGCGTTAGTTCATATCATACATTAACACAATTAGGATAGTCACTTTTATATTTCTGCATTCAAGTTTGTGTTTGCTAAAGTAGAAGAATCACTGCATTGCGTCAGTTGTATGCAACTGACGTGCCCACAGTTTCCTAGTTGTAGGAATGGATTCGGCATAGACTTGAAGTCACTATAATGAGTCGTTACAAGATTGAAGAATTTTCATATTTGTAGATTGTATTGGATTTGTTTAATTCCGCTGTGCTGTTGTAAATAACATATTCTAAATAAAAAGTTTTAAATTCCATGTAAATTTGTACGAATTTGAAGTAAAAGATCTTGTTTGTATTACGAATTACATGTATTTGGAATTCGGGGCGTTACAGCCTCAGTTCTGAACACCACGTGAGGGACCTTGAAGAGACCTTCACTGTCTTAAGAAAGAACAATATGAGGCTAAACCCGTCGAAGTGCACCTTTGGTATGACCTCGGGAAAGTTCCTTGGCTTCATGGTCAGCCAATGAGAGATTTAGGCTCTGTTTGGTTCAAAGGAGGGGAGGGGAGGGGAGGGATTTTAATGGAGGGGAGGGGAGGGATTTAATGAAGACTCTGTTTGGTTCAAAGGAGGGGAGGGGAGGGAAAATAATTATCTTCTTGTTTAGTTCACAAGGGGAGGGAATGGATTTTATAATAAAATTACTTTTATACCCTTCACAATTGTATTTCCTAATTACATTCCAAATTGTTTGGTACAAGTGAGTTTTCCTCATGGTAGAGAATATATTACTGAGATGAGGAGATACTTCAATAATTAAAATTTTGAAGGAATTTAGGCTAATTCTCAATTATTTATGTGTGTGATATATTTATTTCTATTGAAAAGTTTCAGCATAAGCTTCAGCATTAGCTTTCATATAAATAAATAAATAAATAAATGAAATCCTGGAGTCTCAGGAATTAATTTGATCATATATTGACTAAGGTTACAAATATAAATACTTTTGTTTAAGGGTTACATTATTTTGAGCATGTAGGTAGTGTGGGTGTCAAAGGGTGAAAGCTTGAAGCAGTTGGAGTAGGCACTGAAGAACTTGACGGTGTTGATTCAAGTTCATTGTGAAGGTCATTGATTCTTTGCAGAAGCTCCTTCAAGTACTCAATAGCATCACCCAGAATCGATGCTCTATCCATCTGAGGAAACAAGAGTTAACCAAAATACAAACCAACTATCATCTTTTCAGGTAAAGATTATTGTGTCAATACAAATTTGACAAGGAAAAGAAAAGGCTAAATTTGCTAAACTTTTGTCTGTTTTACGATAGAAAGAACACTGATACGGGGTAGAGAAAATATCAAAGAGAACTAACTAAAATGATAATTTAGTCCATTCACATTAAAAAATTAGACATAATTTCTCTCCCCTCCAAATCCCCCCACTTTTGGAGGGGAGCCAAAATTGGCTCAGGAGGGGTGTTGCACCCCCCCATTTCCCTCCCCTCCCCTCCTAAAAAATGAACCAAACATGAAAAGTTTTAAAAAAACCCTCCCCTCCCCTCCCCTCCCCTCCCCTCCCTTCCATTCCCCTCCAACCAAACACTGCCTTAGGTGAATCCAGAGAAGTTTCAAACTATCCTCGACATGACATCGCCCACGAAAATCAAAGAAGTTCAGAGGCTCATGGGCCGGCTAGCTGTAATCAGGCATTTTCTCTCGAAATCCAGAGAGAAATCACTTTCCTTCTTCAAAGCCCTCAGGGGGACGAAGAACTTTGAATAGGGAGAGCCCCAACAATAGGCTATCAACCAGTTAAAGGAATACCATGCTAATCCCCCTTTCTTAAGCATGCCCAAACCGGGCAAAGTCCCTACCTGTACTTGGCATCATCCGAGCATACTCTTAGTGCAGTTTTATTTCGAAAGGAAGAAGGGGCTCAGAATCCCATCTACTATGTAATAATACTCAAATATGGAGAAGTTAATTTATGCCCTGGTTATGGTGGCACGAAAGATTCTCCCCTATTTCCAAGTCCACTCCATTCAAGTCCTCATGAACCAACCGCTGAAGCAAATCTTGAACAAGCCTGAGAGCTCTGTGCGACTGACCAAGTGGTCCATCGAGTTGACCTAACACAACATTAGCTATAAGCTGAGGACTGCCATTAAGGGATAGGCATTGGCCGAGTTCCTAACTGAGTGCACCATTCCGAAGCATCTGAGGTTCAAGAGGAACCACCAATATGGATGCTTTATGTGGACGGATTCTCTTGTGAAAAGGAAGTGGAATGTGAGTAATATTGCAGGGTCCAGACAGCTTCGCCATCAAGTAATCCTTACGACCAATTTTTTGAGCATCCAATAACAAAGCCTAGTATGAAGCTCTGATCGTCGGACTCCTCCTAGCCCATAAAGCTAGGGCAAAGTGGGTCAGGGCCTCCAACGATTCTCAATTACTGGTTAACCAAGTCTTCTGAGAATACGAAGCACGCGATGCCCGCATGATTCGATACTTGGCCCATGTCAGAGGGCTCTTGGCGGGCTTCGAAGAGGCTTTGGTCGTCTGAGTCCCTTGAGAAGAGAACAACTAGGCCAACACATTGTTTAAGCTGGCGCCATCTTCCTTTGAGGGTCTTGACCAGTGCTCGTAGAGGTCCTTGTCCGACCAAGTATAAACAGGAGAGATGTCGAAACCCTTTGCATTGAACCCAAGCCATAATCTGCAAACTGGATGGACCCGATATTAAGTTTTCTAGAAAAGGGAGACTTACCCCAAGACCTTTCAGAAGCGTGAAAGATCCGAGCAAGAGCAAAAAGATTCATGCTCGTCGAGGGGGTATTGTTCGAACGGTCCTACACCATGGCGGACGGATGACCATATCTCCGATGTTAGTCTCCAAGGGAAGCCCAATATGCCCGGGAAGAGATGTATGGGGGATTCGGTAGTTGTCACATGGGAAGCAGGGCACTTGCAAGGAAGATTCTCAACCATGGGTACTACTGGCTGACCCTGTCACAGAACGCTCAGGACGAGCTTAAGTCACGATCGAGCTTGGCCCCTTTGCCATGTGAGGGATGGATTTGGTTGGACTCTTCCCTAAAGCAACGGGTCAACGATGCTTCCTCATTGTTGCCATAGACAATTTCACGAAGTGGGTCAACGCCGAACCACTAGCCACAATAACCGAGTATCAAGCCCACCAGTTCTTTTGGAAACATATCATTTGTATATTTGGGATTCCTTGAATCTTAATCACCGACAATGGTACTCAGTTTTCCGACAAGGGCTTTCAAAAGTTCTGCACGGACCTGGGAATACAACAGGGTTCTCGTCTATCTCACACCCCCAATCCAATGGCCAGGCCAAAAATGTTTATCACTATATTTTGGACGGTCTCAAGAAGCGGCTAGACAAGTCCCCCAAGGGATTGGGGGTTGAAGAACTCCCCAGTGTGCTCTAGTCATACAAGATGACCAAGAGAAATCCGACAGGAGAATCGCCGTTCATCCTCTCGTTCGAAACTGAGGTTGTGATCCCCTTAAAAATCAGACTATCTTCTCCCTGAATAATGAGCTTCAATGAGGATTTGAACTCCGATGGACTTCGAGCCAACTTAAAACCTCCTCGAGGAGGTACGAAAAAAGTTAATTGTTAGAAGGAACATTTACCAGCAGAGGATATAACGGTTCCACAAAAAAAAAATCGGCTAACAAACATCAAGGAAGGTTACATGGTCCTTAGAAAACTTCAAATTTTCAAACCTAACAAGAAGGGAAAGCTCGCCCCTAACTAGGAAAGCTCATACAAGGTCTCCAAAGTGGTCCCCCCTGGAACTTACCAACTTGAAGACATGGAGGAAAGGTGATAAAGAGTACCTAGAATGCAGAGCATTTTATGAAATTTCATGAGAACACCCAACACCTCAACACCTTTGAAAAATTGTAATCAAGCCGCCGAGACCAGTACCTGTAATAAGTGCTCACCGAAGGGCAGCCAGTCTAGCTATTCTATAATCCATAAAGCTTCACAACTGTCCCACGCTTTTGTCGCTAAGTCATTTGGTCCGGACCTCATCCCTCGGCGTGGTACTCCAGGTCACTCACAAATTTTTCTCGCTAAGTCACTAATCCCAGACCTCGCCCTCGGAGTTGTACTTCAGGTCAATTGCGAGTTTCCCTCACTAAGTCACTTATCCGGGACCTTACCCTTCGGCGTGGCACTCTGAATCACTCGCAAGTTTTTATCGCTAAGTCATTTAACCAAGACCGCACCCCTCGGCATGGTACTACGGGTCACTCGCAAATTTCTCAAGTCATTTATCCTGGACCTCGCCCCTCGGCATTGTACTCCTGGTCACTCGTGAGTTTTTTTTTCTCGCTAAGTCTTTTATCCTGGATCCCCCCACCTTGACGTGGTACTCCAGGTCACTCGCCAGTTTTTCTCGCTAAATCATTAATCCCAGACCTCGCCCCTCAACGTGATACTCTAGGTCACTTGCGAGTTTTTCTCGCTAATTCATTTATCCCCGGACCTTGCCCCTCGACTTGGTACTCCAGGTCACTCACTAGTTGGTCTCGCTAAGTAACTCAGCTCATGCCTCGCCCCTCGGTGTGGCAATCCGGGTCAGTCGCAAGTTATTCCAACAAGATGGTTCGACCCGCCCCTTAGGACTTGGCCGGTTTGTTCGATAAATATTTTTGGACAAAAGATCAAGAAAAAAATCTTTTATTGAAAGAAAAATAATTACAATATGGGCGGTGGTCAGTCCACAGTTGGCAAATCAAAGACAAAATGAACAAGAAAAAACTATGCCTAGATGCCCCTGAGCGTAGCTGCCTTTTGTATCGCGATGCGCTAGTAACCCTTAACTATCACCGTGTGGTAGAAGTGCTATGCACGAACGTCGGCTGTGAGATGGAGCCTGGCTGATTCTAGAAGAAAAGCTTGAGGAACTTTGCAAGCACAAGAAGCTTAAGCCGGGCTAAATAGCCCCAAGTTCCATCCA
Source organism: Hemerocallis citrina (assembly GCA_017893485.1). Classification (NCBI taxonomy): domain Eukaryota; kingdom Viridiplantae; phylum Streptophyta; class Magnoliopsida; order Asparagales; family Asphodelaceae; genus Hemerocallis; species Hemerocallis citrina. The sequence continues at coordinate 40,143,325 of CM030359.1, forward strand.
AAAGCACCCATCATTTCAAGTCTCAGCCCTCGAAATGTAGGGTAAATCTCCCCCAGTTCCACACTGGGGTCCCTATTCCTTCCCGTCTCAGCTCCCGGAAGGCGACCTAATTATCCCCAAGTTCCATACAGGACGCCGATCCCTTTTGGATTAGTCCCTCAAACGCGGGATGAATCTCCCTAGACTCTGCCCCGAGGCACCCATCATCGTTTGTCTCGACCCTCAGATTCCCAATTGAGGCACTCACTAAAAGACTCGTCAGGAGAATGATCATTCAGAAAAGGGAAACTGTGAAACTTGTGTGTAGAAAAACTTGGAGGAAAGGGGAATTGATAGGCCTTTTGGAAGATGCACCTCGATTACTACGATGTCAACATGGAGAGATCTCAACCCTCCATCTCCACCCAGTGGTCAGGAGGGAAAGACGTTTTGAATCTCATTACAGGAGAAAGTTTCAACTTCCAAGATAAAGGATGTCTTGATCCCCGCAAAGGATGACGTAAGCTAACTCATGCGTTAACTCAAAAGAAAATCCCCCCCTCCCCACCGAGGGCAGCTGCTTCACGAGAGATCTGGGCGTCCTAGTTGCAAGAAGGCTCAGCTCGTCGCTCACCCCTTGACCTAGTAATCTGGGTCACATAGATTTCCACAACAAATCCCCTTTGACCCCCCTCCCCCCCCCCCCACGCGCACGCGCCCGTGCATGGTACGTCGAGTCATTCGTAAGTTATAGAAGCCTACCACGAAAATTTGAGACAATGAAGTTAATTTCAAAAGGAGTGTATTCATTACGAAGAAACGATTACAAGGAGTGGCAGTGACCAATCCGCAATAAGGTGTAGACAAAAAATAAAAGCCTAAAGCCAACTGCTTGGAAGAAGAAGGCCCTTGTCCAACAGTGGAGTCAAGGTGAGTGGGTTTGGCTTGGGCGGCAAAGCCAATGAGCTCAGGAGCCGCCAAACATCCTCCCCTCAAAGGTTCCTCTCAGGCTAGCAGAGCTAGCTCGTCCAGCTTCATCTCGAAGGAAAAGCCTCGAAGGTCGAGATCCTAGTGCTTGGCTCCAATATGCTCGAGGGAGCTTTTGTAACCTTCATCCTGACCATGGATGATGCGATCGAGGGCCTCATCATGATCATTCTTCATATGCTTTTCTTTCGCCTGCCATGCCAGCTTTTCCACAATGAGCTCCTCCTTCTCCTTTGACAACTCTTCCTGAGCCTGCCTCTCCTTCACCAGATCTGCCTTCAGCTCCTTCATTATCTACAGAGATGTCATTCCGACTCATGATCTCCTTCCGACCCGCCTCAACCAACAGAGCCCACTGAAGGAGTGCCTTGCGTCTTTACCTTAGCTCAGCCCCATGGATGGCCGCCTACAAGAAATAGGAAGTATACTTCAGTGAAATGGAATAAAAGAAAACGGGAGGAGATCACTAGGCGTCAACAATATACTGTAACGCCCCGTAATTTTTAATACAATATTTTGAATTAATAAATAATTTTTAAATCAAATTATTTAATTATTTGAATTTTCATAAAATTGACATTTTCACACGTGCAAATATTTTCAAATATTTAGAATTATGAGTTGATGAACAACTTCTATTATTTGTTATTGGGTATATTTAAATTTTTGGGATTTTTCTGAATAAAGAAAACTATTTTTGTAAATTTTTGAAAGAAAGGGGTCTTTGTGTAAAAAGTCATTTATGGGTGAAAATTTAACTTAAAAAATTGTTTGGCTGTATTTAGGTCTGGCTATTCAGAAGAAGTCTCTAAGGAATTAGATTATTTCCATATTTGGTTGATTTTTATTGATTTAATTGAATAAATATATAATTACAAAATTTTGAGATTGTTGAGGACTTTATTAAAAATATTCTTCCTGGAGAATAAAAGTCAGAAAATGTATTTGGAAAATATAATATTTATTAGTAGATAATAATTCTAATTTTTTGGGATTATTACAAATATTTTATGGCTTGTTTCCAAATATTACAATGCGAAGGACTTTTCTACAAAATTGCCACTTGGAGTAAAAAAAAACTCCATATTTCAGTTTTTGGGCTGCATATGTTGGTCGTCCAAATCTGGGATGTGAAGGGATTTAATTTAATTTAATTTTAAATTAATATGATTAACTAATAATTTGAAGGGATCCATATATGTAAATAAATAATCTTCTTGGAAGATAAATTTGCAAAACTTTTGTGGAACCATAGAAGGCCAATCCTGGCCTATATTAGGGGCAGCAGTCGCCTATCTCTATGTGCACTCAAAACATATTTTCTCATTATTTTCTTGGAGTTTATTGGATCTTGGACTTTTGCAAGGAGAAGGCTTTTCTTTATTTCTATTATTATTCTTCAAGTTGATCTTTTTTGAGGTGAGTGATACTTCTAGTCTTTTGTTGTATTTTACTCATATTATCATGATGAATGAACTTATAGATGTTTACATGAACCAAAGATGCAATTTTTATGAGAGATGGTCATGTTTTATTAATTTTGAATGTTAAATATTGATGATGGATGAAAAATCTAACTTGAGATCTATGGATTTAATTGTAGTTAATAAAGATATGTAGAAATAATTAGAACTTGCTCCATGATCTTGAATTCATGCTTGATTGATTATAAAATTGAGATCTTTCCATGTTATTCGTTGTTTTAATTATCAAAATTCGAACTAAACGTTAGGGTTTGAATATTTGTTGTATGGATCGAAAGTAATTTATTTTGAAGTGGCTTATGCATAAAAGATTAATATTTTGCTTAAAGAAATAAATCTAATGAGAATATATGTGATTGTAGATTTTAGATTATGGTGTATGATTCAAGAAACATGTTTTGGATGATTAAAAGAAGAGAATTTTTTCATTATTCTAATATTAAAATAAAGTTGCATGAATCCATGTATTGTTGTGTATGTAGAAAGTATTTTTGGCAAGAAATATATATAAAAAAGAAAAAAATAAAATAAAATTAAACCCTAGGTTGGGGTTACTGTTCACAGTGAACAGTACCCGGGGCTGCTGCTGCTGTTTTGTGTTTTTCGATTGGATTTTGGAGTGTTTTTCGAGTGGTTTTGTGTGTGGCTTGTATGCTATGTTAAGGGGGACTCTAGTATACATATGGGAACATCTATATATGAGTTTAAACAAATATATATGAGTGGTTTGATCGAGTTTTGATGAGATTTTAAAGACGTTGTATGGTCTGGACTGTCGTCTGTTTCAGTTTGGAACGAGATTTCGACTTAGTTGCTGATGGAATTACCTAAAAGTTATAAAATTGAAATTGCAGCTCAATGTGTATAGTTTCCAGAACATCTAACGGATTCTCAATCTAACTTATAGATTGCAAGATATAAAATTTCTACCACTGTACTATCGTAGTTCCAGATTTTTAAAATAACGGTTAATTTTCAGAATTTATTGAATATGAACCCTTTAAACAAATTTATTTGATTCCATATTTTAATGGTGAATTCCTCGTTATGTTCTGAATTTAATTTGATTTTTTCAGAATTTAATATTGATTTTTGAATGTACTGTTTTGATGAAGGAAGTCATGTAACTTTCAGATTTTTGGACGAATGATAGTTTTCAGAATTTATTGAATACGAACCCTTTAAACTAATTTAATCAAGCCCATGTTTTTATGATGGATTCCTTGATATGTGCTGGATTTATGTGAATTTTTCTAGAATTTAATATTGATTTAAGAGTGCACTGTTTTGAATAACGAAATTGTATAATTTTCAGATTTTTGTAAAAATATGTTTTCCATAGATGAAATGTGCTTCCATACATATAAACGAGTTCTCATGGCAATATTGGTGGTTTAAAAGGATTGTGATTAATGACGAGTAGTTTGTATAATTAAACCAAGTTGAGTTTCGATTTAAGGATTGGGATTTGATGTGGACCCTAGAAAAATTGTTGATGTATTGAGTTATAAGACTCTAGAGGTTGAGTAGGACCCTATCATGTCGGCGGTTGCGACTTTGTGGATATTTTGGCCAGTGGGGCCTTGTTGTTGAGTTAGTTGAATTAAGTCTGGCAGGGTACACCAACTCTAGAAGAAATTGTGACTTAACTAATAATAATAAACCTAAGGACAGACACTATTTGGAGTTGTGATGAAATAAAAGAAAACATGGGTAGGGGGCCTCCTATGACCGGACGGTGGAAGATAAATCTCCGGAATTACCGGGGTGTGATCACGGACGATGTGGGATGAATCTTCGGGATTACCAGGGGTCGGTGCGATGCTCATGGGACATTTGTGTGATGAGGTACCATTGGCGGATGATGTGGGTTTCAATTTCTAGAATTATCGGGGTGTGAAGGGTGTACCCGATATCACGGACAATGTGAAAGTTGATTCTCAGGGATTACCAGGGTGTGGCACTAGATACTCACAGAATGCTTTAAATCTTAAAGTAATCACCGTAGTAAGATTAGTTGCATAACGAGGGTTTGAACCGTATAAAGTGGAGAATGATAAGGGCTTGCACCGAACCTATGTAGAGCCGGATGCATAGAATCTGACAAATATGCATTAGTAACCATCAGGTGCATTTGTGTTTTCCTTGACTTGTATTATGCATACTTGTTTTCTGTTTTCTTACACTTGACACTTAGCATAGTTTCACTTGATGATTTATGCTTTATTTATTATTGTTTCATGTTCCATCTGTTATGACCGTGTTAATATGTTTCACTTGTTGACTTATGATTTTATTCTTTATGTTTCTATGTAAGTTATATTTCCTTTGAATATCACTCACAACTTTATGGCTGACCCCTGTAGTTTTGGGGATTAGGGATATCTTTAGCCTCATGTTTTATAGGTAGGTACCATTAGCATGGAGTTGGGAGCATGTGGTAGAATAATTAAGGTTTATGCATATTTTGTAAAAGGATTGATTGTAAAGAAAAAATTGTAATTTAAAGTATTTAAATTCCACTGTACTTTGTAAAGTTGATGTAATAAAAAGTTTTTAAGTTTTCCTGTATTTGGTTATGTGTTTATGATTACAATTGAAGTTGATTTTGAAATTTGTGCCATGTATTTCTATTGTTATTTATTGAAAATTTGGGGTGCTACAGAGTTGGTATCAGAGCAAACTTCAATTAGTAATACTACACATGGTATAGGGAGATAAAATTAGGGAGAACATTAGAAGTGTGAGTACCTAGGGTGGACATTAGAAGTGTGAGTACCTAGGAGGACATTAGATTTGTGAGTTGTTGTTTTGATCATGAATGCTTGTAGTGAAAATTGAATTATTTGCTTGTCTAGATTCGACTAAAAATTTTTTTATCGTAAGAGCATCTGTAGTCGTTGGCTATATATATCCAAAAAAGGGATATTTTAGAAGGAAAAAACCATCTGTAGTCGTCGTCTATATACCCATATTTTGGATTTGGAATGAACAGGTGATGACCAAATTTGGGAGACGAAATGGCTTTATCCATATTTTGGAAATCGAAAGATAATTTACCATTTTATAGTCGGACAGTAGATGATATGTCGTCTGATCTGATTTTTTTTTTTTTTGGTAAGTAGGAAGATCATCTTCCGTTTGAAGATAGAAAAAAAAAACAAATGCTCAAATGTGTTGGACGGCACATGATGTGCCGTCCTTCACAATTTTTTTTCCTATAATTCCAAGACAGTAGGTCATCTGCCGTCCTTCACAAGATAAATTTTTTTTAACGCAGATCTTCAAACGGTATATCATCTTTCGTTTCGTCCCAAAAAACCCATTTTTGAGTATAGACGACTGCAGTGTTTTTGCTATTTGCTATTTACAAAATTTCCATATACCCATTTTTTAATAAACGACTACAGATGCTCTAAGTGGGTTAATTGTTTTTGCATAAATAGAAGATGAATGATTTATTTTCTCTTGCTGTTATAATTGCCTTTTAATTATTTTTATTATTACTGACGTTAAATTTGGATAATTTTATTAGTTATTGACTTATCTATTTTCGTACAAATCTAATTATAATTATAAAATATATTTTGCTAATTCTAGCCGATTTGTTATATAAATTTTGTGTTTTATAGAAACAAATCTTATTATTGAAGTTTGGAATGTGGCGAATAGAGCTTCTCTTTTTCTATTGGTGTTTGCAGTTATAGTTTTGAATGACGTAATATTTGATTTTCAGATACTACAATAATTACATTATAATTAACAACTACTTACATTTTGTTTTCTTTCGATTATTGCTTTGAATATATCATGTTTTGTACGTAGACTACCTTTTCCCTTTTCTTTTATGTTTTATATTTTTATTTTCTTTCTTAAAATTCTGTCCTTCATATTTTTATGTACATTTATGGTTACTCATTTATTTTGCTATTACTGTTACGCATTATATTAGTTTCAATTCCTACTTATTGAATTATTAATTTCTTTTATTATTTATTCCTATTATATTTTAATTCACATTCATTTATATATACTTTGATTTTTCGATGCTATATTTTCCATTATTTTGTATTGTCTTTTCAGTGTATTTAAACTTGATTGTTGTTAGATGATAGATTAGTTTAGTCACACATTGAATAATGTATTGGTTTAGTATTCTATTCTCTCCTATATATAGGAGCCTATTGTATTCAGTTTATTCAATCAATCAATAAAAGAATATTTTCCTATCCCTAATTCTAACATGGTATCAGAGCCTATCGTTCTATAAGGCCTATACTAATTTTATCCTCGTCGTCGAGGTGGAGTGGTTCTCGTCTTCATCGGAATCACTCCACCTCCCGACATCTCTTTTCCGCTCCCGATCAAATCCAACAAATCCAAAACCCTAGCCGTCATCAACTATCTCCTCCAAAAGCCTAAATCTCCAAAACCCTAGCCGTCATCAAACAACAAGATCCTCTTTCTCTCTCTTCTAACTAGTTCTCATTCAGGGATGATATCCCATCATCGACTATGTCTTAAGTCAGGGGTGAGATCCCATTAGTCTATTTCTCAATTCAGGGGTGAGATCTCATCATCGACTATGTCTCAAGTCAGGGGTGAGATCCCATCACAAATCGGGATATGGAGATCCCGCCACCGTTCGGGGTGAGATCTCAACAGTGCGCCACCACTACTTTCTTCTGCAACAATCTACTTCTCAGTTTCCATCACATGTGCCATCAAGCGCCATTTCTACATCACATTTTGCCATTCCTTCCACATCAACATCGTCAGTATTCCAAACTCTTGTTGCTTGAACCAACTTGAGTTTGAGAGGGGGTGTTAGATGATAGATTAGTTTAGTCCCACATTGAATAATGTATTGGTTTAGTATTCTATTCTCTCCTATATATAGGAGCCTATTGAATTCAGTTTATTCAATCAATCAATAAAAGAATATTTTCCTATCCCTAATTCTAACAATTGTAATATTTTTACTCATATAAATATGATATACCTCTGCACAGTGAAATTTTTACTTTATTATTAATTTTGTTTTTACACCTTATATTCAATACCTTTATTATTACTTATTGTTTACTACCTTTGTTATATTGACTTTTCACCGTTTATAGCTACTTATTGTATTACCTTATTTTATTATTTTTATACTTTTACTGTTATAATATACTGTAGTTGCTTGTTATCTTAATAATGATTTTTACCCTCTTTGCTATTTTCTTACTACATACACTTTCTACTGTTTACTGCATATTTTATGGCATATGATTATTTATGCTACATAGTTATCTCTCATTCGCAATTACATTTAAGCTCATGCATGTATTTCATTCCGTCTTTCTCCTTGCGTTTATAAATCATTTTTCACTCCTACAAATTCCTACTATTTATGTTTAATATTTATAATCTATACATCTATTTTAATATTCCATCGTGTGATTTTCTACTCCATTTCCTACTTTTGCTTCTATTTTTATATCACGGATTTCAAAACATAACATCATAATTAAATTAAACATCCAATATCCCAGTACATATGGAAGATTACATCATTCAATTCATCGTTTTGTTGCAACCGGATGTCGAGAAGGCAAATAAGCAACTAGACGTCAATAGGAGCCAAACTTGCAACTGAATGTCCGAGGCGAAAACTGCTACCTGATTTCGTGGAAGTTATGTGCAACTTGATGTCAAGGAGGCAAGTCTACAACTAGACATCAATGAGACGAACCCACAACAGAGAAATTTTCTACTCTAATAACCCCACTTTTAGTTTCATATATATATATATATATATATATATATATATATATATATATATATATATATATATATATATATATATATATATATATATATATATGAGCTTACTTCCATTGCAAACGCTACTGTAGCGTTTGCAAACGTGCAAACCACTTAACCCGTCATTGGCAATGACAGGTTAAGTGGTTTGCACGCATTTGCACAACATTTGCGTTTGCAATGGAAGATAGCTATATATATATATATATATATATATATATATATATATATATATATATATATATATATATATATATATATATACTAGGTTTGCCCATTGACACGTGCCTACGGCACGTCTTCGGAACGGTGCACCTTGTTTGATCATATAAAATAGTTTTGGAGGTCCGGCAAATTAATTGAGGTAGCAAATATATTATATGATAAACTTTTGGGAGTCCAGCAAAAAACATATTATATAATTATTTTTAAAGTTTTCAAATTTTTAATTTTTTTAGTTTTTTATTTTTTTAAAATTTTTGAAATTTTTATTTTCTTAATTGTTTGAATAGAAGAGGGGGAGAGAGAGAGAGAGAGAGAGAAAATAATTAAATAAATATAGGAGTTGTTTTGGGTGGGGGGTTTGAATTTGAGTTTTGGTGGAAAACTTTGGGGGGGGGGATATGTTTTGTGATGTTAGATCTGGGCCTTTGATTGTTTTAGGGATTGAAGGAGAGCCACTTGATAGCTTTCTTTGTGTTTTATTATATACTAGGTTTGCCCGTTGACACGTGCCTACGGCATGTCTTCGGAATGGTACCCTTTATTTGATCATATAAAATAGTTTTGGAGGTCCAACAAATTAATTGAAATAACAAACATATTATATGAGAAATTTTTGGGGGTCCAGCAAAAAACATATTATATGATTTTTTTGAATTATTTTTAAATTTTTATTATTATTATTATTTTTTTTTATTTTATTATTTTCTTAATTTTTTGAATAGAAGAGGGATGGAGGGAGAGAGAGAGAGAGAGAAATTTTTTTTTTTTAATAATTATAGCAGTTGTTTTGGGTAGGGGATTTGAATTTGAGTTTTAGAGGGAAACTTTGGGGAGGGGGGGGGAATATGTTTTGTGAGGTTAGATCTGGGCCTTTGATTTTTGAGGAAATTGAAAGGGAGCCACTTGATAGCTTTCTTTGTGTTTTATTATATAGATAACTATCCTATGCTTTTGTACTGTTCATACCATTTTATAAGATTTTAAAACTTAGCCTATGCTATTTCAACTTTGTTATTCATAATACAGTTACACCTCCATACACATTTGATTGCCTTATTATTTATACATGTTTTCATGAATGTCTTATATGCATTATTTTATTTTATTTGTCACCCTATATTATTGAGGTTTACTATTAACTATTTTCACTATCCTTATTTTATTTGTCTCCCTATATTATTGAGGTTTACTATTAACTATTTTCACTATCTTAGTATTATCGTTTTGTGTGTGTGTGTGTGTGTGTGTGTGTGTGTGTATATATATATATATATATATATATATATATATATATATATATATATATATATATGAGTAAAAGGGATATAAGCAACCTGCTCATCTAATAAATGAGCAATTGATGAGGTGGCATGCATGAGATACATTGAGTATCTAATCACTTTTAGGATTTCTTAATTACATGCATGTCACCTCATCACTTTCTTATTTACTAAATGAGCAAATTGCTCATACCCCTTTTTCCCTATATATATATATATATATATATATATTAAAGGGACATGAACAACTTGCTCATCAATTGATGAGGTCGCATGCATGGAATACATTGAGTATCTAATCACTTTTAGGATTTCCCAATCACATGCATGCCACCTCATCACTTGTTCATTTACTAAATGAGCAAATTGCTCATACCCCTTTTTCCCATATATATGTGTGTGTGTGTGTGTGTGTGTGTGTGTGTGTGTGTGTGTGTGTCACTACGAACCGCACGGGCTTTCCCGGCATTTTTTTTAGGCTATCCCGGCATTTATAAACGCCGCTATAGCTAGCCTCGGGACAGATCTAGGGTATATCCTGGCATTTTTTAGAAACGCCGCTATTGCCTATATATATATATATATATATATATATATATATATATATATATATATATATGTCACTACAAACCGCAAGGGCTTTCCCGGCATTTTTTTTGGGCTATCCCGGCATTTATAAACGCCGCTATTGCGAGCGTCGGGACAAATATAAGGTATATCCTGGCATTTTTTAGAAACACCGCTATAGCCTATATTTATACCGGCATTTAATTGAAAAAATGCAGGTACAGAGCATTTGCTAGTAAAAAGGAAAAGGGGTTCTTTCCCAGCATTATTGACAAAAAACGCCGAGACAGGGTGTAATAACCTATCCCGGCGTTTTTGTCAAAACGCCGGGATAGATGGCTATTTTTAATTTTTTTTTTGAATTTTAAAACATTTTTTAATAAAAAATTACCTTACATTAAATATAATTTCATATATACGTTATAAAACAATATAGAACTCCTCAATCCCATTCAATAACAATAACAACAATCACAGCAACTAACAACAACAAAAAACAATAAGCAGATGAACTTAAAATATATAAACTGACTTATGAGGACATCGGTTCAAGACGATTTGGGCGTTTCCATCAGCGCAGGCGTCGTCTTCGGCAGCTGCTTATTTAGTTTAGGATTTTCTGCTTATTTAGTTTAGGATTTTATTTCAGTACCATATTTGTTTCTGGCAATTATAGCCATATGTAATCTTTTTTGTATTTTTTTAGATTTTGAGAATATTTTGAGATTTGTATCAAGATGTATTTTGAGCCTATTTATAGGCCTTTAGATTAAAGAGAAAGTATGTCATTCTTGATTAAAAATTATTGTGTTGAAGTTTTGCTCTTCATCTTTCCCTTTGTGTGATACAATTGAGATCCAACTTGTTAGGGTTTGTGATAAATCCTAATACAAGTTTAGGGTTAGTGATTAACTCTAAAATCTACCCCAAATAAAAATTTCCAAATAAAACCACTTCCAAAACCCTAATTCCTAATCCCGATTACAATCCCTAATCCCCAACTATTTCACCTGCCGCCCCCTTCGTCTCCTTCCTCCTTCTTTTCCTGAAACCCAACCACAGCTAAACCCATCAATCAACTCCATCACCACCACCTCACCCTGCCTCCATCCTCTCGCACCTCACCTCCCCTACCCCTGAATCCAACCAGCACCCAACCCCGACCTCCCTGCAACCCACACCACCACCGTCATCCTTCTACCCTCTCTCATCGATCTCCCTACTCCCCTCCCCTCTACTTCCTGTCGCTCACCCTGATTCTCCACCTCATCATCAGCCTCGTCAAACCCCCCAGTCACACCACCCAGTCATCCCGCAACCACTCCCCACGCCAGCAGCGTCCCCTTTCCTTTCTTCCCTACCGTCGCCATCGACATCTCCTTCCCTTCTTCTATCGATGCCACCGTCAACAAGCTGCCCTCACCCAGATCCGCCAGCCAGATCCGACCCCGGGTCACCACGCCTCTCGACGCTCCTGACACACCAGTGTCAGCCACCCGCCATTTCAACAGTAACTTCTTCAATTGTTGCAATTGTTTTTCGGACCCTCGGTATACTCTTTCCACTATTAATATTTGTGTTCTACTGCCCTATTATCCATTATATTTTCTGATTTGCCTGTCGTCCACAAAATAACTAAGATTGAGTGTTCCACATGCTTGAGTAGAGTACAAATCAATATTGAACCTATTACTTGCTAAACACTTAGGAATTTAATTATTGATCGTAAGCTTGAATTATTAATTGGGACTGTTGTACTTGATTCAATTCTTGAAAACCCATCAAACCTGTTAACTGTTAAAATTTCCAACTTTGATCCACACTTACATGTTGGTAAAATTAATCCTTTAATATTCTTGGAAATTATCTAGTTAGGGTTAGTTTTACATCATTTTGGTATCAGAGCGAAGGTTCTTAAAACCCTAGTTCTTGCATCGTAGGCATCATTTTTGCATTCATTTAGGATTGTGTAGTCTTTTATTTTTTTTCTTTCTTTCTTTTATTTTAAGTCATTTCAGATTCATAAAAAAATAAAATAAAATAAAAATAAAATAAAAAATTAGGACACACGACCCCTAGTCCCCACTTTTGGTGAATGCGTCTTCGCAGCACCATCACAGATCCTGAAGAGCCTTTCTTATCCCTTCCGAATCACCCAATTAGGAACCCTGGACTCCCCAGACCTGAAATGGACAACCCTGATATCTCCGCTACCCTAGCTGCCATCCAAGCAACTCTTGTCAATATCAATCCGAGGCTTGAGAAAGTAGAGTTAAATCAAACCATTGCCCCTAAGCTTCATGCCCATCGTCAGATCCCTCAAGGGAATGTTCGTGAAGATCGACGTCAAGAACGTGACCCTGACGAACAATATAAAAAGAACGTTAAGGCTGACGTTCCCCAGTTTGAAGGCCATATGGAACCCCAAGCTTACCTCGATTGGATCCGTGCCATGGACCACTGCATTGTGTGGTTTGACATGAGCGAAGCCCTAAAGGTTAAATTTGTCACTATAAAATTGACGGGTAAAGCTCAACAGTACTGGACAAATCTTGAACATGCATGCAGAGGCTGAGGCCTGACACCCATAGCCACTTGGGAAGCCATGAAAGAGAAGCTCACTGAGAGATATGTACCGTTATCGTTCCATACCCGATTGCTAGATTCATGGAACCAACTTTATCAAGGAAGTAAATCCACACAAGAATATGTTGATAAGTTCGATGACTTCCTTATTCGGTGCAATGCGTTAGGTAAAGAGAGTGAAGAACAAACTTTCTCTAGGTTCAGAGCTGGACTACGAGCTAACCTTAGGAATGAGCTAATCTATAGAAATGTGGACTCAATAGCGGCAGCCTACGCCCTAGTCCTCGACATGGATTCCCTTAAAGCTAGTTCTCATTCTAGGTCCAGCGACTTGAGAGATCATTCCTCTAGAATGACCTCTACTGGCCCACCCACACCTAAGCCTCCCTCTCAGCACCCCAACAAATCTTACCCTAGTAAACCTAATTCAAATTTCAATTCACATAGAGATGAACATAAGGGTAAAAACACCGAAAGAGATTACTCTAAGATTGACCCTCTCACTAAGTGCTATAAATGTAAGGGATATGGTCATGTTGCTAGCAACTGTCCTAGTCCCAGTAGGATCAATATAGTAAAGCATACCGCTGTCATTGCTGACGACTCTGACAATGAGTTTTCTTATGAGCCTATTGAAGGCGATGACTTCGATGAAGAAGAGGATGACCAGTATCTCCACTGTATTTTGTCTATCCAATCACCTCACTTGAATATAGTCAGATGTGCTTTGTCCCAACCAAATGAAAAAGATGATTGGAAGCGCACTGCTATATTCCACACCTTTTCGACTATAGGTGGCAAAAACTGCAAGGTGGTTATTGACAGTGGGAGCTGCGTCAATGATGTCTCTTCTACGGTCTTAGCGAAGACCGGACTTAAGGCAGAACCTCATCCACACCCATACAAAGTATCTTGGATTGATGCAACAACACTCCAAGTAACACATCGATGCTTGGTCCCTGTGGACTTCAAAGCTTACAAAGAGGAAATTTAGTGTGATGTGCTCAAAATAGATGTGGGTCAAGTCATTTTAGGGAGACCTTGGTTATACGATCACGATGTGACCATATATGGTCAATCCAACCAATATGTGTTCCAGCACGATGGACTAAAAATAAAGCTCATACCCGTGAGACCACGAACTAGTCCAGCTGAAACAACACCGGCTCCCTCGAGAAAGGGCAAGGAAGTAACGTATATGGGTGAAAAGGAACTTACGAAAGAAATTGATAAAGGGGCTACCATTCTTTTACTCACAGCGAGAGAAGTCCCTAAAGATCCTAAGTCACTCATCCCGTCCCAAGTTACTCCTGTCCTACAGAAATTTGCAGATGTGTTTCCTGTTGACCTCCCTAACCAGTTGCTCCCATTGCGTGACATCCAACACGCTATTGATCTGGTTTCGGGAGCGAGTCTTCCTAACTTGCCACATTATCGGATGAATCCGACAGATCATGCTGAGTTGAAAAGGCAAGTTGATGAGTTATTAGCAAAGGGCTTCATCAGAGAAAGCGTAAGTCCTTGCGTTGTTCTTGCCCTATTGACGCCAAAGAAAGATGGAACCTGGCGTATGTGTGTGGACAGCCGTGCCATAAACAAGATCACGGTGAAATACCGTTTTCCCATTTCTCGTTTGGATGACATGTTGGACATGATGTCTGGTGCCACAATCTTGTTCAAGATTGATCTTAAAAGTGGCTACCACCAAATACATGTTAGTCCTGGTGATGAGTGGAAGACCGCCTTCAAGACGATGGATGGCCTGTACGAATGGATGGTCATGCCATTTGGAATGACAAATGCCTCGAGCACGTTTATGAGAATCATGACGCAAGTACTCCGTCCATTTATGGGCAAGTTCCTTGTGGTGTACTTTGATGATATTCTCATTTACAGTCGATCCGTTGGGCAACATCTTGACCATTTGTGACAGGTCTGCGGTGTTTTGAGGAAGAAACAGCTTTATGCTAATCCTACCAAATGTACCTTCCTCTCCGATCAAACTATCTTTCTGGGATTTATTGTGTCTGCCAGAGGAGTATCTGCTGACCCAGAAAAGATACGAGCTATTACAGAGTGGCCTGAGCCCTGCAATATTCGTGATGTGCGGAGTTTCCATGGCCTTGCCACCTTTTATCGTCGGTTTGTGCAAGGATTTAGCACGATCATGGCTCTGATAATCGACTGTTTAAAGAAAGGTGAGTTTGTCTGGTCGAAAGAAGCCACGAAAGCCTTCGAAGAGATCAAGAAGAGATTGACTCAGACACCTGTCATGAGGTTGCCTGATTTCACTAAAGTCTTTGAAATAACGTGTGATGCTTCTGGTATTGGTATGGGTGGAGTCCTCAGCAAAGAGAGTCATCCTGTTGCTTATTTTAGTGAAAAGCTGAATGAAGCGAAATAAAAATACTCCACCTATGACAATGAGTTATATGTGGTCATTTAGTCACTTCGCTATTGGCGACATTATCTCATGCCGCAAGAATTCGTTATCTTCTCAGACCATGAGGCCTTAAGATTTCTTAATTCTCAACAAAAGTTGAATCCGAGACATGCTAAATGGGTAGAGTTCCTACAAGAATATTCATATACCATTAGGCATACAAAAGGGATTGATAATAAGTCCGCGGATGTGCTAAGTTGTTGTCACATGATCTTATCTACACTGCGCACCGAAATTATTGGTTTTGAAAGGTTGAGAGATGAGTATGCCTCCTGCCCAGATTTTCACGAGATCTACACCTCTTTGAAGGATGGCATAACTCGAGTGATAGATGATTATTTTTTGAAAGATGATTATCTCTTCTATCGCTCGAAACTGTGCATTCCTAGTACATCTTTACGAGAGTATCTTGTTTGGGAATTGCACGCCGTGGCCTTGCTGGACATTTTGGGCATAGCAAGACCATTGATGCTGTGAAATATAGGTTTTACTGGCCGAAGCTAAAGAGAGACGTTGTGAGACTTGTTAACAGATGTCACACCTGTCAGCTTGCCAAGCAACAAAAATAGAACACAGACCTGTATACTCCATTACCTGTTCCCATCCGCCCTTGGGAAGACGTGAGTATGGATTTCGTGTTAGGCTTACTGAAAACACAAAAGAAACACGACTCCATTCTTGTCGTCGTGGACTGTTTTTCTAAAATGGCCCACTTCCTCCCATGCTCGAAAACTTTCGAGGCATCCCGTGTGGCTCAGATCTTCTTTGATAATATTGTGAAGCTACATGGGTTGCCAAAAACTATTGTGTCTGATAGGGATGTGAAATTCACGAGTTATTTTTGGAAGACCCTATTGCACAAGTTAGGTACAAAATTGAAATTTCGTCAGTGTTCCACCCACAGACAGATGGACAGACTGAGGTTGTCAATCGGAGTCTTGGCAATCTCTTACGTACTCTTGTGGGAGAGAACTTGGGAACATGGGATTTAAAATTAACGGTTGCTGAATTTGCTTATAACACATCTAGGAATATAACCACTTGCATAAGTCCACACGAAGTTGTACACGGTTATCGTCCTAGGCAGCCCATAGATCTTGCCCCCATGTTAGAACATCACCGAGTCTCCGAGTCTGTATCTGCATTTGCATCCCGCATTCATGACTTACATAGAGAAATTTTCAAGAAAATTAATGAAAATAATTTTAACTACAAGTTAAGAGCTGATATTAGAAGGAAGTTTAAAACTTTTAATGTGGGTGATGAAGTGATGGTTCGGATTCGTTCGGAACGGTTTCCAGCAGGATCAGTTAAGAAATTGAATGCACGTGCTGCAGGCCCATTTAAAATTCTTCATAAAATCAATGATAATGCCTATGTTGTTGACCTCCCCGAAGGCTTTGGCATCAGTAAAACTTTCAATGTTGAGGATCTAGTACCCTATGAAGGCCCAGAATTTAACCCTAGAAATCCTCTTATAGATGAGCCTACCCTGCAGCCTAATGGTGAGATTCCCCCATTACCTCCACTACCAGATACTACTTACCCATCGACAGAAGAGTTGGATAATATTTTAGATGATCAGATAATCTCTACTAGAGATGATGGTACTCATAGATATTTGGTAAGTTGAAAAAACAAGCCGGAGTCGGAAAACACTTGGATAGATCGTGGAGAGCTCCAGCGCTTGGATCCAGACCTTTTGGAGCACTATGACAGGATGACTGGTTTTGACTCGACTGGGTCGAGCCCTCTCCCACCCGGGGAGAATGATGAGGACATCGGTTCAAGGCGATTCAGGCGTTTCTATCAGCGCAGGCGTCGTCTTCGGCAGCTACTTATTTAGTTTAGGATTTTATTTCAGTACCATATTTGTTTCTGGCAATTATAGCCATATGTAATCTTTTTTGTATTTTTTTAGATTTTGAGAATATTTTGAGATTTGTATCAAGATGTATTTTGAGCCTATTTATAGGCCTTGAGATTAATGAGAAAGTATGTCATTCTTGATTAAAAAATATTGTGTTGAAGTTTTGCTCTTCATCTTCTCCTTCGTGTGATACAATTGAGATCCAACTTGTTAGGGTTTGTGATAAATCCTAATACAATTTTAGGGTTAGTGATTAACTCTGAAATCTACCCCAAATTAAAATCCCCAAATAAAACCACTTCCAAAACCCTAATTCCTAATCCCGATTACAATCCCTAATCCCCAACTATTTCACCTGCCGCCCCCTTCGTCTCCTTGCTCCTTCTTTTCCCGAAACCCAACCACAGCTAAACCCATTAATCAACTCCATCACCACCACCTCACCCTGCCTCCATCGTCCCGCACCTCACCTCCCCTACCCCTGAATCCAACCAGCACCTAACCCCGACCTCCCTGCAACCCACACCACCACCGTCATCCTTCTACCCTCTCTCATCGATCTCCCTACTCCCCTCCCCTCTACTTCCCGTCGCTCACCTCGATTCTCCACCTCATCATCAGCCTCGTCAAACCCCCCAGTCACACCACCCAGTCATCCCGCAACCACTCCCCATGCCAGCAGCGTCCCCTTTCCCTTCTTCCCTACCGTCGCCATCGACATCTCCTTCCCCTCTTCTGTCGATGCCACTGTCGACAAGCCACCCTCACCCAGATCCGCCAGCCAGATCCGACCCAGGGTCACCGCGCCTCTCGACGCTCCTGACGCACCAGAGTCAGCCACCTGCCATTTCAACAGTAACTTCTTCGATTATTGCGATTGTTCTTCGGACCCTCGGTATACTCTTTCCACTATTAATATTTGTGTTCTACTGCCCTATTATCTATTATATTATCTGATTTGCCTGTCATCCACAAAATAACTGAGATTGAATGTTCCACATGCTTGAGTACGAATCAATATTGAACCTATTACTTGCTAAACACTTAGGGATTTAATTATTGATCGTAAGGTTGAATTATTAATTGGGACTGTTATACTTGATTCAATTCTTGAAAACCCATCAAACCTGTTAACTATTAAAATTTCCAACTTTGATCTGCACTTACATGTTGGTAAAATTAATCCTTTAATATTCTTGGAAATTCTCTGACATTTAAGGAGTAAATGTCATTCCACACAGTAAGGTGACTCCTCTTTAGTGAAACAGATACCATTAACATCTACAACCTTTCCAAGAGACTTATAAATAGCAGGATTTCTTCCTGCACGAATAGCTCCAGCGGGGTTCCAACTAAAACACACACAAAAAATGACATCAAACTCGGAATTACATTGGTGAATGAAATACCATGTTGTGCTTCATATGAGAATCATGTTAAAGTGCTGGGGTGCATTTACTTTGCAAATCCAAATCATTGCTCATGTTTTACACTTGTAAATGCCTTTAAAACACATGAAATGGAAATACTGATAATAGAGGCTTCAAAACAGATGAGTCTAATTACAAAATCCAACATTGTTGCAGGACACCAAAAAAAGAAGATAGGTACTGGAGAATTTTTTAAATTATTTTACTATTTTTCTAAAGCATTCCAACAGTTCACTAGATGAACTAAGTTCACTTCCCAACCTATCATGCATGTCACTGACTACATGTTTTCAAATCCATCAGCCATACACTGTGACTCCAAAATAGGTACTGAAACTGCTCCAAGTATATTTATGTTGGTACCAGTTTATTTATGTGAGTTAACTAGAGCTGCCTAACGTCCATTTCTGGGTCACAATTACATACAGCTCATAATTTAAAAATGCAATTTCCATTAAACGAGCCTAAAGCCACTGTGCATTGCTATATAAATGTCATCACAAGCTTGTGTAACTATCTACTTAGTTACGATAAAAAAAAAAAAATCTATCTACTTAGTTATTTTATCTATAAAGCATGGTGCCCATCACTAAACTAGGAGAGTTTGTGTAAATATCTACTTAGTTATTTTATCTGTAAAGCATGGTCTACAAATTACAGAACTCAAATCCAGTGGTCAAGTACCCAACACTAAACTCAAATTCACCAGACATCTTAACCAATTGAAAATAGTAAGGGAAATTAACAACTATGACAAAAACCACTTTCTGGAAACAAAATACCATTGAACACATGTGAAAGGGTTAAACTCCAAACCGATATAGCCTATAGGATGTACAAATGGGGAGAGATACTGGAGAAAAGAGATCTAGCCTGCAAGCACACTTCTGAAGAAACGTCTTGCTCAAATACTCCAAGTGAAACTGTGCAATAGAGAAGTCGCTAGCCATCACAGCCTGGAAGTTTAGTGAATAAAAAGAGTTATGGTACTTCTTGTGAATACCGAATTTAAGATGTTCAAATTTATTAATCACTATCGGAATATATATTAAATTGTCCACAACTGGCTGCATTTTAACTTTCAAGGCACCTAATCCTGAAACATTAATACTCATAATTTGACTTACGTATGATATCCTTTCCATATTCTAACTATCTACCAAACTTTGACCTTTCCATATTCTAACTATCTACAAAAGTTTGAGATGTATAACAATATCATGATGAACAGTGACCATTATAATCTCCAAGATATAATTAATTAAAGCTATAGTATTTGATTAATTAAAGCTCAAAATCCTCTTCATTATAATTTTTACTAGTGTCATGCAACCCATACATGCTAAGATGTAGGATTTAATAAGTACACTATATAAAACTTATCCACAAGATCACTATGTTCTATGTAAGTGCACAAAGAAGGTACACTATATAAACTTATCAACAAGATCACATTCCCCCTTATTCTTCAATGTCTTTCCCACGCTCCTTGTCTGCTTTATCATGCTCTAGGAAATCCCAACTTTGTCTAGTTTGGGATTCTAAGTTCAGAGTTATCTAAACTCCAATTGGACCTGATTTATCTAAATTATGATTCTACAGAAAAAGATGAAATAAAACAAGGAATCCCCCACATTGACAAACAAAACATGAATAAATAATGTTTTCACAAACAAGAAGCAATCACCTAAATCCAAGTTGAAAGTCAGTCGTCTTTTGCAGTTTGATTGTCAGCCAAATCAAGACCATTAACTCATTTTCAGTCATTGCCTCCTGTAATAAAAGATTGAAGTAAAGCAAAGGAAGCAAGAACATGTTATGCTCAAGTATAAGTGTATGTAGAAAGTAAAACCAACTTATCAATAAAATAAATAAACATCCACAATACCTCTTACTTCTCATCGTCTTTCCCACACATCTTGTTGAGATTGTCCAATGAAGAACACAAAACACACTTAGTTTTACTCAACACTTCACTTACTGACTTTGTTATTTTGATTCTAAAGAGATTTTAACACAAAAAATCCCTTTAAGAATAGAATTAATCCTCTATCTTTTCAATGCACTACCATATAACCATTTGCTCAAACAGAGAAAAGTCCACTTCTGTTATGCTTTAAGGTGAGCGGTACTATACAACCTACATTTTATAAGCATCTGACAGATGACTACTGACATAAACTTACAACATTACCCCAAAACTCTATTGATGGTAACCAGATGGGGAGCATCATATTCTTGGCAATGCAGTGTAGGACAAACCGTTCCAATTAAGCGGAGCAGGTTTATAGGACAAATTTTAACATAAAGCCATGTCTATAATCCAATTAACTTATCACGACTGCAAAGCATGATCTCACATAACCTAGTAACAAAATTTTAATACTCAGTATAAACGACTTTCATCCATAAATAGAAGACTTATGTTCAAAGAAAGTTAAAAGTAGATGCAAAGATATTAATGTATGATTATACATAGGAAACAGATTTATATATATATAAATGTTATTGCAACATGAACATATTAGTACAGGTCTTAATATTTAACAAACAATTAAACTTCTAATACATTCAAGTATCACATCTTTGGTTTAGTATCTACTGCACATAGTTACCTCTGTTAGAAAAATTCTCTATAAAGTTGATTGAGAGGCACAGAAATCAGAGAAGAAAATAGGAAAGAAAGGAAAAACCGAAAATGCCTTCAGTGTAACGGCAGACAAAACATTCAATACTGCATTGAAGCATTTATTTCAGCCGTTTACAAAAGAAAATCAAAACTGTAGCAAAAAGTGGCTCTGCACGGGGTGGGGTCAAGTCGGTCCGACATTCGTGTCTGCAAGTCGTGCGGGCGCACACAAGTTGCATGTAATCCGATCCGAGATTTGTACCCCCTGCGCACGCGAGAGAGAGCCTCTCTTCTAGCTATCTTACAATGCTTAGAAGGAGGTTATTATATATCCTCTTCTATTTCCTTTGATTTTTCCGATATGGGACTAAGTTCCCTTAACCCATTTTCAAGAATGAAAACGTCTCACTTTGAGAGAATTTCTCATTCACCCCTTAACCGTTTTTAGCAAATCAATATATGATTTTGATCTACTCATGAAGGAGAACACAAATCAATCAAGATCTCTCAATAATTCATTGAGGATCTTACTCAAAAATTGCTCAAAAATCGGTTCGTAAATGGTGTATAAAACACCCATTTTCTAATATTCCCCACATGAATGAAAATTAACGACCACAGACACGACAGACTGACACGACAGACTTGGTGATAGAATTCAACGGTTGATTCCTGCATAGGATAGGTAGGTGTTATCCTTTGAACCTTCCCTTATGAAAATATGTTTACTTTACTAACTAAATAGTAGACGTGATGTTCTTGAACTGTTCTGTCATTTGTGTAAACAATGACATATCTCACAAAGGAATCTTTCTAATGCATTTGCAGTTCTCACTGTTATGTTCGTTTTGGCCATGAACATACGCCTGGTTCTGCAAGAGTTTAATAGAAATATTGCTCTATATTATTCCCTTGGAAGCAGCCCTTCTTTCCTCTTACATAGGTGATTTCTTACTTAAGAGTAACCCACATTACTCTGCTCGGATATCCGACGCATAAGAATCATTAAAAGCATAGCTTAACATGTTACCTTACAGGCATCGCTGTTTTATCATGGGAATGGGCATGGAAAAATTCCCACAGTGATCCAACTTGGTCTTTACAATTTAGTTGTTCCTTTGAACCTAGATCTTGGGATCTCCAGTCAGCTAGGTTGGGTGTCCATTGTATCGACTTATTCTTTCATGGGCTTTAGTCCTATTCCCCTTGATGATTTATCAATTAACTCTCTGTTTAACCCTTTGGTTAGCGGATCCGCAATATTATCTTTTGACTTTACATAGTCCACAGAGATAACCCCAGTAGAGAGTAGTTGTCTAATGGTATTATGTCTTCGACGAATATATCTAGATTTACCATTATACATATTGCTCTGTGCTCTACAAATTGCAGATTGACTATCTGAATGTATGCAGATTGGAGGCACAGGCTTCGTCCACCTTGGAATATCCTCAAGGAAGTGGCGTAACCATTCACCCTCTTCCCCACATTTGTCTAGTGCGATAATTTCAGATTCCATCGTGGATTTAGCAATCACTGTTTGTTTCGAGGATTTCCAAGAAACTGTTGTACCACCTAGTGTAAACACATAGCCACTAGTGGATTTTGAATTATCACTAAATATTCAGTTCGCATCACTATATCCTTCAAGTACAGTCGGGTATCTCGTATAGTGCAGCCTATAGTTATGAGTAAAATGCAAGTACTTTAGTACTCTTGTAATTGCTTGCCAATGCTCGCTTCCAGGATTACTCGTGTATCTACTTAGTTTACTCACTGCATAGGCTATGTCTGGTCTTGTACAACTCATTAAGTACATTAGACTGTCTATGATTCTAGAGTACTCTACTTGAGAAATACTCTCACCTTTATTCTTGGATAAATATAAAGTTAGATCTATTGGAGTTCTGGCAATTCTAGAATTATCTTTATCAAATTTTCCAAGAATATTGTCAACATAATGTAACTGGCTTAAAATAAGCTCGTCTGATGTTCTTGTGATTTTAATTCCCAATATAACATCAGCCAGTCCCATCTCTTTCATATCAAACCTCGAGTTCAACATGTTTTTAGCAGATTTAATTATCTGATCATTGCTTCCAATAATAAGCATGTCATCTACATACAAACATATAATGACATATCCATCTTCTGTGTCTTTGACATATACACATTTGTCACATTCATTGATCTTGAAGCTATTTTTCATCATGACATTGTCAAATTTTTCATGCCACTGCTTTGGAGCTTATTTCAAGCCATATAATGACTTCACCAGTTTACACACTTTCTTTTCATGTCCTGGACTTCACCAGTTTACACACTTTCTTTTCATGTCCTGGAGCTGAAAAACCCTCAGGTTGTTTCATGTAGATTTCTTCATCTAAATCTCCATTAAGAAAAGTTGTTTTTACATCCATTTGATGTACTTCAAGATTGTGCAGAGCTGCTTAGCACCTTAATTTTCTTATTGAGTTGGTTCTCAACCTCATTTTTATAGAGAACAAATTTCTCTATAGCTTCATCCTTGCTTTTAAGCAAATATACATAGTAGTATTTTGTGCTATCATCAATGAAGGTAATAAAATATTTATTACCACCTCTTGTTTGTATCATTTTCAAATAAAAAATATCAATGTGAATTAGATCAAGAGGTTCAGTGTTTCTTTCAACACTTTTAAACGATCATCTTGTTAGTTTTGTCTCAACACAAGTTTCACACTTGTATTTGGAATCAATTTGGAATGTTGGTATGTGATTCAAGTTAATTAGTCTTCACAAAGTATCATAATTAACATGTCCTAGTCTACCATGCCATAAATTGAAAGACTCAAGCATATAAGTAGAAGAGCTAGCTTTATTGATATTCTTGACCATGGTCATTACATTGAGTTTAAACATTCTACCACTCATGTATCCTCTACCAACATACATTCCACTTTTTGACAAAATAAATTTGTTCGACTCGAACACTAAACGAAAATTGTGGTTATTAAGCAACGAACCAGATACCAGGTTCTTACGGATTTCAGGAATATATGCAACATGGTTCAGAGTCAGTTCCTTTCCAGAAGTTATCTTCAAGATCACCTTGCCTTGGCCCTTTATTTCTGAAGTAGCCGAGTTCCCCATAAACATTTTCTCCCCATTCTCTAATAGTTCGAAAGTGGAAAACATACTTCTGTTGGAGTACACATGTCGAGTAGCTCCAGTGTCAACCACCATTCATTCGGGTTTGAACCTAACATATTCACCTCTGAGATCACAGCTGAGAGGTTGATATCAGAAACATCTTGAGCAGTCCCTTGAATCAAGTTTGCTTCTCGGTTCCTGTTCTACCTGGGAAGTCTGCATTCAGTAGACTTGTGACCCATTTTGTCACAAATAAAGCACTTGCCTTGAAACTTCGGCTTCTTGGAGATTCCTCCCTTAGGCCCCAACTTGGGACCCTTGTTGTTGTACTTGTTGGAACGTTGTTTATGTTCCATTACATTTGCCTTGGCTGCATGACTGACGAGTCCAACCTTTTCAGATCCTCTATTGTCTTCTTCAATACGAAGCCTAACAATGAGATCTTTAATGCCCATTTCTTTTTTGCTTATGCTTTAGGTAATTCTTAAAGTCTTTCCAACCTTGTGGTAATTTTTCAATTATACATGCTACTTAGAAACTTTCACTTAAGTTCATACCTTCAGCATGAATCTCATGCAAGATCAGTTGTAGTTCTTAAACTTGACTGATTACTATTTTAGAATCTACCATTTTATAGTTTAGGTAGCAGCCCACAATGAACTTCTTGGCACCGGCATCCTCAGTTTTATACTTATGGTCTAGTGATAGCACAAAATACTGCTATGTATATTTGCTTAAAAGCAAGGATGAAGCTATAGAAAATTTGTTCTCTATAAAAATGAGGTTGAGAACTAACTCAATAAGAAAATTAAGGCGCTAAGAAGCAACAGAGGTGGAGAGTATGAATCGGCATTTGCTGACACGTGTGCTAAGCATGGGATTATACATGAAACGACAGCACCTTATTCTCCCCAGTCCAACGATGTTGCTGAGAGAAAGAATCGTGCATTGAAAGAAATGATGAATGCAATGTTAATAAGTTCTGGTTTGCCACCAAACTTGTGGAGAGAAGCTATTCTTTCAGCTAACTACCTTTTGAATAAGGTACCCAAAAAGAAAGAAGAGAAAACTCCATATGAATTATGGAAAGGAAGAAAGTCATCCTACAATTACTTGCGAATGTTGGGATGTCTTGCCAAGGTGGTAGTACCTCCACCTAAGAAAGTGAAAATAGGACAAAAAACGGTTGATTTTATTTTCATTGGCTATGCACTTAACAGTAGTACCTATCGGTTCTTGGTGTACAAATCCGATATCACTAATATATCAAAGAACACGATAATAGAGTCTAGAAATGCATTGTTCTTTGAAGATGTATTTCCATGTAAGTCAAAGGAGGAACCAAGTTCCTCCAAACGAATACATGAGACTATTAGTGAAGATAGTGAAGACCAAGATGAAGAAGTTGAGGAAGAACCTCGACGCAGTAAAAGAACAAGAATGGAAAAATCTTTTGGTTCGGATTTCTTGACTTTTATGCTTGAAGGTGAACTTGCGGTGAACTCTAGTAATGGTCCTCTATGGAAAGAAGCCATCAAGAGTGAAATTGTAACACCCTAGATTTGATTTATGAGATTTTGTGATTTTACGTATTTTGCACGTATAATTTCATTTGTATAATTTCTCGTATAAAATATATTTCTTATATAGTACATGTTCCTCTTTATTTTTCCAAAAAAATATTTCCTTTTAAAGCCTAATTAAAATCCAAGCCCAATTGTCTTTTAAGCCCACTCTATTAATTAATTAATTTAATGATTTAAACCCATGGTTAAATTGGCCCATTAGTGAGCCCATTTAACTTATTTCTCTTTTAAAACAATCCAACTTGTAGTGTAGACTCTTTTCATGAACAATTAAATTTTTATTCACATGTACACCTGTAGGGGGGTACGAGTTGGCACGTGCAAGCACTAGGGTGTGCATTGCACACTTTCCCTCATAAGCCAGATTGTAGATGGAGGAGTGGGAGTGATGGAAGTGGTGGAGAGGTGGTTGTTCATCATGGGTAGTTTTTATAACTCTCTAGTTCATCTAGACCATTGATCTCTAACCATTTGATCACATCCTAGCCCTACATTCACTCTAAAATTTTGTATAAATACCCCTCCCTATACTCTTCATTCTCACACTTAGAATTTTTGAAAGAAAAGAATAGAAAGAAAAGAAAGAGAAGTAATTTTAGTGAGGCAAAAGACTGAGGAGTTGTGAGATTGTGTGCTATTTGTGTTCTTCATCCAAGGAGGAGGCCGGCATTTTCAAGGATCAAGAAGTGGGTGGCTGGGATTGCTTGCATCACTAGGAGGAGAAGCAAAATTTGGTGGCTTGATCTAGGAGGAGAAGGCTTCGCTCGATCGTTGTAGGAGATCATTAGGAGTTTGTTTGTTTTTTCTCTCCATCAAAGGTGGGTGATTCTCTTACACTTCTAATTAGGTTCATGCTAGAGTATGGTTGATGCATTTGAAAAGAAACATAGTTATTCTAGCCATATGTTATAAGAATGAGACAAATTAGAATGCTTGATTGTGTGTGAAAAGAATGATAATTAGTTGCAAATTTTGATAGTTAGTTTAATATTGACCATGCTACCATGCTTTAATTGATGATTTGTGCTATACTAAGGAGACGTGATTGTATGCTTAATTGGATCGAAATGATAATCATGCTTAGTGGTGAATCTGCTATCTCAATTGTTACTAATGAGAAAGGAGGGATTTTGTTACTGAAATGATTAAGCAATAATAATATTCATAATAAGAAAGAAATATGAGAAGTTTGAATGCAAATTTACAAAAGAAATGACATTTGTTTGTACATTTTTGAAATTGTAGACAAAATTGTATTCAAAGAGGAAACTGAAATTTTTATATCAAAAATCAAGATTTAATTTACTGATATGTTAGAAATGTATAAAAGTTGTATACTGGAAATTTTGAATGAAAGTGGAGAAGAAATGCAATTAAAATTAGTTATTTTCATAAAAACTCGAATGAATCGAAACTAGGATCAAACCCCCTAAAAACCCAACTCATATCAGTTTAGCCACTTAGCCTCATTGGTTAGTGGGTGTGTTTGGGCGCGCTTACTGTAGTGTGGGTCTGGCCTTGGTCTCAGGGTTCGAAACCGAACAAAAGACTTTTGTTTTATTTTTTGGAGAAATCCGAACACGGGAAATGGACCCATATGAATTTGGGCCATCCCTGTGATGTGGTTGCGCTTTGTCTCTTTGGTTAGCGCGTGTGCTGGCTTTGTCTGTGGTTGCTGGTTCGATTCCTGAACTCAGTAAATTAAAAATTTTGGATTTTTTTTAATGTTTTTGTGATTTTTGTGACTTTAAAAATTCAGGAAAAATCCGATAATTGTTATAAAAATATATAGACTTCATGAAAAATATTTGTACACTATTTCGACTTAAATTAAATAGTGTAAGAGAAAAAATTGAGTAGAACCTTGTAAAATCGATATTTTGCATAAGTATAAGAACAAAAGTGATTTTTTGAGTTATACTAGATTTATAAGAGGGGATTTTGTATAAAAAGAACTTGAAGTGTGGTCATTATGGATTTTTTTATTATTTTGGGTAATGTATGCATTGAAAGTTAAATGAGAAATATGATTTTAATTTTTGGAGGAAAAGAAATAATAGTACAAAAACCAAGTGAATTATTGAGACTTATTTGTTTGAATGAGAATGTTATAAATTGAAATTGAACATTGAATTATGGAAGGGAGATGGATATTTATTTGAACTATGAAAAGACTATATGAGTATGAGAACTCAATTTTTGTGATTATGAATTGAAATTGAGAACTGGAGTGTAGCTAAGCCTCATACCAGCATCGAAAAGAAATATGTTGAAATGAGATTTGAAATGAAACGACCAAGATTTGGGTCATGTGATATAAATGGTTAAGACCGGTATAGTGAAAAGGCTAACTCTAGAGAATTGATTTTGTTCATGATTCAAATAACTAAGGACTAGATACATAGTGAAGACATGATGAAAATAAAAGAAAAATGCGAGTATGAGGGCCTCGGAGCTACGGTGTGAGAATATTCACAGGCTATCTTCACGATGCGTCGTGACATGACATGGATAAGTCTCCAGGAGTCCGTACTGCAGGCAACGCTCGTGGGGTGTTTGGTGAATGCGGGTGGTGTCATGTCTCATGACGGAGGCTGAATTGTCCATAGATTCTTCACGATGTATCGTGACATGAAGTGGGATTCTCCTTCAGGCTGTCTGGACATGAGCTTGTAACTCATAGAACATCTAGGATATTTATCGTAGTTATAGTAGTAGTTTAAGTCATAGCGAGGGATTGAACCCTACAAGATGAAGAACGGTTAAGGGCTTGCCTTCAGACCTATGTAGTATGGGATGCATAGAATCTGAACAAGTGTGCATTAGTATTATCTAATATAAATAACTGCATTAAGGACTAAGTGCACCGCACAACACGACATCAATAGGATAGCCCCTTGTAGTTCTGTTTGTGATCAAGTTTGTGGTTTGTTTAAGTATTTGAGAATCGTTATACTGTTTTCGACATAGAGAGAATTGCCGTCTATAATATTTCGTCGGTTGTAAGCAACTGTCGCTCCCACAGTTTCTATGAAGGATAAAATGGTTAATGTTACCGCTAAATCTGGTGTGGGGGACAAACAGATAGTATTTGTGGATTCTTGGAAAACTTGAATAGCAAACCTGAACCTGTTCCGCCGGAGTTTGACCGTTGACTCCCACCGTTCACCTGCAAAAAGTGCGAGACACCGGGGTTGATCCCTGTGACGCACCCTCTGACGCTCAAGTCAGCAATTAGGAATGATTATGAAAGAGCGTAAATTGGCAAAAGATTGATTACCTCCTAATGGTGGTGGATGGGGGTATTTATAGCCGCCTATGGGATCAAATTAGGCATGTAATCACTGTGTTTAGATAAGGAATGTAATCCCTAATTCCCAGTGAGAGGATAGATATGAATCAGGGTCGTTGATTTGGATTAATCAGAAACCCTAATTCTATCCTGCTGGACCGGGTTTGCTGCGGGTTGCAACCCGCACCCAGTTGAGGTGGATCCGTTCGTGGGTTATTGGATCTTTGGGGAGGAGATCCAGTACCCATTTCAGACCCGTTAGTAGGTGAAATTACCATTTTATCCCTAGGCTTTAAGATTCGTACCTGATTTGGGCGACTCCGATTTAACCCCATTTTTAGCCATATCACGAGCCCCCCACTCCCTAAGACTGAGTTTGATCAGTCTTTGAGGAGTAGTTTTACTGTTTTAATGGCTGGCGGAGTTGTATCGGAGTCCAAATGGACGGTTTCGAACCTTTGTAGGAGACAGTATTGTGATTTTTCAAGCTGGTTGCGCTCTGAGTTGTTCTTGAGCTCTTCTGGACATTAGATAATTTTTATCTATTTTTTCGGAATATTTACTTAATTTTTGCGAAGTGTCGATTCGCCGTTCGGGGGTCTTAGTAAATGGTCCTAAGCAATAATTATTTACTCGGGGGCTCGAAAATATTTCCCCGACTTTATAATTATTTTCTAGGATTTTTAATTAATTTTTCCGAATTTTAATCATTTTTTCGCAATTTTTAAATAAATAAAACGATTAAAATAAATGAAAACTAATTTTTAATATCGATTTATGGCGTGGCGCGATCTGGACTGTTGATCTTGTGCGGGCACGAATTTCTGAAAGATCGGATGGACACGGTCGCTCGGCAGCAATTTCTCCGCTTTTGCGGGTCGGATGGGCACTTGCTCGGAATCCGAGCGAAGTGGCTCGTTTATTCTTACACGCGAATGGCTCGGATCGCTAGTCGCTCGGTTCGGAGTTCGAGTGACGTGGAGCGATCTGAGCCGTCGGATCTCAGCACAAATCTCGAGGCGGGCACAGTTCCCAAGAAAACACTATCTTGTCGTTTAGTGAACGTGGCGTAATCTGGATCGTTCATCATCTCAGGTGCGATTTTCGCATTGATCCAACGGTTCGAGATGCTCGGCATCATTTTTCTTCGCTTTCGAGGGTCGGATTGGCACTTGCTCGGAATCCGAGCGAAGTGACTCGGATCGCTAGTCGCTCAGCTAGGATTTCCGAGTGATGTGGAGCGATCTGAGCTGTCGGATCTCGACGCGAATCTCGAGGCGGGCACAGTTCTCAAGAAAATACTATCTTGTCATGTAGTGGCGCTGGCATGAACTGAGGCGTCCGATCGAAATCTTACACGAACTTTGAGGGGAAAGTCATTTTTCTCCAATTCGATGCTCGGATTGGCACTTGCTCGGAATCCGAGCGGAGTGGCTCGGTTCTTTAGGTCGGATCGCCTGTCGCTCGGATTTTGGTTCCGAGGGACATGGGGCGATCGGAGCCTTTGGATGATGGCACAGATCTCGATGTTGGCTCAGTTTCCAAGAAAACACTACTTGTCGTTTAGTGGAAGTGGCGTAATCTGGGCCGTCTGATCGAAATCTTACGCGAATTTTGAGGGGAAAGTCGTTTTTCTCCCATTCGAGGCTCGGATTGGCACTTGCTCAGAATCTGAGCGATCCTCTTTGTTGTTGAGGTCGGATCGCCTGTCGCTCGGATTTTGGTTCCGAGGGACGTGGGGCGATCGGAGTCGTTGGATGATGGCACAGATCTCGATGCTGGCTCAGTTCCCAAGAAAACACTATCTTGTCGTTTAGTGGACGTGGCATAATCTGGGCCGTCTGATTGAAATCTTACGCGAATTTTGAGGGGAAAGTCATTTTTCTCCCATTCGAGGCTCGGATTGGCACTTGCTCGGAATCCGAGCGATCCTCTTTGTCGTCGAGGTCGGATCGCCTGTCGCTCGGATTTTGGTTCCGAGGCGCCGAGCGGTTTTACCTGTATCGAAACTTCGCTTCCTTTTCCAACAGTTGCTGCTCTTCGTTACTTAGTCGTATAGGCTTTTGTAACGCTTCAAGGGAGGCCCAAGAGTTGCGTCCTTACGTTACAAAGCCCAAGAGGGGTCTCTTTTACTATAAGTTTTCACCCCCTCAACACTTAACCTCATTTCTCACTTTCACTTTCTCACTCTTGGTTTTACTTCTTAGCAAAGTTTTTAGCTCTTGGGTGGCGCTGCTAGCTGTCGCGGCAAGGCGTTTTAAACTCCGGCAATCTTTTCCGACCGTACTAGTCACTTCAAGGTCAGTCTCTCTCCTCATTTTTGTAAAATGGTTAAGTTTTCTTCCATGGACGAGACCCCCTCCTCGGACCTAGGCATCAGCCGAACGGTGAGGCCGAGCAAGGGTAAAGGGAAGGAGGTCATCGAGCCGACCGAAGAGACTATGGTTAGGCCGAGTACAGATGAGGAGCTTGCCGAGCCTCTCCAGGAGGTAATGGTTCGAGCCAGCAAGGGCAAGGGGGTGGTGACGGTAATCGAGCACCTGAAGACTGCAGGGGAGTTAGGTCGACACCCGAGCGTCGTGTCTAGTGTCGGCGGTGTGCGGAGTTACTCTGAAGATTTGCTGGAGAAGGTGACGCAGGGCACCGCCAAGTCGATTGAGGAGAACGAGCTGAGGGAGACTTTCGAGGTAGATCATATTTCCTTGATCTTAACCGAGGCGGATTTGCATCGAATTAGGAGTGGGTTCCGGATCCCTGCGGAGTATGCCCTCCTTCTCCCTGGGCCTGGCGTCCGAGCGTGTACGTCTTCTTCGGCCGACGTCTGCATATTCCCTGCCGACGCTCTGTACGCCGGTCTTCGGCTGCCATTGCACCCTTTCGTCATCGAGGTGCTGCAATGGTATGGCTTGAGCCCGGCCCAGTGGATGCCGAACACTTGGCGGCACGTGATGGCCTTCGCTCTTCAATACCAGGAGGTTGGGACGCAGCCCTCGATGTTCCTACTGCGAAGCATCTACCGACCCTGTCAGATGAACAAGAACGAGCAGAGGTATTATCTCTCGCCGAGGAAGGGCGTGAAGCTTATCGAGAACCCAGACTCGATCAAGCACTGGAAAGAGAAGTATTTCCTCGTCCGGGCTCCCGAGCCGTGGGTCATCCCGACTGCGTGGCTGAGGGACGGGGTTCCAAAATGGGCGAAGAAGGAGCCCGTGCTCAGCAACAAGGAGGCAGAGATTGTAGAAAAGCTCCTCGGCCTTCTGACCCTCAACTACAAGGACATTACCGAGGAGGTCCTATTCCGAAGGGGTCTCAGTCCGATCGACCCCAGTACGCTTCTCTTTTTCTTTTCTTTGCTTTGTCTTCGAGCATAAAAAACTTTTCTAACTTTTTTCGCTCAGTCTTTGCAGAAACTCACGGCATGGATTACAAGGGTCTGATTGCTAAGGCCCGGGCGGCTAAGGAGCATGAGATGAGGAAGAGAAAGAGGACCGTGTCCGGACCCCAAGGCGGCCGAGCGCCCAAGATCCCCTCGGTTTCTCCGACCGTCGAGCGACAGGTTAACGAGGCTCCTCCGGTCGAGTCCGATCAAGGCCTCGTCGTGCCGTCCGCCCCACCTACCTCGGATCACCGACCCCAACGGCGCGAACAGACGCTCCGGGGTCTTCGGGCGGAGCGTTCAACATTAGCACGGCAATGGCTCTCGATGTCCCGCCCCTCACTGCCGAGGCGGAGGTGATCCTGACCGAGGAGCACAAGCGCATCTTCGTCCTCGATTGGCGGGTGATGAAGGTTGATGGGTTCTTAGGGGACGGCAACATCTGTATGCAGGCGGTGAAGCACCTGCCGACCCCTAAAGACCGAGCGGCGCTCAAGGCGGGCAAGTTGGTGACGCCGCGATGCAGATTGCTCGAAACACCATGTCGGTAAGTACTAGCAGATTTTCTTCAAAATTTTTCCAAGTTTTTATGCTCGTGCTTGACTGCTTCTTGTATGGCTTGCAGACCCTCTGCCACTTCAATTACTTGCTCGAGGAGTTCGCGAGCAAGGAAAAGGAGATGACTGTTCTGAATGACCGGGAACGGTCGGAGCGGTCTAAGGTGGTGAAACAGCTGGAGGCCGAGCAGTTGCATTCTGCTTCGCTCGAGGCAGAAGTTGCCGACCTAAGGGCTAAGCTCGCCGAGGCACTGAGGAGCTCGGCCGCCGAGGCTTCCAAGGTTGAGACCCTAGAAAAAGAGGTGGTTCGACTTGAAGGGGAGCTGTCTAAGGCCCTGGCGGCGTCGGAGGAGGCCCTGAGCGATCACGCGTCGAAGGTGGTAGCCGCGGAGCAGGCGGTTCGGGACGAGGCCAAGGCTCACATGTGGACCAACATGGAGGAGGCGTACGGCAGAGCGCTGAAACATATCGCCGCTCGGAACCCCGGATTTCACGTCTCGTCCTACTACTTCTACTACCCCGTAGAGGGTGAGGAAGAGCTGCCCCTGGCCGAGCTCGCTCCGAGGCAAGAGGTCGGAGACTCCGAAGACGAGGGGGCGCCGAGCGTGCGATTGTACCCGTGCTGAACGATGATGAGGTCGACCCCTGACTTTGTCGCCTCTTCTCATTTTCTTGTTCTTCTTTTTTGTAATGCCTAACTGTGGACTGGCCACCGCTTTTTGCAAATCATGGACTTTTAATGAAACGGTTTCCCTCTTGGTGTTTTGGCTGAATATTACGAAATTTCGCAAAGTGTTCAACTCTTTTTGCTCGGATTGTATCCTTAAGTATTGAAGACTTCTTTTGATATTCCTCCACTTTTCAGGTTGAGTTGGGTCCGATTACTGAGGCCTCCCATCTTCGTACTGAGCTAAAGAAAACGAAGCGGGCTCTTTCTCGCAGTCGTGATAAAGCGTTTTACGACTTCTTGAAATTGGAGGACATCAAAGCAACTGTGAGAGGGTATTTTCGCGAGTTGAGGCAACTACGGAAGAAATCTCGAGAGACTCGTCTCGAAGGCGAGATAGAGTTGCTCCGTAAGGCGCTCTTCGATGTCGACCAAAGGAATAGTGAAATGCTGGCGGAGATTCATCATTTGGAGGTAACGGTGAAAGAACATTCGGCGGAGGAAGAGGAGTTAGCTTCGAGGGTGGGAAAGTTGATGTTCAAGCGCGATGAGTTGACGGCAAGAATTGACAAACTGAGGAGGATCACGATCGACAGGGGTATCGAAGTGACTCATTTCCGTCGTATTGCGGCCGATAGCACTAACTTCGTAGTCTCGTCTAAACTTCCCCGTTTCAAAGTATCGGCGGAGGACGATATTCTGAGAGATAGGATCGTCGAGTTAGAGGAGGAGATTGCAACGCTAAAACCTCAGCCCGTAAGGACCAACGTTCGCAGTACGTCGTGTACTCGCAAAGAAAGCGAAAGAGGAATCTCATTCTACGAACTTGCCACTCGTTCGCCTGCTGTTAAGCAGAGCCCAGCTGACGCTCAGAGTGGTGTAGCTATTTCGTCTAGTGGCGCCTCGGTTGGGGCCACAACTAGAATCAGCAGCGAAGGGGGGTCTCGCTTCGCTGGTTTAGAGTCGAGCTCAGAGGTAAGGTGGCGCCGCCCTCGTGTGTCTCTGAACCGAAGCGTTCCCCTTCCAAAGAAGCGCTAGACAAGTTGTATTATGCTCTTCAAGTTATTGTAAAACTCTGTTGTAGTGTCAGTCCTGTTTGGGCTCTTAATAAAAAAGTTTGGTTTGCTTCTGATGTTTGAATGTTGCGTTGGCTGGTATTAGTTTAAGTATAACTCCTCCAACTTTTGACCACTACTCAAAATCAGAAGCAAATCTTCCTTCTTATGGGCGAACCACTTTTGGCTTGCTTAATAGCGAGCTTGAGAAGTGGAGTCGAGCCAAGTATTGGACTTCGAACTCGTCGTTAGAGTTTGTTCAACAGTTGTGGGAGCAATTCCGAATGGTGAACCCCTTCTAGCCTGCTTAAGAGCGAGCTTGCGAAGAGGAGTCGAGCCAAGTGTTGGACTCCGAACTCGTCGTTAGAGTTTGTTCAACGGTTGTGGGAGCAATTCGAATGGCGAACCCCTTCTAGCCCACTTAAGAGCAAGCCTACGAAGAGGAGTCGAGCCAAGTGTTAGACTCCGAACTCGTCGTTAGAGTTTGTTCAACGGTTGTGGGAGCAATTCCGAATGGCGAACCCCTTCTAGCCTGCTTAAGAGCGAGCCTGCGAAAAAGAGTCGAGCCAAGTGTTGGACTCCGAACTCATCGTTAGAGTTTGTTCAACGGTTGTGGGAGCAATTCCGAATGGCGAACCCCTTCTAGCCTACTTAAGAGCGAGCCTGCGAAGAGGAGTCGAGCCATGTGTTGGACTCCAAACTTCGTCGTTAGAGTTTGTTCAACGGTTGTGGGAGCTATTCCGAATGGCGAACCCTTCTAGCCTGCTTAAGAGCGAGCCTGCGAAGAGGAGTCGAGCCAAGTGTTGGACTCCGAACTCGTCGTTAGAGTTTGTTCAACGGTTGTGGGAGCAATTCCGAATGGCGAACCCCTTCTAGCCTGCTTAAGAGCGAGCCTGCGAAGAGGAGTCGAGCCAAGTATTGGACTCCGAACTTCGTCGTTAGAGTTTGTTCAACGGTTGTGGGAGCAATTCCGAATGGCGAACCCCTTCTAGCCCGCTTAAGAGCGAGCCTACGAAGAGGAGTCGAGCCAAGTGTTGGACGCCGAACTCGTCGTTAGGGTGAAGAGTAAAAGCAGAGAGATACAAGCAATTTTACAAGTAAAATATGAAAAAAAATTCTTTATTGATAATTAATAGTTGGCTGCTTCTAAATTGCGAGCCGTTATTACATGAGAGAAATAAAGGAAAAAATACAAGCAAAAGGAGAGGAACGGTTCGACATCCCAGAATACTTAGAGAGGCGTTAATGCTCTCTCTTGGTATTTCAAAAGATGGTCGGCATTTCAAGTCCTGGGGATCTCTCTGCCTTCGAGGTCTTCTAGACGATATGTCCCGGGCCGAACTACTTTTGTGATCTTGTAGGGTCTCTCCCAATTTGGAGCTAGTTTACTCTTCTGACCAGGAAAAGAGATTGCTAAATTTCTGAGGACCAAGTCCCCTTCTTTGAGG
Source organism: Hemerocallis citrina (assembly GCA_017893485.1). Lineage (NCBI taxonomy): Eukaryota > Viridiplantae > Streptophyta > Magnoliopsida > Asparagales > Asphodelaceae > Hemerocallis > Hemerocallis citrina. The sequence continues at coordinate 40,179,726 of CM030359.1, forward strand.
TCGGTAGGACAGACTCTCTTATTGTATGCCAATTCGATCCTCCTCCGATAACTCTGTTGGCGGATTGATGCTCTTTCCCGTAGCTCGTCGACCAAGTCTAAGTTTGCCCGAAGTTCTCTGGCATTCTGTTCTTCTTCGTAGGCAAGAAGGCGAGGAGAAGGTATGCCGACTTCCAATGGGATTACAGCCTCAGACCCATACGTGAGGTTGAATGGGGACTCTCCTGTAGGGGTCCGTTTTGTGGTGCGGTAGTTCCACAGCACGTTAGGGAGCTGATCGACCCATAAGCCTTTAGAGCACTTATTCAGTCTTTTCTTAATACCAGAGAGGATCTGTCGGTTAGCATTCTCCACTTGACCATTCGACTGTGGCTAGGAGACGGAGGAGAAACGTTGTTGGATGGCGAGGTCTTCACATAGAGCTCGGAAGGCAGCCCCGGTAAACTGGGTTCCGTTGTCTGTTATGAGGACTCGAGGAACACCGAATTGGTAGATAACGTTCTTCCAGAAGAACTGAAGTACTTTGTTCTCGGTGATCGTGGCCAAGGGCTCGGCCTCTATCCACTTCGAGAAGTATTCGATTGCTACGACTAAGAATTTGAACTGGCCGGGAGCTGGTGGGAATGGCCCTAGTAAATCCATCCCCCACATTGCGAAAGGGATAGGACTTGATAGGGAGGTGAGTAGAGCTTGTGGGAGGCGACAGACGTTGGAGTACTTCTGACAAGAGCTGCATTGCCGAACATGCAGTTCGGCTTCTTGTAGGAGAGTGGGCCAGAAATATCCATAATTCAACACCTTCCTGGCTAGGAATCTGGACCCTGAATGTGCTCCGCCAATGCCTTCGTGGAGCTCTTGCAGGGCGTAGTCAGCTTGTTCCGGGGAGAGACATCTCAAATAAGGCCTGCCGTCCACTTGTGTGAAGGAGCGCTTGTATAGGATGCCTTCGATAAGTGTGTACCGCTCTGCTCGGGTTCTCACTCGGTGAGCTTCCTTAGGGTCTTCGAGAAGGAGCCCATCCCTTAGGAATTCTACCAGGGGTTTCATCCAATTATGTTGAAGCAGGACAGGTGCCGACTCCATCGAGTCGGAAGTTTCATCTTCTATACTTGGCTTCAGGAGCACCTCGATCAAGACGGTCTGCTCGAGACCTTGGAGGGAGGAGGAGGCTAGCTTGGAGAGGGCGTCGACCTGGGAATTCTCTTCTCGGGGGATTCGCTGGATGAGAGCTTCTTCAAATAGGACCATGAGATTCCTGGCCTTGGCTAGGTACTTAACCATTCGGTCATCTCTTGCCTCGCACTCACCTGGGACCTGACTTACGACCAGCTGAGAGTCACTAAAGATCCGGAGACGCTGAGTCCCTGCCTTGCGAGCTATTCCGAGGCCGGCTATGAGTGCTTCATATTCTGCTTCATTGTTAGAGGCCTTGAAGTTGATGCGGAGGGAGTATTGGAGGACGAAATCATCTGGGCCGGCCAGAATGACCCCGGCTCTGCTTCCCTCGTTACAAGAGGATCCATCTACATAAACCGACCAGACAGGTGGTCCCTTCATTGCTTAGCTGACCTCGGGAATGGTGCTTTCAACTATGAATTCAGCTAAGGCCTAAGCCTTGATCGCGGTCCGAGGCTGATATGTTATATCATGCTGGCTCAGCTCGATTGACCATTTCATGAGACGACTGGAAGTCTCCGGCTTGTGGAGGACTTGCTTCAATGGTTGATCGTTAAGAACAATCACCGAGTGGGACTGAAAATATGGGCAAAGCTTCCTTGCGGCCATGACTAAGGTATATGCCATCTTCTCTATCTTTGGGTAGCGGAGCTCGGCATCCCGAAGTACCTTGCTCACGTAATAGATGGGCTTTTGGGTCTTATCTTCTTCCTTCATGAGAACAGCGCTGAGGGTTTGCTCTGAGGCGGCTAAGTAGAGGTAGAGGACTTTCCCTGGGACAGGTTTGCTGAGGATAGGAGGATTGACTAGGTAAGCCTTTAGCTGGTCGAATGAATCTTGTTGCTGTTGAACCCACTTGAAACCTTTGGCCCCCCTGAGAGCTTTGAAGAAGGGAAGACACTTCTCCCCTGACTTGGAAAGGAAACGCCCTATGGCTGCAAGGCGACCTGTTAGCTTTTAGACCTCTTTAACATTCTTCGGGGGAGCCATGTCCAATATGGCCTTGATCTTCTCGGGGTTGGCTTCGATTCCTCTCTGGCTGACCATGAAGCCTAGGAATTTCCCCGACGAGACCCCGAACGCACACTTGTTCGGGTTGAGCCTCATTTCATATTTCCTTAGTACATCGAACGCCTCCTGTAGGTCAGTGACGTGGTCAGCTCCACGGATGCTCTTAACAAGCATGTCATCGACATACACCTCCATATTACGGCCGATCTGGTTTTGGAATACCTTGTTGACGAGACGTTGATAGGTGGCACCTGCGTTCTTCAACCCGAAAGTCATTACTCTGTAGCAGTAGAGGTCCTGATCGGTAACAAAGGAAGTCTTCGGGATATCCGGGGGAAACATACGAATCTGATTGTAGCCTGAGAAGACGTCCATGAAGCTGAGGAGTTCATGGCCTGAAGTGGCATCAATCAAAGTATCGATACTTGGAAGAGGGAATGGATCTTTGGGGCATGCCTTGTTGAGGTCGGTAAAGTCGATACAAATCCTCCAGGTCCCATTGGACTTCTTCACCATTACTACATTCGAGAGCCAATCGGAATAATTTACCTCTTTTATGAACCGAGCCTTCAAGAGTTAGTCCACCTCCTCTTTTATAGCTTGCTGGCGCTCGGGAGCGAACTTGCGCCTCTTCTGTTGGACCGGTTTGGACCCCGAAGCGATGCTGACGTGGTGGACTAAAAGCTCTTCGGAAATTCCGGGCGTGTCTGCGGCCGACCAAGCAAAGAGGTCGTGGTTCCTACGGATGCATTGGACTATGTCGGAGCATAGAGCATATGGGAGGGTCTTGCTAACAAAGAACTTTCGGCTCAGATCCTGCTCAGAGAAGAGCACTTCTTCCAATTCATCCACCGGCTCGGACGTTGGTCGGACATTCTATTGGGGTATTTCAAGTGTTTCGAGGGAGAGGACCGGACCCCCTGTTGAAGTCATATAGCACTTGCGGGCTATCTCTTGACTGCCTTTTACTTCCCCTACCCCTGCCCGGGTGGAGAATTTCATCTTGAGGTGATATGCCGAAGGAACAGCTTCTAGGGCAGCTAGGCCGGGTCGGCCCAAAATGACATTGTAAGCTGTAGGGACATCTACGACCATAAAGTCCATCAACTCCGTTCGGGTAGTAGGAGTTTTGCCAGCAGTTACGTCAAGGGTGATCACCCCTTCAATAGTCACTGGCACTCCCGTGAACCCATGGAGTGTGTAGCCGGCGGGCTTAAGTCTGTCCCGGGATAGTTTGAGGCCTTTGAAAGCGGCGAGGAAGAGGATGTTAACAGAGCTGTCATTGTCCACCAGGATCCTCTCTACTTTAAAGTTCGCCATAGAGAGGTTGATGACAAGCGCGTCACAATGGGGGGTTCGGACACCCTCAAGGTCTTCATCTGAAAATGTGACGGGCACTCCGAGGCCTTTAGGAGGAGGTGTGGTGCGAACCGAGTTAACTTCCCTTATAAACACTTTTCGAGAGGAGTTTGAGGAGCCCCCTATTGGGCCCCCGTGAATGAGGTATAGGACACGCTCCTCTTCAAATTCGGGCATTTCATCGCGTTCAGGATGCTTGTTAGCCCCCCGAGGCGGGGGAGGGAGATCGGCTCGGTCCTTTCTCACGAACTTGGTCAGCTGCTCCCTCTGGATGAGGGCTTCTATCTCATTCTTCAGGGCCCGACAATCATTGGTGTCGTGGCCATGGTCCCGGTGATAGCGGCACCACTTCTCTTTGTCCCTTTTTTTGCTGGGAGTGTTCATTTTTGGCGCAGGAGGTATCACCCCTTCCTTCTCAACTTCCATGAGAATTGTGGAGATGTTGGCATTAAGAGGAGTAAACTTTTCAAATCTGGGAGGAGGTCGGCGTTGCCCGCCATTATCCTTTTGGAGCTTCTTGGCCCCTTCTTCTTCTGTTCCCTTTCTCTTGGACCCGGAGGAAGGCCCCTCCAAGTTGGGGCGGTGCTCAGCTTCCTCGGCCCGAATATACTTTTTGCTCTGGAGGAGGAGGTCAAAGAAGTTCTGCGGGGGCTTCTTGGCGAGGGAGGAGCGGAGGCTGGAGTTGAGGACATTGGATTGGAATGCTGCTGCAGCGACCGACTGGTCGAGGGATGATATGGACCTGGCTTCCGCTATGAACCGTTTCACATAGTCTCTCAGCTTCTCACCCTTCTTCTGGTTGTAGTAGAGTAGCAAAATGCTGGTCTTCTCAGTTTGGCGGCTACTCACGAAGTGGGTGACGAAGAGGGTCTCAAATTGCTCGAAGGAGAATATTGAGGATGGGGCAAGGCGAGAGTACCATTCTCGAGCCGGACCCTTGAGAGTAGCGGGGAAGGTCTTGCACAGCAGAGCATCGGAAGCTTGATGGATGAGCATGAGGATCTTAAAGCTTTCGATGTGATCGACGGGGTCAGACTCCCCGGAATAAGTCTCGAATTGAGGAGGTTTAAAGCCAATTGGTACGGGTGCCTCCATTATGGTTCGGGAAAAAGGAGGTCGACTAGGGCGAAGGCTCCTTCCTCTAAGTTCTTCTTCTCTGTCTAACTGACCCAAGCGCCTCTCCATTTCGTGGAGACGGCGGTAGACATCGTCATCTCTTCGACGGTAACCAACCGAGCCTCTAGACTCGTCTTCGTACGAGGGAGAGCGGGGGCTACGATGACGGTAGCTCCTGGAGCGGCGAGGACTAGGAATGTGCTGAGGGTTGCTAGGAGCTGGGGGAGGAGTTAGGAACCGTCGGTGAGGACTTCGGACCGGAGGAGGAGTGGGAATCCTCGGAGCATTGGTGTTGTTGGGGCGGAGATTTAGAGCTTGTAGGATGGTTTCTTGGAATTGCTGGAACTCGGCACGAGTGATGGGTGCCTCATCGTTCCTCGGATGTTGCCGACCTGCGGGTGAATAGGGTCTTCTTCTATGATGCTCGGGGGACTCTCTTCGCCCTCTTCGGTTAGGGGACCTTCTGTAGTCTCGGCGGTGAGGAGATCGCTCATCCGAACATTGTTGGCGGGAGGCTCCCTCTCTAGCCCGCTTTTCATCCAGACGGCGGCGAAGACCCTCATCCTTCTGCCGATTGAGGATGGTGTTGCGAAGGTCGAAAGCTCGGGGATTGTGGGAGGCCATATAATCCGTAGAGGCATTGTGTATTGAGACGTGGTCCTGATGGAGAGGTTGTTTCTGCGGGTTGGGTCGCGAGGTCCCTGCCCCAACATTTTGAGGATCGGGGGGACCTTTAGGAGGTTGCTGATTCTGAAGAGGAGGCTGGTCCGATTGGAGAGGGTCCTCGGCCTGAGGAGGAAGTTGCCCCTGCTGTTAAGCGGGTTGGATGGGGACTTCCCATTGCTGATCAACGGGGTTGGGTCCACGGTTGGACCCTCTGGATCTTACTTTCCTAGGAGGCATGGCTGGAGAAGATCTAACCAATGGGAAGAGGGGAAGCTGCTATTCGTGGTGATTCCCACAGACGACACCAATTACTGCTAAATCTGGTGTGGGGGAAACAGATAGTATTTGTGGATTCTTGGAAAACTTGAATAGCAAACCTGAACCTGTTCTGCCGGAGTTTGACTGTTGACTCCCGCCGTTCACCTACAAAAAGTGCGAGACACCGGGGTTGATCCCGGCGACGCGTCCTCCGACGCTCAAGTCAGTAATCAGGAATGATTATGAAAGAGCGTAAATTGGCAAAAGATTGATTACCTCCTAATGGTGGTGGATGGGGGATATTTATAGCCGCCTATGGGATCAAATTAGGCATGTAATCCCTGTGTTTAGATAAGGAATGTATTCCCTAATTCCCAGTGAGATGATAGATATGAATCAGGGTCGTTGCTTTGGATTAATCGGAAACCCTAATTCTATCCTGCTGGACCGGGTTTGCTGCGGGTTGCAACCCGCACCCAGTTGAGGTGGATCCGTTCATGGGTTATTGGATCTTTGGGGAGGAGATCCAGTACCCATTTCAGACCCGTTAGTAGGTGAAATTACCATTTTATCCCTAGGCTTTAAGATTCGTGCCTGATTTGGACGACTCCGATTTAACCCCATTTTAGCCATATCAGTTAACAAGACTAAAGAATGCATGTTGATTAAAGAATGATTCAAGTGTTGTACATTTCAATTTATGTAAATTATTGTAATTTGCTTCCGCTGTAAATATGTAATGTAATTGTAAACTCTGATGTAACAAAAAGCTTTTATTTCCTTATAAAATTGTACGAAAGAAGTGTAAAGATCCTGTGGAACTTCAAATTCAGTCTGTTTTGGAATTCGTGGTGTTACAGAAATTGATTCTATTTTGCAAAATCACACTTGGGAACTAGTGGATCTTCCACCGGGTAGTAAACCTTTAGGTTCCAGGTGGATCTTCAAGAGAAAAATGAAACCTGATGGATCAATTGATAAATACAAGGCAAGACTTGTAATTAAAGGTTATAAACAAAAGGAAGGTCTTGATTACTTTGATACATATTTTTCTGTGACGAGAATAAATTCTATTAGGATGGTACTTGTAGTAGCAGCTCTGCGCAATCTTGAAGTACATCAAATGGATGTAAAAACAGCTTTTCTTAATGGAGATTTAGATGAAGAAATCTATATGGAACAACCTGAGGGTTTTTTAGCTCCAGGACATGAAAAGAAAGTGTGTAAATTGGTGAAGTCATCATATGACTTGAAACGAGCTCCAAAGCAGTGGCATGAGAAATTTGACATTGTCATGATGACAAATGACTTCAAGATCAGTGAATGTGACAATTCAAAATCCACTAGTGGCTATGTACTTGAAGGATACAGTGATGCGAACTGGATATCTAGTGACAATTCAAAATCCACTAGTGGCTATGTATTTACACTAGGTGGTGCAGCAGTTTCTTGAAAATCCTCAAAACAAACAGTGGTCGCTAAATCCACGATGGAATCTGAATTTATCGCACTGGACAAATGTGGGGAAGAGGGTGAATGGTTTCGCCACTTCCTTGAGGATATTCCAAGGTGGATGAAGCCTGTGCCTCCAATCTGCATATATTCAGATAGTCAATCTGCAATATGTAGAGCACAAAGCAATATGTATAATGGTAAATCTAGACATATTCATCGAAGACATAATACCATTAGACAACTACTCTCTACTGGGGTTATCTCTGTGGACTATGTAAAGTCAAAGAATAACATTGTGGATCCACTAACCAAAGGGTTAAACAGAGAGTTAGTTGATAAATCATCGAGGAAAATGAGACTAAAGCCCATGAAAGAATAAGTCAATATAATGGACACCCAACCTAGCTGATTGGAGATCCCAAGATCTAGGTTCAAAGGGACAACTAAATTGTAAAGACCAAGTTGGATCACTGTGGGGATTTTTCCATGTCCATTCCCATGATGAAATAGTGATACCCGTAAGGTAACAGGTTAAGCTAGGCTTTTAATGATTCTTATGCGTCGAATATTCGAGTAGAGTAATGCGGGTTACTCTTAGGTAAGAAATCACCTATCTAAGAGGGAAGAAGTGCCGCTTCCATGGAAATAATATAGGGCAATATTCCTGTTAAACTCTTGCAGAACCAGGCATATGTTCATGGCCAAAACGAACATAACAGTAAGAACTGAAAATGTATTAGGAAGATTTCTGTGTGAGATATGTCATCGTTTATACAAATGACAGAACAGTTCAAGGACATCATGTCTACTGTTTAGTTAGTAAAGTAAACATATTTTCATAAGGGAAGGTTCAAAGGGTAACACCCACCTATCTTATGCAGGAATCAAACGTTGAATTCTATCACCAAGTTTGTCATGTCTGTGGTCGTCAATTTCCATTCATGTGAGGAATGTTAGAAAATGGGTGTTTTATACAACATTTACGAACTGATTTTTGAGCAATTTTTGGAGTACGATCCTCAATGAATTTTTGAGAGATCTTGATTGATTTGTGTTCTCCTCGTTAGTAGATCAAAATCATATATTGATTTGCTAAAAACAGTTAAGGGGTGAATGAGAAATTGTCTCTCAAAGTGAGACATTTTCATTCTTGAAATGGGTTAAGGGAACATAGTCCCACATCGAAAAAATCAAAGGAAATAGAAGAGGATATATAGTAAACTCCTTCTAAGCATTGTAAGATAGCTAGAAGAGAGGTTCTCTCTTGCGTGCAGGGGGGTTGCAAATCTCGGACTGGATTACATGCGACTTGTGTGTGCCCGCACGACCTGCGGACACGAATACCGGACCGACTTGACCCCACCTCGTGCAGAGCCACCTTTTTGCTAAAGTTTTGATTTTTCTTTGTAAACGGCTGAAACAAATGCAGAAACAGATATGTCTGCCGTTTCAATGCAGTATTGAATGTTTTGTTTTTCGTTACACTGAAGGCATTCAAAGGGAATGATTGATATTTGCCGTTACACTGAAAGCATTCAAAGCCTTGTCTGCCGTTACAGTTTTAACCCTGGCTCTATAAATAGAGGTCTCCCCTCTCATTTCTTCCCTGCACCAGTAATCTTCTTTCTTCCTCCTCTGAGCTCTGTTCTGTTCTTCGCTCCTGCTGTTTTGGTAAGTCGGTGATAGGATTCTAACGCTGCTGCTCAGTTCAAGAATTTTTCTAACAAACTGAAAATAAATTTTGCCTCTTCCGATTGCTAGATTGTACGAAGATGTCTGTCTCCCAGGATGCAATGACCAGAGTGTTCACGTAGGCACCACATAGCACTCTCGAACAGAGCAGCATCATCAGAATACCATCACCGACTTACCAATCAACAGGAGTGAAGAACATAATAGAACTCAGAGGAGGAAGGAAGAAGATTTCTCATGCAGGGAAGAAATGAGAAGGGAGGCCTCTATTTATAGAGCCAGGGTTAAAACTGTAATGGCAGATAAGGCTTTGAATGCCTTCAGTGTAACGGCAGACAACCGATTGAATGCCGGCACTGTAACGGCAGACATCAATCACTGCCTTTGAATGCCTTCAGTGTAACGGCAGACAAAGCATTCAATACTGCATTGAAACGGCAGACATATCCGTTTTTGCATTTATTTCAGCCGTTTACAAAAGAAAAGAAAATCAAAACTATAGCAAAAAGTAGCTCTGCACGGGGTGGGCACCACGTAGCACTCTCGAACAGAGTAGCAACGTCAGAATACCATCACCGACTTACCAAACAGCAGGAGTAAAGAACAGAATAGAACTCAGAGGAGGAAGGAAGAAGATTTCTCGTGCAGGGAAGAAATGAGAGTGGAGGCCTCTATTTATAGAGCCAGGGTTAAAACTGTAATGGCGACAAGGCTTTGAATGCCTTCAGTGTAACGGCAGACAGTCAATTGAATGTCGGCACTGTAACGGCAGACATCAATCATTGCCTTTGAATGCCTTCAGTGTAACGGCAGACAAAACATTCAATACTGCATTGAAACGACAGACAGATCCGTTTCTGCATTTATTTCAGCCATTTACAAAAGAAAAGAAAATCAAAACTGTAGCAAAAAGTGGCTCTGCACGGGGTGGGGTCAAGTCGGTCCGGCATTCGTGTGGACGCATAGAAGTCGCATGTAATCCGGTTCGAGATTTGCACCCCCTGCGCGCGTGAGAGAGAGCCTCTCTTCTAGCTATCTTACAATGCTTAGAAGGATGTTATTATATATCCTCTTCTATTTCCTTTGAATTTTCCGATGTGGGACTATGTTCCCTTAACCCATTTTCAAGAATGAAAACGTTTCACTTTGAGAGACAATTTCTCATTCACCTCTTAACCATTTTTATCAAATCAATATATGATTTTGATCTACTCACGAAGGAGAATACAAATCAATCAAGATATCTCAATAATTCATTGAGGATCTTATTCAAAAAATTGCTCAAAAATTAGTTCGTAAATAGTGTATAAAACTCCCATTTTCTAACAACCTCCATGCATAAGTTAGCTATGGCAGCATGAAAACTTGGAGGCAGTAAGCTAATTACAACTTAACCTGCAAAGAAGAACAAAATGTCATAATCCAATACAGTAAGTTATAAAACTTATAAGAAGCAAAGCTACTCCTTTATGAGAAAATTATTATGTAATAAAGGTTGACCAAGGAACAAGACAACAACCAGAACTAAAAACAATATTCAGTGGAGATCACCAACATTCTACTATTATTCAATCCAGAGAACCATGATCAAGGTTCAAGTAACATTCTCAATAGAACATATGCTACTAGCAATTATGTAGTATTTATTAGTGTAAATATGTGCATGTGTGGGAGGGAACATTCTACTATTATTCAATCCAGAGAACCATGATCAAGGTTCAAGTAACATTCTCAATAGAACATATGCTACTAGCAATTATGTAGTATTTATTAGTGTAAATATGTGCATGTGTGGGAGGGATAACTGCAGTCGTTATTTCACATAATCTAATGTTTTCAACTCTCGTTCGATACCAAGTTCAAAAAATTTGCTATATAAAATATGTGGATATGAAGTATTGCACGGCAAAATTATTGTTTGTCTTTTACATGTAAGAGGCAAAGAAATAGATTATTCACAAGATCCAAGAGATATAGACTACATATAAGCAAAGTTTATTTTGCTTCACCAAAATTTGTCGAAAAAAATAGTTTTCTAATGATAATATTAGAAATAATGGCAAAAATAAATCTAGTCGATCCGAGAACTAGCAATTAGATCAAAGATAATAAAATATAAAAATGGCCTATTGTATAGTTGTACTTGTCCTATAAAATTTCTACAATAATTATTTTATAACTGCAGAATGCTTCCAAAGCAATTATCTATTGACAGCATCCTCCTCAATTTTCCCACATGAGAAGATGTTTGGTCCTATATATCAAGGAACATGGCAATCAACAGTGAACATGGCAATCAATAGTGTAATGGTGAATATGGCAATCTTGCAATCATCAGTGAAGCATGGTAAACAACAACATGGCAATCAAAATTCATCAACTAAGGGGGAAGCACCAAGCAAAACAAGCATCAAATTCATACCTAGGGTTTGCAAAATTAATTAAAATAGATGATGGCGGGTGATGGTGGAAACGGTGGGTGATGGCAGATAACAGAAGACGACGGAGGAGGAAGAGATGCGCGACGGCGATCAGTGGCGGTGGAGGAAGACGACGATGGTGGAAAGGAAGACGACGACAGTGGCGGTGGCAATGGAGGAGCAACGGAGATGGAGGGAGAGGGATGACGACGGCAACGTGGCAGCATGGTGACGGCGACATGGCGGCATGACGACGAAGACGTGGTTAAGTCGGGGATTCGGGTGTGAGGGAGAGATAGGAGAGAGAGAGAGAGACGGGTGTGAGTGAGAGAGTGTATAAATTGGGGGATTTAGGCTTTGGGATTTTTTTTTGGGGGGGGGGAATAAATTATGGTCTATACCGGCGTTTCTTCTATAAACGCCGAGATAGATAGGACATATACCGACGTTTATGTTTAAAATGCCGCTATAGACTTTATCTATCCCGGCGTTTCCCAAAAATGCCTGGATAGATAGACGGAATTTTTTTTAAAATAAAAATGTTATTGATGTTGCTTGTTCTTGGGTGTGGGGGTAACATGTGTGAGTTCTTGTAATTTGTGAAGCGGAAGGCGCGACACTGACGTTGATCTGGTCCCCGGTTGTAGGACCGGCTCGGGAGTAGCAAGAGATAGGTTGAGGCTCATAGCTCGGCTCGGATGTTAGGAGTTGTGCTCGGATTTTCGGGCATGCACAATGCCTAGAGACCCTGGGAGAGTTCCTGGAGACAGGCTCTCTGATGATCTAGTTAGTCACTGAGAAAGCAACTGTAGCTAGGGTTCAGGTAAAGAAAGATTGGTTACCTCTGAAAGTGAGGAGGGGATCTAGTATTTATAGGTAAGAGTAAACGAGTTTGAGATCCTAACGGGCCGGGTTGAATTCGTTTGCCCCTAGGCCAGAGCTGGTTGAAGCCCGTTGGGTTTGTTTGACCTGATGATCACAGGAGAGCAGAATTTGAGGAGATCTAAGGGCCCAGATGGGGCCATGTAATTTATACCGTGTTATAAGCCCCCCACTCCTGAAGGGCTGTGCAACCCAGCCATGTAGGAGTAGTACTCTGTCTTTGTGGGAAGAGAGGAGGGGAGTATTTGGCGAAGATTTGTTGCTCTGAGTCCCTGAGGGGTGTTATTTTGAACTGGCCACAATTTAGATCGAAGGTTGAAGACCGAGGGACGACTTCATCCGACATGCGCCGAGCACTCCGTGAGGGCAGCTTAGGGAGAGGAGCCAGACGGGTGTTCGTTGTCACTGCTAAGCTCCGAGCTTGGAGGGTCGGCTCTAAAGCTTCGAGTGAGGAAACCTCAGTGAGAAGCTGAATGGGTGCTCGAAGTCATTGCCGAGCTCCGAGCTTGGAGGGTTGTCTCGGAGAGCTTCGAGTGAGGCAACTCCAGTTAGAAGCTGAGTGGGTGTTCGAAGTCACTACCTAGGTCCGAGCTTGGAAGGTCAGCTTGGAGAGCTTCGAGTGATGCAACTTCAGTAAGAAGCTGAGTGGGTGCTCGAGGTCACTGCCGAGCTCCGAGCTTGGAGGGTCGGCTCAGAGAGGTTCGAGTGAGGCAACTTCAGTAAGAATCTGAGGAGGTGCTCGTGGTCACTGCCGAGCTCCGAGCTTGTAGGGTCGGCTTGAAGAGCTTCAAGTGAGGCAACTCCAGTGAGAAGCTGAGTGGGTGCTCAAAGTTACTGCCGAGCTCCGAGCCTCAAAGGGCAGCTTTGTTGGAAAAATTTAGGTGGGTACTCGCAGTACTTGCCGAACGTCGAGCCTCCCAGACTTGGCCTTAGTTAGGCTGCTTTGTTACAAAAAGCTAGATGGGTGCTCACAGTACTCGCCCAGCGTCGAGCTCTGAAGCCTCGAGGGGCAGCTTTGTTGGAAAAAGCCAAGTTGGTGCTCGCGGTACTTGCCGAGCGTCGAGTCCCCCAGACTTGGCCTTGGTTAAGCAGTTTTGTTAGAAAAAGCTAGGTGGGTGCTCGCAATACTTGCCGAGCGTCGAACCCTAAAGCCTCGAGGGGTAGCTTTATTGGAAAAAATTAGGTTGGTGCTTGCGGTACTTGCCGAGCGTCGAGCCCACCAGACTTGGCCTTGGTTAGGCAGCTTTGTTGGAAAAATCTAGGTGGGTGCTCGCAGTACTTGCCGAGCGTCGAGCCCTGAAGCCTCGTGGGGCAACTTTGTTGGAAAAAGCCAAGTTGGTGCTCGCGGTACTTGCCGAGGGTCGAGCCCCCCAGACCTGGCCTTGGTTAGGCGGCTTTGTTGGAAAAAGCTAGGTTGGTGCTCGTGGTACTTGCCGAGTGTCGAGCCCCCAAGACTTGTTCTTGGTTAGACAGCTTTGTTGGAAAAATCTAGTTGGGTGCTCGCAATACTTGCCGAGCGTCGAGCACTGAAGCCTCGAGGGGCAACTTTGTTGGAGAAAGCCAGGTTGGTGCTCGCGGTACTTGCCGAGGGTCGAGCTCCCCAGACTTGGCCTTGGTTAGGCAACTTAGTTGGAAAAAACTAGGTGAGTGCTCGCAGTACTTGCCGAGTGTCGAGCCCTGAAGCCTCAAGGGGCAGCTTTGTTGGAAAAAGCCAGGTTGGTGCTCGCGGTACTTGCCGAGCATCGAGCCCCCCAGACTTGGTCTTGGTTAGGCAGCTTTGTTGGAAAAAGCTAGGTAGGTGCTCGCAGTACTTGCCGAGCATCGAGCCTCTCAAACTTGACCTTTGCTAGACCATCCCACGTCCAGAAGTGTGGTTCGCCGCTTGGTGTGTCCGAGGTGTTAGCCGAGCTTTGAGTGTGGGGGCTATGGGAATTCGGGCGATCTGTGGTCCAATAGCTTGGTGACATATGGAAATGATCATGTCACGATTTTCGCAGAAATCGAGGAGTCGCCTTTCATGCTATATATTCTCCACCCCTCGCTCATTTCTCGCATTTGCTTTCTTTTCTCAAGTTCCCAAATCTTCCTTTCTAGCACAGTTCAGTCACCGGCGGCGAGTTTTCCGGTACCCCCCCCACCGTTCTTCGAACAGGTTAGTTAATTTTTATTTTTGAGTATGTCGCGAGCTCAGTCTGGTTCGTCCGCCACCACCTCGGGTCAGGACGAGGGTCCCCGTGCCTCCAAATCAACATCATGGAAGTCAGAGACAAAGGTATACGATGTCGCACCGCTACGTATTAGGAGGCCCTTCGTGGTTGAGTCGAGTGACTCGGAACGGGACGTACTCTTGGCCAAAGGTGAAGAGGAGGTTGAAGTGATCGAGGGGGCAAAGAACAGATTGCAGTGGCCGAGGAAGGTGAAAGAGAGGTTGAAGTGGTTGATGGAGAGGTAGATCGGGTGGTAATGGCCGAGGAGGGTGGAGGTGGAGGAGAAAATAACTCGTCCGATGACAAAAATTTGAGCCCTTTAGCGATGCCATCTCCTCCGAAGGGCCCTCGAGTTCGACGTAGGAAGACGAAGTGGGTACACCCGGACAGTCCGGACGAGACGGCCCTTGTTGTTAACCTTGAGGTTCCGTTTGAAGCCCAGCCGCGCTCAATCCGAATATATCCGGACGATGTGAAGGAGTTACTTCGATATAGGGGGGGTGCTGACGAGTATGTGGAGGCTTCCTCGCCCAGTAGGCAAAAAATTGCCATGGACAGGGTCCCGATCGTCCTTACAGCGAACGATCTTCTCATCATTCGTGCGAATTACTTCATTGGTGAAGAGTATGAGCTGCTGATCCCCAGCCACAGGATCTGGCCGACGGATAAACTGGCGCCCCACTTCTGTACGTTCCTGGTTGATGCCTTCTGCTCTGGGTTGTGGCTGTCGGTCCATCCGTTTATTGTTGAAGTGTTGAATTGGGCATCCCTTAGCCTAATGCAGTACGAGCCCAATTCCTGGAAGCAGATAGTGTGTTTCCTGCTACTCTGCGTGGAGCGAGGTGTCCGACCGAAGCTAAAATACTTCCGGGCGGTCCTCGGTCTCAGCTCGTCCGGTGAGTACAAGGGGATTTATTACATTTTGCCGAGACGGAAGAGGAGGGTCGTGCATGGGCATCTAGATTCCATAAAAGGGTGGAAAGAGAAGTACTTCATCATTCGGAACCTAACTCCATGGGTGATACCCACGGCTTGGAGGTTTTATAAGACCAATTTGAAGGGCCCTTGCAAGTCGGATTTGACGGCCGAGAAATGGGCGGACATTGAAAAAATATGTTCGGACAATAGCATTGGTTGGCCGAACGTGAAGGAGAGGCACTTGGCTCGAATCGGACTAAGCCCCACTCCTAACAGTATGTTTTTTTATCAAGTTTTCTTCTAAGTATTTTCGCTCGTCTTACATGATTTTTTCCTTTCGCAGGTATGAATGATGATGCGAATGCCGCGAGGAGGGCACTGCTAAAGAAGCAGGCGACCGATAAGGCCGACCATCCTCGTCACAAGAAGCATTGGAGAACCCCTCCCGAGGGGGTTGCAGAGGAGTCCCCTCTGCAGTCGCCGAAGAAGCACACGAGCTGGAAATCAGGCCCCAGCTCTAGCAGCCAGAAGGTCGCCTCTGTGGTGAAGGTGGGCCTTCCTTCCGTCCCTCCAACGGCTGACCAGATTGTCGACTAGGTGGGTCTGTGACCCTGGGCTCCGGATTAGGGAGTTAAGGCTGGGGATACCATCTCGGATGGGCCGGTGGCCATCGAGATTATTGAGAAGATCGCATTGCCCCGAGATCAGAAGGCCCGGGAGTGCGACACCGTCGAGTCCTCGTACATGAAGTGCGCTCTAGCGAGTTTGCAGGTAAAATGACGGTTGATTGTGTTGATGTATTTTGCATTTTCTTCAGTCAGCTTCCATCGGTTGCAGGCCTGCGTGGAGGGGGCTCAACTAGCGAAGCTACAGAAGAAGGAGTTGGTGAACAGGACGAGGAATACCCAGCGCTGGGAGCGGGAGGCTAAGAACCTCAAGCTAGAGAAGATCGCGCTCAAGGGCCAAATCCAGGCTCTCCGAGCGGAGTTGGCGAATCATGAGGATGCTTATATGAAGAAAATGGCCAACCTAAGGAAGAAGGGCAACGAGCGGGTGCAGGAGATGGAGACGGCCAGGATGGACAAGGTGATTAAGGCCCAGAAAGTGATCTATGCCAGGGCGATCCAGCATGTCAAGCACTTTCACCGGAGCTGGACCTGAGCGGCTTTCATTATGACTTGGACGTGCCAGAGCTCCCCCTGACTCCCGGGGGTGGTGATGATGCTGCAAAGGATGAGCCCCATCCTAAACAGCAGGCCGAGGAAGAGGTGGGACAGAAGTAGCCATGTCATTTCTTTTCCTCCGTTTGTTTTTTTGTACTTTTTTGTAACAGCCAAAAGCAGACTGGCCACAGCACTTTTTGTAAAATTACCCTTTTTGAGCAATGAAAGTATTTTGGCCAAACTTCTTGACTTTGATGCATTTGGAATTTCCAGCTTGATTTTTTAGCCAATTGTTTTTAGCTCAGAGTGATATTCCTTTGTTTTTGGCAGATGACAGTGCCCCCAGCGGGGGACCTTGTGGGCTCGGAGGTGAACCAATTGAAAGGTAAGATCTTGGCTATGGAGTTTGCTTTGGCTCGATATCGTAAGGAGGCTCGTGACATGAACTATAGAGCCCACTACTAAGTCTAAAACGTAACTTGTTTGTATGTAGCAACCATGTGGTAAAAGGATGGATGCATGAAGTGCTACATTAGTTAGGATTAAAATAATTAATAGACTTAAGGATCACACTACATCAACACTACATATTGTTCCTCATTATTCCTATTGATATCGAATATTAGATAAGTGTTACCGTTATTGATCATTGATTATTGTTATTGATTATTGAATCATTGTTTATAGCCATTGCATCGATTATCATGATTATTGTCCCATGTTATTGATTTCTATTGATCCATTGATTCATTGTTATACCGTTATTCCATTGTTCCTTACTTTCTCTACTTACTGTCCATGACTTGCTCTAAGGACATTTTTGTCTCCTCTTTTTATATGAAGTGTTTACAGGTAATAAGGGAGGATTGCCTGCTAGAATTGGAGAATAAACAATCTGAAGACTACTGCTTTCTAATTGCTTATTGCTTTAATAAATTTAATGTATTGAGACTTGTTATTACTTTGGATTGGATTATTATTGTTTTGGGCTTATGTCCCAGATTTTATTATTATTTCCAGATGTTGGATTATTATTATCGTATTTGGATATTTTTATTGCTTCATTCCAAGTATTTTTGTTCATGAGATCATTATTATTGTCTGCGCAATTATTCTGTATTGTTTATATTATTGAGTTAATCAGATAAACAGCTTATGGGTGACGTTAGTCATTCGTTGGGCTTTTGTCATGTACTCGTATTCCGTATTTTTGGGAAGCGGGTCGTGACACCTCGCATTGGTCTTTCCTGTGTCCTGGCTTCTTGCAGTACGAACACTCACCTTTGCGATTTCCTGTTCTTGACTTGGACCTGTGATTCTTACTTTGCAATCTCCCTTTGTTGTTACTTCTACCACGATTATCAACTGACGGAACGGTATTGCTAGGATATGACACCGAAGTCTTTCCATGTCTCTTCCTCCTTGCATCGTCATTCATGATGATGCTTATAACATCCTTTAGGGTTGTCGTATCAGTCATCGTGCTAGTAATAGTCTGCTCTTCGGGAAGAATGGATAGCAACAACAACAATTGTGCCCTCTCCTCAAACTTTAAACCCGATGATTCCATTTGATTGTAAACCATACAGAAATTGTTGATGTGCTCAGCAACCGAACTTCTTTCTGAAAACATCAAGTTAACCAACTTCTTTAGATGTAAGATCTGGTTCGCTGCATTCAGCTTCTCAAACATGTTTGTCAATATCTCCATTGCCTCCTTTGCGGTTCTTGCCTTCTCAATGAGAAATAGCGCCTTCTCGCTCAGTGACAACTGAATCTACCCAAGCACTTTCTGATCCAATCTATTCCAGCCTGTCAGTGCAACCGGATTGACCTCCGCCTCTTCTGGATTCACACCAAACAACGGATCATCTAGATCCTTCTGTCGGAGATACGCAATCATTTGGATCTTCCACATTGTGAAATCCGTTCCATCGAACTCCTTGACTCTACTCTTATCCCCCATCTCAATCAAGACTACAAACCTGTAGCTCTGATACCACTTTGTTGAATTCTAACTGTGGAATAAACTCAACAACGACGACGAGATGCAAGAACAAAAGAATCAAAACAAGAGAAGAAAGAACAAGCAAAAGCAATACACAACAATACACAAGATTTTTAATCAAGGTTCACCCAAACAATGGCTACTTCCCCGCGCAGAGGCACTCCTGTGATTTCCACTAGAAATATGAAGATTAGGTTTACAAATCTCTCAAGAACTCACCACCAAGGTGTAAGGTTTCTCTCTATCTCCCTCTCTCTTAATGATGGCTGGTAGATCCCTATTTTCTTTTCACTTAACCCTAAAATTGTACGCAATACAATATATATAGGATTCCACAACTTTCCGTCTCAGCCGCTCATCAATCAGCGTCGGGACGACCGCACCATCTTGATGGTCGACCGGTCTTCTCCTTCGACTGCACGAGTTCCAACAGAGAGCAGGTCGGTCGACTGCGCAGTTGACTGGTCATTCCTTCAAGGTACAGAATTGAGTCAGAGAGCGGGACGGTCGACTGCGCGGTCGACCAGTCGTCTTGCCTGGGTGCGGTCGGGGGTGCGGTCAACCGCAATTCTGCTGTAGCCTCCAACTACTCTTAACCTCTTGCTCCCACTTTGACTCTCCTTCCTGCCTATCTTCTTCAACCCATTATCATGTATTGGATCCACAAACCCCAATAATCTTCTACTTGAAGACATATACACGAAGTCTTTAACCTGTTCTTCATTCTTCCATTGGCCTAGTCTAGGCCTGTGCCTCTGCGAGTCTCCTCAACAATTAACCTGGAGACAATTCGATAGCGGTATAGCAAAACAAATGTTTCTTGCTATCCACCACCTTAGTGAGCATGTCCACCGAATTCTTAGTGCCAAGAATCTTAGTTAGCATCAATCATTTCTTCTCAACCGCCATTCTGACAAAATGATATCTCATTTGAATGTGCTGAGTCCTAGAGTGATATGCTAAGTTTTTCGCCAAAAAAATTGTACTTTGGCTTTCACACCATAGTTCACCTATGGGTTGCTTCCTGCCCAACTGTTTCATAAGCTCCGAAATCCACAATAAGTCTTTCGTCGCTTCCGTAAGTGCCATATACTCCGACTCCGTGGTTGACTGCGCTACAACCTTTTGTAACTGTGAAGCCCAACTAACAGCTGTTCCACCAACTGTAAATACATACCCTGTAGTACTTCTGCAACCATCACAATCGCCCAAAAAATCTGCATCCACATAACCATGTATATGCAAAGAATCTCCCCCAAAACAAAGAGACTGATCTGAAGTAATTGCTAGATATCTAAGAATCCACCTTACTGCATCCCAATACTGTTTACCTGGATTCTTCATGTAACAGCTGACAACTCCCATTGCCTGTGCGATGTCTGGTCTGGTAAACACCATCGCATACATCAAACTCCCAACGGCTGAGGCATAAGGAATAGCAGCCATTTCCTCCATCAAACTCCCAACGACATAAGTCTATTGATAACTTGAAGTGAGCAGCAAAGGGACAAGTGACCGGCCTCGCGCCATCCATATTGAATCTCTTCAACACCTTCTTCACATAGTCTGCTTGTGATAACCAAAGCTTCTTGCTACTCCTGTGCTGATTTTCATGCCGAGGATTTGCTTTGCTTCACCCAAGTCCTTCATTGAAAACTCCGAAGCTAGCATCTTTTTCACTTCCTTGATCTTCTCCATACATGAACCTGCTAACAACATGTCGTCCACATACAACACCAAGGTAACTATATCATTGTCCTCATATCTATGAACATACACACAATAATCCGTTTCGCACCTATCGAAACCTTTCCCTCTCATGAAGCAATCAAACTTCAAGTACCATTGCCGCGGTGCTTGTTTGAGCCCATAAAGAATCTTCTTCAATCGACACACCATGTCATCCTTTTCTTTAGCTTCAAAACCTGTGGGCTGTCTCATGTACAGCTCTTCTTCGACATCACCATGGAGAAATGTTATCTTCAAATCCAACTGCTCTAAGTGCAAGTCTTCAACTGCCACAATACTGAGCAGAACCCTAATAGAATCCATCTTCACAACCGGTGCAAAGATCTCACTATAATCAACACCTTATCTTTGAGAGAATCCTTTCACAATAAGCCTTGCCTTGTACCTCTTACTGCCATTTGCCTCATCTTTGACTCTGAAAACCCATTTGTTCATAAGAGCGCGCTTCCCTGCAGGTAACTTGGTCAACTCCCAAGTTTGGTTCTGTTCCAAGGAGCTCATCTCGTCCTTCATGGCTAACTCCTACTGAATTCGAGCCTCATCCCTCAAAGCCTCCTCATGAGTCTCTGGCTCCCCCGAATCCGTGTACAGAACATGCTTGTAAACAACACTAGCTGATGGATCAAATATCCTGATTGGCCTCCTCTCTCGTGTCGATCTCCTCAACGTGGGTACCGGTTCATCGACTGGTTCAGGTTCCCTGAACTGTTCTGGCTGTACCTGTTCGTTTTGGATAACCTGCTCATTCTCAATAGGCTCACCATGAGCCTCCTATACTGCATGTGGTACCTGCACCTGCTGCTGCACTGTAGGGCCCCCACCACTAGGGCCGCCTTCAGAATCTGAATCTAAATCTGAGTCTGAGTCTGTACCCCAATCTGATTTTGAATTGGTTGTACTGTCTTGACCTGTGTGTCTGTCCTTGTATAGAACCTCTTCATTGAACACTACATTCTTGCTGCGAATGACTTTGTTATCTACAAAATCCCAAAGCCTATAAGCATACTCATCGCCACTGTAGCCAATGAAGACACACCTCCTGGACTTAGAGTCAAACTTCTTTCTTTCTTCTCTGTCAATTAGTGCATATGCCATACAACCATAAACTTTCAAATGCGAATAATTAATAGTTTTACCTTACCATAGTTCTTCTGGAATGGCCCCATCAAGGGCACTAGACGGGCAACGGTTAATCAAGTACATTGTTGTATCAACTGTAGCGGCCCAAAGATGGACCGGAAGACCCGCATGAAGTCTCATGCATCTCACCCTTTCGAGTATCGTGCGGTTCATCCTTTCTGCTACACCATCCTCTTATGGAATCTTAGGAACTGTCTTGATTCCTTTGATACCTTCCTTTGCCAGATAGTTAAAAAACTCTTTGCTTGTGTACTCACATCTGTTATCAGACTTTATTGCTTTCACCTTGCAACCCGTCTCATTCTCAACCCTGGCCTTCCAAGCTTTGAATGTCTCAAATACTTCTGATTTCTCACGAATTGCATAAACCCAAACCTTTCTTGTAGCATCATCGATGAATGTGATGAAGTATCTCTTACCACCATATGAGAATTCCTGAGCTGGACCTCACACATCTGTATGTACCAACTCTAGCTTCGCAAGCTTCTTCTCATGCCCACCCAACTGAAAGCTAACTGTCTTCTGTTTGCCCATCACACAATTCTCACAAAAATCCATCTCAACATTCTTCAGCCTCGGCAAAAGATCCCTAGAACAAAGCTGTTTGACATCCTTTTCACCAGGGTGCCCCAACCTGACATGCCATAGAATTGAGGAGGAACTACCTAATGATGCTATAGAAATGATATCACCTGAATCACCTCCGCTGAGTAAGTACAACGTGTCATCACGCTTTTCTTTTGCCACCAACCTGGCACCTATAGTCACCTTCCATTCTCCATGCCCAAAAGTTGTTGTAAACCCTTCTTTGTCTAGTTTGCTAGTTGAGATCAAGTTTTTCTTCAAGCTCGAAATATGTCTTGTATCATACAAGACCAATTGCCCACCATCGCGAGCCTTCACTCTCACAGTGCCTCTACCCACAACTGGACGTATCTGTCCATTACCAACTGAAACTGCACCAAAATCACCTGTCCTGTAATCCTCAAAAACATCCCTCATGAGGGTACAATGATAAGAAGCACCTGAGTCTACACACCAATCATCTTGCAAAATATTAAATCCAGCAGATAAACACAATTCATCTAGACGGGGTTCAATACTTACCACATTGGCTACCTGAGACCCTACCTGCGCTTTCTTATACTCCTCGTGTAACCCCCATTCCCATAAATATGTATTTTCTAAATATTTTCTGTATTTCGATATTATAAATTCATTATTTATTAAAATCGTTTTGGATTTTATATTAAAGTGTTTTTCTAATCGAAAATTTATTCATTTCAAATAATGTTGTGTTTTGATCTTATTTTTCTAGATCTTATTGATCAGCTATTTGTATTTGAGTCCAAATTATATATATATTGGGTCATTTTAATAAATTGTTAAACCCGAATAATTATTTTATTGTATGATTTAATTATTTTTATAATTATAACTATTAATCGTTATTCCTTGATTATTTAATTAAAGTACATTTAACGAATTATTTTGTTTTCGTACTTGATCTGATTTTCGTGGTGAATTCTAATTTAATTTCAAGCCAACTTATATTGTTTTCATTTGTATTATTTATCTATTTATTTGGATTTCAATTTTTGTTCATGAAGTTCTTTGTTCTTTTGATTGAACTTTTATTGTCGATCCTATTGTCCTCTTATTTATTGTTGGTGTTTTTATTTGAACCCTACTGATTTTGATCTATCTCTTAATTGAATCCTAAAACCTAATTTGATTTGTTCTTGACCCAAAACCGTTGTTATTGGATCCTAATTCTCTAACCCAATACCCTAATTGTACCCTATAAATACAACTCTAATGCAAACCCTAATTTTTGGCACACAAATCGAAACCCTAGCTGCCTATTCTCTCTCCTCTCTCTCCTCTCTCCTCCCGTTCTCTCTCTCTTCCGACTCTTTTCCCGCAAAAAAAAACCCAACCTCGTCATCTTCTCCGGTGACCACTCCCGAGCTCCGGCGACCTCCCTCCCGTCGCCACACCTCCGGCGACCATCCCCTAGCGCCGCCAGCACACCAACACAGCAAACCCCCCTGCTCCTCCTCCCTTCTGCTCTCGTCGATGACCAGCAGAACCCATAGCCCCTATCCTCCTATCTGTTTCGATCGCCGGCAAACCCTGACGCGCCTCCGTCTGTCGATGCCCCCGCCTGCGATGCCGACCCCCAGCATCAGCCAGGCTCGAAGTCCCCCGTTGCCGAGCTCTCTCTCTCTCTCTCTTGCCCTGTTGTTGCTTGTCTCTTTGTGTGCTGTGTTGAATTGGACTCTTTTGCACGTATATTGCACGTGCTACTTTATGGATTTGTTAGTTCGTGAATTCGTTGCTTCGGGATCCTTATCCCGTTATTCTTGGTATTTGTTTCACCGATTAACAGGCAAGTCACCGTCCTCTTGAATTGTTAATTGTATCAAATTCAAGTGTTACTGAAATTCTTGCAAGTAGATCTTTTTGTTATCGTATTATCCATTGTTCATCTCTTCGTTGGGTCTATTGAGGGTTTACACGAGCTAACCCAAATATTCTTGACATCGTGCCACTTTTGACTCTAAAGTTTGGATCTTTCGTGAGTGCATATAGAATTGATACTAGGGTTGCTCATATAATTGACACACAAATAAAC
Organism: Hemerocallis citrina; assembly: GCA_017893485.1. Classification (NCBI taxonomy): domain Eukaryota; kingdom Viridiplantae; phylum Streptophyta; class Magnoliopsida; order Asparagales; family Asphodelaceae; genus Hemerocallis; species Hemerocallis citrina. The sequence continues at coordinate 40,203,583 of CM030359.1, forward strand.
TATTGTAGAGACAATTGATAAGTTGTATGTTGTTTGACCGATTGATGATTGATTGATGATAAATTGATGTATGAGCGTGTTCTAATTTTATTTATCATGTTTTGACACTCATCATGTTGATTACACAATTTATGGACTAGAGTATCGATACACCTATTGTTTAGTTAATTTATTTTCAAGAAAAATATCCTAAAAACTGTATATGCTTGCTGACCTGAACATTGACCGTTGTTTTCGAACCAGTAAATAATCTTAAAATAAAATGCTTTCTGAATATGATTTGTAGCCTTATCTTTCTAGTTTTCAGAACATCTTGAATTTTTGAATTCCGAGTTTTGTAGCAAAAGTTATGCCCGTTTTACTACAGCAGTGTTTTTTATTTTCAGATGTTCAGATTCTCGTACATTTCATGTTTAAACAGTAAAAATGTTGATCAAATGATAAAATTTTACTATGAAAATTTTCACATTGTTGCTTAACATGTTTAGGAGTCCAGAAAATATTTTTACTGATTTTAATATTGAGTTTTCGCTGATTCAAAAATTAAAACAACAAGATGTTGAATCTCTTCCTGAACATAAAACCTGTAAAGAAACATGTGTTTGACCTAGCTACTATTGTCGGAATTTGAACTTTAAGTATGCGTTGGAACCGTGTGGAAGTCTAGTTTCCAAATTTTCTGACAGATTTAACTTTTGATTTCTGAGTCAGCGGAAAACTGCATTTTTGTACAGGTTGCGCTTGCTGTCCAGAATTTTACAACTTTTTAATGAATTAATTATTCCTATATCGTATTATTACATGAATTGATGTATGTATGTTGCATTGCATGATCCTAATGAGTTATTCCCATTATTCTAAATGTCCTACTCCATGTTATCATCCTATTGTTTCCCCTATTGATACTATTGTTCATCTCATGTCTTAGAATTGCATATTGTATTGTTGTATTGATAAATAATTAACAAGCCGGGGTTTAAGGGTTGACTTTTAGTAGTGGACAATACAGGGACTGTACTTGGAGGAGGGGCCCGTGTTTCCCTAAATAATGTTCCGGCTATTATTTTATTGGTCATTGTGGTTATGGCCGTAACCCAATATATCGTATATTGTATCGTTGTCGGTGACCGTATCGTACACCGAAAGGTGAATAATATTTTTTGTTGAAGAGTACATGAACTATAGAGCCCACTACTAAGTCTAAAACATAAATTGTTTGTATGTAGCAACCATGTGGTAAAAGGATGGACGCATGAAGTGCTACATTAGTTGGGATTAAAATAATTAATAGACTTAAGGATCACACTACATCGACACTACATATTGTTCCTCATTATTCCTAATGATATCGAATATTAGCTAAGTGTTACCATTATTGATCATTGATTATTGTTATTGATTATTGAGTTATTGTTTATAGCCATTGCATCGATTATCATGATTATTGTCTCATGTTATTGATTCCTATTGATCCATTGATTCATTGCTATACCGTTATTCCATTGTTCCCTGCTTTCTCTACTTGCTGTCCATGACTTGCTCTAAGGATATTTTTTCTCCTCTTTTTAGATAAAGTGTTTACAAGTAATAAGGGAGGATTGCCTGCAAGAATTGGAGAACAAACATTCTGAAGACTACTGCTTTCTAATTGCTTATTGCTTTAATTAACTTAATGTATTGAGACTTGTTATTACTTTGGATTGGATTATTATTGTTTTGGGCTTATGTCCCAGATTTTATTATTGTTTCCAGACATTGGATTATTATTATCGTATTTGAATATTTTTATTGCTTCATTCCAAGTATTTTTGTTCATGAGATCATTATTATTGTCTGCGCAATTATTCTGTATTATTTATATTGTTGAGTTAATCGGATAAACAGCTTATGGGTGACGTTAGTTATTCGTTGGGCTTTTGTCATGTACTCTATTCCGTATTTTTGCGAAGCGGGTCGTGACACCTCGCATTGGTCTCTCCTGTGTCCTGGCTTCTTGCAGTACCAACACTCACCTTTGCGATTTCCTGTTCTTGAATTTGACCTGTGATTCCTACTTTGCGATCTCCCTCTGTTGTTACTTCTACTACGGTTATCAACTAAAGTGCGATATTGCTAGGATATGACACCGAAGTCTATCCATGTCTCTTCCTCCTTTCATCCTCATTCATGATGATGCTTATAACATCCTTTAGGATTGTCATATCAGTCATGGTGCTAGTAATAGTCTGCTATACTGTGTCGTAACTATCGGAAAGGGTAGATAGCAACAACAACGATTGTGCCCTCTCCTCAAACTTTAAACCCGACGATTCCATTTGATTGTAAACCATACAGAAATTGTTGATGTGCTCAGCAACCGAACCCCTTTCTGAAAACATCAAGTTAACCAACTTCTTTAGATGTAAGATCTGGTTCGCTGCATTCGGCTTCTCAAACATATCTGTCAATATCTCCATTGCCTCCTTTGCGGTTCTTGCCTTCTCAATGTGAAATAGTGCCTTCCTGCTCAGTGACAACTGAATCTACCCAAGCCCTTTCTGATCCAATCTATTCTAGCCCACCAACGCAACCGGATTGACCTCCGCTCCTTCTGGCTTCACACCAAACAATAGATCATTTAGATCCTTCTGCTGAAGATACGCAATCATTTGGATCCTCCACATTGTGAAATCCTGTTCCATCAAACTCCTTGACTCTACTCTTGTCCTCCATCTCAATCAAGACTACCAACTTGTAGCTCTGATACCACTTTGTTGAATTCTAACTGCGGAATAAACTCAACAACGACGACGAGATGCAAGAACTATAGAATCAAAACAAGAGAAGAACGAACAAGCAAAAGCAACACACAAGAACACACACGATTTTTATCAAGGTTCACCCAAAAAATGGTTACTTTCCCGCACAGAGGTACTCCTGCGATTTTCACTAGAAATATGAAGATTAGGTTTACAAATCTCTCAAGAACTCACTACCAAGGTATAGGGTTTCTCTCTATCTCCCTCTCTCTTAATGACGGCTGGTAGATCTCTATTTTCTTTTCACTTAACCCTAAAATTGTACACAATACAATATTTATATGATTCCATAACTTTCCATCTCAGCCGCTCATCAATCAGCGTCGGGACGGTCGACCACACCATCTTGACAATCGACCGGTCTTCTCCTTTAACTGCACGAGTTCCAATAGAGAGCAGGTTGGTCGACTGCGCGGTTGACCGGTCATTCCTTCAAGGTACAGAATTGAGTCAGAGCAGGGACGGTCGACTGCACGGTCGACCGGTCGTCTTTCCTGGGTGCGGTCGAGGGTTGCGGTCGACCGCAACTCTGCTGTAGCCTCCAACTACTCTTGACCTTTTGCTCCTACTTTGACTCTCCTTCGCGCCTATCTTCTTCAACCCATTATCTTGTATTGGATTCACAAACCCCAACAGGGGATCCAAGCTTGTGAAAAAGCAGGTGCTTTGCTTGAGATACATGCCGAGCGTCGAGCATCGAAGCTTGTGAGAAAGCTGGTGCCTTGCTCAAGATACATGTCGAGCGTCGGGCGTCTAAGCTTGTGAGAAACCTGGTGCCTTGCTCGAGATACATGCCGAATGTCGGGCATCTAAGCTTGTGAGAAAGCTGGTGCCTTGCTCAAGATACATGCCGAGTGTCGGGCATCCAAGCTTGTGAGAAAGCTGGTGCCTTACTCGAGATACATGCCGAGCGTCGGGCGTCCAAGCTTATAAGAAAGCTGGTGCCTTACTAGAGATACATGTCGAGCGTCGGGCGTCCAAGCTTGTGAGAAAGTTGGTGCCTTGCTCGAGATACATGCCAAGCATGGGGGGTCCAAGCTTGTAGAAAGCTGGTGCCTTGCTCGAGATACATACCTAGCATCGGGGGTCCAAGCTTGTGAGAAAGCTGGTACCTTGCTCGAGATACATGCCGAGCGTCGCGCATCCAAGCTTGTGAGAAAGCTGGTGTATGATTTGTACGAACTTTGAATCAACAAAAAATGTGCTGCTTTTATACCATAACCATTTGCTTACAGGAGAATTGGCATGTAGCGCTTATAATAGTGGACTCTCCCACACTTTCCCTCTTGAAATTTGATGAGGTGCTCTATGTTCCAGGGCCTCTTAACCATCTTGCCCCTTAAGACTTCGAGGCAGTACGTGTCGGGACGTACCACCATGGAGATTTTATACGGGCCCTCCCAGTTGGGGGCGAACTTGCCTCTGGTTGTGGGCTGGGAGATTGTTAGCTTTCGGAAGTCCCCTTCTTTGATGTTGGCTGGGCGAACTTTCTTGTTGTAGAGCCTCTCGACCCGTTGTTGGTAAATGGCCCGTTAGATGCTGGATCTTTCTCGTACCTCATCAACGAGGTCCAGGTTGGCCCTGAGGTCATTTGAGTTTGATTCTTCGTTGAGGCCCATGTACCTCGGCGATAGGAGGTCGACTTCGAGTAGGATGACCGCCTCGGTCCTATATGTCAGATTGAAAGGGGACTCGCCGGTCGAAATTCTCTTAGTAATCCGATGTGAACAGAGGACGCTTGATAACTCCTCGACCCACAGACCCTTGGGCAAATGATCCAACCACTTCTTCAGACCATCAAGAATTTGACGGTTGGTGTTTTCGGCTTGGTCGTTCGATTGGGGATGAGAGATTGTCGAGAAGCGCTGTTGAATACCGAGGTCGTCGCAAAACTTTCGAAAGTTTTTGCTGGCAAATTGGGTTCCGTTATCGGTGATTAGCACGTGCGGGATCCCGTATCGACAGACTATGTGTTTCCAGAAGAATTGTTGGGCCTGATGCTCTGTGATGGTAGTTAGGGGCTCTGCCTCTACCCACTTGGTGAAGTAGTCAACGGCCATGATGAGGAATCGCCTCTGGCAGGTTGCCGATGGAAAGGGGCCGACCAGGTCCATTCCCCACATGGAGAAGGGAGTAGGACTAGAAAGGGACTTCAGCTCAGCCTGGGGAGTGTGTTTAACGAGGGAGAACCTCTAACAGGGGTCGCAGCTTCGGACGAGGCTTTTAGCATCTTGTAGCATAGTTGGCCAATAGTAGATTCCGGGACAGCGACCTACTGCCCATATGGCACCCCCCGATCCCTTCGTGTAGTTCTTCCAGGGCGTACTTAGCCTCGTCTGGTGTTAGGCAGCGAAGATAGGGTCTACCGTCTGGCTTGGTGTAGAAGCGTTTAAAGAGCACGTCCCTAATTAAGGTGAATCTTTCGGACTGCACCCGATGCTTCGTGTCGTGGCCAGCTCTGGTGGAAGCTCGCCAGTTGTTAGGAACCTGTGTATGGGGCTCATCCACGTCTCAGTGGAATCATCGTTGGTGAGGCAGAAGACTTCCAATTTTTTGATTGTTGTCTTAAGAAGGACCTCGACTAGGAGCGTGCGGTCTAATCCTCCGAGAGAAGACGATGCGAGTTTAGACAAGGAGTCGGCGTGACAGTTTTGTTCTCTTAGGATCCGATGGACATCTGCATTTACGAAGAGTTGCAGGAGCTGCTTTGCTCACGCCAAGTATTGGGTCATTCGATGGTCACAGATCTCGTACTCTCTGGTGATCTATTTGACAACGAGTTGTGAGTCACTGAAGACTTTTATTTGCCTCCCACCCACCCGGTAGGCCAGTGTAAGTCCCACAATCAGAGCTTCATATTCTACCTCGTTGTTTGTGGCTGGAAAATTGAGCCGAAAAGAATACTGAAGGATAAAGTCGTCGGGGCCTCTGAGGATGATGCCCACCTCGCTCCCTTCCTCGTAGGACAAACCGTCGACGTAGACGTCCCAAGCCGGGGCATCCTGCTGAATTTTCAGGGGCTCAGCGATGGTGCATTTAGTAATAAATTCCGCGAGCGTCTGGCCTTTGAATGATGTCCGAGGGTGGTAGCTGATGTCATGTTGACTGAGTTCGATTGACCATTTGATGAGGCAACCAGAATTTTTGGGCTTGTCAAGGACTGTCTTGAGAGGCTGATCTGTGAGAACACGGATGGAGTGGGCTTGAAAGTAGGGATGGAGTTTCCGCGCTGCCATTATTAGTGCATAGGCAATTTTCTCCGTCCTCGGGTATCTGACCTCCACGCCATGCAGGACTTTGCTAACATAGTAGAGGGGCTTCTGCGATCCGTCCTCCTTCCCGACCAACACGGCACTGAGCACGTGTTTGGTGGCGGCCAAGTTGAGGAACAGGGGCTCGTCCGGCTCTGGCTTGCTGAGGAGCGGTGGGTTAGCGAGGTATACCTTTAGCTGGTCGAATGCCTCATGCTGGGAGGTTGCCTACTCGAAGCTTTTTGCCCCTCTGAGGGCTTTGAAGAATGGGAGCCACTTCTCTCCAGATTTGGAGAGAAAACGGCCGATGGCCACTAGTCGCCCCGTGAGCCTTTGCACTTCCTTGGTGTTTCTTGGGGGAGCCATATCGAGGATGGCTCGAATCTTTTCAGGATTTGCTTCGATTCCACGGTGGCTCACAACGAATCTGAGGAACTTTCCCGAGGAGACGCCGTAGGCGCACTTGGAGGGATTGAGCCTCATATTGTGAGATCACAGGACCCCGAAAGCTTCATTAAGGTCGGCCACATGGTCTTGACCTGAACGGCTTTTGACGAGCATAACGTCGACATACACTTCTATGTTCCACCCGATCTGGTCCTTAAAGACCCGGTTGACGAGCCTTTGATAAGTGGCACTGGCATTTTTCAGCCCGAAGGGCATGACCCGGTAACAGTAAAGGCCTTGGTCGGTCACGAAGGCAGTTTTTGGTATGTCTTGGGGGAACATTCTTATCTGGTTGTAACCTGAAAAGGCATCCATGAACCTAAGCAGTTCGTACCCTGCTGTAACCCCTGTTCCCGTAAATACATATCTTCTAAAATATTTTTTATTTTTTGAATATTTATAAACTTGTTTTAATTCGATTTGGACCCCCTATTGAAATCTTTTCGAATCAAAAATTTTATTTATTTCGAATAATTGTATATTTGAACTTGTTTTCTATCCCTAATTGATCGTTGTTGTTGTTGTTGTTAGTATTATTATTTTTATTATTATTGTTATTATTATTGTTATTAGTATTATTATTTTTATCGTTACTATTATTATTATTATTATTTTGTTTTAAGCCCGAACATGCTCCATTTTATATGTATTTTACTATTTGATTTAATGTGTGTGTGTGTGTGTGTGTGTATATATATATATATATATATATATATATATGAATATTTTAAATGAATATTTTAAAAACCCTATAGCCTATTTTCTTATTGGATCTAAAACCTATTATTTGATTTATTATCCGATAACCCTAACCCACTTCTTATTGGATCTTACCCTGTAACCCCTGTTTCCGATTATACGGATTTCCATTTTTCTTCTTTCTTTTCCATGTATTCTTGTATTTCAATTTCCGTATAATTTCCTTTCGATGCATTTAAATCTTCTTGAATCTCCTATTGAAACCCAAATTTATATTGCAAGTTAGAATTTGTCTCTCTTCTTTTATTTATCTCATTTAGAGCCCATTGATTTTGATACATGTTATGTTATTTAATTGAAGCCCAACAATTCCCATTGGATTTATTATATTCATTTGAAGCCCAAATTTGTATTTGATTTGATTTTATTATATTTAATCTGAGCCTAAAAGTTTGGCCCAAAATCCTAATTGTTTATTTAAATATTTTGAGCCCCTTTTTAAGCCCAAGCCCAAATCCATTAACCCATGAACCCATGCACACATCCGTATACAATCTTTCCACTTTTTCCCACTCTCCCCACATCCCGTAACCACATCCCCACTTTCTCTAACCACCCCCCACTACTCTAATTTTATTATTATTTTATAACTAAACCCCCCAGTCTTCCCCGTTCTCTTCCTCTCCATCTCTCTCTCTGTTTCTCTAACAAACAGAGAACCCAAACAAAAAGCAACCCCCCTTCGTCTTCATCTCCCCCAACTCCTGATCACCATTGTTCCCTTCTCCTCCGCTTCATCGCCACCACCAAAGCGTTGCCATCGCCGTCGAGCCGCTCCACCGTGCATCGACTTCCTCCCCCTGCGACGACCACCGCTCAAAGCCTCCCCCAGTCGCGAGCTCTCTGCGTCGTCGCTTCCCCGTTCGAGCTCCCTCCGCCATTGTGCCGTCTCCACCCCGCACCTCTTCGTTAGCCAGCGTCAAAACCGCCCAGTCGTCATCGTCCTCCATCTTCTCAACTGCGAGCCACACTGCAGAGAACTGCCCCTACTTCCTCGCCATGGCCTCCTCCATGCTGCTCGTCTTCTTCCGCTCGAGCTCCAATCGCGCCGCCAGTCGACCAGCCCTTGTCGTATGCCTTACCGCCCTGAGCCCCTGCGACTTTGACCCCGAGCTCCTCTGTTCTTGGGTTCAGCCAAACAGAGCTTTTTAGCCGGAGTTGTGTCATCGTGTCGCTTCCCGACCGTGGTCACGACACCGCAGTCACCACACGTCGCCGCCGCTGTCCCCGAGTGCCACGCTGGTCGTCGCCAGCTTCGCGTCGCCGCTCTCCCTCTCTGTTCGTCGAAGAAGTGAACGAAGAAGAAAAAGACGTTTGTTTGGCGGGATTGAATCTCAGGCGTTCGATCACTTCAAGATCCGTGCCCCCTGATTGCTGTTCCGTGTTGTGCCCACAGCGAATCCCACTCACTGTTTCCTGTTCGGCTCGGATCCGCTGCGCGGACAAATTCCATTGGCTATCGTTTGGCTGTTTGCTGTTCTACTCACGCCAGATCCCAGCTGCTGTTTTGCTGTTTTGGGCTGATCCAGTGTGGGAATAGCTCCTTGTTGCTGTTGCTTTTGGAGTTTCTACGTACGTACTTTGCACGTGCCTCTTGGGATTGTTTCCCGTGATACTGATCCCGTTATTCTTAATTATTTGAATCGGCTACTACAAAAAGGCAAGTCCATTGAACTACTTTCTTTATTCTAGTTCAAGCTTATTGATCTCCTGCAAGTAGTTCCATTTTAATTATCTTAAATTGCCTTGTGTCCCTTCCCGTTGAGAGTATCGAGGGTTTACACGAGCTAACCCGACGTGCTCTTGACCTCTTATAATTATCCATTGACTCAAACCCAAGCCTATATATACATACTTGACATAAATGAAATGAAATAGAATTGAATGTAAGGAAAATGAATGGTGATTGAATGCATTGATTGATTGATTGAAGTATCGGGACTTGAACAATGACATCGTGAATTGACTCGTACATTGCAAAATCCATTCAAATTGTTGTATAATAGTGTAATGCATTTCATGATACAATAACCTATTGTTTATCGACTTGAATGGACATATATGTGATGGCTTTTTTTATAAATTCCTGCTGTATTGTCTATCTTGTACTAAGGTTTCGACCCAGTTATAATAGGCATCGGTTAAAATAATATAAAGAGAATTGTTGTTTTAGATTTACTATTTCATGTTATTATTGTGTAATGTATCATATTGCTGCATCATTATCGTTCCCTTGACATCCTTATATACACTTACATGAGCATGAATGATTTAATAATAAAATACTAAACAAGCCGGGGTTTTATAAGGGTTGACCTAGTAGTGGATAGTCTCAGAAAATGTACTCGGTAAGGCCTATATTGATATCGTATTGATATGGAAGGAGAAGTAATGATTGTGAATGATTGATTGAATAATTGGAAATTGATTGATTGCAAATGGTAATTGATTGTTATTGAAACCGAGTACACGCTCTGTAGATCCCACCACTATGTCTCAAACGTACACTGTTTTGCGTGCACCGAACCTGTGGTACGGCACACATGGGACACAGAAGTACGTGCACTAGATAGGAGAAATGACACTCTAATGAACATAAATTGACACGTGTATACTTGATTAAGACCATTGCTATTAGTACCATTATTGTCTTTGCAAATTGATCTTGATTCACAATCCTTCATGTACCTTACTCCCTTACTACTTGCTGTCTGTACTTGCTCTAAGGACAAATTATTCTTTCTTTTTAGATAATCAAGTACAGATGAGCCAAAGAAATTGTCTGAAGGCATTGATGAGCAGATCTTCTACAATTGGAGCAGGAGTCTCTCGAGTTATTTGGTAAGTCTTTATATTCCAGAATTGGTTATTGAATTTCATTCTCGTTTATGTGATTATGATTCCTGTGTGGTTGTGGTTCATTTTTCTTATATTGTTGAGCTAAGACTGGTACAGCTTATGAATGATATGAGTTAGCGTACTTATATCATTCGCTGGACCTCAGTTACGTGCATGTGTTTCCGTATTCCGGGAAGCGGGGCGTGACATACCTACAAACCCAATATCCTATAACACTATATATATACTAACATACCCTAAACCCTACCCTACCTAACCCTAGCCGCCTATACTGTTGAACACCCCTACCTCTTCTGTTCATCCCCTTCCTCTTCTCCTTGTTTTTCTCCTACGTCAGCTGAAACCCAACTCCCCGTCTCCCCGCTCGACCAGCCACCATCCACCCTCGAACCACCGTCCTCACTCATCCGATCATCCTCATCCCCATCCCCACCGCCTCTACCGTAGAGCTCTCCTTCACTACCCCATCAACCCATCGCCCTTCGTCTTCACCCTCCTCCTCATCACCCTCGCTGTCCACCATCGAGCCCTGTCGAGCCACCTCGACGCCACTGTTCCACCGCGTCCCTCCTCGTCGTCGACTCCCCGCCAGTCATCGTCATCCCTGAAGCCCCTCGACTCCGCGAACCCATCATCCTCCCGTTGCCCATCGTTCCTCTGTTTCCTTCCCGAAACAGAGCACGCCGCTGCCTTCCCTCGACGCTCACTGTCTCCCCCAGTCGCCGCTCCGCAATCCCCTACGGCCATGCTAGCGATCACCGCCACCCTGCTCATCTTAAACGACGAGCTCCGCCATCCCTGTTCCTCTGTTCACCGCTTTCATCCACCACCCCGAGCACCTTCATCCATCCCTGGTCGCCTGCCGCCCTCCATCCGCTGCCATTTCGCCGTCAGCCATTGCCGCCCACCACGGAAGCCAGTCGCGATGCTCTTCGCTGCCATGCCGCCGAAGCCACTGGATTTCTGTTGTGTTTACTCATTGGCCGAATTGACTGTTCTGTGTTTGGAACTGTATGTTGTTTTGATCCAAGGAGTGTTATTTGCTGCTTTGATCGTGATCATCTTAATCTTTTGATTTCGGCCCTTGATCATGTGGAGATTGCTGGATCTCGACCGTCGATCACTTGATCTTGAATCTTAATCTCGATAATTGATCTCGATCGTTGGTTGCTTGATCTTGCACTTGATCGTCGATCGTCATCGAGATCCGTACCTGATCGTGATCGTCACATCAATATTTGCTTGGTTTGCGATCATCGCCGTTGCTCCGGGATTCTCATCCCATTTTCTTGGTATTCAATTTCATTGTCCATAAGGCAAGTCAATTTTCCTCTTGAATTGCTAATTGCATCAAATTCAAGTTTTATTGAAATCCCGCAAGTAGATCCTTATAGTTTATCGTATCGTTGTATTGATTATCTTTTGTTGGGTCTATTGAGAGTTACACAAGCTAACCCCAATATTCTTTACTTTGTGCCACTTTTGAATCCAAAAATTTAATCTTTCATGCATTCATGTAGAATTGATAATAGGGTTAATCATATAATCATAACACAATTAATTATTGTAGAGATAATTGTTACGTTGTATGTTTGATTGATTGATTGATGTTGGATGTTGTTAGAATTATGTATGTGTGTGTTTTAATTATATTTATCATGCTATTACACCTTTCATGTTGATTACATAATTTATTGACAATAGAATTGATACCCATCATATTTAATTAGTTTATCTCATGAAAAATACCCCAAAATCTGCATGTTGCTTGTTGGCTGTATTTTTCTTGCTATTTTCGACCTAGTAAATTATCTTAAAATAAATAACTTTCTGAATAAGAGTTGTAGCCTCATTTTTCTAGTTTGCAGAACATTTTGAATTTCTGAATTCCGAGTTGCGTAGCAAAAGTTATGATCGTTTTACTACTGCCGTATTTAATGTCCAAAATTGTAATTTCCAGTTTTTCTTAATTTAATTATTCCTATATCATAGTATTGCATGAATTGAGGTGTATATATTGCATTGCATGAGCTTAGTATTGTTTTGTCATCATTTTAGTGTCCCCTATTGATCGTCTCATCGTTTCCCCATTGATATTATTGTCCCTATTGTTCCATATTGTTATCGAAATATTGCCAACAACTATTGCATATTGATTGAGTAAAGAATTGATAACAGGCCAGAGTTTAAGGGTTGACTTAAGTAGTGGACAATATAGAGACTGTACTTGGAAGTGAGCTCGTGGTTTCCCACAATCACTGAATGACTGAATGACTGAATGACTGAATGACTGAATGACTGAATACTGGATAACTACATATTGTTCCATGGATAATGATACTGAATAATTGCATGACTGAATAACTGAATACTGAAGAGAATCGTTTACATCGTTCCCGAGTAGATGAACTATAAAATCCACCTCTAAGTCTAAACGTAACTTGTTTGTATGTAGCAACCATATGGTAAATAAATGGGACGCATGAAGTGCTACATTAGTTAAGATTAAAATAATTAATAGACTTAAGAATTGACACGACATTGACACTGCATATTGATCATTGTTCCTTTCGATATCGAATCTTGGCTAAGTGTTATTGATATTGATCATTGATTATTGTTACCGAATATTGAATCATTGTTACACCATTGCGTCGATTACCGTGATATTGATTATTGTCCCATGTTATTGATTCCTATTGATCCATTGAATTCATTGTTATACCATTATTTCATTGTTCCTTGTTTTGTCTACTTTCTGTCCATGACTTGCTCTAAGGACAATTTTTCTCCTCTTTTTAGATGAAGTGGTTACATGTGTTGATGGAGAATTTTCTGACAGATTGGGAGAACAACATTGATCAAGGAATTGATAGCATCGCCGCTTAATAAATTATTACTTTTTCATTAAGATTTAATTATTGGACTATTGTTATTTCATTGTATTGTGGGCTTTGGACCCCGAATATTGCTATTATTTGTTTCCAAATATTGGATTATTATTGTATTTGGATATTTCATATTGCTTCATTCCAAGTATTATTGTTCATGAGATTATTATTATTGTCTGCGCAATTATTCTGTATTGATTATATTGTTGAGTTGATCGGATAAACAGCTTATGGGTGACGTTAGTCATTCGCTGAGCCAATGTCATATATTTGTATTCCGTATTTTTGGGAAGCGGGCATGACGCCTGTTGTCGCATCTATGAGGGAATCGATGTTCGGGAGCGGAAACTGATGTGAATTATTTGCCAAGTGTACAAAATCGCAACAAGTAGTATAATTAAGTGAAAAGAGTGTTAAACCCACAAGGACTAATTATTTTATTGAGTACCAAAATTACTAGATTAACTACTATTTGGAAAAAAATAGAAATTCAATAAAGAAAGCAACTAAATTAAATTAATCTAAAAAACTAACTAAATTAATTTAAAAGGAGCGGAATATGAAAACTTGTTGTTTATTAATTGTAAAATTAATTCTAGGGCTTTTGATTTCACCTAATTAATCCTACACAATTCATAATTTCATGTGAATAAAAATATTATTTTTCCAAGTTGTAGACCAAAATCTCCAAATTATTCAATATTCTCTCTTAAGCAATATCAAAAATATTTTCAACTAATTACTAATTGAGAATTCAATAAGATCTATGAATTTCTTAACGGTCACATTAACAGCGGTTCACTCTTGTAACGGTGTTTAATTTTATTAATTCGAAATCACAAATTATCAGTTCGGTCTCTTCATGATTTAATAGATCATACAAAAGTTGGCCAAACAATTGTAAACATTAGAACAAAAATCAAACACACAACCATGGAAAAATGGAAAAATAATACAGAATTAAAATTGTGTTATCAAAACTAGGCTACATCAAAGTCCTAGAAAAAAAAATTAGTTCATAATAAAATTGCAACTAATAAATACTGTCTTGGATTGCATAATAAAAATAGAAAGAGAAAAGAGATACAGAAAGAACTGTTTTTGTAAAAGAAAAATTGCAAACTGAATGCATCGAAAAGCGAGTCGCAAATCAGAGCGCCCAAAATAGTCAACCCCTTTATTTCTCTCTACTGCCTTTGAAATTCGCACCCACATCAGCTCCTCTCTCTCTTCTTGCCTTGAAACCCAAGCCGCCCAAAACCCACGTCAGCTTCTCTCTCTGTGTCTTGACCTTTTCTCCTGGGTCCCGCCGCCACGTCACAAGCACCCACGCCTCCTTTCTCTCTGTGTCTTTTTTTCAGCGTTTTCTTAGTTTTTTAGTGTATTTATTTCTTTATTTATTTATATTTAAATCAAGGTAGCCGTCACTCAACCTCTCTTGTATGGCGTGCCCCCACTTTTCTCTTTTTCTGTTGTATTTATAGGAGCACAAACATGGGGTATTAGGGTTTATTTTTGCAGAAAACTCCACATCTTCATTTATTTGTTTCCTTATTTGATTTGCGCTTTATTTCTTGCTTCTTTTTCTTCTCTTTATTTTCTTGAAGCACGTGCTGCATATACACAATATTAAATCAGAATTTAGGATTTAAAAATAAAAATAAAATTAGTTAGTTTAAATTAATTAAACTAACTAATTATCACATTAGCTCAATTAAACTCTTTTAAATTGGTTTATTTCATTTTCACCTCAATTGCCAATTGAAATTTCTGTTTTGCTTTTCACATGGCCAAATTGTAAAATTTAAAATTCAACAAATCAATAAAAATTAATCAATCAATTCTCCTTGTTTTGTTTGTTGATTTTTACTGAAAATATTCACCTTTTACATCAAAAAATCTTATTCCTTTAAAAATAATTAATTAACCGAAACCTATGGAAATAAGATAAATTATTAACATGATAGACAAATACAAGTAATTTTTATGGATAAATGAGTACAAATATTTATTTAAAAATTAGAAACATCAAATACCCCCAAAATTAAGATTTTGCTTGTCCTCGAGCAAAAAGTAAAACCATGAATAAAGGAATAATAATCAATAATAAGCTCAACTCATACACTAAGAGATCTCATCATGCAAGGATCAAAATTTCAATTAAAAATATAAACAATAGCAAATAAAGTAAAACCAAGCATACCCACTTTTTCCAGTGCAATTATTCATTCATAATTCCAAACCTTTTTTTTTTTTGTCTCTTCTCTAAGTTGCCACTTGCCTTTTGACGCGAATACAAACATTTGTGATGAATTCACCCGGTTACTCAACAAGTCACAAACTTAAAGTGCTTTACATACTCATATTTCAAGTTGTCGTTTGACGTAAAAGTAAACATTGATGATGAATACCCCTAGTTACTAAGCAACTCAAAACATTGGAGTAGATAGACTTTATTCATATTTGTTTCCTTATTTGATTTGTTCTTTATTTCTTGCTTCTTTTTCTTCTCTTTCGTTTCTTGAAGCACGTGCTGCATATACACAAAATAAAATCAGAATTTCGGATTTAAAAAGAAAAATAAAATTAATTAGTTTAAATTAATTAAACTAACTAATTATCACATTAGCTCAATTAAAGTCTTTTAAATTGGTTTATTTCATTTTCACCTCAATTGCCAATTGAAATTTCTGTTTTGCTTTTCACATGGCCAAATTGTAAAATTTAAAATTCAACAAATCAATAAAAATTAATCAATCAATTCTCCTTGTTTTGTTTGTTGATTTTTACTGAAAATATTCACCTTTTGCATCAAAAAATCTTATTCCTTTAAAAATAATTAATTAACCGAAACCTATGGAAATAAGATAAATGATTAACAAGATAGACGAATACAAGAAATTTTTATGGGTAAATGAGTACAAATATTTATTTAAAAATTAGACACATCAAATACCCCCAAACTTAAGATTTTGCTTGTCCTCGAGCAAAAAGTAAAACCATGAATAAAGGAATAATAATCAATAATAAGCTCAACTCATACACTAAGAGATCTCATCATGCAAGCATCAAAATTTCAATTAAAAATATAAACAATAGCAAATAAAGTAAAACCAAGCATATCCACTTTTTCCAGTGCAATTATTCATTCATAATTCCAAACCTTTTTTTTTTGTCTCTTCTCTAAGTTGCCACTTGCCTTTTGACGCGAATGCAAACATTTGTGATGAATTCACCCTGTTACACAATAAGTCACAAACTTAAAGTGTTTTGCATACTCATATTTCAAGTTGTCGTTTGACATAAAAGTAAACATTGATGATGAATACCCCCAGTTACTAAGCAACTCAAAACATTGGAGTAGATAGACTTTATTCATATATATATATTTTTTCATTATTACTCTATTTACTTAAACTCTGTTCAGGACTAGATCAAAGGGGATAATCACAAGAAAAAGTATCACATTTTTCTTTTATGTATAATCACATGACTGTCACAATTGTGTAAGAAATTTTGAAATTCAATAATCCTTAAGTAAATAAGTATGCTTACTCTTGCTTTATAAGATATTGTTTATCCTAAAAAATTATTTCAATGCTTTAGCAAAATAAAGAACTCAAAAGTGTAATGGTGAGCCCAACTGAAATCCCTCAATTGAAATCCCTTTTTTTTTTCTTTTCAAATATATAAAAAATAAAAAATAAATTTATACCCCTTCCCCCAAACTTGAATATCACATTGTCTTCAATGGGTAAGGAAAACGAAAAATAAAAAGAATGCAAAAAGTTCAGAATTTCTCTCCTGATTCGTGTTAAAATTCTGCACGCGCGATGTTCATTGTTTCAGCGATATCTGGAGTTGTAGGTGTCCAAATGTCCTGGTTCCTTTTGTTCCAGAAAGCTAAGACAATTGGCTACAATCTCTCTTTGAAACACTTTTCCAGATTCTTACTCCATCCTGCTCAAAAACAGCTATCAATGTAGGTGTAGAAAATAACTCCGCCCTGCGAATTCCAAACTTATACAATCCTACACAAAAAAATCAAAAATTAAAATTATATTAAACCAAAAGAAAAATCAAATCTAAATGTAGTAAAAGAAAATATGGGTTGTCTTCGAAGAAGTGCTAAGTTTTAAGTCTTCAGTCAAACATGATAGCTGTGATGGTTATGTGACGCCAACATCCAACAACATAAGAGCCTCTTTTGTAATGATTCCCTTCATGCGTGGATTTATGTTTTCTCTGTGCATCCCTCAAGCTAGATGATAGAAGCTCGAATTTCAGTCATTTCTTTCTTGAAGATGGAGTCTTTGATACTTCTACCTCTTTGAATTTCTGCTGAGAAAATGGATGAATAGATGGTGCAACATCCAAATACATAACATATTTCAAAATCTTTTCTTTCTCAGTTTCAAGAGTTGCTGAATTTGTTAGACATACTTTTATAGGTAACTTTTCAATTTCAACACTATGTTTCTCGTCCACAGTTAAATCAGTTTTACTTACTTGAAAACACGACTGTTCTTCAGGAGAAAACTTTATGGATTTAAAAACATCAAACGTTACTTACTCATCCTCTATCCTTAAAATAAGTTTTCTTTGTTGGACATCAATCAAAGCTCTCCCTGTAGCTAGAAAAGGTCGCCCCAAAATCAATGGAATTTGTTCATCTTCCTCTATATCAAGTACTACAAAATCAGCTAGAAATATGAATTTGTCTATTTTTACCAAAATATCTTCAATTATTCCTCTTGGGTACTTGATAGATCTGTTCGCCAATTGCAATGAGATTGTGGTGGGTTTTGCCTCTCCAATACCTAATTTTTTGAAAACATAATAAGGCATAAGATTAATACTTACTCCTAAATCACATAATGCTTTATCCAAAGAAGAATTTCCAGTAGTGCAAGGAATTGTAAAACTCCCTGGATCTTTAAATTTAGGAGGCAGCTTCTTTTGTAAAATTGCACTATTTCCTTTTTTTAGCATCACTGTCTCATGTTCCTCCAATTTTTGCTTGTTTGATAAAATATCCTTAAAAAATTTAGCATATTTAGGCATATGTTCTAAAGCTTCAATAAGAGGAATATTAATATGCAATTTCTTAAAAATATTTAAAAATTTAGAAAATTCATTTTCAAGATTATTCTTTTTAAGTCTTTGCGGAAAAGGAATAGGTGGGTCATAAGGTGAATTAGGATAAGTGTCAGAATTAAACTCTCCTGAAATTGTTTGGCTTGAAAGCCCTTTATCCTTCTTAGAATGGTGATTGGACACCTGCTGTGTTTGTTCCTCCACAATTTGCTCGATCTCACTTTGCTTTTCAACCACATTTTGTTTGGTATTTTTGGTTTGTGGCTACTCAATTGTTGTCCCATTTAAGTGTTATTGCTTTGACATGCTCCTTGGGATTGACCACTGTGTTACTAGGTAATGTTCTTGTCGTTCTTTCGTTAAGAATATTTGAAATTTGACCAATTTAAACCTTAAGATTGTGAATTGAAGCTGAAGTTGAAGTTGCAACATTTTGGATTGCCAAATCTGTCTTCTGCATGTATTGTTCTGTCTTCTGCATGTGTTGCATGAACATCTCTTCAAGTGTAGGCTTCTTTTCTTGTTGTGAAAAATTTTGAGGTGGTCTAATTGGTCCTTGATTGTTGTTCAATGAAAAATTGGGGTGGTTTCTCCATCCAGGATTATACGTGTTCGAATAAGGATTGTCTTGATGTTGGAAATTGGACATGTAATTTGCTTGATAGGAATTTGGATGAGCAAATGGATTTACCACTTGTCAATCTGTACTTGAATGATTTCCTGCACAAAGATCACAAATCATATTAGTTTGAATAGCATTAACATTCATATTACCTATTTGTTTAGATAAAATATCAATTTTTGCAGTTAAAGTAGTAATAAGATCACGTTCAACAACTCCAGCCACTTTTCTTGGCATTGTACTTTCTGAAGACCACTAGTAATTATTAGATGCCACATCCTCTAAAAGTTCATAGGCTGCTCCATAAGTTTTGCTCATTAGTGCAACTCCAACTGCTGCATCTACCATAGACCGATTTGTAACTCCCAAACTATTATAGAATATTTGAATTTGTAGCCACTTCAGAAATTCATGATGAGGACACTTTCTCAACAATTCTTTATACCTCTCCTATGCATCATACAAAGACTCAACATCAAATTGAGTGAATGTGGTAATATCATTCTTTAGTTTCGCTGTCTTTGCCGGCAGAAAATACTTAGCTAGAAATTTTTGTGCAAGTCCCTCCCATGTAGTAATACCACCAGGTGGTAGAAAATTTAGCCAAGCCAAGCCTTATCTCTTAGTGAAAATTAAAGGAAAGAGTCTCAATCGAATTGCATCATCTGATACTTCATTATGCTTGAAAGTGTCACAAATTTCTAGAAAGTTTGCAATGTAAACATTAGGATCCTCGTGCGGTAGTCCTCCAAATTGAACAGTCTATTGAACCATTTGAATGATCGTCGGTTTAATCTCAAAATTGTTAGCTTCAATAACCAGCCTTTTTATGCTTGATTTTGCTCCATTAATTGAGGGCATAGCATAATCTCTCAAAGTCCTGTTTTCCTCATTGTTTGCCATGATAATGTACTTGTATGTCCTGAAATATACGTATTAAAAAAACAATTTAAACTAAAAATAAAAATAAACGTAAGTCAAAAGAAAATAAAGAGGTAAAATAATAATAAAACAATAAAATGAAAAAATACAAACGAGTAAAAATCCTGCAATTTTCCATATCAATAAAAGAATAACTAGTCCCCGGCAACGGCACCAAAAACTTGATATGAGTTATTTGCAAGTGTACAAAATCGCAACAAGTAGTATAGTTAAGTGAAAAGAGTATCGAACCCACAAGGACTAATTATTTTATTGAGTACCAAAATTACTAGATTAACTACTATTTGGAAAAATCGAAATTCAATAAAGAAAGCAACTAAATTAAATTAATCTAAAAAAACTAACTAAATTAATTAAAAAGGAGCGGAATATGAAATTTTGTTGTTTATTAATTGCAAAATTAATTCTAGGGCTTTTGATTTCACCTAATTAATCTCACACAATTCATAATTCCATGTGAATAAAAATATTATTTTTCCAAGTTGTAAACCAAAATCCCCAAATTATTCAATATTCTCTCTCAAGCAATATCAGAAATATTTTCAACTAACTATTTGTCATAGTTCATGCACAAATTACTAATTGAAAGTTCATTAAGATCTATGAATTTCTTAACGGTCACATTAATAGCGGTTCGCTCTTGTAACAGTATTTAATTTTATTAATTCGAAATCACAAATTACCAGTTCGGTCTCACTATGATTTAATAGATCATACAAAAGTTGGCCAAACAATTGTAAACATTAAAAACAAAAATCAAACACACAACCATGGAAAAATAGAAAAATAATATGGAATTAAAATTGTGTTATCAAAACTAGGCTACATCAAAGCCCTACAAAAATAAATTTAGTTCATAATAAAAATACAACTAACAGATATTATCTTGGATTGCATAATAAAATTAGAAAGAGAAAAGAGATACAGAAAGAACTGTTTTTGTAAAAGAAAAATTGCTAACCGAACGGCTTGAAAAGCGAGCTGCAAATCAGAGCGCCCAAAACAGTCAGCCCCTTTATTTCTCTCTCCTGCCTTTAAAATTCGCGCCCACATCAGCTCCTCTGTCTCTCTTCTTGCCTTGAAACCCGAGCCGCCCAAAACCCACGTCAGCTCCTCTCTCTCTGTGTCTTGACCTTTTCTCCTGGTTCTCGCCGCCACGTCACAAGCACCCACGCCTCCTCTCTCTCTCTGTGTCTTTCTATCACGTTCTCTGTCTTGGAAATCGCGCAGTCCAACCCCAGAGCCCCCTTCCCTCTCTGGCCCTCTCTGTAAGTGTTTTCTTAGTTTTCTTTTTTTTTCTTTTTTTTTAAATCGAGGTACCGTCGCGCAACCTCTCCCGTATGGCGTGCCCCTCTTTTCTCTTTTTCTGTTGTATTTATAAGAGCACGAACGTGGGGTATTAGGGTTTATTTTTGCAGAAAACCCCACATCTTCATTTATTTGTTTCCTTATTTGATTTGCTCTTTTTTTCTTGCTTCTTTTTCCTTTCTTTCTTTTCTTGAAGCATGTTCTGCATATAAACAAAATAAAATTAGAATTTAGGATTTAGAAATAAAAATAAAATTAATTAGTTTAAATTAATTAAACTAACTAATTATCACATTAGCTCCATTAAACTCTTTTAAATTGGTTTATTTCATTTTCACCTCAATTGCCAATTGAAATTTCTGTTTTGCTTTTCACATGGCCAAATTGTAAAATTTAAAATTCAACAAATCAATAAAAATTAATCAATCAATTCTCCTTGTTTTGTTTGTTGATTTTTACTGAAAATATTCACCTTTTGCATCAAAAAATCTTATACCTTTAAAAATAATTAATTAACAGAAATCTATGGAAATAAGATAAACTATTAACATGGTAGACGAATACAAGAAATTTTTATGGTAAATGAGTACAAATATTTATATAAAAATTAGACACATCAAAAACGGATCTTTGGGACAGGCCTCCTTGATGAAAGGGTGGATCGGCAAACGCAAGCCTGATAAGAAAGCGTTGAAGGGGCAGAGCAAGCAAGGTGGTGGGTCGGATGCCGGGACCGGGGAGAAAGTGCTCGAACTCCCTCAGGATGAAGAAAATGTTTGGAATAGTCAAGAGATTGGCCCTTGACAAAATATTTGGTGTACGATTGGCCTCGACCAGTATGGGTCAATCCCCATACTGAATCAGTTTCTGAAGGTCTCGAGGATACACCTGAGCGATTATGGATCTGCATATATAGAATGCTCCAGGCCACGGTCTTCCAAGTAATCAATAGGTTCTTTCTTCGCCACCAAGTTAGCCTAATAAAGAATTAGTTTCTTCTTCTTTCGCCTCAGAGATTTAGAGGGCACATGTTGTATTTGAACATCATCATTCTCTCCGGGAGGAGGGACCTCAACTACATTTTCCTCCTCGAAAGACAACCCCTCGACCTCTTCCAACGACGACGTATGAGACTCCACCTCCTTCACCTGCTCGAAATGAGTTGACTCAACCTCACTCTCTTCCCGGTCAGACGTGGAGGCTGAATCACTGGACCGAACCCTAGACATTATTTGGAAAAAATATATTACCCTAGAAAGAAGATGGTGAAACTAACGACCGTGGATGCTAGAAATCTTACTGGAACCGGAAAGTTAGAGAAAGAAGCACTGATGAAAAAATGAACAAGTAAAGAGAAAAATGGGGGGGGGGGGGGTATATAGAGCTGAGAGGGAAAAATATGGAGAGGAATTTTGATAATTGCAGGCAACAACATGGCATTATCCCCGTCATCCATGGGTCATCTATCCATCAATAGAAACTAAGAGGTGCATGAAATACCTCGATAACTCTGTGCACACCTCGACACCTGCATCGATGATGTGGCATGATTCCCACCAATTCTAATAACGAAGACTCGCCCTACTAATCCCCCAACACTCTACATGACCTATCTTAATAGGCTCGGAACTCGACGTGTCGTTCGAACCCCCCTATCTTCATAAGCTCGGTGCTCGACATTTCGTTCGATCTCCTCATCAAAAAATGCCTATTTTCATACACTCAGAGGTGGACGTGTTGTTCGAAGCCTCTCACAAAAAAATGATTTAATCTATGTTTGGATAGTTCATTCATCACATGAAAATACTTACAAAGATTAGAGTAGATCATACTGACACTTCAAGTTAGAAGTGTTTTCCAAATCAGGTGGAGAAGCCTGCGACGTGCAGACTTATTCAACTCTGTGACAAACATCCAAGTTGAGAGGAACTCATTGTCTCATATGTAGTTAAAATCGGTTTTCGGAACTAATCGGTCTAGGAGCGATTAGTGATTAATCAGGTAATCGGAAGAAAAAAAATTGGGGATAAAATCCGAAAATAGTGTGTGTGTGTGTGTGTGTGTGTGTGTGTAAAAATAATTTATTATCTCTGAAGTATATGATCAAGAATATCTTAAATTTAAATTGACGTGTATTTAGTACTTATTTGTTAATCAAATATATATTTAATCTTAATGCAGATAATTGAGAATAATTTGGACTAAGAAGATTTGCAGTGGTCACAAACCGGTGTTTTGGTAGCTGGAAGACATAATCTTACATAATTTTGCACGAGTTCAATTTCTTGTCCCAAAGAAAAAGTGATGCAATGTGATATTGTAAAAATACAATGTAATTTTTGTAGGTGTAAATTATCATTTTTGTAAAACTACAATGTGTTCTTCTGTACTAATGTATAACTTTATAATTATGAAATATGATATTTGAGTCAGAAATTAGTAAGATGACTGATTCAGTTCAATTCATCACTGTTGTAGTACAATGGCATACTCCAGCTTCCCGTGTACTCCAAGCCAATTAAGAGGAGACCGGAAGTTGGGAGCTATTAATGGAGCAGCTATAAGAGTTATTTGAGCTATTAATGGAGCAGCTATAAGAGTTATTTGACCACTTCTATAACATAATCAAGATGACTTCTTATTTGGAAGTCCACACATCTGAGAATCCTCTCTATGTCATGGAAGAAAAAGTTGAAGAATAAAGAAGATATTTTACACCTTAAATTACCTTAAACAGAGGCTCAAATATCAAAGGGATGGAAGAGTTAAGACATTCGAATAAGTTTGAACTTTAGATATACTATTCAGCTACATACACCATGCAATAATTCGCCACAGGCAATGACAGAAAAAAGTGTCATGATAGAATACTACTTTAAAAATTAAATTAGGCAAAGAGCCACAAATTTATGTGCCAAACTAAGTTCATTGTCAGAACACACATTTCATACTGCCACACAGGTAAATCTCCAATATAAAAGAAAACCATGAAAGCTACACTTTATTCTGACCTTGCAATTCTCAAGGTGGTGCCACAGTTCTTCGTCGTTGGCCTTCAAGATCTCAGACAACTCGGATAGTGTTGCAAGAATTCCCACAGAAATGTTATCCATTTGCTGGCATAAGTGATCTCGAGAATCACTCAACAATCTCACAAAACAACCAAAGCTATCAGCTTCTGCATGTGACTGGAATAGAGAAAAATTAAATCATATGCGGATGTAAGATCAGAAGAACACATAAAAAGATGGCATGTAAAAACCACATTCAAATGATGCAGTACCTTATCCTCCAGTTTTCCATCAACATCGGTCTCAACTTTATCAAGATCAAGTTGTTCAAGCTTGACCCACTCATCAAGTCTTCGATTAACTGAAAAACAGAAGGTATATTATGCACACAAAATACTGCGTAATAACTGAATATGAACTAAAATGCTAGATTACTTCATATTATATAAGCTCAGTGCTCGACGTGTCGTTCAAGCCTCCCACCAAAAAAGCACTTATCTTTATAGGCTCGGTCTTTGAATTGTTGTTCGAGCCGCCCACCAAAAAGCGCCTTCATAGGCTCGGAGCTTGGTGTGTCATTTGATCCCCCATCAAAAAATGCCTATCTTGGTAGGCTCGGAGCTCGACGTGTCGTTCGAGCCCCTCTCCAAAAAACATCTATCTCCGTATGCTCGGTGCTCGATGTGTCGTTCAAACTCCTCATTAAAAAACGTCTATCTTTGTAGGCTCGATGCTCGGTGTTCGGCGTGTTGTTCGATCCTCCATCAAAAAATGCCTATCTTCGTAGGCTCGGAGCTCGACGTGTCGTTCAAGCCCCTAACCAGAAAGAGCCTCTCTTCATATGCTTGAAGCTTGACGTGTCGTTCGAGCCCAGCAAGAAATGCATATGTGTCATTCGCGAGCCCCTAACTACAAAAACCTTTCTTCATGGGATTGAAGCTTAACGTGTCGTTCGAGAAATGCATATGTGTCGTTCGAGCCCCCGCACCAAAAAATTACCTATTTGGATCAGTTCAGTGCTCGATGTGTCGTTCGAGCCCCACACCAAAAAACATTTGTCTTCATAGGCTTGGTGCTCGACGTGTTGTTCGAGCCCTGCGCAAGGAAAGGGCAAAAAAAAATGAAGCTCGATGCTCAACTTGTTCGAATCATCTCCTCTTCGCCAGGCCGAAGTGCCTAAGGTCGACCTGGTCGAGCACCTTGAGGGTCGGTGCTCGACGTGTCGTTCGAGCATCCTAGCACAAAATGGGCCTTTGGATCTCCCAAAAATTCGTGCTCCCCTTTGATTATTAATTAAAAATTCGTAAACTTAATTAAAAATTCTAAAAATCCGGGGAAGTTAACAGAAAAACTGGAAAAATATGGAGACACATTTACTGCCCTCAAAATCTCTGAACAAGATTCCTAGCACCTCCCATTGTCCCCGAAAATTACGCAAGCTCTCCAAATCATGCGGAACATGACAAAACTACTACTCAAATGTCGTGAAAGCCGTGAAAGCCAACCTTCAAGATTGGGGGGCTTATGATATAGGTAAAAAATCGCAATAACCAGGGACGTACAGTTCGGGAAGCTACTCAAAGCTTCCAGAGGCAGGACAATAATTTTACAACAACTGCAGGCTCACTAGAGGAATATGACCATCTCTAGGCCCATCAGCTCAACCAGGATAGCAAATAAAGCTTACTTACAGCCTAAGAAGGACTGATTTTCAACTAATTACAGTTGGCAGACAAATCTCCCAAATCAAGAATTAAATAACATTGCTTAATTAGGGGAATCTCAAAACCAAATATGAAGAAAGATACCTTCTCGAATTTTTCTTAGAGAGCAAGACTCCAAGCCTATAAATACTCTCCCCTCTCATTCGGTTACAGTTAATCATTTTTTTGCCACCAAAACTCTAGTTTTTTTTTTTTCTGAGTTATTGACTTGAGCGTCGGAGGGTTTTTCGCCGGGGCCAACCTGGCGTTCAGACTTTGTGCAGGAGCAATCTTTCGGTCATCCGATCCAGATCCAAGCGCTCTCCAAGGTTCAGACTCAGATCAAGGTGACTTTAGCCATTACAAATTTAGGTCTAATCGACAAACCAGTTTGTAAGTTTCTTCTAAAAAAGAACCCATTATTTAATTGCTCCTACACTAGAAAAAAGCAGCAACACATGGCTATGTCAAGGCGGACTTTTAGAGCTAAATTCTTTGTTTTTGTTTTTTGTTTTCGTTCTTATACTCTCATTACAATTTGATGTTCCAGCATAAGCTGGAAGGATGCTCTGATTTAAGTCATGACGAAGAGGAGTACTGGACTAGAATAATTGCTCCTACCTTCATATGGATTACCTTCAATCTGAAGGGATCCTATATGGCACCATGGACGTGTGTGCAACTATTTTAAGGTGGGAACATGTGTTGCTAGGATGCGGATGGACTTTATGAGAGCAGCTTACACCTAGATGTCTACTAGACCATGCTCAGTGACTTGGGGAAAATTTAAGAAAGAGAATCATGAAATTTAAGAAAGAACACCACACTCTTGAAATTTAAGAAAGAAAATCTTAAGATATATAAATTTGCTACAGGTAAGATGAGAATGAAGATAAATTTCTATAACAGTGCACTATTCTTACATGCCAAAAAACTACAACAGAAAAAAGCGATGAAAGAGAGCGACTACCCCCCTTCTCTGAAGCAAACCCCCCATCACTCCAACCACTCCCACAAAGTCAGCCGTCCATCATCACCCATGCCAAAGCGAGGGAGGGAAGAGAACGAAGGGTATTACCGTGAAGGAGGCTGGCGACGAGGCAAAAGCTCAGGCCGAACGGCGCAAAGATCGACTTCGCCTAGAGAGAGAAGAGAACGTGATGCTGATACCAGACCCAGCACGGCGCGAAAGTCCTATCAACATGAAGCTGGAGTTCGTCAGCAAGAGGGGAAAGAGTCCAGGAGGGTTGTCCGCTTGTCTCCACAGCACGAAGAGCATTTCCCCAAACGGCGATCGTATGCGGAAGCAACTAGGACTTCGCAGCTCGACGCCGATGCGCATAGAGCGCGTCGCCGTTCTCCGAGTCCAGTCACCAAGTTCCGTCACCCGATCAGTGAAAATGATGAAGGTGAATGGGTGTTGGTTCAGTCCAGAAAGAGAAAACAGGTTACCAAAGGCAATAGTTCGTCGGAGAACTCGCGAAACGAAGGCCGTAAGAATTGTCACAAGTGCGCCAAGCCGGGTCATTCGATCAGTAAGTGTACTGCAGACTGGTTTTGCTATTTTTGTCGTCGTTCAGGTCACATTTCGACTGCTTGCCCCAAACGCATCATCGCAACTCCTCCCAATGTCAACCCACCACAGCCGGTGTTGGCTGCTGCTTCGGAGGCCAGTAAAACACAGGAGAGTATAGCCGGAGCCCGTCGTGTGATTCAAGCTACTATTGTTCCGACACCGCTGATTGCGGAATTTGATAGACGCTTCAATGGTGGATTATTAATCAAGGCACAAACCAGAGTACCATCGTCCAACGATGTTGTCGAGTTGCTTCAAGCGGCGTTAGTTTCCTCCCCAACTCCAATCTGGGTTATTCATGAGGTTTCAATGAACACGTTCTACGCGCACTGTTCAGACCCAGTTATCGCTCAGGAGGCTGTTAGATTGAAGGGGTTAGAGGGCAAAGATGCTAGAGGCTTGGAATTCTTCGTCACCTTCAAGTGGTGGACGCGCGATTATGGATCGTTAAAGCCAGAGAGTCTCCCTCCGATCTGGATTAGATTGTATAACCTTCCTCTTCATTGTTGGGTGAGATCGGGGTTTCAAAATGTGGTTCGTAAGTTCGGGTTGTTGATTGATATAGATAGGCAGACTCTCACGTTAGCGGCGCGTAAATTTGCCAGACTGAAGATCGGAGTGGCAAACAAGTCTGACATCCCTTCCAAAATCCTAGTAACCTTCGAAAACCTTACTTACGAGATTACGGTGATCGTTGAAACTCCAAAGAATGTATCCTTCAGAGAACTGATGCAAGATGAGGGATTCTCCTCCAAGGGTTCAGATGAAGTTGCAGAGGTTGAAGACAATGCCGAACCGTTGGATGGGATTGAGTCGACACGTCAGCAACAAGAGGGTTGGGATGATCAAGCAACGCATGGACCGGTCCATAGAGAGTGGCACGCTGGAGATTCAACAGCTCACATGCCATCACAGTCGAAAAAGCAAGCCCCATTGTCAAAGGTTCAGAGTTCGAAATGGAAAAGAGTGCCTCATGTGTCTTCAGTACTCCATCACAGTCGTTTCTCTCCATCAAGTGGACATGACATGTGTACTGGTGCGGATGGGAGGGTTAGCGGTGCTGTGATGCTGTCAACAGATGGGGTGCTCAATGTGGAGGGGAGTAATCGAGGCAATACAGTTGTAAAGCAGGGTATCTTAAAGCCGGGCTTGGTTGTGGGCCCTAACTCTCATATGGGCCTTGTGAGAGAACCATGGATGAATTTTACTAATGAAGAAGTGGAAAACTCAGTGAAGGCAGCTCTGTATAACCTGATCCATTCAAAGGAACAGCAGCGAAATGGGCTTCAGTCTTCTACCGAAAACCCAACTGTGCATCCCAAACAGTCGACTCCAGGGAGAGATCGATCCCTCACATCAGTGCCAACTCAGGGAGAGACCCGTCCCTCACAGATTGTTCTCTATCCGCACCCATCCATTGGCCAATCCCCGGTTCAGTCTGAAAAGGAGAATGATATTATCGGAGCACTAGATGGAATTCGAGAGGATAACTTGATTTCGGTCACAGAAACTGAAGGCGAAGATAAGGAGACTAGAGGTAGCGTCGGGAGTTCGTCAACCAAAAAGTTCATGGAATATCAGAGGAAAGGCAAAAGATAGTTGGTTAGCTCGGAGAGTCAGATTAATGGGAAAGATGGATGGAATTATAGGGGCTTCAAACAGCAAGAGGATACCCCGCCTGGCGAAGGTACATCTAATTATGCTTGTTCTATTCTTAATTCCTTATCCGATGAATCTCTCATTTACTTTGCAAGCTTATATGGACTGGCCATGGGTTCCACTAGGGTTGAACAACTGTCCAATGTGGCTATTATTAGAGAAAAGACTAAAATAGTGCCTTAACCTAGGTGTCCATATCGGGAGTGGTAGATTAGGGGTTAGATGTCTATTTGGTTTTTTATGAGTTATACATTTTGGAATGTTAGAGGGATGCGCCAAAAACTTAAAAAAAGAGCGATTGGGGTCACTCTTGGCAAGATTCGGCCGAATATTTGTGGTATCCAAGAAACTAGGATTGAAGCTCCCTCAGAGATAGACTTCTCTTCGCTGAAGGGATTGGATGCCTTTCAATGGAGATTTAAGTCTGCTAAAGGGTTTTCAGGAGGTATTGCGGTAGGCGCTAATGCCGCTATTACGAGATTGTGGATGATTTTATCGGGGAGTTTTCGGTGTCTATTAGACTTAGGCGCCGCCGAGACAATTGGATGCAGACAGTGACTAGCGTATATGGTCCTTACGATAGTAGATTACGTCAGGCATTCTGGAACGAGCTTAGATTTATCAGAATCAAATGGGGAGGGGCTTGGGTCACCGGAGGTGATTTCAATATCACCAGATTCCAGGACGAGCACCAAGGCAAGAGACACAGTAGGCAAGATCAAGACGAGTTTAACAGGATTATCGAAGATCTAGAGTTACTAGAATTAGAAATGACGGATAGGAAGTTCACCTGGTCAAATATGCAGAGAAATCCTAACTGGCTAAGTTAGATCGAGTGCTGGTATCAAACGACTGGGAGGATGTTTTTCCATTTGCAAAAGTTAAATCGGCTCTCCGGTACACCTCTGACCATTTGCCATTAGTTATTGACTGTGGGCAGATCGGTAAGAAGAAGCACTTCAATTTCAGATTCGAGAAAGCTTGGACTGTCTGTGAGGATTTGGGGCAGGTTATCGCTGATTCGTGGGATGCTGTAACCGATCCCGGCTCGTCAGCAGTTCGAGTTTGGATACAGAAGACTAGGCGCCTTAGAAGGACCCTAAAGAGTGGGCTAGACTAAAATCTAGAGCTACGGTTCTTAGAAGGGAGTCTCTGGTTTGCAGAATTGCAGAGCTAGAAAGTTTGCAGGAAGATAGAGATCTTCAAGATCGGGAGAAAGATGAGTTGGCTTCCAATAGACTAGAGATGCAGAACATTGGGAAGATGGAGGAATTATACTGGCAGCAGAGAGCGAGGGTGCAATGGCTTAGAGAGGGCGATGCTAACACGAAATTCTTTCACAAGGTAGCAAATGGCAGAAAAAGACAGAATCACATCATGGGCATATCGGTTAACGGTACCTGGACAGAAAATGAAGATCTGATTTTGGGCCATCTAGATGAGCACTACCACGAACTGTTAGGAGGTAGGCCTGATGATAGATGCTCGTTGAATCATGACGTGTGGAGCTCCTCTAGGATAGATGGGAGTGCAGGAATCGAAGAGGTCTTCACTGAAGCAGAGGTCTTTGATGCCATCAAGAAGCTGGGTCAGGATAAGGCCCCGGGGCCGGATGGTCTTCCAATCTTCTTCTTCAGATTATATTGGCATATCATTAAAAATGACCTCATGCACATCTTCAACGAGCTTTACGCCGGTAGGGTCGAGTTGGATAGATTAAATTACGCTACCATCATTCTGGTGCCTAAGAAAAACGAGGTTAATTCGATAGAGGACCTAAGACCAATTAGTCTGCTGAACGGTTCATTCAAAATTATTACAAAGGTTCTGGCTCAAAGAATTGCCCCACATCTTAATGAGGTGATTGCGCAATCGCAAAGTGGGTTCATTAGTGGTAGGGATATAATGGACAATATAGCTTCAGCACACGAAATTGTTTTCAGAGGTCACAAAGAGAAATGTGCGGGGTTCATCCTCAATCTTGATTTTCAAAAAGCTTACGATTCGGTGTCCTGGGACTGTGTAAAGGAGGCTGTCGCACTTAAAGGTTTTGGGACTAGGTGGCATTCATGGATGAAATTGTGTATTCGAGGAGGCAAATCGTCCATTCAGGTTAACGGTTGGCAAGGGAGGGAGATTCTATGCAGGAGAGGACTAAGGCAGGGTGATCCTTTATCGTCACTGCTCTTCGCTATAGTGGCCGATGGCCTGGCAGAAATGATCACAAGGGCCATGCACAACAATGTTATCAAAGGAATTAAGATTAAGGGCATATCTCAGCCAATGGCGATTCTACAATATGCAGACGACACTATCCTGTTCGGTAGCGCTACCATAGATGAAGCCATCGCCATTAAGGCGGCTCTGGACTGTTTCCAGGGATGGTCGGGACTAAAAGTGAACCTTAACAAGACAAGTATTATCCCCATCAGCGATCATCCGTCCATCCCGCTTCAGGATATTGCGGAAATTTTTGGTTGTGCGTCGACCGAGTTCCCTATCAAATATCTGGGTACTCCTATTAGGCCGGGTCCGCTAGTCAAGGATGATTGGAATTTTATCATTGACAAGATCCAAAAGAAGTTAGCAGGGTGGCAGTGTAGGTTTCTAACACTGGGAGGCAGGATCATCCTGCTGAACTCAGTCCTGAGCGCGATCCCGCAATTTCTGATGTCTATTTACGAGTTACCGAAATGGGTTGTCAATAGAATTGACAAACTGAGACGCAGATTCCTTTGGAAGGGTTCTGGTGAGGGTAATAAGGGGTTCAACTTAGTTAACTGGGGAAGAGTTTGTAAGAAAAGAGAGTTTGGAGGGTTAGGTGTTGTTAACCTATTTGATATGAATAGAGCCCTGCTCTGTAAGTGGTGGTGGAAGATGTATAACAAACCCAAAGGATGGTGGAGTCACTCTTTCGATTGCTATCGCAAGCTAAGTAGATTCAGATTTGGAGGAAGAGGTCCATCGAGGAAGGTGTCTCTAATTTGGAAGGGGGTAGCTAAGCAGGGAGAGATCTTCCATTCCAACACGAGATGCAAGGTGGGGAACGGGAAAAATACCAACTTCTGGAAAGACAAATGGTGTGGTCAGACTACTCTTCAGAACCAATTTCCTCTAGCGGCAGAGGCCGTTCTGAATCTAGATCGTACAGTGGCGGACATTAGGAGGAACGGTAAACTTAACTTCGTTGTTTCCAATCATATCACCCCAGAGAGTAATGCCCAATTCGAAGAGCTGAACAGCAAGGTCCTTCTGGAGGGGGGTCAAGCCACTACTGGCCCGGATGAAAGATGTTGGGATAGGGATCGCTCCACAGTGTTCACTGTGGCATCTATGTACAAATGGATCAATGACGGAGGTACGAGATGCCCAGTTCAGTCAGTTATTTGGGAAGCAAAAATTCCATACAGAGTCAAAGTGTTCTGTTGGTTAGCACATAACAACGCCATTCTGTCCAAAGTGAACCTTTGGAAGAGGAATATGCAGATAGATGTTGTTTGCGATAGGTGCCATAATGACGAAGAAGACGTCAACCATATTCTGTTTCACTGCACTAAGGCTCGTCTCACTTGGGAGGTAGTTTGTAGAGGTTTTAGGTGTCCACAGGTCCCTAACTCAACCTTTGATATTTGGGGGTCAACCAGAGAGGTCCACATCAAACTAGAGGATAGAAAGGCTTGGGATCTAGCTTTAGCGGCGTCTATTTGGAACCTATGGCTAGAGAGAAATGATTTTATATTTCGCAATATAGATTATAGATTTCCTTGTTCCATGAATAAAATTTTTCTGTTAATTCATGATTGGGCAGGTGCGCAGGAGGGTGCTAAAAGAGCAAGGAACAATGAAGATGCACAGTGAAGCGGTAGGTCCACGGGGTTGGGGCCATCTTGAGTGGCTGTGTTGGACTGCTTTTCTTAGGGATGTTGTTGTTTTGAGGGTCATCAGCATTTGCTAGTGTTGTTGTTATTTTGTGGTGCTGATGAGTATGGTGGGATGTAATATTGAACTATGTTGTACTTTGTTTCTTTAAATGCTCGTTATTGATGGCTACGGCCATCTTCTTTATCAAAAAAAAAAAAAAAGATAAATTTCTCCAGATGAATTTGTTTAAGAAAGAACAAACGATATGTATTACCATAACAAATATATATTCTCCGATCCTATATGATCAGTGAAATTTTAAGAGATACTACCTATTTAACAATACTTAGAAAGATAATTGCCATGCTACTACAACTTACAAGCTACACACATTCACTTCATATTTATCACAACAATTCAGATAACATTCAAAAAGAGGAAAGCTAATTCTTTATCACGACCAACTTCGAGTAATCCCCAGAATGTAAAAGTAATTCAAATCCAACCAAAAAAAAGCCTTTCGATTCTTCTTCATCCTCCAGCTATCCAGTTGACGGAGTTATTTTCCTCGTAATCCGACAATCTCAAATAACACATAAAGTGGATTCCCAATCAGGGGGAAAATGATGATTTGAAGCTCCTGAATGAGTTTAGCACCGAAGGTGAAGGAGAAGATGAGGAGGCAAAGAGTGGAGATAAATAAGAATGCAGCTTTAGGGAAGAAGATGAGGTTTGGAATAAAAATTCTCATTAATTGAAGTTTATAAATATCAGCTATCCATCAACCATTTAAAATATATGAACTCTCAGATACTTTTAAAGTACTGAAGAGGATCCGTATTCCTCTCATACAACTAAAATAATGGAGAGAAAAAAGAAGAAAATAATTCATAGAAGAAAAAAATGTCAGTTAAGCAACCCAGTTTTTTTCGTAATCCATTTAACAAAACTGTACTCATCTTTATACAGTAATACATTCACAATAATTCATTCTCGTTCCCAAACCCAATTCTCAAGTAATTCATCTAACAAAACTGTAATAATTTTATACAATAATACATTTCACTTGAACTATTCACAATAATTCATTCTCGAACATCTATTCATTACTAATACCGAATTCTACACTGCACTTCAGCAAAGGTTACAACATGCTCATGTACACTTTCTCCTGAACAATTACATTTACTTGCATTGTCATGGATCAGAACCCTCAGGCTAGTAATAAAAAATAAAAAATAAAAACAAAGTATACAAATATGTAACAAGCATCTCTGAGGGTTTTGCCGTTGCTCCTAAATCTTTAGGGTCACGGATATATATTCTCTTAGTTTCCTTCAATTACTTTCTGCATCACAATGATCCCTACACTGCACAATTATCATCTTGCTTCTAAAATCCATGAAGTAATATTGTGGAGGAGCTGGAATTTTTGCCGGAGAGCTATGTTAAAAAATACATTCATTTTGCCCAAAAATTCGGAAGAATCCTCCTTGCACCTGAATAAGCCACCACAAGTACATTGATCAGCAAGATGTGCACCTTTCACTTGTCTACACCTAAGGCAGACAAGGTCTTGAAGATGGTAAAGTCTTTCCCTCTGTCGAACTATTTGAATGAGAGCATTCTCCATCTGCTCACGGTTGTATGGCTGCCCACATTGTGGGACAACACACCGCCACTCTTGATCTAGAAGGGCCGAATCGCGACAAAGATCTAGGTCACGACAGTCATTACAATAACTACAAAGTTGAAACAGTATCAGCATAAGCATTAACACAGGCACAAGTACGAGAAACAATTAATCTGTCAGAGTTAGGACACAAAGACACAGGCATAATATTATATATCGTGCAATTATGCATAAATTTATCTAAATGACAGTCAAAATTATAATTCTTAGATATCAAAAAAATAGATCTAGTCTGTAAGAAAGAATAATTTTACAGTCCACATAAAATTGTAATATACAAGATAGGAAGTAATAGGCTAAATTTAAAAAAACCCCATGATCTATATCCTTTCTGCAGAAAACCGCCTTAAACTTATTTTGCGCAAATAACCCCCCTGAAGTATGTTTTCAAATAACCCCTCACGAATTTTATCCCAAAAAAAAAGACATTTTCTGCTTGTATTAGATAACCTCATTCAGTTTTGCAAGTTGGTTCAAAAAACATCATGCATATTTCTCATTATTGCCAAAAAACCTCACTCAACTCCTCATGTTCTGTTCTATAAAAAAACTTAGCAGAAAGCTCACACCGTCGGGAATGGATTTTTTGAAACAAACTGGGGGGGGGGGGGGGGGGGGGGGGGGGCTTGCGTAAAAAGAAGTTCGAGGCGGTCTTCTGCAGAAAATGTATAGTTCAGGGTTATTTATTTAAAATTTAGCCAAGTAATATAAAAGAAATCACATTTTTAAATTTCCTCCGATACGGCCGAAATTTCGCTTCGGCTAGCTTACCGATACGAAATCACATATTTTATACTCTATCGTTTTGAACCGAAATGTGTAGATTTCGGCTAAAATTGTCGAAATATCGGCCGAAATATTACCGAAATTAGCAAAATATTAGCCGAAATAGATACAAATGTTATTGTAAATATATATAAAAAAATTGTTTTACCTTTTGCATGTCTTCCAATATAGGACCTTAAGCTAAGATAATGTGAAGATTTCATCTCGCTATTGTTTGTATATATGCAAAGTTATGTAAGTTTATTAACTAATACATTTTTCTAATCAATGCAAATTCAATTTAGTTATATACTTATATTACATTCTCTTTTATATTGTAGTTAAATTCTGTGAATATTTACCGTAATTGATTCATGTCATTAGTTACATTATACAGTATTTTATTTGATAAAATGACATGTAATACATAATATCTTATTTAGTAACCAAAAAATATATCTATTGAGTATAGGAAATGAACATCCGCTTTGATCACATTTCCTCGAGATCTCCGGTATCTCCGATCCGAGATGAAACACCCCCTGCCGAGACGAGTCTGAAATCCGTGATTTAAAACCATGAAAGAAATAAGAGTTGGCTAAGAGCATTTGTAGTCGTTGGAAGTTTAAATTTGGGTATTTGACAAATAGAAATAGGAAATTGAGAAGTGAATTGTAATCGTTTAAACCCAAAATTTGGCTTTTCAATTTAAAAAAGAGACGGACGGAAGATCATATCAATTGGAGCAAAAAAAAAAATTAATTTCAAAAAATATCGGACGGGATATGATATCCAGTCCAAGAAAAAAAATTCTAAATTAAATCCTAAATTGACCCATAATAAGTTTTACAGGCCTAAATTATTGGTTTTTTTTCCAAAAAATCTGATAAGAATGGGAGACGGACAGGATATAATTTCCTTTCCGAGAATTTTTTTTAAATTTTTTTTTTTTGGATATCCCGTCCGATGTGTTTAATTTTTTTTAAAAAATTATGGACGAAATATCATTCAACGTCCGTTCAAATTTTTGGAGAATCTGAGTGACGGATGATAAATCATATTCCAATTGCCAAATTTTGCAAAATGATATATTCTCTCAAATTTGGCCAACCACTCTTCAACCCCCCCCCCCCCCCCCCCCAAACCCAAAAAGTGGAAAAATAGCTGACAACTACAACTGATATTTTGCCAAATTTTTGGTATTTTGAAAAAATGGCCAACGACTACAGATGCTCTAACATAACAAATGTGGAAGTGTTCTTGCTGATTCTGTGATAAGTATTTGAGTGGCTAAGTTCCAAAATATATGATACGTAATATAATTTTGACCACATTGGAGTGTAGAATACATACCCAACGAGTGTCGGTGAAGTAGCATTGTCAAACACGGTTATTAGTTTATTACTTCGTGAAGTATGAACATTTATTCAAAAATGTCATACGCCAGTTGTATGTACTCAAGCAAAGCTAAAAACATCCAGTTAATGAACTATAAGAACAAAAACACTTGTACTAGTCTAATATAATTACCATGAGAAAGCTGATTTCTTGACTCTCAGAATTCTCCGATATGCACAATGAACTAATGTTAGATGGAGACTGACCTGCAAATCACATTTGGAAGTGCAAAAGATGGGCATGGATCATGGAACTGTGCTTCTGGAGCAAACTCCTTCACTCGAACAATCTTTAACAAATTCTTTCTCATCTTCTGTTGATCCAAAAAGATTTAATTCAATTGTGAGTTACGCATAGCTAGGAGTAATATCAAAAAATGCTTACAGCAAGTAGTGCATAGATTTTATTTTTATTTTTAAGAAAAAGAAAAAGGGGAGGACGGCATGAGCAGAGTATATTTCATTCATTTTATGGGCAACACTCGTGCCTACAATCCATTCGCAAGGAACAAAATAGGGTATGAGAAATGCTTTAAGTAATGCCATTGTCTTGAAGAGTAAATATTATAAAGTGGATGCCTATTTATGGCTGCCTCAAGGAGTCATAAGTGACTTCTCAAACACTTACTAGACCTTAAAGTTTTCAATGAAAGTGCTTATATGAACGGTCTAAATGCCTGTTCACTGGTCGGGTCGAGCTGGTTTTTGGGTATGAGTGCACCGGCATGGGCTTGTTTTCATAGCTTGAAAACTGTCAACATATAAGGGTGCATTAACCGGAACTCAAATCCAAAAGGCTTGTGCGGGCTTCTGCTACGTGTTGGGTTCAAGTCAGATTCATTCGCAGGCGAGTTTTAGCAAATTTTGGCATATCTCAACAAAATCTACTGAAGAAACTACCTAGAAAACTATGTATAAACATAATCTACTATAGCCATACAATACTAATTCAGAATATCAACAAAATCCCACTGATATATAAAAACATGCAGGTTGGTTCAGGCAGTTATAGGTTTGGGTCCATGTTCGGGGACATTTGGGTCCAAGTGACAAATTTGTAAATAATAAATCCTTCAAGAAGTTAGGGGAAGGAAGAAACAGGCAGGGCGTGTAAAAGCAAGATTTTAGGCATGATAAACTTGTAAAAATTGGGACTAGAATCAGGTTGAACCCAAGTAATCTGATCCAGTGAGCAACCCTATGGTATATCACATGTACAGTTGATGGGCAGTACTCACCAGAATATCATGCTGCACATTCTGGTCGAGAGCAAGAACAGCGCAGACATGTTTGATGAACTCCAATGCAGCATCTCCTCTGTATGGATGAGACTCAAGGGGTCGAGATAGTCCACCATTTGTAGGGTCATCCACATCGATTTTCTTCTTTCCTTTGAAGTGGTGAAGAGTATCCTCAACAATCTTGAAAAGTTTCTGGGTGAAGTAATTGCTAATCTGCAGCAAACAATCAATTAATAAAAATGTCAGGAGATTGATAATTAGTTTCGACTACTTATCAAAGTGACCACTTATTTAATATAGCATGTTGCTACCTGGTCTTTGAGATACTGAATGACAATTGCTTCAAGACTTTCTGCAGCTGTGATAGTGATTGACTGAGTACTAGTGCTACCATCTCTTGAAGCCATTAGTAGTGTGACTTGCTCTCTTGAGTACTTCCAAGGGATATACAAGAACTCGGAGGCAATAAGAATAAAATGGTCCTGTTTAGTAATTTAAAAATGTCAGAATTGTGAAATATAGACCGCCATCGGCAACATTTTTTTTATAAGTTTTCTTTTTTATAAACAATAGCAAGAGCAAAGGTTTATTTCAAAACAACTGGGTCAGCTTCATGAATTCTCTCTACACTCAGATTAGAACCTACTTATCAAGGTTTTTATTCTCCAACTTCCACTTCTATCTTATCTCTGTTCCTAATTGGTTCACCACCCATTCCATATTCAAGTTAATAACCAAAACCCTCATTGTATCTTACATTATAGTGAGCTATCCTAGGCATATCCTGAGTTTACTCATCACTCATTCAATCTTTTATTTGTCGTGATTCATCCATCAGAAATTGAGAAGATTGGATTTGCACCGATAGAGGAAAAAAATGTGGGTTATATCCTTGTTGTAGAATAAAATAAAATATCGGAGTAAAGAAAGAGAATATTATTGATGTTCTTCATATACATGATGAGAAACAAAGATGCCTTTATGTAGGCTTACAAAACTTGGGCATAAAGAAAGCATTCTAACCTAATATAATCAAATATAGATATAAATACAAATCAACTACATATAGAATATTATCAACTAATGTGACAACTCACATATATTAATTTATTACTAATTATGAAAAATATGGTAAATATTCCAACACCCCCCCTCAAGTTGAAGCGTAGATGAAGTTGAAACACAACTAGAACTGGAGAGAAAAGCGAATTGCAACAGAGCCGTGATCTAGACCGGGCAAAGAAAGCTTAAGGAAATTCAACTATATGAGTCAGCACTCCCATCAAACTTCATAGAAGAATCGAGCGCGTTGCGGATTAAACCGGATAGCACGGAAGAAATTAAGCATGTTGCGGATGAAACCAGATAGCACGGAGGAAATCTTGTGCGTGGTGGATAAAACCGAATAGTGCAAGGAAAATTTAGCGCATTTATTCTCAAAAAAAACAAAAAAAAATTAGCGCGTTGCGGACGAAATCAGATAGCACATAAAAAATCTGAATTTAGAAGAGATCGGATATGAAAATCTAAATATGAAGGAAGATCGGATATGAAAATCCAAAAAGAGAGAACCAAATCTGAAAATTTGCATCTTGAGAATTGGATCTAAACATCTGCATCTGGAAGAGAAATAATATGTAAATTCAATTATGGAGTACCAGATCTGAAAATTTGAATCTGAAGGTCCGAATATGAAGATCCGCATCTTGAGAAGTGTGGCAACTAAAGAAGAAGAAGAAGAGAGAATTTTTGAAGAGAGGTGGCCCTTCTTACTTCTCAAGAAAGATAGTGCCTAAGGAAGATCG
The DNA here is from genome assembly GCA_017893485.1 of Hemerocallis citrina. Classification (NCBI taxonomy): domain Eukaryota; kingdom Viridiplantae; phylum Streptophyta; class Magnoliopsida; order Asparagales; family Asphodelaceae; genus Hemerocallis; species Hemerocallis citrina. The sequence continues at coordinate 40,243,268 of CM030359.1, forward strand.
AAACGCTCTAATACCATGTTGTAGAATAAAATATTGGAGTAAAGAGAGGTAATATTATGAAAGTTATGGTAAATATTCCAACAATCTTCGTTTTTTTTTATCGTAGATGAAATGATTTTTCTCCCTCCACACTCTTGATCATATTCATGGGTATTAGTTTGCGCTGGAAACATTACATTCATTTCTGCGACAGTCAGTTTTGACATATTAGTTTTATTCCAAAAAAAAAATTGTGACATGTTTGTTAATCACGCAATACTGTGACCCGTAAAGCATGCCCAAACATATAGCCATATAGTACAAAATTCAACATTAAAGATATTATTTGATGGAATAACCTTCCTGAATGTTGAACACGATCATGACTCCTATGAGGGTCCATGCTACATAAATCTTTACTTATACAACCATTTCCAGAATTTATTCGCCATTAATGTGGAAGTACCGTTTTAGTATTTTCAGAAAAGATATGTTTGCATATAATTTTGCTTTCGTCATATTAACTTGAAATCCTTTTCCTAAGGCTGGTCTCTATAATTCTACATAAAAAATGTTCTTTGATCAACAAAATCATTGTCCTCAATATGCCTTCTTTCTGTTTTTATTTTCCTATTCTAGTAGTCTACGTAAAGTTAGTGGCTCAAACAAGTCTTACATGACAATTATAAAGTAAAGAACATATTCACTGTAGTGAAAAAAAGATGCAAATTAATGATCTGTACAAAATTATGATAACTTTAGAATATGTTTCAATGCAAGAAGTGAGATATGGAGCTATTCATAGAAAGATGAAGATGACTGCCCGGCAATTCATAAAATAAATTATTGCAAACATGTTTCAGAAGAATTAGACAACCAACCTGAATCTCCTTTGGCAAGTACTCTGCTATATTCCAGCTGGATATGATTTCCACTTGAGATTCGTCATCTATAATTTGTATAGGGCTATTTGCAACTTTGGCCTGAATTCCTCCGTAGTTGTACTATTATGTCAATGCAGAAAAAGGACCATATAAAATAAGTAACAAGTAAGCAAATAAGAAACAACCTCCACTTCCCCCACCCACCCACCCACATAAAAGAAGACCATCTGTTTAACAGAGCTAGGCAACAAACATAGAATGAGTGTCATCATATTAATAATTTGACAACTCACATGAGCAGCATTTTAGTTAACAAGCGCAACAGAAAATAAGAAAATGGGTTATAACATATGGTGATAAAATAGATATGCTAACCTGGTCCATAAATAGTAATGAATACCAGTAGTGCAACGGCTCAAGCTCAATCCACTCAAAAAGATCCCTGTGACAGTAGCAGCACAGAGCAGCAAGAGAACAGAACATTAGAGCATCTGTAGTCGTTGGCTATATACTCATTTTTTGAAAAAATAGGAAAAATGACTTAGCAGTCGTTCGCTATATACCCAAATTTTGGGTTTTGGGTGAATAGTCGTCCGCTATATTTGGGAGACGAAATGGAATTTTGCAAAAAATAGCCGACAGAAGATGATCTTTCATCCGTTCAATCATCTTCCGTCTGCTGTTTTTTTTAAATATTGGACGGGAAATGATTTACTCGATTTTTATATTATTATTTTTTTAAATTCGACGGATGGGAAATGATTTCCCGTCCATTCCATTTTTTTTTTAATTCGATGGACGGGAAATGATTTCCCCCGTCCGTTCGATATTTAAATTAAAAAAAAGAAATTGGAGCATGGACGGAAATGAAGCCCCATCCCAGCCCATTTCCAAATTTCTTTTTGGAAAAAATCCTATAGAAAAGAGCCTATAAATAAATCTATGGGTATAGATTAGGTTTTAATTGAAATTAGTTAAGAATTAAGATTTATTTAAGATTAAATAAGATTTAATTAGGATTAAATTAACAGTAAATTAGGAATTAATTAGGATTAAAACTTTTTATATTTTTTTAAAATTCTTAGACGGGAAATGATTCCCCGTCCGTTGTTTTTTAATTTAAAAAAATAAAATAAAAATTTATGGACGGAAAATCATTCCTCGTCCGTCGATTTTTTAAAATTAAAACCCAAAATTTGGGTTTAAACGACTGGAGCTGAAACCCATATTTCCTATTCCTATATGCCAAATACCCAAAATTTGGGTCGGAACGACCAGCTAGACTATTTGGAACTGTTAACTGAGGAATGAAAAACTACCTTGTCTGTAGCGTTTTTAACAAACAGTCACAGTATGCATGGGCTGCTGGCAAATCTATCTTTCCTGTGTCTATAATGATCTTTGAGAAGTTTGCGAAGATTAATGTAGCTCCTAATTTACGAAATTCCGCCAACAACAGAGCAAAAACTTTTTTCATGACCTGCAAATAATGATCCATAATTTAATGCAGTAAAATAAAAGAAATACTAATACAGTGAACTTATCAAAAATTTCCAACTACTTATTTTTCTGATTAAAAATCCCAAAGTGCATGAAATGAAGACTATTTGCATACGATTGTAGATCATAATAGACGATGTATTTCATATGACAACCTAAAAACACATATTCATTGGTATGAGTGAACTTTTGTCAATAACCTAAACTGCATCATCATAACTCTACTAGTATATGAATATGCCGTGTATAACCGTAGTTGAGCCATTTTATGTCAGAACATAAGTGTAAAAATCTCAACCCTTGCTGCAACTTAGGAGAATTGGTGTACTGGTAGGGTTTTTCACTTGGTACCAAAGCAAGAGTTGCATTGATTACGCTCACTAAATGCCAATTAAAAAATATATATACACCGCTTCGCATAATCCAGATTTCGGCTCACAAAGATATGCCCTGGAACCTAAAGATTGTGCTAGAAACCTAGAATTTTAGGGAAACTCTCAACCCTTACCACAACTTTGGAGTGTTCGTGTAGTGGCAGGGACTGACATGTTTCTATCAATATATAGGTTTCACTCTAAGTTATGAAGGTTCTGCATGAAGATAAAAGTAAAAAAACAATACACTTGAAGTCCGTGCCAAATACCTTACGATGGCAACTATAGACAAAAGGGATAAATTCATGGAACCTTGAAAAGACAATTGTTACTGAGGAAAGCCTACTCCAAGAGTCTGTCATATAAGAACATGCAATCCGATAGCTGACGCTAATATTCTTCACATGCACATATATCATATATTTTCCAGTAAAAATAGCTAACTGAAGAGAGAATCATACCTTGTGTAGAACACGATGAAGAGCTGGGTCATGAAGTTTTGATAGAGGGCTGAAATGCACGGAGAGAAAATAATTGAGTTAGAGAATTTAAGTAAAATTATTTGCAGTAAAGCCAAAGATTTCAACCTGCAAAGCCACCGATACAGGTGCTGCAGTAATGCGTCCGCAAATACATTTCCTGATGCAACTGCATCTGAAATACATCTTTGTATCAGTTGCTTAAGTACTCGAAAAGCAGGTGCACACGAGCTGGTTTCATCAAAATCAGTCTCAGGAACATTAGATCCAGAATGCATTTCATGGTCATAGCCAAATAATGATCCTCCTTCCATTTCATCAACTTGACTGCTTTTTAGAAGAGCATTCACAGCTAGGTGATGAATCTAAAGAAGGAAAAGCACATGTCAAAGATGTGCACTAAGAAAAAATCTAGCTTTTAAAAGAAAAAAATAACACAGATAGACAGAGACCTTCAGTTCAACTGCTACTCTTCTGTATGCACCAGGATAACTGAAGGCCGGTTGATTGACCTGGATATTCAGAGGAACTATCAGCTAAGTAAATGAAGGTGCGGTATAAAAAATGAATAATTTTTAAACCCATGAAAGCATGACAGGCTGAATTTATTATCCAAATACAGTAAAAATTTACGAGATGCAACACGAGAAAAGTGTCTATCCCAAATTTAACGTGTGCATTTTATGGGGATTTCATGATGAGAGACCCATCTATTCCATCAATACATAATTGTTGTAAGTTTTCAAGACAAGTGAAAAACACATGTTGCAGACCCATTTGTTCCTCCCAAAAAGACCAACCAAACTCAGACTTCTCCGTTATATAATAGTATAGATCTTAGGGGTCAACCACATAGGCACATACTACCTTTTCTCCCCATTATACTCTATGAGGAGCCCTCTACTCTGTTAAATTGAGGAGAGTTAGGCCTGGCCCACTATGCATTTAGACAATCTAATAGTGATGAAGAATTAGACACCTCAAGGAAAATTTTGAATTTAATAATATTAATAAAATATTATGGTCTCTTGTGTGTGTGAAAGGGATTCTCCTACATCCCAAATTAATTCCGTCTTAAGTCCGGAATCGAACCTGTAACCACTCACTTGTGAGTGAGAAGCCTCCCTAACTGCACTGTAAGTGCTTGGAAAAATATTAGGGTCAGTTAAACAAGTCAAACAAGTCGAACAAGATTAAGATAATGAGCTCATTATTCTTCTAAAATTGATTTGCAAACTTACTTCGTCAGCAAAGCATGTCTCGCCTTCACAAATACCTCCTAAATCAGGAATGCCATCATCGGATATCCAAAGTATCTAAACATGCAGAAGGCTCAGAAATTAAAATATGATACAAACGAACGAAGATAGGTTAAACAAAGGAAATATCACGTCAAATACAAACCAAGGTAAATCTGCAACATTTTTATACACAGGATATAGACAACATTCAAGGTAAACCAAATGGGGGGCATCATACACGAATTGAATGAATATATTGTGTTTCAAGGGAAATATATAAGTAGGAAAAGGCAACATATAATTTATCCTTAAGTAAAAAATCATATCTATATCTTATAGAGAGTCTACCCCCTCTCTCCTTACTCTATTTTGAAATAGAGAAAGGAGAGGAAAAGTAGGAATTCCTATTTAACTAACACGTACACTACGCACAATTTTATTTAAAAATCAAAACAAAATAAAAACCTCAATCCCTCAAACAAATTCTCTTCCCCTCCCACTTTCCCAATCTCACAAAACTCACGGCTCTTCCCAAACCTAATCCCGCACCCCCCCCCCCCCCCCCCAGCCAACTCCCGCCGTCCTCTAACTCTCTCAGGTCCCTCTCCCCCTCTTTCTTTTTGTTCAGGATTGTATTCTTATGTTTACTTGAATGTTGATTATAGTTTTCGCTCATTTTGTTTGATTGTCCGTATGTGTTCTCATAATGATTATTACTTACTCCACTATTTTCATAATGTTAGTCAAAGCTTTAATTGCTTTTGTTGATTGAGGATCAAAATCAAAGTTTGTATATCTTCCTTTTATGCAGATGGTCTAATGGCATGAGGTTGCTCCTATTTGAAATTGATGGGTGAAGGGGACATTTATTTGGCTATGGTTATATTTTATTCTTATGATCTATTAACATTTCTTCGACTTATTTCTTATTTTTTACTAGCAAAGCGCTCATGTTTATCCGTCTCCTGAAAAATACAATGATTGTTGACATACTTATTTCTGAAACCAAGTAAGGCTGGATTAAAGGGGAAGGGAATAAAAAAGAAGTCATATAATGGGAAGTTAACATATAATATATACAAATATCATTTTTAATGAACACAATTTTCATAGAGTTAACATATACGAGATTTTAGTTTTCATGTACTACTATATTTTTCCCTGATAATCAATATACTACTATATGTTTTACTCAAGTGTTGAAAAGTATACATTTTTTCCCATTAAAATTGGTCACTAGGTTGGATTCCTTGATGGAATGATTCTTGCATTGGTCAATTATTGGTTTGATTTTTTTTATTTGCACTAACATACAGAAGGTTATATTAGCTTCACAAGATAAAACCTTAGAAATCATGCAGTATTGTATAAATGTTATTAGATGAATTATTCATAAATGATTTTTGCTATTTTCTATTTTTTTTAAATTCTATGCAATATTGTTGGAAAGTTACACACATCGAGAATTTTGGGGTTTCCTTTCAATTAAATAAAATATATAGAATGATGATTGTTTGGAAATGTGAATTCATTAATCTATATATTTGTCATCTTTTGATATAGCTAATGATCAATTATTGTTCTTTCCATGTGTTTATGATGTTGATTATATTTGATTTGAGAGGAAATGTTTGATTTGAGATGGAAGGCGGTTGAGAACCACGCGGTCTAGAAGGAGACAGCGGGGTACATCAATAAGTCCGAGAAGAGCCCAACTTCGATAATTATTCGACTTTTTTTTCATTTCCTTTTAATTGAATAGAAGTAAAGAATGATGTTGGTTGGTTTGGAAGTGTGAATTGGTTAATATGTAGATTTGTCATCTTCTGATTATATTGTGATTGAAATAGTTAAGGTGCATCTCTAAAAATTTTAGTTCCATATAATTTTATGAATCCCTCAAAATAATTTTAGTATGTACAATTTGCATATGTAACATTAGTTTATGCTTAGTTAAAACGTATGAGGTTCAGAAAGAGGGACCACATTATTTAATGAAAGAAGTGAGATGATGGGGACATTTAATTAGAGTACTACCATGTGATCAAAGCTTTTGTGACCAATGGACAATCAAGGACACTTGAGACTTCTCTAGAGACTATTTCTAGCAACCAAATAAATTAGAAACTTACTCCTGGTCCCTAAAAAATAAAACAGTTATATTGTTAACATTTGACCAGACAGTAACCCATCCCTCAAAAGAAATTCTGGGAGATTGAATGACTACTTAGTAGTGCTGTACCATTAAATATGCCTCCTTAGTATGGTTATAGTTACAGTATTCCATTATCCAGAAAAGGATTTGACAATGACCATGATGACGATGAAAGTTGTTATTATGAGATATGGTGGATCAACAATAGACTTAATGGTAGTAACAACTAACAAATACCAACGGATCCTCTGTTTACATGCATCCTTGGAATACCCCAAAATGCTGACATTTTATGTTTCAAGAAACAAATATTGAAAAGTTTATGCAAATACATGAAATTTTTTTCACTTCCAGAAGAAAGTGATAATATTGCACTAGTTGAAAGCTTTTCCGAGTAAATTTTCTTCCTTTTAATTGTTCTTACTTAATAGGTAGATCATACATACAACTTCGACAAAGTTAAAGTTATCTTTTGCTGGCGAATCTTCAGATGAACATTACAATATGTACCACAATGCTTGAGGAGTAAAAAGACCAAAAAGATGCCAAATGCACATACATATACATAACATAGTAACGCACTCACCTAAGCATATTCACAAGAAGACATTAAGTTTAGACTGAAGAAACCTAACCTGCTGTTGGTCACGTAATGCCCTAGAGAAGAAGACATCAGCAGTAAAAAGTAGCCAATCTATCTCAAAATTTCCTAAAGGCACCTGTTCCATAACAAAAAATATTGCATAATAAACATCAACAATAGTTATCAAGTTGGAAATTTGTAAGTCGTTGCTTTATTTTATGCAAGAACATTACATGAGCATATCTTGATAAAAGAATTCTTTCGTTGAACCACTGTGTAGATGCAGCACATCGCTGCATGCCAATCTTGCTGGCAGTAACTTGCCAGCCAAGAGCCTGATAAAGAAAAAAAAAACAAAAGTACTGATTATAATACAATTCTAAATGAATAAGAGAAAATAAACCATAATATCTGCAAGTGAACCTGATAACTGCTGTCACGTGCATTGCATGGAATGCTGACACATGGGAAATCTTCCAGAGCATGTACAGTTGACTTGATAGCTTGAATGTTTGGACACTCTATAAGAGCAATAGCAGGTCCAGTATTTTTGCCTCTGCCAATGAAAGTATACTTCAAATTTTATCCAATCAACAAGAGAAATGTTCATTTCTCATCCAACCAAACATCCCTCCACAATTAAACTCAATCTAACTGCACTAAATCAAAACTATTTCATTGATAAGCAGAAAATGCAGGCATCAAGTAAATAAAGTCCATCTTATAACCATGATAATCCTACACAATAAAAATTACTTTCTATTGCATGCATATAATTAAACTCATTCTGTTCAGTTTTTGCAATAAAACCAGGCTAATTTTTGTAACTATGTTAACAATATAATTTTCTGTGGTAAAAACTAACAAAGTATAATGATGCTGCTGTTTTTCGGGTGTGGGAGCAACGGATAATGAGTTCGATTTTTTAGGGAAAATGACATGTCAGCCGCAGATCTGGATCTGGTGTCAGGTAGGAGTGGATATGTTGGTGGTTGCTCTCGACCGTTGGCCGCCGAACACCTACACAAAGTCCAGAAACATCGGGAGTTTTTCCAGTGGCAGACCCTCCGACAGTCAAGTCAATGACTGAAAGTGAAAGAATGTGATCTAGGGTTTAGGAGGCAAAAAAGTTGATTACCTTGTCACACAGGAGTGGGTCTGTTATTTATAGGGAGAGAAAGGGAACCCTAGTGGACCGGGATAACCCTTCTCTGTAGGCCGGATGGGTGTAGAGGGATGGTTAACAGCCCATGGAGCATGCAAGCCTGTTCTGATGGGTTTCGGGCTCTTGATGGGATCAGACAACTCAGATGAGGTCAGATTTTTACCCACATCATAGGCCACCTCAATCCTGTGGGAAAAATCAGTCAACAATGCGACTGGGGGCAAAACGATTGGTTTGCGTGAACACGGCTAATTTCTGGTTTGGGATCCACACTAAGCTCCGAGCACCACCGAGTTCCGAGCATCGAGTCCCGTGTCATGCTAGGTAGGGTGGCTGTCGAGCTCCAAGCGTAGACCTCGAGATCACGTTATTGTTGTGGCTCGAGGTCAATGCCGAGCGTCGAGCGCTAACGAGGTTATGTGAAACCTTGTGGATGGCTCGAGGTCACTGCCGAGCGTCGAGCGATAGCAAGGCTGTATGAAACTTTGTGGGTGGCTCGAGATCCCTGCCGAGCATTGAGCTGTAACAAGGCTATGTGAAGCTTTGTAAATGGCTTGAGATCACTGCCGAGCATCGAGCGATAGCAAGGCTGTGTGAAACCTTGTGGGTGGCTCGAAGCCACTGCCGAGCGTCGAGCAGTAGCAAGGCTGTGTGAACCTTTTGGATGGCTCGAGTGTGGGTTTGGAACAATTGGCGATGGCCTTCCCCCCGAGGGCCCCCCATATTCGGGGTAGGAAGCTGAAGTGGACTCTTTCTAACAGTTCTGGATCGCCCGTTGAGTTCCAACTGAAGGACGGGCTCAACGTCCCCTATCTTCAACAACCGACTTCAATCAGAACGTACCCAAACGACCTTGAGGATTTGCTTCAGTACGGTGTGCAACCCTTCTCTCCGAGCCGTCAGAGGATCAAGGTGGGCGGCACTCAAAGTGTGCTGGCAAGCACCGACCTTCCGTTGATACGGGCTAGCTATTTCGTTCCCCTGCTAGGAAGCACCGATCAGGGTGCGGGGATGCGGGTGCGGGGGATGCGTGTGCGGGGATGGGTAATTTTCGAAAACAGTGGAATGCAGGTGCGGCTGGGATTCGGCTCATATTCAAATAATTATTTTATACATTATATATTTATATTAATATTAATATTTTTTTCCCTTCTAATTTTTTTTAGGAATACTAGTGCATACTCGATTGGAAGAAGAGACGAAAGCATCAAGCATCAAATATATCAGCAATCATAAAAAACAGCAAGCATAAAAAACCAAGCATGAATATAAACAAACAACAAGCAAACAAACAACAAGCATTTAAGCATTCAAGCATTAACAGCAAAAAAAGTCTGTGTTTATAACAATTATATGGGAACCTGTTGCAAATGAAGTTAACAAATTTGGGACCATAATAACAATTTAAAAATTATGGAGGACCCATACAAGCACCAAGTTTGGAAGACCTAATAACAAATACACGTAATGTAGAAAATAAGTAGGAAAAAATTGAAAAGAAAATCACTCGAAAGTATCTCTCTATCTCTCAGTACAGAAAAAAATGAAAAGAAAAATGAAAAGAAACTTATTATAAAAAAATTATTTTACATAAGTATCTCTCTTTCATTTCATATCTGACCTCTCTCATTTCAGATCTCTCTCAAACAAATCGCTCCCTCACTCTTTCCCCAATCGGAGTCTGTTGTCGCCAATCGAAGCCTGAGTCACCGTTGCCAATCGACGCCGTCACTGTCGTCGCCAATCGAATCCTAAGTCGCTGTGGCCTATCGAAGCTGTCACTGTCGTCGCCAATCGAATCCTGAGTCGCTGTTGCCAATCGAAGTCGTCACTTCTGTCGCCGCTGTCGACTTCCTGGCCTGCTATCGAACTCGAGAAAAGGCCAGCTGCTGCTGCGTCCAAGGGGGCTTCCGAGGCGAAGTCCAAACGGTCGAAGGCCTTGGCCGTCTTAGGAGCCTCGGCAATCTGAAGGTTGCCGAGCCGGTGAAGACTGGTCTCCCACCCCTCCGTGCTACCCCTCCGTGCTGAGGCTAGGGAGATCGTAAGGGATATGGGGCTGGCATCATGGGCCCCCTGTAATATCCCAGATTTTTTAAATAATGTTTTTAAGATTAATAAATGAATTTAAATAATTTTTTGGTGATTTAATAAATATTTTTCTAAAAATTTATCTTTTTACACGTGCAAATATTTTCTTGGGAAGTTCAAAGTCAAAATTATTTTGTGGAAAATCATCATTTATTATTAGATATTATTTGAGAATTTTCGGGATTTTTCTGACAATTATTGGACCTATTTGAAAATATTACAAAAAGATGGACTTTTGTGCAAAATTACCACTTAGAGTGAAAACTCCATATTTTCGAATTTTTGGGCTTGGCATGATGCCTAGTCAACGCAGAGGTAAAGAGGTTACTTTTGTTTTAATAAATTTAGGTTTATTTTGCAAGTTTTGATTAAAAAAATGATCTTTTTGCAAATTTGCCATTTAGAGGGATAAAAGTGTAAATTCGTTTTTCTGGGTTTTCAAATAGTGCCGGCTGGTTGTAGGCAGGTTGTTTTTGTTTTTAAAACTCAATTAAGTTGGTTTTATTTAATTTCCAAGTATAAAGATTTATATATAGAAAGATATATTTAAAAGAGGTATTTTGCAAATCTATTTACAAAATCCTAAATCCTATATTTCCGGCCTATTTAAGAGTGGGTGCAGCCGTCTCTTGCTGTGCTACACAAGGATTTTCATTATTATTATTTTCTTGGAGTTTTCAAGCGAGGATTCTTGGTTTTCTTGCGAAGGAGGATTTCTCTTATTCTTTATTTCTCTTCGGTTGATTCTTCAAAGAGGTGAGTGACATGTTTTTATTTTCTTTTGTTCTATGCATGTTGTATGTGATGATTTATCTATTAGAAAACATATTTGGGTTTGGATGAAGATATAATGAATTTGATGAGTAGATGAGTTAAAAATTGAATCTTTACTTGAAACCATACTATTGATGACCAAAACCCTAATTTGAATAATTGTGATTGCTAAAGAACCTAATAGAAATCATGAATAGGCTGTTTTCCTTTGTATACTTGCTGTTTTGACCAAGTTTAATAAATTGTATGTTGATTATAGTGTGAAAGTAAAACCAAACTCCACCTTTACCTTGCATCTATATTTACACTATGTTTGGATGATTTTGATGAGTAGAATCTTGTTGAATGGTTGTTATGATTGCATATGTTCATGAGTAAACTATTGTGAGTAATTGTATATGGATCAAATGGATCATAAGAGGGGTTATTGAATTAAAAAAGATCGAGTTTTGAAGTGAACAAGGTTGTTGATTTTTGGGTCTGTGATGCACATAGCCGAAATTGATTTTGTGTTGTTTTGTTAAGTTTTGAGAAGTTTTCAATCGGATATGATTGGTTTTAGTACCGAGATTAAATCTAGACACTTCGTATTTCCAATTGATGGGCTTTTGATGTTTTCTTAATGCACAAACATGCACACATATACTTATATTTATATCCTATGTCATTGTTTTGAAGAAGTTGGGTTTTCTTGTGTTTTGTGAAGTTTTGATTTAATCTTGGTTATTTTAATACTGAAATAGTTCTAAACATCTTACTACTTTTATTGATGGAGTTTTGAAGCCTAAACTGATGCTAAATTTCGTATTTGAACATACATGTATATAATGTTGTTTTGAAAGATTTTTGTGGAAAACTCCTATTTCGAGATCTTGATATGTTTTGATGTGTTTTAATAACTCTTATATGTTATACAAGTTACAATTAATCATCTCAGGAAATTAGTTCTTCAAATTTGTGATTTTACAAAGTGGAATCATGTATCGGTTTAAAACATGCACAAACCCAAAACTGCAGTCAGTAGATGTGACAGTCGACTGGTAAGTTTCGACAGTCGACCATCGCGAACCTGACTGCAGTGTTTTCTTGGAGTATTGGATTTTCGTGCGGGACTGACCCCTTTTCACAATCGACTGCCACTGCTCTAATTTATGTTTTCTTAAAGCTTTGGATTTTACGCGGGATAGTCGACTGGCTACAGCATACAGTCGACTGTCACTGCTCTAATGGATTTCTTGAGTTTGGATTTCACGTGGGACAGTCGACCGACCACCCTATGAAATCGACTGCTACTGCTCTAACTGATGTTTTGTTGAGTTTTCTGATGCTTCTTTTGAACGATTGTTCCTTCAATAATATATTGTTTTAATAGACGTTTTGCTACAGATTAAAATTATTTTACAGAGATTTATATTGGAGCTTTAAATGTATTCTTTTGGATCTTATTTGAGTTATACGTGTTTTCAAAGGAATTGATGTTTTGTGATATTCTACAACTTAAAAAAATGATTTTTAGTTATTTAATAGATTTAATATTTATTTGGATTCTGGAATTTTATATAAGATTTGGATTTTTGTTGATTTAAGAAGTTTCTTCATATAATCGTTTTGACGATGGATTTGTGAATTTTATTGAAAGTTTTGGTCTTGATGAATAAGTTGTGATTTCTCTAGAAGTTGAGTGGGAGTCCTGTGAACCGGCAGATGAGATTTGTGGATTTAGACCTGCGGGGTCTTGGGTTTGTTTTGTGGAATTAAGTCCAGCAGAATACACTAACTCTAGAGATGAGGATATTTGTGTTTTAATAATAATCAACATAAGGACAAGCACTAGTGGAGATGTGATGGAACTTGAGAAACATAAGTATATGCTCTGGTCTGTTAGTCCAACAGATGCGTTCCAGAACTGTTTGTTGTTATGTCGCGAGAGGACATTTGTATGTTCGCATGTCGAGGATCTGCAGGCCTATTCACGGAGCATACAGGGTGCAAGCGTGTGTCGAGGGTCGGCAGGCCTATTCACGGGATGTACTCGGTGTATCTGCATGTCGAGAGCCTCGCAAGCCTATTTGTGGGGTACACGATTGGGAGGTGATTTTCCAGTTTTAGAGCTATTCTTACATGATGCTTGCGCGTCGAGGGCTGTGATGTCTACTCGCGGAATATTCTGTATCTTGTTTCCATCACCGTAGTAGGATTAGTTGCATAACGAGGAATTTAACCCTATAAAGTGGTGATCGTTAAGGGCTTGCACCGGACCTATGTATTGTGGGATGCATAGAATCCGACAAATATGCATTAGAGAGTCAGCATATAGCAATGATGTTTCTCGACTTGGTTTTATGCATGTGTTTTCTGTTTTCCTACACTTGACACTTAGTCTAGTTTCACTTGTTTTCATGCTCTACGATTTACTATCTTATATTCCTTGATGTTTTCATGCTTTATTATTATTCTTTATTTCATTTATTCTTGTTGTTAATACATGTTGATTATGACTCTATGCTTTATGTTTTATTTATGTTATTTTCTTTATATGTCACTCACACCGTTATAGCTGACCCTTATAGTTTTGGGGGTTAGAATTATCTCTAGCCTCATGTTTTACAGATAGGTGCTTATAGCTTGGGATTTGGATGCTTGTACTAGAATGATAATAGAGCTTATGTAAATTGTAAAAGATGTGTTGTAAAAGAAAGATTGTAATTCAAGGTGTTTTGTATTCCGCCGTGTTTTGTAAACAAGTGATGTAATAAAAGTAGAAATAAATTTTATCTGTGTTTTTGGCTATGTTTACTATTGCAATTGAAGTTGATGCTGGGAATTGTGCCACGTATTTCTGAGATATCATATTGAAAATTCGGGGCGCTACACCCCCATCTGGTCGATGAAGGCGGCGGACTCTCTAACGGAGGGTTTGATGGCAATCAAGGCGGTGGTGCACCTGGCCACCCCTGGGACAGGGAGAACCTCGCAACCGAGACTCTCGAGTCATGCTTCATGAGGTGGGCTCAGGCCGACATGATGGTAAGTGTTCTCTACGCCTCTGTTTTTCAATCTGTTATTGGCTAAGTCATTGGTTTTCGTTCACAGGCGACTCTGCAAGAGGCGGAGCTGAGGAGGCTTACGCCCACGAGCTCCTTCAGTCCGAGCTAATCACCAAGCAATGCGAGAGGGAGATGAAGGAGCAGAAGCTGCTAGTCCAAGCCTCCGAGGCTCGCGAGCGGGCCTTGAAGGCAGAGGTGGCCACACTCACCGAGGACCGAACTCGGCTGGAGAAGAAGATCCTCCAACAGAAGAACGAGAAGAAGCTGCAGGTCACGAAGCTGAGCGCCATTGACAAGGTCATCTAAGCCCAAGATCAATGGTACAAATGGGCCCTCGAGCACGCGCTGATAAAGTACCCTCATCTCGAGTTCGATAGCTTCCATTTCTCCATGAAGTTTCTCGAGCTCCCACTCACTCCAGGGGGAGATGATGGCAAGGGAAACGATCGCTCGCCCGCCTATGAGGTTGCGCCGAACGGACATTCCCAAGGATAACGATGCGGGAGCCGAAGAGGTGCCTTCCTCTCCCAAACAGTACCTCTTTTCTTTTTTATTCTCTTTTGTATTTGTCAAACGCGGACTGGCCACCGCTTTTGTATGAAAATTTATTGATGAATGAAAATGATTTTTTGGCCGAGGTCTTGAACTTGATATCTTCCTGATGTTTTGTTTTTTGCGATTTGACCAAGTCTTTGAGGCTCAGAGTGATGTATCTATTCCTTCTCTTATCAGATGATCGAGCTTGTTTTGGCCGAATCCCATGCTGCCGAACTCGAGTATCTCAGGAGAAAGGTAACAACTCTGGAGTATAGCCTGGCACGCCACCATAAGGAGGTCGGGGACAGGGGCAGCGTTTTCTTTCTGCCAATAGAGTCGCAGCAATTGACCGTAGAGTTGGCTCGTCTGAAGAAGGCGATGGTCGATCGGGATCTGGGGAGCACGGAGACCCAGCTATCAGCCTCTGGCAATTCCTCTCGGCAACTGACCCCTGGTGAGCCACCCCGTTTGGCTGAATCGTTCCTACATGAGGTGTTGGTGGCAAGATTTTAAATCCTGGATTTCGGACTCGTCTCGGTAAGGTGTGTTTCGTCTCGAATTGGAGATATCGAAGGAGATCTCGGGGAAATGTGAACATCTCGGATTTTAATTTCGGGCACTCGATAAAATATTTTTTTTGTTACCAAACAAAATATTATGTTCTACATGTCATTTATCTTATAAAATATTGTATAATGTAACTAATGACATGAATTAATCACGGTAAATATTCGCATAATTTAACAACAATATTAAAAAAATGTAATATAAGCATATAACTAAATTAAATTTGCATTAATTAGAAGAAGAAAAATAGTTAATATAAACTTGACTTTGCATATACAAATAATAGTGAGACAAAATCCTCACATTATAGCATAAGATCCTATTTTGATAGACTTATATGCAAAAAGTAAAACAAAAAAGTCATATATTCATAATAATATTAGTGTTACTTCGGCCAATATTTCGGTAAATTTGGCAATATTTCGGCCGAAATCTACACATTTCGGTCTAAAATGTTATGGAGTATAAAATCTGTGATTTTGTATCAGCAAGCTAGCCAACACGAAATTTCAGACAAAATTTTGGTCGTATCGGCCGAAATTTAAAACAGTGGTTGGTGGAGCTGGAGAAATACATATTAAGAGTCATGTTTGGGGTTGCTAGGTTTCGAACTGCCTTTCTAGGAAGCGGCCAGCCTTCCATCTGTGGCCCTTCTCTGACCCTTAGACTGGAGCTGCCGAACCCTGGTGATGCTCAAAGCTCGGCAGCCGGGGGTCCACCTTAGCCATTTCTAAAACGGCCCCAGAATTAGGCTTGACCCGCTCGGTTGGGCTTGACCCGATCGGTCTTGGCCCAAGGCGCCCTAGAATTACGAGCAAGTCGTTCGGTGATTTTTCATGCCTTGTCGTATTCTAGTTGTATCTTGTTGTAATCCTTATGATCTCGCCAGCTGTGTAACAACTGTCAATAGAAGGAGCTCGACTTCGGGCTGCCTTGTGTGAACGCGTCGCCTTGAAATTCAAATTATTAGCCTTGGAAATGGTAGCTCATGTTTAATGGCACAATGTTGGAATCTGAAATATTAAGTTAGGTTTGTGTGTCAGCGACTCACTCACAACCATTGGATGAGAATGTGCGCCCCAATTTGTCCACGTCATCGTCGTGTTTTCAAGGGCATTTCCCTCCCACAGCTTATATAAGCTCCCCTTGTTTCTCAGGCTTTAGTCAGCTACTTAAGCTTAAGTGGTTCTCCTGCTACCCGCTGACAATTAGGGGTAAATCGACAAGTATGGTTGCTTTCTCCCTATCTGCCAGCGGGTGATAGGGTGATCATTTCGGAGCTTGGACCCTACAGAGGTCATATCACATCTCGTACACGACTTCAAGGTCTTGGAGAGCATCTTGGTTCACGTGATCTCCCTACCACCTGCTGACAATTGGGGGTAGAGCTGCGGGTATGGTCGCTCTGTCTATAGCTGTCTGCGGGTGATAGGATGATCACTTCAACCTGTTTTTATGCTAAATCCCATGTCGAGCTCGATGAGCAGGCCGAGCGGTGAGAACTTAGGATTTGAGAGATTGTGGGAAATCTCTCTTTAAGGTCGAAGTTCATGCCGGGCGGCGAGAACTTCGGAGATTGTGGAAAATCTCTCGTTATGGTCGAATTTCATGCCGACCGGCGAGGACTTGGGAGATTATAGAAAATCTACCGTTAGGATCGAAGTTCATGCCTAGCGGCGAGGACGTGGGAGATTGAGAAATTTCTCTTGTACCACAATTGCTTGGGTGTAGGCTGAAATCAGAAGAGTTGCTTCAAAAATAAAATTTTATTGCTTGATTGTCAATGACTGGCACTTATTACAAGTGCCGATACATGTATTGGCCACTACGATCCCTCATAAAATTTGATCAAGTGCTCCGCATTCCAGGTCCTTTTGATTACCCTGCCCCCTGGGTCGTCAAGTCGATAAGTGTCTGGACGAACCACTTTGGAGACCTTGTATGGGCCCTCCCAGATCGGTGACAACTTTCCTTTCTTACGTGACTCGGAGATATCGAGCATTTGGAGTACGAGATCACCCTCTTTTATGTCCGTTGGCCAGACCTTCCTGTTGTAGAACAGCTCAACACGCGGTTGGTAAATATTTCTCCTGAGGGAAGACATCTCACGGACTCCATCGAGAGATCTAAGTTGGCTCTGAGGTTATTTGAGTTTGACTCCTCATTGGAGCCGATAATTCTTGTTGAAGGTAGCCCAACTTGCAAGGAGAGAACAGCCTCTGTCCCAAAGGTCAGATTAAAAGGTGACTCGCCAGTCGGGATCCTCTTCGTGGTTCTGTACGACCAAAGAACGCTGGGAAGTTCGTCGACCCACAACCCCTCAGGAGATTCATCCAACCACTTTTTGAGGCCCTCGAGGATTTGACGGTTTGCGTTCCCAGTCTGGCCATTGAATTAGGGTGAGATTTAAAAGAACCGTTGCAGGATTCCGAGGTCTCCACACAACTTGCAGAAGTCTTTCCCCATGAATTGGGTCCCATTGTCAGTAATAAGAACTCGCGGTATTCCAAACCGGCAGACAATGTGTTTCCAAAAGTGTTAAGCCTGATGCTCGGTGATGGGGGCCAGGGGTTCGGCTTCACTCCACTTCGTAAAATAGATGATGGCCACAATGAGAAATCTTTGACCAGTTGCCTTAGGAAAGGGACCAGTGAGGTCCATTCCCTACATAGCAAAAGGCGAGAGACTAGCGAGGGATTTGAGAAGGCTTGGGGGGCATGTTTGACAGAGGAGAACCTTTGGCACGGTCCGCAAGCTTTAACCAAATCTTAGGCGTCCTAAAGGAGGGTCTGCCAATAGTAGCCATGGTTAAGGACTTTTCTAGGCAAGTGTCCTGCTACCCATGGCAACTACCTGATCCCTTCGTGCATCTCTCTTAAAGCATATTTAGCTTCTTCCGAGCTCAGGCATCACAGTTCCCATCGACCTTGGAATACGATAGCTTGTAGAGCACGCCATCCACGAGTACGAACCATTCAACCCTGACTCGAACTTTTCTGGCCTCAGATGGGTCTTGTGGCAGTACACCGTCCCTCAGGAAATCCAAGATTGGGTCTATCCACCCTGACCCCTGCACGGGCGGAATCGGGTAGAGGACCTCAGTGTTCTCCATACTCGGTCGCTAGAGGACCTCCACCAGGACTGTATGATAGAGACTGTCAAAGGAGGACACTAACTTGCACAGGGCATCCGCCCGAACATTCTATTCGCGAGGGATTTAGGTGACCGAGGCATCCTCAAAATCTGTGAGAAGTTTGATGGGTGCGAGGTATTGCACCATTCGTGCGTCACGAGCTTCATACTCCTCATAAACTTGGTTGACGATAAGCTAGGAGTCACTGAACGCTTTAACTCGCTTGGCTCATGCCTTCCGAGCTAGTAGGAGTCCAGCAAATCAAGGCCTCGTACTCTGCTTCGTTGTTCGACGCTCTGCAGCTGAAGCGCAATGAGTACTGAAGGACAAAATTGTCAGGGCCGCTTAGTATAATGCCGGCTCCACTCTCTTCTTCGCAAGAGGAACCGTCTACATAGAGCTCCCACATAGGCTCATTCTGTCGTACCTCTGGAGTCTCTGGAATTGTGCATTCTGTATGAATTCGGCTAGCACCTGTCCATTGATGGCAGTCCTCGGCTTGTAGATTATATCGTGCTGGCTCAGCTCAATCGACCATTTAAACAACCATCCGAAAAAAAAACAGATTTATTGACTTGTATGAGCGGCTGATCAGTGAGCACCTGAATGGAGTGGGCCAAAAAATAGGGGCAGAGTTTCCGCTCAGCCATGACTAGGGCATACACGACCTTCTCCATCTGGGTGTAGCAGAGCTCGACGTCGTGCAAGACTTTACTGACATAGTAGATGGGTCTTTGGACCCCATCGTCCTCTCTGAGTAGAACAGTGTTGAGTGCCTGTTCCGATGCTGACTAAGTGCATAGAGGATCTTGCCCGGCTCGGGCTTGCTGAAGAGTGTGGGGGCTGGTGAGATAGTGTTTCAGATGATTGAACGCTTGTTGGAGTTCTCCCCATTCGAAGCTCTTCGCCCCCCGAAAGGCCTTGAAAAAGGGAGACTTTTTCCCTCACCTTGATGGGAATCACCCAATCACACAGCTAGTCGACCGATGAGCCTCTGAATTTCTTTTAGGTTCTTTGGAGCAGGCCATGTCTAATATAACCTTGATCTTCTCGGGATTTGCTTCTATCACGCGCCGACTAACCATAAAGGCGAGGAATTTTCCAGAAGTAACGCCAAGGACGCATTTGGAGGGATTGAGCCTCATATTGTGTATCCTCAGTACCTTGAAGGCCTCCTCGAGGTCTTTCACATGGTCCTTTCCTTTCAGACTTTTGACGAGCATGTCGTCAACATATTCCTCCATATTGCGCCTTATCTGCTCTTTGAAGACTCGGTTGACGAGTCTCTGGTATGTTGCGTCGGCATTCTTGAGCCCGAAGGGCATGACTCTGTAGAAGTAATCTCTGGTAGGTCACGAAGGCCGTCTTCAAAATGTCAGGAGAGAACATTCGGATCTGGTTATAGCCTGAGAAGGCATCCATGAAGCTCAGTAGCTCATGGCCGGAGGTCACATCAATCAAAGCAACGATACTCGGCAGAGGGAAGGGATCATTCGGACAGACTTTGTTGAGGTCTGTGAAATCGATGCATATTCTCCACTTGTCATTGGATTTCTTAACCATGATGACGTTAGTCAGCCACTCCTGGTAGCTGACCTCCTGAATGAAGCGAGCGGAGATGAGCTTCTACACGTCTTCTTTCATTGCTTGTTGCCACTCTGGGGCAAATTTTCTTCGCTTTTACTATACATGCTTGGAGTCTGTGCATTATAAGCTCCTCGGATATCCCAGGCATGTCTAGGGGTCCAAGCGAACAAATTGTGATTTTGCCGGACGCAATTGATGAGGCCATTCCTGAGATCGAGAATGAGTGACATGCTCACTCGGAACCATTTAGAGGAACTTATCTCAGAGAAAGGGACTTCCTCCAACTCGTCCACTGGCTCAGAGCTGATGGGACTTCGGTCGGAGGGTAATTCAACCGCGTCGAGGGGCAGAACTGACCCTCCCACCGTCCCCATGTAGTAGGCCCAAGCAGCCTCTTGGTTTCCCACGACCACCCCGACCCCTAACTCGATCGAGAACTTCATTTTCATATGATAGGCGGATGGCACTGCCTGGAGGGAAGCGAGCCCGGAGCGGCCGAGGACGGTGTTGTAAGCAGCCTTCACGTTGACCATCATGATGTCCATGGCCTCGGTTCTTGAGGTCAGGGACTTCCCGATTGTGACATCCAGTGTGATAATTCCCTTAATCTGGACCGGGACACCCGAGAATCCATGAAGGGTATAGTCTGCCAACTTCAACCTATCCTGAGAGAGCTTTAGGGCTTCGATGCCGCAAGGAACAAGATATTGACCGAGATCCCGTTGTCGACGAGAATTCAGCGGACCTCATGATTGGTAAGGCTGAGGGTGATGACTAGGGCATCGCAATAAGGGACTCTGACGCCCTCGAGGCCGTTGTCAGAGAACGAGACTGATAGCCCAAGACGTCAAGGGGGAGGACAGTTATGGACGAAGTTGACTTCACTGATAAAGGCTCGCCGAGAAGAATTGGAGTCTCCGCCCATAGGTCCGTCGTGGACTCAGTGGACTATGGTCAGTCATTCGGAGCCCTGAGGCTCAGCTTCGGCTTCAAGTCGCCTGTTGGCACCCTGAGGAGGAGGAGAGATCCTCTGCTTGTCCTTAGTGAACTTCTTCAGGTACCCCATTCAGATGAGCGTCTCAATCTCTTCCTTAACAGCCGAACAATTGTTGATCTCGTGACCGTGGTCACGGTGGAATCGACAGTAGAACCTACGGTCCCTTTTCTTATTGTCATTATTGGTTCGAAGGGGGTGTTGAAGGACGTCGTCGCCTTCTATCTCCATCAAGATGGCAGACACTTGCATTCAGCGGAGTGGAACCTGGGGACCAGAGGTGGGCGTCTCTGCCCAAAGGCATCCTTCTGGGTCTTCTTCGCTGTATCAGCACCGTCCGCCTTCCTCTTTCCCCTTGCGGGAGAATCCCTTCGGCTAGCAGGGTGCAATGCCTCTATGGCCCGAATTTACTTCTCGCTCCTGAGAAAGAGGTCAGTGAAGTCAAACGAAGGCTTCTTGGCGAGGGACGCTTTCAACAGATCAAGCCTGACATTGTGCCGAAAGGCCGCAGCCGCGACCCCTGCGTCGAAGGATGAGATCGATTGGGCCTTAATAATGAACCTCTGGACGAAGTCCTGAAGAGACTCCCCATCATTCTGATTTAGATATAGCAAGGAGGCGTTGGCCTTCTCAGGCTTGCGGCTGGTCACAAAATGTGCGAGGAAATTTTCCTTCAAGCTTATGGAAGGAGAGATGGAGTTGGGAGCGAGCTGGGAAAACCATTCTCGAGCTAGGCCACACAGAGTGGTCGAAAAAGTGCAGCAGAGATGGGTATCCGATGCACTGAGAATCATCATGAGGATTTTGAAATCCTCCATGTGACCAGCTAGATCCGACTCCCTGTTGTAAGTTTCAAAGACGGGTGGCTTAAAGGTCCTCAAAATTTGGGCCTCCAGGATATGAGAGGAGAATAGGGGCTGAGCGGGGCGAAACCCATGGTTCGGCTGCCTTTCGCCTTCTCCAATCTGTGCGAGACGGTCCTCCATTTCTTGCAGCCGTTTCAGGACGATGTCCTCCCATCCCTCGAATCGGGTGAACCCGTGGGACTCCTAGTTCTCATCCCCTCTGATTCGGAGACTGCCTTCATCGCGGCAGTGTTGGGTGTGTTCACTCAGGGCTCCAACTCGGAGTGCTTGAAGGATCTCATTTCGGAATTCCTGGAATTCAGCCCTTGTAACGTGGTCTCCTTCCGCTCAACCAGTTGGAGGTCGACGATCCCTTGGAGAATGGTTGTGCTCCCTATCGTTCGGATGGGAGGAGCAGCGACTTCGTCATAGATCGTGGTCGGAAGGTGCCTCGTTCCTGGAGCGACTGAGGTGATTGCGGAAGTCGTCCTCGTTCAGTATGTTATTATTGACATTCCGGAGGTCGGGGACCTCTGAGGGCTCGGGGTTCCGAGCCACTGAACGGGAAGCACTTGGAGCTGGAGCGAGCGAGCACTCGACCCGCTGCTGTTGTGACCTCTGGATGACCACTCGGCTGCAGGACAGACAAGGTGGGGGTAGAGGTTCGCCATGGCGACCTACCGTGGCGGTTTTCTTGGCTTTGGGAGCCATCGGGGAGAAGAGGTTAATGAGCAAAATTCGAAGAAGGGGATCTATTTGCGCCTAATTTTTTGCAGACGGCGCCAATCTAATGTTGCCATTTTTAAGGTGTGGGAGTAACAGATGATGAATTCAATTTTTTAGGGGGAAGGGCAGATCTGGATATGGTGTCAAGTAGGAGTGGATCTGTTGGTGGTTGCTCTCGATCGTTGGCCACCGAACACCTGCACAAAGTTCAGAATCACCGTGAGTTTTTCCGTGACGGACCCTCCGACGGTCAAGTCAGTGATTGGAAATGAAAGAATGAGATCTAAGGTTTAGGAGGCAAAAAGTTGATTACCTTTGTCACAAAGGAGGGGGTCTACTATTTATAGGCAGAGAGAGAGAACCCTAGTGGACCGGGTTGACCATTCTCTGTGTGGGCCAGATGGGTGTAGAGGGCTGGTTAACGGCCCATGGAGCATGCAAGTCTGTCCTGATGGGTTTCAAGATCTTGATGGAATCAGACGGCTCAGACAGGCCGGATTTTTACCCACATCATATAACCTTCACAAAATCAACAACTGCATGCTCACATTTTAAATTGGCCAACACAATTCATCAATACTTTTTTATATCATATTGAACTAACTATACAGACTGCCTATAGATAGAAAGCAGATGCTTCTGTTATCGACAATGAAATGCAGGCATCTCATTTCAGATACTTTTAGTTTAAAAGAAAAAAAGTCATCCTCGATCATTCTAAATGTTACAGAATGCACTCAACTAACCAGAACTTCCCCTTGCGGCAAGAACAGAAAGGCTTTACCCCAAATATTAGGGATGGCTTCATAAATCTTTTATCCCTAATAACAGAACCACTGGTTATCAGAAAAAATTAAAAAATAGCAAAACCACTTCCTCCTCCATGTACAAAAAGTTACATAGATACTATTGAAGTTTCTCCAGAAGAACTGAAAATGGATTACCAAATTTCCAGCTACCAGTTATAGTAAGGTCTGCAAAAAGAGGGATTTGTATCTGTTTTAAAGTATTAAATCCATTGTGAGGTTTATCTTTGGTGATACAGGGCACAGGATTGATCAAAGGTGATAGAAATAAAGATTGGGTTGGTTACAAACTACCTATGTGAAATATAAGTCCTACATATATTTTATAGAAGTATTGTATCTTCCGACTAAACCCCAATAACAATTCCAAACCATTCTTACTATTTTTCTTTAAACAACTCATTGGATTGCTTGAGCAACAGCAATACACTTGAGCAACACTAAGTTTAAATTTAATTCAAATTTATGTCTAAACGATAGATTGTCTTACTTCAATTTTTTGTTGTTGATAAAAATGCACATATTCACTTGTCATTACATCTCAATCTTTCTGTGAATTATGTGAGAGAACAAGATTTAGCGAGCTTGTATTACAATAAAATACATATGCATCAGTAATGACAAAAAGAGGAGAAAGATGAATAAATGATGACATAATATTTTAGATGTTCTTGAAAAGTTAAAACTTTTCAACTGTCAGGTCAAGTAATCTATATTAGGATATTCATAGATGAAATGATACCGGAGTATGTATTCAGGTCAATAAAACATATTCTGAAACTACACAAAAGAACAAAGATGTACATAAAACCTGTATTCAATTAATGTTCTTTGCAAATGCTTCTCACCAGCTCCAACTGATCGAACATAATCTACCTACACAATAGCAAAAGTGAAGAGGAATTATTTAATATGTTTATAGTAGAAAAAAACAGAAACATAAAATTCACAAATAATGCCATACCTTGAAGGTCAATTGACTTCCGGTAGCAGGAGGTTCAACTAGTTGACAGGCTTCACGGAATTGTCTTTCAAGAAAAGATGAGGACAGTTCTTTGTTTTGAAAAGGATTGACAACCACCACTGATACTGTGGCAATTACTGGAAAATATGCAACATATATTCCCCTACCATCCGATAAGCTAGGAAGACAAAAAAAAAAAAGACATTATGAATATAGTGGAATATATGGTTTTCAAAAAGAAGGTCACATGAGAACGTCGTAAGAAGTCCATCATCTTATGTAAGTGAGACTATTCTCAAGATATGTGAATCGGAACTAATAGATCTGGAAGGTGGATTTTGCTTTTAGCCTTGATGATAAATATGGTCACTTCACTCTTAAATTATATCCAAAGCATGATATGGGGTAGTATATTGTACATTCATCTAGTATCAAGTCACTAGACACGATCTAGTTAACCAAATAAATTGTCCTTCCACCTAAAAACCAAACTCAACCTTCCCTTTATATAATAGAGAAGATAAACTCAAAAGAAATTACCTACACATAATTGAAATGCAAGTTTCAAGATAAAGATCATAATGGTCTTTCCTTTTATGTATATTTCCAAATGCTCGAGTCTCAACATTAGGGTTTCCAAATTAAATAAGTTGTAACAATTTCCTAGAAGACATACTTGAGCTGTTGCCATACACTTATGCAGACATAATCAAAATACTAATCGACACTGCAAGTAAATCTAGAAAGCTTTTGTGCATCAAAAAAAGAAATTGATAAATGATTATTCTACAGCTTCTGTGCCAAGGTCTTGTGGGAAAATAGGGGGAAATTGTGGAATATATATTCTGTAAAAGAAATATAAGATTAAGATTAGTTACCTATGATACAAATAAAAATATGAAAGTGTTTGTTCTAAATAAGAACATTCAGCTGTAGTCTTCATGAGCAACTCGCCCAGATTCCAACCATCCTGAGCATTTCGAGACTTAGCAGTTTTGTCCACCCTGCAAACACAACCAATCTGAAGGATTGCATTGAATTCTAATGGCACTTTTGTTTCATATATCCCCTGAAAAAAGAACAACACACGATCAATAGTTGGAAACCGCAAATGCAATTTATTAATCCAATGCAATAAAATACATTATCAGTGTCAAATATGGTACTATATATAAGGCATGTAATTTCCATTTGTTCAGAAATTACCAAAACATTGTAACTTAATGTCTATCAGCCAATCTTGGAGAGAACAGGGATTAGATTTGTCTGCTGGAACTCATATGGACACACCTAAGCAAGGACACTTCTATTTAGTAGTAGCGTCATGTCAGCCACAGGAGTCCAGCATGACACAAGCTATTTTAGTGTTGCTTTTTTAAAAAAATAGTCATGCATAGGTGCGCAGTGCTGTGTCCTGTTTGTGCCAATATCCGTGTTCATGCTTCTTAGAACCTTATAGATACTAAGATAATTTTGAACTTAATGATATACAGAAAAAGTTAAACTAAGAAAATCTAAAACTAGATGGAAGTAGAGCAAAATGTAAAATAATCGCTTGCAAGCAAAATTAAATACAAGAAACACAAGAAATCCCAAAGAGAAAAAAATGTACATGCGAATAATAAGTCAATTCGAAGGCTGCGAGTCAACTATTCTCCATTTAGAATACAAAGAATCGATCAATAATTGCAAATGTCACTGTGCACAAGGATTTTAACTTGCCTCTAATTAGAAAAGGATGAGCAGGACTTGAAGGACTTTGTATCCGCAGTTCTAGTTTTAGTTTGAAGGAATATTGACAAGGAAAAGATGACAAGGTAAAATTCACAACAATCTAATATAGAGACCTTGTTCTTAGATGTACACTGATCCCATGAATCATACAGTTACAAATTCCATATCAAGCATTGATATGCAAATAACCCCCCGATATCTAGCTGCATACGGATAAAACCTATATCAAGCACTGACATACAGATAACCCCCTGATACCTAATTGCATACAGAGAACCTGGATACCAGGACAGAACAAGGTGTAATACCCCGAAAATTCTTACTATATATATATATACATTGTTATATATATATGTATATGTATGTATATGTATATATATATGCATTGACATTACTATTATCATTTTTCATACACTACACTATTAATTTTATGTTAGTATAGTTATATTTTTAAAGAACCTAGTATGTTTTCTTTTAAAAAGCCCAACTTGATTTCTTTTAAAATGCCCAACACCTTCTTTCTTAAGCCCAATCCAATCAGATTTAGGGCTTAAGTGCAATTATATAAAGTTTGAGGGGTTATGTGCAAAAAGTAGGGACACCTAAGCTATTCCACACCCTTCCACACTCCTCTCCTTCTCTCTTTTTCTTTCTTTCTGCAGGCAGCCAGCAGCAGACAGCCAGCAGCATCCTCAGTTTTGTCCCCTTCTTTTCAATATATATGTGTGATAACTACAACTACTACTACTATGCCTACTACTACTTACTCTTCCACACTTTCTCCTTCTCTCTTCTCTCTTTTTTTTTCATTGCCGACAGCAGCAAGTAGGCAACAACAGCAAGTAGCTTCTTCCATCTCTCTTTTCCTATATAAGTACTACTACTTGCTACTACTTAACTACTTCAACTATTACTTGCTACTACTTCAACTACTAGTACCTAATACTACAACTACTACTACTACAATTACTACTACTACTACTTTACTACTTCAACAACTACCACTTCTACTACTACTATTTCTACTACTTAGCTACTACTACTATTATACTATTGTTGGAGCAAGAAGTCGAGAAGACTAAAGGTACAAGGAGGAGAAGTAGCAACTTCAAGCTTGCAAACAATCAAAGTGGGTATTCTTCATACCTCGTGTTACTATTGTTCTAGGCAGTTAAAATCGGTTTTCAAAACTAATCGGTCTAGGAGCGATTAGTGACTAATCGGTAATCGGGAAAAAATCGGGGATAAAATCGAGAAAATCGTGTGTGTGTGTGTGTGTGTGTGTGTATATATATATGGGAAAAAATAATTTATTATCTCTAGTATATATGATTAAGAAGATCTTATATTTAAATTCTCGTGTGTTTAGTATCTATTTGACTTTGTTAATAAAATGTATATTTTGTCTTAATGCAGGTAATTGAAAAAAGCTGGAATGAGAAGATTTGCAGTTGTCACAAACCAATATTTTGATAGTGGGAAGATTTGCAATGACAGAAATGTAATTTTTTGTAAAAATACAATATAATTTTTGGGGGTATAAGTTATTATTTTTGTAAAACTACAATGTGTTGTATACTTGTATGACTTAATTATTACGAAATATGATCTGAGTTTAGCAAAATGTACCAGATGGGAAACTCATTTAATCAAAGTGCACAACAGATGCTGGATGCTTGAAGTTTGTTGTTCTTCAAATAGGTGGACCAATAGAACTCATTATTCTTCAAATACTAACTTAATAGTTAATAGTAATATTGACAGTAACTTAATAACTGCCGAAGTTGAGTGATTGTGCTGGAAAAAAAAAACTGATGTGATGAAAAAATCAGAAGTTGAGTGATTGTAACTGTGAATGTAACTGTGAAGGTACTGAGTGATTGTAACTGTTAATGTGATGAAAAAAAAAAGCAAAAGTTGAGTGATTGTGCTGAGTTACCTGCCGAACGGAGCTGATGTTGGAGGTGAAAGAGAGAGCTGTCGCTGCCGAACTGGAGGGGAGAGAGAGAGAACGGAGCTTTCGACGATGAGGAAAGAGAGAACTGGAGGTGAAAGAGAGAGCTCAGAGCTGTCGACGAACTGTTGGAGGAAAGAGAACAGCTTTCGACGATCTGTTGGAGGAAAGAGGAGCTGTCGACGATGTTCGAAGTGAGGAGCTGTCGACGATTTGTTGGAGGAAAGAGAAGAGAGAAGAGCTGTCAACGATCGAAGTGGAGGGAAGTGGAGTTGTCGACGATCGAAGTGGATGAGCTGTCGACGAGAAGAGCTGTCGGCGCAGCTGAAAGGGGGATTTTGGAAATTAGGTTAGAATGGAATTTGGGTTGAACGATAGTGGAAGGGGAAAGGATTCGATTGAAGAGGATGGGGATGTGCGGGTCTGAGTGTAACGGGTCGGGTTTAGGGTAAATTATACCCAGTTTTAAATTGAAACGGTTAATCGGCATATCGGACGATTTTGCATATCGGCCGATTAGTACAAATATCGGCCGATAATAGTGATATTATCGCTGGAAGTCCATTTCGCAAATATCGCTACAAAAATAATCGGGGAACTCCTGATAACCAATTAATCGGCGATTAATCGCCGATAATCGCCGATTTTGACTGCCTAGCTATTGTTATTATTTTTCTTTATATATGGAATGAATGATTAATGCTTGCTAGAAATTGTAGTGAGTGTTTACTTGTGTGAATTTTATATGCATAAATATACTAGTGAATAAATAAAGATTTATTCTTTTGTGTTAAGAATGATAGTAAATGTGTAAAGATGTGATTTTAGTGATGTTGTGGAGTAAATTGTCTAATTAAATTTTCATGTTTGAATGCTTAAAGTTCTTATGATTAGAAGTTAGTATCTTGATTAGTAAATTTACATTGATAGTAAGCTACTAGCATTGTACTAATAATATTAGTAAGCTTAGTTGAAATGATTAGTATAAGTTAGTAAGTTAATATGTTAGTATGGTAGTGAATCAGTAGAATAGAATGCTACAATGCCATGATAGTGAGAAGTTAGAAAGTTAGAAATGTAGACTTGACCTCGTAGTAACCCAATTGCTAACCAATTGTTTGTGGTTAGTAAACATGCATTGTTAGTAAACTACCTGTTTTGTGTTAGTAAGCTACTAATGAGTTAGTAAGCTTAGTTATAATGTAGTATAAAAGAAGACTCCTCGAATGATTAAATTGATGTGATTGCATGAAACTACACACTTATAGTAATATGCTTAGTGGTTGTAGTTGCATGCTTAGCTAATTAGAAACTCATGGTAAAGTTAAGTACATTGTAGTAAAGAACTATTGGTGGTATAGAAGATATTGTAGGAATGAATACGGTGATTATTAGAATACCGTATGCTTGTGTATGCGGGTATGCATACTTAAAAATTTACATATGGTAATGTTTTGTGCACATTGAGTGCACTAGTGTGGTGCACGTTGGGCCAACCTCTTAGCATGATTGGAAGCTAAGTTGAACCCAATTAAATCTAGATGAGACTTGTTGAGTTGGTGAATTGAGAAATTAAACTAGGATGATTGGTAAGGACAGACACTAGTTGGGCGTGTACTACTCACCTGTCAAGGGGACACGTGCGGCGTCGTCTCGTCTGGGACACGTGCGGTGTGGTCTTGACTGTTAATTTCTGAAATTTAGTGATAAGAACGGGATGCAGACGTAAGTCACAAGTCCTGTCGGGACTTAGGAAATGCTCTTAAGTTTCCGTTTATGTTCTGGATTATCAATACGAACAAGAAGCAAGAGTGTGACTCTAAGTCTCTGGGCGGAGTAGGGGTGGCCCTATCGATTCGCCTTATGTTTATGATAACTTTGGTAGGGGCAGGAGTGGAGAAGGACCATGATTCCGGCAGAGCTGATGATCACCAGCCTGACCGGGAGTGGAGAAGGACCACGATCCTGTCGGAGTGGAGAAGGACCACGATCTGAACGAACAGGGTGATCACTGCCGTTCAGAGTGGAGAAAGACCACGATCCGACTGCAGGAGCGGAATGGACCGCATGTGCTGCAGACTCTACCAGTCACTAGATGAATGTCAGAAACAGGAAGGAGTACAAGAGTAGGATGCATGGCAAGGGATTAAACCCTATCATCTGGAGAATACGAACTCGATTTGGGGAGTATGTAATATGAGATGCATATGTTTCCAAATCAAGTTTGCATTAGGTTAAGAGCATGGTGTGCATGTGAGTTGTGCATTAGAATCAAGAACATGACATACACCGACACTTGTGGTTTGACTTTCACGTTTTTTTTCTTCCGCATCAAATATTGATTGTTGAGGATTTTGGAGATTGTGGTTTCATCCGCGTTGCGTCAGTTGTATTCAACTGACGTGCCCACAGTTTGCTAATGCAGGATTGCTGATCGTGGAGCAGGGGACTCGAGCTGCGGAAAGCATCCAAGTAGAAGATATAGTTTCCTTGCGCAATGTAAGTTTCTAATATACTGTAATTTTTCTGTGTTGTGTACTCATTGAAGTAAAGATTCTGGGTAAGTCACGAGCTCCCAGTGTGTGGAACTCGGGGCGCTACACAAGGAAACATGTCAGAATACAAGTGTAAAACCCTCAACCCTTGCAGCAACTTTGGAGTTTTTTGTATAGTGGCAGGGCCTTTTACATGGTTCCAGAACAACTTAGGTCCGAATCCCATTGGCTGTGCATATTCAAAGTGTAACATAAAAGAAATATCCACTGCTGCACAACCAGGTCAGGCCCATAATTTTTTGGATACTTGTCTTGGTTTGTTTTGGCCTATAAAGTGTGCAATCAACTTGCAAAGGGGCAGGTTAGGATAGATGTGTAAGACCCTCAAGGCCTCAACCCTCACTACATCAACACAGCATGGGCTAAAAAACTTAAAACCCTCAAACAAGGAGTTAATATCTAACATAAGAAATATAGAATAACAGCATTTTGTAGTTGCAACTTAATCAGTGATCGAAGGAGCCCAGATAGTTCTGCCTAGATAAACAGCATCAGACATATTATCAAACAGTACAAAGAACAAAAAAGGCAAGCATCCAACACTCTAAAGATGGTTATTATTGAGAGAGAAATAAAAAAGAAAGAAAAACCACCTCTACTTCCGGATCAGCTAGGTGAATTGCAAGTTTTCTGCTTTCAGCCTTGAACTGTTCTTCATCTATGGAAACCTGTATAGAAGCAAGAAATAAACAAATCAATAAGCAGCAAACAAAAACTTATATAAAAGAAAGAAACATCCACACCAGTTTTATTAGTGAAACATATTTGTGGTCCTTACCTGTATAAGATTGAAACTCGGTCTGCTGTGAGGAAGAATCTTATTCACACGTCTTCCAGGAAATTCTTCAGTTATAGGAGCTTTAGAATTAAGATAGAATACTCTAGGAACAGTTATTGGTATTTTGTGCATGATTCCATCTGCAATGACCCAAGCAAAAAACTGCCCAGGCTGTGTGCTTGAAACAAGTTGTATTATCTGGCCAAAAGAAACTTCGTTTAATTAAACTATAATTTAAAAATAACCAAAAAATTTAGGGTTCAGAGAAGGAATAAGTAGAGCTTCTTCTCTGTTGAGATACGTGTCGAGGAAATAATACCTGCCAGTGTGACCGCATAAGGGCCATTTCATGTTTTCTGAACAATGAATTAACTCCATCTCTACCATGACCTGGCTTATAACCAAACACTGTTCCGGTTGATTTAGCTGCACCACCATGGTAGGAATTGTTCATGTTACCAAATCTGGAAGCCACCATTTGATCAAATTAAAATTAGAATGAAAAATTATAAAATTTATTAATTTAACAACACTATATTACAAAAAAAGGACTTGACTAAAATCTTGGCTTAATCAAAGATAACAGCATAAGAGCATCCACAGTCGTTTGCTATTCTCATTGCTAAAAATAGCATTTAGCAACTGCATTGGTCAAAATCCTAAAATTTAAGTAGACGGATGAACATCATCCGTTTTTAGTTTGTTTTTTTTTTTTTTTAAAATTTTATAATACTTATCGGTGATTTTTTAAAATAAAAAAAAAGTCAACAAAAAAAGTCAAACCATTCCAAACGGATGATCATCATCCGTTTGGATGGTTTTGCCTTTTTTTTTGAATTTTTTTTTGGGTTTTATATTATAAAAAAATCAAAAAGAACTAAAAAAATAATAAAAAAAAAGTCAGAAACTGAGCCAAACGGATCATCTTCATCCGTTTGCTCAGTTTTAACTTTTTTTTTTTTAAAATCAAAAGAACGGATGATCTTCATCCGTCCAAGGCCATAAACGGAGTATCATCATCCATCTTCTATATTTAGCAATCTTCTATCCAGACTTCTAACTTTAGCAACTTACTGTACATTCCTATTCTAACTTTTGAGTTTTTAGCAAACCACTGCACGTCGGTTTTCTAAATGGATTTCTAAATTTTGAGTATTTAGCAAACCACTGTGGATGCTCTAATGGAAAGAAACTTAAGCATAATTTCTATCTTGTTCCTTTCTCGAACTTATGCCTAGTATAAAACTGGTTACAGACAAGAACTAAACATCTTATACCTTAATTAAGAAAAATACAACAGCAATTGGTAAACTAATTATCTAGATGAGCAGAACTACTGAACACATTGCTTAATCGAAGCATACTTATCATGTACAACATCACCTAATTAACGTGCTGTCAGAACTACCGGATTGTCCTGCCAAAAGAAATTTCATTCTTCATTTTATACTGATATTTCTGTCAGTGACACAATTAACAGATGGTTTTGAATGCTACAATCAGAACATTATTTCACTTAATGACTTATGTTTGGAACCAAGGTCCTATTCCTGGTGACAATGGCACACAGATCAAAATGAGAAGCTGAACTAAAGGGCCAAACACTATTTTAGAAATGACTAACAACCTGATATCAAATTTAATAACATGTGCACAATATTTGCAGCAAACTCAAGACAAATCAGTTGTTTACAGAATCTCTCTTACCTGCACCTCTTCCTTTCTTCCCGAGTTTCTTTCCATTTTCTCTTCTTGAGTTCAAGCCATCCTTGGTAATCTACATTTCTGTCAATACTTTGACATGAAGTGCTATTTCGGTGAAGTGCCATTAGTGGCTTATGAGACCTGCTCGCATCAATATTTTCTTCTGGATGATTTGCCATCATTCCAGACCCTTGACAAGATGGCTTAGATAAACAATTTTCCTTGTTTACCTCAAAGTTACGAACCATTGGTCGAGGTCCAATCTTAGGAGCACTTTGTTTGTTTGAGAAATCTTCCAGATCACAAATATTTGGTTCATTCACATCTTTGCTCACTGCATTGAATATATCAACTAGTTTCCGCTGCCGAAACCGATCATCCTTCTCACGAACTTTTTTGTGCAGCCAATCAGGATGGATCACTCTAGGAACAGGATTGGTGATCTGAAAATAATGTGTCAAGACTTTAAACTGAAAAAATATCAGTGTTTAGAAAATTTAAAGTTCAGTTCACCTTCTGCATTGCAGCAGGAATAGTAATAATCTTTTGAATTGCTGAACTAAGTCGTTGCTTATAATAAGACCAATCAACAATAGATCGAATAGCTGAATCAGCCGAAATTTTGCACCATTTCCGCAGGTAGAACTTTCCAACGTCTGGAAAGATAAAACAATTATTAGATGTATAGACTGACAACAGATCAACTTCAATTAAAAATTTAAGTTTTGCACCATGATAAAAACCTGAACAGAATCAAAAAATTAAATCAAAGGGAACCAGACATTTAAGTGACCGGATTCTTGTAAAAGACTAAACCATCTCACCTGTATCTGTTTCAAATATGGCAACAGGAATAGCTCGCTCGCTTACTGGAGTGCCCTGGAACCAAGGAGGTGACAATAATTTATTGTAAAAGAAAATTAAATTCCAGAAAAACAGAATAGTATATTATTGCAGACCTAAGAGTTCAACCATGAATCTGGCATAATTGAAATGCAGACATTGGCATCTGTTACAAGGTAGTGCTCAGAAATTAAATTAGGGAAATTCGATTGGTGTTAAACTGTGAAAATAAGTTAAGAGTCATAAAGTATATACTAACTTATTTTCACAGTTTAAGGATGTGGAGGTTGGTTTACAACTGTACTTATCCATCATCTGATTGGCCATCTATCCAATACTCTCCGGATGTAGTACATTTTGCCAAAAAGATATGTATTTTATTTGTAATTGATATTCTTATTGCACCTGCCATCTTTATGAATTTGTGATTTATCATTTTTTTGCTATGTAAGGTTAACTTCAAGGAAGAAACAAATGAATGCTGGATGACCAAATTAGACCCATAGTCATGTTGATCAGTGATCATTGCCGTGATGCCGCAGTACTGTTGCCGCAGTACTGTTGCTGTCCCGACCAATTTGATAATTTTATTGCTACCACTCCTACGATCACATCTTATCTAGATGCCTCTTAAGAGAGGAATAATGACTTAGGGCTCTTCTGTCTTCACTTTCTTCTAACAATTGCATCTTGACTGTCTTATCATTATTTATTGGTCCATATTCAATGAATGACTATTGCCTTTGCCTGGAGGAGCCTTCTGTTCAAAGAAGAGTAAACCCCACCTTATACTGAAAATAAACGGCACATGAGTTGACAAATCCTCTGCCACTGAGAAATTCAGTTGCGGTAGGTGTCATTATCTGAGCTATAGCGACAGAATATTGATAAAAGCAATTGCATTTAAGCCAAATCCTAGTGGATTTTATTTAATTGAGGCAGTCCCTCTTACCAGCTTTATTTAAGTCAATTGCTAAAATGCTAACATGATCTGACATTCCGACTTAATTAAAGGGTAAAATCCAACGCTAATATGCTAATGTATTCAGCCCTAAGTCGTGTTGACTATCTGAAATTCTCCTCTCCTTCCGCCTCGGATTTTGTTATAATCCTCTGTTAGAGCCAACAGCTATGCAGTAGATGGTTCCTTGTCCTTTTCTACCACCAATTTTTCACAACCATGAGTGGGAAGCATCTCAGGATCGTGAACTAGTGATATTCTTAAAGCTACAAAATGAAACATAGGTGATAATAAATGACCAACTACTTATCATTTAGCCATCATCATGATTATTACAAAGATAACATCTAGGATTGGATGGAATACAATTAGCACCATATGCATTCCATGTGCAGCAAATTTAATAAATTGACAAGAAGATACCTGTGGTTCGCGTGCAACGATATACTGGCATCTCAGACCCTTGTCTTTAACCATTGTAGCTCCAAGAAAATCAGCAAGCCGCCTTGCCGTAGTGACAGCACATGACTTCTGTTCTCCATAATCAACCAAGGATTTACTCATCGTGCTCGATTCAGATATGTAGTCAAGCAATTCACTGTCCGCAATATCAATTCCTTGATTCTATGAAAGCAGTTACCATTGACCCTTCAATCATTATTTGACAAAATAATACTAAGAAGGTAATAAAACCTAGACGACACAAATTTCCAATTGCTGAAGATAAACTTACATCCAAAAGATCTAGCCAACGATTGGCAACTGCTGCAACTGCTGCATAGCATTCCGCCAACGTCGACCCATGCAAGAACTTGTCAAAAACCTCAGCCTGTTAAGTGATAAAGGAAATTTTACACTAGACGCTATGCATTATAAACACCAAGTATATGGTTCGTTAAATGCAGGATAATGATGCATTCTGTGATCTATACTAGTACCCTGAGAAGCAGAACCATAGTAAGATAAGTAAACAAACTTAGAGCATCTAAAACCAAAGGCACACCAATCTACAATACTAGGTAGGTAGATGATGATGATGATAATGGTGATGATTATATATTTATCTAGGGAGGTAGCTAAACACTAAACCCTAAGCAAATATAGCAGCAAGATCTCGCTTTCAATTTTTCCAACTGTTTTCCTAGGCAAGTGCATGCTTGTCAAAGCACCCCTAAAAATTAAGCATAGGCATAACAATCATCCTGCAAATATCAACCGACATCAAATTAAGCACAGGATTGCCCAAAAAACACTATATTAGCATTCTTCCAACCATTTGCAATGCAATCCAAAATAAGATGTGATTAACAAAGAAATAATGACAATTATTACTGAACAGCATTTTGTAGGTAATATATATGACAAATGAAATGCTATATATTTAAACAATAAATTAATTAATTGTCCTGGATAAGATAGAGAATTCGGACATTCACTTCACTCGATAATAAAGAGCATACCTGAAAAACTTTTATGAGCTTCAGCTCACCTCTTCGCTTGATTTCAAAACCTTTCAGTTCCGCTAAGGTCCCATCATCATTAAAAACAGCGTACCTCTTCTTAATTAAAATCCCCTCTTCTTTTGAAGCGGGTAGGATCATAGCCTGAAAGAAAGTAAAAGTAATAGATTTAGGACATGTGGAATGCACGAAGAGCAATTGATATCAAATATAAGGAAATGCACCGCGTGGATTTACCTTATATGGTCCATCCACTTCAAATTCAATAGAGCATTCACTGTGGGTAGTATATAACTTAGTGACAGGATCATGAAGAGTCTAACACCAAGGGAAGAAACAATAAAATAAGAATCAAACATTATTGGCAATTATGTCTTTTAGACAAGAAACTTCGGAGATGATAAGAGTTTTGTATTGCTTACTTGATATTGATCATTAGTGTTGTTTCTTGCCACATCAACATTAAGCATAACACAGGGGTATGATATTGTGAGTTTTTTCTTCGCATCCCTACAACATACAAGCAAAATTATCAGTTCTCGACAATAAATTCCCCTCCCCCCATCTCTCACACACGCACATATTCTTCTCATATGTATGAGTTGGACAAACTGTTCATTTAATCCTAAAGTGGATTTAACACAATAACACTTTTGTATAGCACAAAAGTGTTATTAGATATGAATTGAGATTCGTGTTCCATTGCTTTTTGGTGCATTTAAGACACGAAGGACAGTATAGCACAAATCTCAATGCACATTTGATGGTCACAGATCTGGTAGATGACTTGAATCTACTTTTGAAAATTAAATGGAAGTTTGTACTCTCCACACCATATATATATATATATATATATATAGCCAATCAATAATTGGAAAGAAGATGTCGATATATCTAGATGGAGGAGAACATGCAACATCTAGGATTAACAATTCAGGACAAGGAATTAAAAAATAACAAATGTGACTAATATGGAATTTGGTGGTTTTGCTGTCCTGTCATGCAAAAAATAGCAAAAGAACGATGAAACCAACTTATCACGGCAGCTATAACGATCCAGATGCATTGTCCTGAGCATTAGTTAAGTTGCAATTGTACGTTTTGAATCGATGTTAGAAGGTAAGGCACTTTTGAATTTCTTGAACCCCACAACCCCCCCCCCCCCCACACCCCACACACGCACGCAGACAACCAAACCCTATCATTTTTTGGCTTGCAAAGGTTATCTGAATTAATACGGGAAGGGTTTCAAGGACTGCCTACGGGCGATTTCAAAACAGGGCCGATAGGATTCAAGTCAAATGTACTATATGAAATGTTGTTGCCCTATCAACTTCACCCATGACTACTATAATGAGTTCAGCATTGAACTCAATCTACGAAATAATCTAATGTGAAAGGGTCCTAAACAAACTTAAGCCATATATGTTATAGACAGTCCAAAATAACATCTGCTAGGGTGGAGAGGATTGTTGGATGGAATTCGAATTTTAAATTTTTAGAATTCGAATACATCTGATAGGGAGAGGTGGGAGAACATGGTGCAGATGCTTTTGTCTACAAGATTAGCTAGGGGAGGGACTAGTTTATGTGTAGGCTTAGCTATGTAATTGTTTTCCAGTGTTCCATTGTAGGAACAGTCAGATGTTTATTATTTGTACTACTTGTTTCGTTAATTTTTATATTAATGAAGCGGTAACGTGGTCACCTTTATCTCAAAAAAAAATCCAAAATAACAGAATCAATTTTTGAAGAAATTCTGTTTTTCGACTGGTCCTTCCATAAAGACCAAAATAGAACAAACTTGCGATACTTGAATGAGCTCACCTCTTCACTTGGTTTCCATTAAAAGAAATACAGAAGCATGCTGAATACTATTCATTCTCAGAAAACCAACAGGAAGACCAATGAGAAAGGAGTAAACCATAAAGGTAAAGGCAATGAATTTTACCATCAAAACATAAAAAATATACCTATAAAATAATTGTAGATGTTTATTTTCCAAATACACGTGGGAATTAATTAAGAAACAATTACTTACATTGTTTTGAAAGTGAAGTTTTCAGGGAATGATCCAGGAAGAGCACACCAAATTCCATCTGTATCTAATTCAAGTGGTCTTCCAATTTTTTCAACAAGTAAACGAGCATTTTGAATAATTTTTGCACCAGTATAGGTGACCACTCCAGCCATTTCCATTGAATACCATCTTGCACCCCTTCCAAATGCAGAAACAGTAAAATCAAATATAATTCTCTTAAATACAGCAACAGAGTGGGAAAAAAATAAAGTGAAAGTCTCAGTTAAGTATGTCATGAATACTCACTTGCGCATGACATATCCATAAAACGAATTGAGGATGCATTTATGAGCAAGCTGTAGAGAATCATAGAGAACAACCATATCCTGCAATTTTTTCGAAAAGGAATATTAACTTGAATAACCACTTGTCTATCAATAAATTTCGTAAAGAAAAAAGGAAAAAAAATAATATATATATATATATATATATATATATATATATATATATATATATATAGAGAGAGAGAGAGAGAGAGAGAGAGAGAGAGAGAGAGAGAGAGAGAGAGCAATCTTCCATTGCAAACGCAAA
The DNA here is from genome assembly GCA_017893485.1 of Hemerocallis citrina. NCBI lineage: Eukaryota > Viridiplantae > Streptophyta > Magnoliopsida > Asparagales > Asphodelaceae > Hemerocallis > Hemerocallis citrina. The sequence continues at coordinate 40,282,296 of CM030359.1, forward strand.
TGTTGTGCAAATGGCATGCAAACCACTTAACCCACTATTGGCAATAGTGGGTTAAGGCATAAGGCAAAATTTTATATTTTGTCTTAACCTGCTATTGCCAATAGTGGGTTAAGTGGTTTGCATGTGTATGCACAACATTTGCGTTTGCAATTGAAGAATCCTTATATATATATATATATATATATATATATATATATATATATATATATATATATATATTCACCTGTGCTTCCTGAATCTTCATTGGATTTCCATTGGCTTTTGCATCTGCTAATTTTCCCTTCCATGCCTTATTAAGCCCCTTGTACTCATACCTCCTGTCCCGGAAACTGAAATTGAATTGGACAGGGAAACATCAAACACTTTTACGCTAATATTTGAGTCATGGGAAAGATGTGCTATCTCCACAACATGTTGAAATTATATGGCTTAAGCATATGACAACGAACCTTCGCACAGTATCCACATAAAAAGGGTTCTCACGCATGCATATCCCAGCTTCTCTAAGCTCGGTTATGGGCTTGTCAAGAGCCCTTTTATATGCCTGTTGCATATAACCAGCATAATATTGTTATTATTTTTTATCTTCTTTTAGAATACCGGCGCATTATTAGAAATTATCCAGAAAGGAAATTCAAATGAAGTCTGTATTCTTTACCTTTTGGCAGTACTTCTTCAGACGCTCTTTTAACTTTGACTGTTGGTCTATTTTTGGCAGGTCAATGAAGGGCTTAGAGGATGGAGTATCTCCATATTCGACCATCTCAGACTCGATTTGCTTCTTTATATGATAGTAATCACTGGTGACAGAAGGAATCTATAATTTAGCACATTCACATAGCATAAAAGATCACAGGAAATGAAAAGGAATAAAATAGCAAACCTTCTTTTTGCCATATAGGTTTCGCCTCGCCAAACCCATTCAAGTTTTCGGAGACAAGTTTTGCCTGGGCGATTGAAGTCACAAGCAGTGCATACCACATCTGTAACTATTGACGGTGGCTGCAAAACATGGAGATTTAATACGTAATCATGATACTTCTACACTTGAAGAAGGCGAGATTTGAAAATGGCTGTGTCGCTGAACAATATTAAGGCAGATTTCGAGCAATTACAATGAAGTTGAACAATAGATTATAAGACTTTAACCCTACGAAGTAATACATCCTAGACAGCACCACGAGAAGGCTATATTCAATTGAATTCATACAAAGTCATGGCATACAATAATTACGATGCTCCATTATAGGATGTAAAAAGAAGTCCAAAAGGCCAAGACCGTCCAAGAACATGCTGATCAAGCCGAGGCTGGACTTGGACTTGGAGGCCTAGTCCTTGATCAGGATCATAGTAGCCTCCGGCTGGCCCTACGACACAATATAAAGTTGTGTTTATTTAATACACTGTTAAAAACAATATACTTATAAAATATGTAACTTTTATGTCAAAAATGTAAGATACGATTATATATATATAGGGACGTGATCTGGTGAGAACCGTTCTCACGATAAGCTTTGTGAGAACATCTTGCATAGCCATTACATGGATGATCCAAACCGTTGACATTGAATAAAATGATTAAATTAGTTTTAAAATATAAAATCAAGTTATTTAAAGTATATTTGTCCATCCGTCATGTCATTATAAAAAATAATGATATTCAACCATACAATTTGTATGGGCAAACAAATCTTAAATGACTTGATCTCCTGTCCTTACTAGTTTAGATATGTATATCAAAATCAACGGTTCGGATTTTTCAATTAATGTCCTAAGAAAAAGTTTTTATGTGGTTCTTACCAAAGGAGTCTTCACTGGAACATAGCTATGTGTATACAGGGAGGTGATCCGGTGAGAACCGTTCTCACAATAAAATTCGTGAAAACTCCTTACATAGCCATTAGGATGGTCCAAAACGTTTACATTGGTTATAATGACTAAATTTGTCTTGTAAAATCAAGTCATTTGAAATTCATTTGTCCATCCATCTTGTCACTATAAAAAATAACGACACCCAGCCATGCAATTTGTAACACTGTAATATACGGACAAACAAATCTTATAGACTTGATCTCCTTTCCTTTGACTAATATCAAAATGAATGGTTCGGATTTTTCAATTAATGTCCCAAAAAAACGTTCTCAAGTGGTTCTCACCAAAAGAGTTCTCACTGGATCATAGCCCTATATATGGAGGCGATCTAGTGAGAACCGTTCTCATAAGAAGCTTCAACAAAATTCCTTGCATAGCCATAACATGTTCACATTGATTAGAATAACTAAATTAGTATAGAAATGTAAAATCAACTCATTTGAAATTTATTTGTACATCCATCATGTCATTATAAAAATATAAAGATATTTAGCCATACAATTTGTATGGACATCAAAACTTAAATGACTTGATCTCCTATCCTTAGACTAATTTAGATATGTACATCAAAATGAATTGTTTGGATTTTTCAGTTAATGTCCCAAAAACAAGTTCTTACGTGGTTCTTACAAAGAAAATCCCACTGGGTCATATATATATATAGAGGGAGGCGATCCAATGACAATCGTTCTCACGATAAGTTTCGTTATCATGTCATTATAACAGATAACGATATACAATTTGTAACACTTAATATATGGACAAACAAATCTTAAATGACTTGATCTTCTATCCCGAGCAGATGATACAAGCACAAGAGCATCTGCACAGGTTCATGTATTTGTGTACTTTATGTATCTGTATGTGTACAAATGAAATGATAAACATGCACCAAAAGGTGTTAACTCAAAAAGATCTCGAATGCAATAACAAGAAATAAAAGAACTTCACATGGCAAAATTGGGATCAATCTTGCCATTAGCATGCATTATTCTAACTACTTATCGAAAATAAGAATGACAGCATATTTTCTACAGAAACTTGTGCCAGTCATTTATTAAGAAACATGTACGAGGAGGTGCCAATCACTAAAAGTCCAGGCTCAACCTATCTCCTTCTAGATATGATTTCAGATAGATCGATAAATAACTGGGCTTCAAATGTTCATAACAAGTTTACAATAAATACATCAATAACTAATAGATAAGACCATACCTGAAGCCTATTTGTCAAAATAATATTTGGGTACATAGCAGCAACATCCAAGTGATAAATCAAAGGACACTCCTCACGCACAGGATGATCCCGCAAAAGAATAAGCTGGAACATAAAAATAAATTTTATGAAGTAAATGAATAAACATGAACATGCTTTAGGTATAATAAGCACAGACACAAAAACAGTCATTTACAATATATTTTGCAAACTACAGGATTCCGTCATTAACGCAAAGTAAACTAAGGTCACAACTCAGTATATATAAACAACACTAATGAAAGTGTTGAGCTGAATCATAGCACAATTAAAATGGTCAACGCGAATAGGCAATGCCACGAGATTTCACCCAGGAAAAGGATGCAGAAAGAAGACCCGGGAAGAAGTGAATCTAAGGGGGAAAAAGATAAACTTGTAACATACCTTCTCCAATATTGAATTCTTCACATCATCATAGTTGGTGACTGAATTGAGATCCATTTTTCCTTCAACTCTTATGGCATATTGCAGATCACGATCAAGATTTCCAATTAATTGCTGAAAATATGAGAAAATTTCCAACTTCAGATATAACAGACACACAACAAAGACACTTGTATGATTATAATGCAATAAAATATATTTGGGAGTCGTTCATGAAAGAAAATGATTTTCTTAATATGGATTAAGTTCATAAATAAATTACAACAACAACAACTAAGTTTTTTTCCCAACTAGTTTTGTTTTCCATTCTGCTCGGGGTTAGGGGTCGGCTACATGAATCCTGGTTTTGGTTTTCCATTCTGCTCGGTTTAGAACAATATCTTTCGTAAGGTCACAAGCTACCATATCTTTTCTCACCGTTTCCACCCAATTTAGTTTAGGTCTTCCTTTACCCCTAACTCTACCCTCAATACTTATCAAATCACTTTTTCTAACGGGGGCACTACTAGATCTACGTGTGACATATTGAAACTACATGAGGCGATTCTCTCTTAACTTATCTTGGATTTGAGCTACCTTTAACATGTCTCGTATATGCTCGTTTCTAATTTTCTCCTTTCTTGTTTTACCACACATCCATCTTAGCATCCTCATCTCCGCAACACTCATTTTTTAGACATTGTTTCTTTGTTGCACAATACTCTGCTCCATACATCACAGCCGTCCTATAAAATTTTTCCTTCAACTTCAAAGGTATACGTTTGTCACACAAAACACTACTACCACTTCCCCACTTAAGCCACTCTGCTTGGATCCTATGTATAACATCTTCACAAATCTCCCCATCTCTTTATATAATCGAACCTAATACCTAAATATCAAAAACGGTCTCTCTTAGGTACCTCTTGACCATCAAGCTTCACTATTTCCTCAGTTGTGTTCCGAATATCACTAAAATTACACTCCATATACTCTGTTTTAGTTATGCTTATACTAAAGCCTTTAGCTTCCAAAGTTTCTCTCCACAATATTAATTTAGCATTGACACCTGCTCTAGTCTCGTCCACTAAGATGACGTTATCGACAAAAAGCATATACCAATGCACCTCATCTTGTATTCCTCGCGTCAATTCATCCATAACCAAAGTAAAGAGGTAGGGGCTTAAAACCGAACCTTGGTGTAAACCTACTCTAATATGAAAATCACTGGTCTCTCATGTGGTTGTTCTAGTTGTGGTCGTTGCCCCTTCATACATATCCTTAATTACCTCAATATACCGAATAGTTACTCTTTTATTATTTAACACCCACCATACTATGTCGTTAGGGACTTTATCATATGTTTTTTCTATATATATAAAAAACATGTGTAGGTTTTTCTTATTCTCTCTATTTTTCATAAGTCTCCTCAATACATAACATGCTTCCATTGTTGACCTCCCAGACATAAATCCAAATTGATTCTCAGATACTATAGTTTCTAGTCTCAGTCTATGTTTGATCACTCTCTCCCAAATTTTCATCGTATGACTCATTAATTTAATCACTCGGTAGTTGGAGCAAGTTCATAAATAAATTGACCTCGATAAAATGAATAATTTACGAAGAACTGTATCCAAAGACTTCTATAAACTAAAAATAATTCTGAAACTTTAAAAGCTAACTAGTATGTAAGGTATACAAGTGTAATTATTAAATGAACCACCTCAAATGCAGATGGATCAAGTTGAAACTTTGTAGGGAGATCAGATCTAAAAACACCACTTTCAAGACATTCAACATGACCACCAATATATGTTTCACTTTCCAAAAGGCGGTTCTTATAGAATTTCTCGGAATCCTCCTGGTGCTTATTAGGACAGATGACATTGGCCCTGAATGCCTGCAAAATTAGTTTCAAATTACAGCTTACTAAGTGGCAAAGAGATAAGTTACAACAGCAATTAAAATGTACAAACTCTATTTGCTTGGTCATGGAGATTTATCAAATAACAGCTTGATTTACAAATTGGGAATTTTTTAACCATTTTAATGTTATAAAAGATATTTTCTTAGAATAACCAGCTAAATGCAAGCAGGTTAAGCCAAAATATAGCTTCACTATGCAAAATTCACAGTGTTGGTTTTTGCAAGTAGTTCCAAGTCAACTTGCAACGCAACTTGCAAGATTCCTTTTGGTTGATTTCCTTTACTTTATAGTTTGTAGTTACAAGTTTTTTAACTAAAGGGATGCTTGCTTTGATTGCAACTATTTACAATGAACCAAACACCTCAAAATATTAAACCACCAATAAAAGATTTGCCTTCAAACATATGAGACATTAGAAATTAAAGAAAGGAAGCAACCATTATGAAGAATTATCATCACTGATTAATACTGTTAGAAAGAATTATACTAATTTTCAATATAGACCATTATGTTCAGCAGTCAAAGCTACCATAGAAATAGTGGTCAAAATCCAAGAGTCCATCAGAACTAACAATCAAAACATTCTAGTTAGTGAAACATCATGTTTCAGTCAGGTGTATCTCGACATCCATTTATTAGGTATGTCCAATTATTAATTCAGAAAATAAGTTCACCGAACAGGAACGTAGGCAAATTGGATGTTATCTAGTATTTTAGAAATTTAAAAGGTACACATAAAACAACATTGGTGGTTCCCAACAGGTCAGACAAAAAGAACTGCATCTCAGCCAACCTTTACTAAGAAGGATCTGCAGAACATGCTTATAAGTATATGGTTGGACAATAGATCATAACTTGGCTTATTTTTCCTATATTGCATGTTTCTTTCAGTAAGAACTTGAGTTGAACTGAAATACTACAGAATTTTTTTATTTTGGAACAGACATCAGAGTAATCTCTAACTAGATATTTAATGCTAATTAAATGCCAAAAAAATGTGATTGTGAATACCCAAGTTAGTGTACAGACAGAGGAAATGAGAGAACAAATAAATTGCTGAAATGTATACTGTATACAATAAATTTGTCAAAAGAAAGACATCAACACCACTTACCTGGACCATGAGAAGCATTTCGCAGAGCGTACCGCTTCCTTTCCTCAAGACCTCATCTGGTGGCATGGGTATAATAGTTGCAAGGGAGAATATAAAAGGATGAACATAGGTCATGTATAGGTAGTAGGTTGCTACAGCGTCTGATACTGAATAAGAAGCCATCGTCTGGAAAAAACACAGATTTTAAGAAGAACATTACATTAGAGATTTAGTGTGTTGTCTACTACATGAAGGAAGATTTGGGGGCACGTAGGTTGGTATACATAATAGAAAATATAGCAGTTTTTTTAAAATAAGTTGCTCACAATATATATGACTGCAATGCATAATGACAGAATAAGCTGTCCAAGCTTTTCCGGTTTTAGAAATTGTAACACCTCGTGTTAATATACCTGGGGTTGCTCCATGGCAAAGCGAACCATGTCTTCAGGATTCACCTCCAGTGGATCATATCCCAGTTTTGCCTTGGTAACAGCCTGGACAGCAGATGAAACAAAATGTCAAAGAATGTCTGAATAGATGAAAAACGTTTACAGAGATTTTAAGAACTTGCACTCTAGCAAATGTAATATCAGAATCTAAAAGAGAGATGGAAAGATTTTTAACCGAAAAGTTTCCTTCAACAAGAACAATAGAAATTGGCTTATTCTTTTAAAGAAAATAAAATTTAAATTAAAAAAAGTTTAAGCAAAATCTTTGGACCTTTAGACCCTGGCTTCCTTGAGGGAGATAGCTGTCTCGTTTAACCCAAGCAAAGCAATCAAGATGACAAGAAAATTTTGCACGACATTCTCCTTGATTTTGGTCACACTGGAAACCTATTTCCTATCAGCATAAAAATTCAAGGTCAGGAGGCTGACAATAGAAAGAAGCTTTTCCTAATTAACTATGTTTCATAGAATAAATTTCAGGCAGAGGAAAGATTATAAACAATAAGTGCAGATGCTATTCACATGGATTGGACATGAAGTTATCTAGGCATAAAATACACCCTTGGCTTGCTACCTTAAGATTAACCTCTAGAGATTTCAAATCTCAGGAACAGAATATACCACTTCTATTTTTTAATGCGCTTCTGTCTATGAGCAAGCAGCATAAGAAAGAGGAGGAAGCTATACAGCTGTTTTGTTATAATAAGCTTTCAAATATAGTGCGAATGACATAGGTTACATAATATACCACTTCTATTTTTTAATGCACTCCTGTCTATGCGCAAGCAGCATAAGAAAGAGGAGGAAGCTATACAGCTGTTTTGTTACAATAAGCTTTCAAATATAGTGCGAATGACATAGGTTACATAATATGATGCGATCAGTAAAACAAGAGAAACAGTAGAGAGCTGCAAGTTAAAAGGATACTATATTGAAGATATGGACAACTGTATTACTGAATTTCCAACTGTTTTGTTGTAAAAGATATGCATTGATGGGATCTTGAACTCAATATCCATATTAGAACAAAACCAATTCAGAATTAGATAAAGTGTGAATTATAACCAGACAATATTAACAATGATGATGACTTGAGGATATGAGTTTAACCTTCACTTCAGTCCCATATTTACATCCAATTAAGAAACATTTATGCTTATAGTTCCACGAGCTATCGATCTTGATATTAATTATTGCATAATTTTAATTTAATTTCTGAAAAGAAGACTTTAACCATTACTAATATCAAGATAATTCCCCTCTTTCGGAGTTCATACTGAGTTTATAACCTGTATTCTGATTTGCATTCATATCTGAATATTCAGAACAGATAGAACATATACCCCTGTTTGCAAAATAGGGTACGAACTTGGATTCTAATTGGATAATTTATCCATTTGTATCCTTAAATGTTATGTCAGGTGTTTGATGGACAATATAAAACTTGATTCTAATTGGGTACTTAATCCATCTGCATTGAATGTCAGGACAGGTATTCAACAGAACATATAAATTGCAGTAATTATCAACAAACAAGATAGAAATAAGCAAACATATGAATCACATAGCACTAAGAATTTTACAAGGACCATAGCAATGTATTTATCAGGTTTCTAGTTGAAAAGGCAAAAATACATACAGTTGGTATGGTAGAAAGTTTGTAAAATATATATATTTGCTATATGGACATGGAGGGGAAACACAAATACATTAGTAACAACTTACAATAATTCAGAAACCTTGATTGAGTCACTTGATGCAAAAATACGTATTTTGTAGAGGTGAGTATGATTGCACAGAAACTGAATACGCAAAACCACCAAAAACAATGTGCATCTTTATGATATTCGAAAAGTGGATAACTCAGAGTTCGAACAAAGGTAAACTGAGTAAAGTGCACTACCTAATCTATTTAAACATATGGTCTGGAATCTTCTATATCTTTTATTAAACTTCTACCTGAGCAGCTACTACATTAAACTTTTGCATAACACTTAATTTTGCAGTATTGCACAGTTCTCATACAATACAATAAACGCTTCTAGTTCCATTTTTATTAAATGCAACTTCTATACTACGCTTAATAATCAAGCTTTACATGTACTGTATATCTCATATATCACACCTTGTTTGCACCAGCCATCATATCACATATTATGATACAATGACCTTAAGGTTTTAAAACAATGTTTACATGTGCCCAGGGCCGGCCCTGGGCTGTGCGACTTGTGCAGTCGCACAGTGCCCATTAATGAGGAGGCCCGTTGGACATCATATATAATTAATACAAATTGTATTCCAATTTTAGCACAAAAGTCAATTTGTTCGAGTGGTTAAGGGAATAGACTTTAAATCTAATTGGTGCAGGTTCGAACCGTGTTGTCAACTAATTTTTTTTCATTATATATATTATATAAAGTTTTTAATGATTTCTATGTTTCTTTCATTAATTGTTGAGATTATATGTATATTTACTTTTAGAGAATTTGTTTAATGATTTCTATGTTGTTGCTTTCATTAATTATTGAGAATGACTTAATACGTAGAGTTTTTTTTAATCTTGCATTTCCTGTGTTGCAAGAATATGAAGATCCTTAACCACATTTATACTATTTCGTCTTAATTGATGAGAAGAATAATTCAAGATATCGATTAAGTCGTCTCAGGTATTGGAGCCTCCAATGATATAAAATTTGAAAGGTATTTTTCAAATGAATTTATATAAAATTTGTAAGATATAAAATGTACCATACTCATATTTTTCAACTGAATTCGTATAATATATATATGATATCAAAATCAAAATAAAGTAAAATTAGTATTAGAGTATTTAAAGAAGGCCCATTTTTTTTCTTTCCGCACAAAGCCCTATAAATTTCAGTACCGGTCCTGCATGTGCCCTACACTTTGTCCAAAAGCTAGTAGAAGCTAGGGCTGCAAACGAATCGAGCTATTCGGCTTGAGCTCGGTCAAAGCTCGGCTCGACCCGAGCTCAAAACTGAGCTCGTTTCCTTAACGAGCCGAACTCGGGCTTGGGTTTTTTTTTAGGCTATGCTCACGAGCTATTCGGCTCTAATACGGTCAAAGCTCGGCTCGTTTTCTTAACGAGCCGAGCTCGAGCCTGAAGGTATTCAGCTCGGCTCGGCTCAGCTCGAGTAGAAGCTAATTTCAGGAGACAATTCAGTTTACCATTACCTTACTCATGTCAATCCCATGATGTGTAGCTCTTTTCTCCAAAAATGGCCAATCAAAGAAGTCTCCGTTATAAGTGACATATATACCAGGTTTCACCTCTTGCATATGGGAAAACCACACTTTCAGAAGCTCTTGCTACAGCAATAATATACGAACAGTTATTAGAAAGTTTAGAAAGAGCTTGAAGCAAACTGCTTAGAAGATATGGGACAACATACCTCATCTTTCACATTTGTTACTTTGAAATAACCTTCATATTCAGGTTTAGGGGTGTACTCCAAATCTTCAATATCCTTTCCCACACACTGCAAGCAGAAAACAAGCCAAAAGTATTGCAAAGAGCATATCCAGTTCTCAAATCAACAAAAAAGGTAAAAGAGAATTGTACTTAATGCATGTAACTACTAAACAATTTCTAAATGCTAATGACTTTGTCCCTTTTACTTATTGAAATTCTGAATAAATCACATCTATGAAACATGGACACTTCTATTTGGAAGTTGTTTTGCGTCAATCACATGTTGCATATGTTTTAAAGTTGCAAAAGGCATAGGCACTAAGTTATGAAAATATGTTTAAGTAGTAATTTTTATTTGAGTGTACAGTAAGACAGAAACCCACAATTTGATGTGAGTTTGATCCAAGACAACATACATATGAAGTGTTATTTCATGTTATGTTGCAAGTATGCCATGGCCTCATTGATGTGACACCTACGTTCTTGAACATTGTTCCAGTGTATACCTCTTGTATATTAATTTATTGCTGCATGATAAACACTTACATTACTTGAGCATTATTGTAAGAATTACAGTGGTGGCATACATCCACTGGACCTAGACATTTTCAAAACTCAAAAGGTTAGCTTGTTATTTTTCACAAAAGAAATAATATTGGTGTTATTGGAGTTGTTAAGATATAATATTTGTCATCTTCCTTTTGATTGCTAAGATAACAAATTAACTTTACAAACATATTCATCTAGATCAACATGTTTTTAGGCAATAACTAACAAAAACATCTGCACGACCCATCAAATTTGAAAAGCAAGATATGGCTTTTTCAGGCCCCTAATCAGTTTCTGGTAGTTAGGAGATGTAAGCATGGAGACTTCCACAGGATATACATTCAACACAACACTTCCCATTTTGATCTTTTCTTGATTTATATCTTTTTTTTTGTGTCAGTGTATCATGTTGCACACGTCCGTGTCCATGATATTTAGCCCAGCCAGTTTCCCAAAATATAATGATCTCATAGCTTCTATCATTCAGAGTTAATATTACCTTCTGCAGATGAATATTACTGTTGCACATTAGGTCTCCTAAAATATTATAATAATAATAATAATAACAACAACAATAATAATAACAATAATAATAATAATCTTATATTTAAAAATAATACAAATAAATAAAGAAATAGGACTTTTAAGATTAATTTGCAGTTAAGGCAATGACGCAGATCATGAGTTAAAATAAGGACATCTCTTTACTTTACTCAGACAATTCAAATATAATAGCAAGAAATTATACAGTTTAACTCACCTCTCTGTTAATGATCAAATAACCCTGTCCATCTATCATATATGATATCATCATTATCAGATCATATTCAGCATCAGGAAATTTCAGAGGAAGTTTTGTTGTCTCGATATCAAATGCACACACATGAACTTCAGCGCGTTGAAGAAGATCTGCTCTTTTCTCAAGCAATATACCGCTACTTAATACACTAACATCATACCATTGTCCGCATCTAATGTCTGAAAGCAGGACAATAAAGTTTAGTTTCATAAGAACATGGTTAGGAAAATTTATTTTAGGGTGAGGGCATCAAGAAGAAAACTCACCGTTATCAATTGCAAAGCGGACATGATAAGGAACATCGTACTCACGAAGATCAATGATACAATCTATATAATCTTGTGGCCTATCCTTTCTGCAAATGATGAAAATATAAGAAATCATTTTTTTCTATTTAAGAAAGTTAAAAGGACACTGCTCATATTTAGACATCAAATCTTTCCTGATGGAACATGCATAGAATCCTGAGACAATAATATTCACTTGAAACCCATTCTTTACTGCACAATTACCTATGATCATTATACATTGATTCCAATGCTTCTGCAGCATCTAATTTTGCTTTGTTCCTCTCAACTACATGTACCAAGTCGTTCTTTACAGTCATCAGTTGTTGGACAGTGTCAAACCTAATCTTTAAGTACGTTCTACACAAACCAGAAAGATGATTTCTCTGCAAATGAAGAGATAATGTTAAGAGTTACAGCAAAGGAGTTCTCTACACAATGCGAAAAGACAGCCTGATGAGGTGGTAATTAAAAGAAACAAAACTCCAATATAATTGTAGATGTAGGAAAAGAATTTGGAAGCATGCATATATATTGGGGTTTTTTCTCTTCTGCAACAACACTGTAGCCACAAACTGTCACTTTTTTCCCCATAAAGGGAAATGATGCAAGCGGGATTCAAACTCCCGACCTCTCGTTCACTGGCTAAAAGACTAACCACTAGACCTTAGTGGCACTTGAACATGTTGGTCTTCAAGAATGTGTCTAGTATCCTATGAGATTGACAGCATTCTATGCAGTCATATGGTATAGTATCAATTAATGCGTAGCTGATGAAACAAGGAACTTCCAATTCCAGTTCCCACATGTAGATCCACAACCCATGGTATGAAACCATATGCTAGAAGGGCCACAGATTATTTTACAAAAGAAACTGGTGTAATATCGAAGTGTTTTTGTAAGAATATGATGTATAAAGAAATGAGGAACGTCAGATGTGTACAACTATTAAAACTTCCATTCAGTTGATGCATAATCATGACTTACTAGATCCAAATCTTCTTTATCTACAATCTCAATGTCAGTAATTTGTCCTTCATATCGCCGTCTGAGATATCCATCGACTTCCAATTGCATTTTATCCTACGAATTGCAGTATATCATATCACCGTCAGGTATCATATATTAGAATCTAATTGTAATCAACATTAAAGGAATGACTCAACTTCACAATCCTACCTTTGTTGCAGCATAAAAATACGGTGGAAACTTGTACTTTACTTTGAACGTGGATCCATCCTAAATAAAACACAAATAAATAAAAGAAGTTAGGAAAAATAAAATGAAGAATAAATTGTCTGGCCAACCCTTTCCATTAGCCACAACATTTACTAGCGAGCAAGTATTCTATTTGACTTTTGGTTTTATTGGACCCACACAGATCAAAGCAATTACCAATAGTAAATCTATCACATTCCTCCTTCTAGACATTTCAACATGATTAAGAGTGTTTGGCAAGTGAAATTTGGAATGGTAAGCGCAGACCTCGTGGAATATCAAATCAATTCACATAAGATCCGATACTTGGGACCTGAAAAGGTATCCATTTTCTGTCACCTCTTACATGAACTTCCATAAGAAACTTCCCCTCTAGAGGAAAAGTTTATGAAACATTTGTTATCCTGATGCACAATTTACCTCTCCCACGAAAAACATGTACTTGAGATGGGTACATCACCTAGGTGAATCCCAGTTTCCTTATGTCAAAATTCAATTTTGCCAAACGCAGACTTGGAAGAATCTCTAGCCTACTCTCCCTCTAAATTCCTTGTGGCAAACAAGCCCTAACAGGATTTCGATAATGTCATTTCAGTGTTATCAGGTTCATGGTACATAGTGGTAAGCGTTACGGGTACGGGAGCGCAATACGCTATTCAAGAGATACGCAGTACGGAGGGGGTAGCATTAGACGGATTGCTGATCCAGTTCGTGGTACATTTGGGACTGCTAGTTTAGAACACCACAAACAGTAAAATAAACATGTGTACAGTAAAATAAACATGTGTGTCTGTGTGTGGAATAGCATACACTTAAGAAAGGAAATATATTTTAAGTAAACATGTGTACACTATAGAAACAACCAATATTAGTCAGTTGAGTTCAACTAAAGAAAATATGAATGGGTCCCTGCTTCTCATGTGACACGATCTAACCCGACCCGGCCTGCTACTTAAGTTAAAATAAATGGTAGGCTTGGTTCAATTAGTACCCATTAATGTCCGACCGAACCTATAACTTGTTTTCTCTCATCTTCAATCTCAAAAAACCCTAGCGGTCACACTCAAACCCATATGAACGAAGAAAAAAATTAAAAGTGCCATGGAGTGAGGGAACTAGCAGCAGGGAGGATTAGAAACTGATCAAAAATAATAATAAAAATCATCTTTGAGGTAGGTATTATAGTTTTTTTGTGAATTTTCCGTTTGTGTATACATTCTTTCTTCTCTGAAATTTTCTGAGAGATTTTTCGACACCTCTTTTGTTCTCATATAAAATGAATCTTCAAATATGACGATCCGAATGTAAAAGTACCCTAATTTGGATCGCAAGATCCAGATCATAGTACATAAATGGGATTGAAAAACCTAGTAACACTGCCGTTTAAAATTATGGAAGACCGATGTCGAAAATCTCCATGGAAAAATATTGACTAATAACAGTTGTTTGGTAAATGGATTTTTAAGATACCCTCATAAAACTTGGATATTTCTTTATAACCCTCAAAAAAATTTGTAATTTTACATAACCCCCAACTAAATATTATATTATATAAAATATCCTCCATATCTAAAATACAATTTTGCAATACCTAAATTGCCCATATCTTATGATCTTCCCTAACTAAAACACTCATACTGAACCGAAATTTTCCCTCATCTTACATTCCTCCTTCCGTTATGCTTCTTTTTTGTCCTAATCACCTTCATTTCTTATTCTCATTCTCTTAAATCCTTAAATATATTATCTCTAAATGTGTCCATCATCTTGCTTGCTTATCCAAAAAATCCTAATAAACCCACCATAAATTCCCTTCACCATCACATCCCCTTCCCTCTCATCAAACTATCTTATGGATATACTCCCAATTTCCTATTGGATCAACTCAATCCTCAATATCAATCTGTCAAAGCCAACTAGTTACAATCTTACCTGAAAATTAAGAAAAATGAGATCTTTAATATTTTAAAACTTTAATTATACTTTTGGAAAAGAAGAAAAAGTATTGGTGTTAACCATGCTAAGATACTCAAAGAGAGAAAGGGGAAAGGAAAGAGGAGGAATTGAAAATGAGGGAGAAATTTGGGTTGATTATGAACGTTTTAGTTGGGGAAGATGATAAGAAAGAGAGGCAGTTTAGGTATTACAAAATCGTATTTTAGGTTTCAGAGATTTTTTAAATAACTTAATGTTTTGTTGGGGTGGTTATATAGAATTACAAAGTTCGCTGAGGGTTATAAAGAAATACCTCAGTTTTATGGGATAATATCTAAAAAACCTTGATAAATTATACTATTTTCTCATCTATATCATTGAACTTTATGACTTATAACTTGCCCCATTCCAATTCGAAATATAGGCTTAAATAATAGCAACAACAATGAATATTAGCCAAATCTTGTATCTTTAGTATCCCCAACAAACAAAAAAGGAGATGTTTTATCTCAATTTCCATTAGAAATTGTTTTTAAAATTGCATAACTCATGGAAAACCTGCTAATCTCCAAAGTTCTTTAAGAATAATTTCTTTCACTAAATTCGTCCAGATGCATGTATTTTCCATTCAGATATGTCAAGCAAGTTGTAATTGGAGATGTGTCGGGCAAGTTGTAATTGGAGAGAGAAGAGAGGAACTCATTGAATCCCCAACATAAGGTGCCATAGGAATATGATTTGAGATTCCATGAGTTTAACACTTTTCACTCAAAATGCCACCTACCTAACAAACCCTTCGGACTAAGACTGACAATTGACCCGAGCCCGATCAAGTCCGACCCGTTTTTAGGACTTGGACCTTTTTTTCAATTTTTCGAACCGGAGCTCAGCAATTAATCCCGAATTAATTTTCGGGTTGGGTTCGGGTGTGTATGGTTCCGGCCCGAACCCGACCCGATTAAAAAATATATGAAGATAGATATTCCCGACTCTCGAGCGCTGCCCTTTCATTTTCTCTATTTTCCAGTTTCCCGAGTGTTGATAGCATCCACAACTTCTTCCTCTTTTAACCCTTTTGGATCTCACCCACTCTATCTCTTTCTAAAAATCTCTTTCTCCCTCCGCTTTTTTGTTCATAGAGAGAGAGGAGAAGAAGAAGAAGCCGGCATCAAAACAAACAATAGCTTCTTATCACCATCTCCTCATATCCTCAGATTCCTTCATCATTTCAAGGTATTACCCTTCAATCCATCTTGCAAAGCTTCCACATTTCCATCATTTAATCGACCCAGGAACTCAAAATTCAATCTTGATTTGAGTGCCCATCTCGTCCATTTTGAAATTTGGTGGGTTTTGACCCATAAAGTTGCAAGCTTTGTATGTTTTGTACCCTTAGAGCATCTCCAAGGGGGCTAGCCAAAATAGCTAGCCAAATTGTCAAAATTGTAATTTTGCCTAGTGAATTTGGCTAGCCATTTTGGTTCATCTCCAACCATGCTAGCGAAATTCACTAGCTATCCAATATTTTATTATTTTTCAAAACTCAATTTTAATATAACCCAAATTAATATAACCCAAATTCTCAAAACTCAAATTTAATTCAAACAGCCCACTACCTTCTCAAAACCCAAAACAGCCCACTACATATTTAAGTTCATTAAACCCCAAACCAACCCACTACCTATTTCATTTAATTAAACCCAAACCAACCCATCCATCCCGTTCACCCAAACCAACACATCTTCAGAATCAAATCCTTCTCTAAACCCAAATTAAAATTCCAAGCTTTCTCTCACCTTGATGAAGAAGATGAACAGGACGGAAAGCAGGAAACTGGGAGGAACGTGCGGTGGATTCTCGGGTGCAACGGCTAGGTTTTGAAGGCCGGAGCTTGTTGAAGGAGATCAAT
The DNA here is from genome assembly GCA_017893485.1 of Hemerocallis citrina. Classification (NCBI taxonomy): domain Eukaryota; kingdom Viridiplantae; phylum Streptophyta; class Magnoliopsida; order Asparagales; family Asphodelaceae; genus Hemerocallis; species Hemerocallis citrina. Next base: position 40,299,390 of record CM030359.1, read on the forward strand.
TTTTCCAGGTATTGAAGAAATTTATTTTAGAACAAATCTATACAAGAAATTTGAAGTAATGGCAGTCTGCAATTGGTGATGTTTTTTATATGCTCAAATAGAGCCGTTGAGATTCTAGCCGTTATCACATTTTTCCCTATTTTTTATTTTTTATTTTTGTTCATAATCGGCAAAATAGCGAGCCAATTTGGCTAGCCGTTGGAGAGCAAAATTGGAAGAAGCTAGCCAAATTTGTCGATGGCTAGCTAATTTAGAGAGCCATTGGAGATGCTCTTATATGTTATTGATTTGGTAGATGGGTAGTAGGTAGGTAATTGCTCTTGCAGTTGTTTTGGTGCAATGTTTTTGTATGTTGAAGGTTTAGTTTAAATGGGATCCTGTGTAGAATGTAATTTTTCTAATTAAGGACACCTCTATTAGACATTGTTAGTTCAAATGTTGTTTAGAGCATTGGTAGTCGTTGGAGCCCAAATATAACTTTCTGCAGTAGTCGCTGTTAGCCAAAATTTGGCTTTTCGTTATTTTAATAGGATTGACGAAAAATCATGTTTCGTCCCAAAAAAATAATTCTTCTCTAAAATTGTCAAACGGTAAATGATTTACAGTCCAACGTTTTTTATTTAAATTAATAAATTAAGGGGCATAGGAAGAGAGGTTTAAATTAATTAATTAAAAATTAAATAGTTAACCAGCCATTAATGTAACTTAATATATTAATTTTTTGGTTTAAAAAAGGTGGGACGAGAGATGATCTGTCTTTTGGAAAAAAAATTTGATTTTTTAAATTAAGGGACGGTAAATGATACAACGTCCCAACAATTTTTTTAAAAAAAATCGGACAGGAAATCATTTCCATCCGATTTTTTAAATTAAAAAAAAATGGACGGTCAATTATTTACCGTCCGATTATTTTATTAATAAAAAAACAGACAGTTAATGATTTACCGTCCGATTAACAGATGAAAATACAACTTTCGTCGAGCTATTTTATCCATATAGCCAAATCGAATGCCAAATATAGCTGACGACTGTTCACCAAAAGCAAAAAATTTGGCTAAATAGCCAACTACTACAGCACGCTTTTCTTTTTTTTGCATATTTTGGCTAAATAACCAACGACTACAGATGCTCTTAGGTGAGGAAAATAGCTTGAGACGATTTTGCATAATTGGGTCGGGCTTGGGCTTTTTTGTTTATACGGACCCGGACCCGGGCCCGAGCCTGAGTTTTGGAGCCCGACACAAAATCAGGCCTGACTTGGACCCTAAAAAAAATCAGGATCGGGCTCGGGCTTGTATAAGTCCAGCCCAAGCCTGGCCCGTTGCCAGCCCTACTTCGGACCCCTAAACCTTGTTAACTGATAATTTGGTATTAGGCCCTCCTATTTAATGGCTCTGCCTCGTATCCAGTAAACGAGATATAACATAAATTACGTAGCTTCCCATTAAAACTAATGAAATTTAAACTAATTAATATACTTGTTTAACAACAAATAGCATTGGTATTGGGTCGGGTCGGGTCCTTCACTACCCGGACCCGGTCCCGGTCCCTTACGGGTCCAAAAAATAGACCCCGACCCAGACCCGTGAGGACCGGGTCCGGCTCCGGATCCAATTAAAATATCCCTGCCCGTTCGGATAGGAGCGGGAATGTGAGCGGCGAGCGGAGGCAGCGAGTTGAAGATTTAGAATAGAGGAGAGAAGAAAAAAACAAGAATTTTGAGTTTGAAGAGGAAGATTTAGAATTGAGGAGGAAGGAGGAGAGGGATGAGGATAGAATATTGATTTTTATGTTAATTTTTTGGGTTTTTTTCAACGGATCCGGGTCCGGGGCGGGTCTCTTTTGAGCGGATCCGGATCCGAAAGTACAACGAATCCCATTTTAGAACCCAGACCCGGATAGGCAGGGTCGGTTCCAGTCCAATGTCGGGTCCGGGTCGAGTCCGAATTTCAGGTATTTATACCAATGCTAACAACAAATATGAGCAACCTTAATACCAAATCCAAAAAATCTGACCTGTGAAACAAAATAAAGATCGACGCAGCTGTAAATCTTGCTAGTCTCCTGATCCTCCCACGATGACTGCAAAATCAAATCAAACCAAAATCACCATTCCATCTATCAAACAACAAGCCAACCAAATCAAACACAAAATCCAATCACAATTTGAAGCACGAATCTTGATGTAAAAATTACCGGAGCGAGCGTGAGCAGCCATCCGAGCCGCTTCTCGCCTTCGGTGAAGACGTCGAATCCGAGCCTCCCCTCGATCACCTCCTCGACGTTGAGCCGGAGCTTCTGCTTCGATTGGTTCCGTCTCGAATTGAACCGATCCCGATTCATCGCAGCAGTCGATCGTGGACGATCTCGATTTAGGGTTTCGAGATCTCGAGTTTGGATCTGAAATGGAAGGAGATTGGAGGAGGAGGAGGAAGCTTCACGTTCGTATTTGAAGAGTTTGAGGAGGAGTCAGAGAAGATTGTGGAGCATCACGTTCGGATGAGGACGGAAAGAAGGAAGAAGAAAGAAATGGGTTTTGGGAGGGGGGAGGATTTCCCAAAACACTTCTTCCTAATCATAAGTGACTTAGAGCGGGAAAGATCTGAGCCGTTAGATCTGTAAACCCTAGTTTCCAGTGGTTTTTTGGCGCTCGAGTGATTTTCCGCGCCATTTAGAAGTGGGTCGGCGGCGTGGAGGAATGACGGAAATAACCTTGAACTTTATTTACAGGATGTGCCACCGTCGGGTAAAGTTGAGATTGGTTGAGATCCGAGAGGACCCAGTACGAGCACAGGTAGTTCATTCCCATTCAAAATTTGGGTATTTTGGTGTTTAGAAATAGAAATTTGGAGTTGTAATTTTAGTCATTCAACCCAATGTATTGTTTTTTATTAAAAAAGTGACGGAAGATATATCATATTTTGTTGCGTTTATAATTTTTAATTTAAAAAAAAGCAGGGACGATAGATCAAATCTCATCCGACAATTAAATTTGTTATTCCGTCCTAATTGAATTTGTCACGGGCCAGAGATCAAATCTATTCTGAGACCTATTTAAATAGTTAAATCATAATTAAATCTTAAAATCTTAAACCTTAAATCTTAATAAACTAAAAAATAGAACAGGCGAACCGTTATAATAAATTTAAATAAAACAAAGTGGACTATATTTCATCTTTCATCCGATAAATTTTAGCACAAATTCTACGGGCGGACGAAGTTTCATATTTCATATGCTATAATTTTCAGATTCATATTTCAATTCCCAAATATAGTATATTACTGTTCTTCTCATACCTAAATTTTGAGTATTTAGCAAACGGCTACAGTACTTTTTTGTTATACTTTACAGATTTTGACTTTATAACTAACAACTACAGATGCTCTAATTGAGAAAGGTCCAAGATGGCCCATTTGATTTTGATTTGGTTAAAAAGGCCGTGGGGTGTGATGTTTTTTTCCCACATTCGAGCATAACAGCCCACATTTTAAAAAGAAATTTTTCGAACATTCCAAACTAATTATGTTAAAGGTCGGTATCACATATATTATCTCTTACCCAAGTGTAAGATAAATTTTGTAAATTGCATTACAAGTACTAGTATCATGCACGTACGATGCACGTGGAGGAAGAAGGAAAAAGACAAAAAAAAAACTACCAACACGTGCGTGCACGTGCGATGCACGTGGAGGAGGAAGGAAAAAGACAAAAAAAAACCACAAACACGTGCGCTGCACGTGTTTGCACACATACAAAAAATTGTTAATTAATTACCAACCCCATCTCTCCCATTATAATAGTTATAGATTTGAGTTTTAGTTTAAGTGGTTGATAGTCATTCGACTACAGTTTTAAATATGTGGTTGAAATATAAATTTAAATATGTAGTTGAAATATAAATTCGATGGATAAAATTAGTTGGACCACTAGTAAGGTTGGAAACTTTAGACGAGTAGTTGAGATTAGTAAGTGATATGGGTCAGATGACGTGGCCCATTCTGGACCACAGGATTCTCTCAAAAGGCGTTCACCCCCGATCATCAGATCTGCCACGTCAGCCCTAAACTGTCTGGGTTCCCGCCACGTCAGCCCTAAACCACTTAGGCTTTCGTCACGTCAGGCCCATGGGCAACCGGGTCCAGACCCGGTTGACACTGCCTATAAATACCAGGCCCTCTACCCCTTTAACAGGCAATCAATCTTTCCCCTCTCAAAATCCTAGTTACTGTTACCCTTCAGTGACTGACTAGATCGTCGAAGGGTCTGCCACCGGGACCAACCCCGGTGTTCCTAGGTCGAGTACAGGTACATGAGACTTCTGGATCCAAGCCGAGCCTCTAAATCCGAGCCAAGCATCCGACCTCCACCTCGCTCTTGCCTCTACTCCCGAGCCGTCCCCTCTGGCTGAGGGTCAGGCGCACCGTCCGTACCGAAGCTTCCGCAAAAATACAAATTGAGACGAACTCACACCTGGTGCAGCCACCCCCCCAAAAACAAACCACATCAGGTTGACGCCATCTGTGGGAAAACTCGGTACGGACACCAGTCCAAACCCAGCCATCAACAGCATCCCATAAATCTGAGCTCACATGGCACCCAAGCCCAGGAGAGCTGTCGCCTCTACACGTCGCCAGGACATTCCGCCTCAGGACGTCCCCGCCGACACTCATGGATCCAACAATCCGAGGGTCAGCCTCGGACACAAGTCGGGCGCCTCTCGCTCAGTCGTACCCGACCTGCGTCGGGTCATCCAGAACCGACAGACAAGTCAGACTTGGGGAGGGGCCACTTCCAACTCGATCCCGAACCGTCCCAGACCTCCGCCCCGAGAGAGGGAGCCGACGCTCCGCCGCATCGATCGGAGGCCGCCACCCCAACGCAACCCAGCTGAATGGGCTCCAATCACCCACCTGGAGTTCCAAGACTTCTGGAAAGAGATCATGGAGGCCATCCTAGGGATCCCTGTCAACGAGATGCTCCACCACTCTCACTCGCGATCGGATGTCGGGGCAAGCGCGGCCCGCGGCCCAACAGTCCCGCCGGAGTATGACGAGGACATCCTAAAACACCTTCAGAAAATGGAGAACCGCCTCGACCACTTTAGCGATGGCGGCGCGAGGCCGGCTCAAGGTCACCGGCCGACCCGACCTCCTTTCTCCATTGCAATCCTATAAGCAGAAACCCCAGAATTTTCGACCTCCCCAATTCGAGATCAATGACGGCGAGGGTGATCCTGCTGATCCATGGAGGGTTGCAAGACCTTCATGATGATTCACAGCGCTTCGGATCCCCTCCTGTGCCGTGCTTTCCCTGCCACCCTCCGGGGCCCGGCTCGGGAATGGTTCTCCAAGCTCGTCCCCGGCTCGGTCTACTCGTTCGATCAGCTGGAGGCCAATTTCCTGGCCTACTTCGTGACCAGCAGGAAAGTCGAGAAGATGAGCACGACCCTACTGGACCTCCGACAGAAGGAAGGAGAGTCACTCAAGCAGTTCGTCTGGAGGTTCACTACGGAGGCGAGGTCGGTCTCCTCCCTCGACACCGGGGTCGCATCGGCAGTATTCCAGCACAACATCCGACACGGCCAGCTGAAGGCATCCCTAGCAAAGAAGCCTCCCTTCGATTTTCCTGACCTTCTCAGTCGAGTCAAAAAGTACATCCGGGCCGAGGAGGCCCTAAATCCAGAAAGCGCCAAAGAAGTCCCGGGCAAGGGGAAGCGCAAGGCCGACGAGACAGAGCCGGCTAAGAAGGTCCCAAAAGAAAGGACTATCGCGAAGAGGGTCCCTCTGGTCCCATGCTTCGAGAGGTACACACCGCTGACGCAGAACGCATCAATTATCCTCTTAGCAATCGAAGACAGGGAACTCGTCCAGTTCCCCCTCGACCGGCCAACAACAAGAAAAGGGATCAGCAGTTCTACTGCCGCTTCCACCGGGACAACGGGCACGACACCGACTACTGCCATGCCCTGAAGGACGAAATCGAGGCCCTCATCCAACGAGGGTACCTCCAGGAATTCAAACGAGAAGACACCCGGGTTTAAAGGGACACGAGGAATCGGAAGCCTTCCCCTCCTCCTCGAACACCCAAACTGCATCCCGAGCGGAACCCCGAGCCTGAAGAAACCGAGGGTCAAGCCATCTTGCATTGCATCCATGGAGGGCCTATGGGAGGAGAGTCCAGCACTTCCCGTAAGGCGTTCATCCGAGAGGTATACGCCGTCCAGGGTCTCCCTTCTCCCCAGGTCCAGCAACTCCCTGTCTCCTTCTCGGGGGAAGACCTGGAGGGAGTTCGGCTTCCACACTGCGATGCACTTGTCATCAGCCTCAGCATGGCGAACTACGAGGCCCTTCGGATCCTCGTGGACAATGGGAGCTCGGTGAACATTCTCTTCTTGGAAGCATTCGAGAACCTCAAACTCTCCCGGGATAAGCAGAAGCCAGCCGGATACACCTACACGGGTTCTTCGGCGTCCCGGTGCCAATAGAGGGAATTATGACCTTAGACATGACCGCCAGTATGATCCCTCATAGACGGACCGAGTCGATGGACTTCATGGTTGTGAACATCAAGGCAGCCTACAATGCCATCCTCGGCCGACCAGGGCTCTGCTCCCTCCAGGCTGTTCCCTCGGCCTACCACCAAAAGCTGAAATTCCCCACCAAATCAGGTGTTAGAGTCGTCTGAGGAAACCAAGAAGAGGCATGGTCGTGCTATATGACAGTGGTCGGGGGCGGTGTGTTTCCCATGGACGCCATCGAGCTGCAGCCCGAGAGAAGCCAACCTGAGCCTGAGCCGGCGGACGAATTAGAGGAAGTCTCGTTCGAGATAGAGGACACGCCTAAGTGGTTCCGCGTGAGTTGCTCCCTCGCTCCCAACCTCAAGACCGACCTGATCGACTGCATTCGCCACAATGTCGACCTCTTCGCCTGGAAGCCCTCCGATATGCCCGTGATCTCCGAAGACTTGATCATGCACAAACTCAGCGTGATCCCCGACTCGAAGCCAATCGTCCAGAAGCGACGTAAGTTCACCCCGGAGAGGCAGCAGGCAGTGAAAGCAGAGGTGGACAAACTCTTGTCCGCTCATTTCATACAGGAGGTCAGCTACCCTGAGTGGCTGGCGAACGTCGTGATGGTCAGAAAGGCGAGCGGGAGTTGGAGGATCTGCATAGACTTTACCGACCTCAACAAGGTGTGCCCCAAAGATCTGTTCCCTCTCCCCAGCATCGACGCTCTGATCGACGCAACGTCAGGGTCACGAGCTCCTTTCTTTCATGGATGCCTTCTCAGGCTACAACCAGATCCGAATGTTCCTCCCTGATATAGCCAAGATGTCCTTCGTCACAGACCAAGGTCTTTATTGCTACCGGGTTATGTCCTTCGGGCTAAAGAACGCCGGTGCTACTTATCAGAGGCTCGTCAACCGAGTCTTCAAGGATCAAATTGGTCGCAACATGGAAGTATACATCGACGACATGCTCGTCAAGAGCCAGTAGGGACAGGACCACGTCGCCGACCTGGAAGAAGCCTTTGGGGTCCTTCGAACCCACAATATGAGACTCAATCTGGCGAAGTGTGCGTTTGGCGTCTCCTCAAGGAAATTCTTCGGGTTTCGTCGTCAGTCAGCGCGGTATCGAGGCGAACCCAAAATCCAGGCCATAATAGACATGGCCCCTCCTAGAAACACCAAAGAAGTCCAAAGGCTCACGGGAAGACTGGCGGCCATCGGTCGTTTCCTCTCCAAGTCCGGAGAGAAGTTCCTCCCATTCTTCAAGGCTTTGCGCCGAACCGGAGGCTTCGAGTGGGGTACTCAGCCACACGAGGCATTCGCCCAATTGAAAGAGTACATCGCCAACCCTCCTCTCCTTAGTAAGCCCGAACCAGGCAAGCCACTCTGGCTTTATCTCTCGGCCTCGGAAAATGTGCTCAGTGCTGTTCTCGTTCGAGAAGAAGACGGAGTCCAAAAGCCGCTATACTACGTGAGCAAGGTTCTGCTCGCCTGCCGAGACCAGATACTCAAAAATAGAGAAGGTAGCCTACGCCCTGGTCATGGCCACGCAGAAGCTCCGTCCCTATTTCCAGGCGCATTCAATCCAGGTCCTCACAGACCAGCCTCTGAAGGCCGTCTTCTACAAACCTGAGAGCTCCAGACGACTGGTCAAAATGGTTGATTGAGCTCAGTCAATACGACATCGGCTATCAGCCAAGGACAGCCATCAAAGGGCAGGCCCTCGTCGAGTTCATCACAGAATGCACCATCTCCGAGCAACCCGACGGTGGGGAGGCCGACCAGACGTGGAAAGTTTACGTCGACGGTTCCTCCTATAAAGCGGGGAGTGGTGCGGGCATCATTCTGCGAGGTCCTGACAGTTTCCTCCTTCAGTATTGCCTCTGCCTCAACTTCCCAGCCTCTAAAACGAGGCTGAGTATGAGGCCATAATTGCCGGGCTCACCCTGACGCATCGAGCAGGCGCCAGACAGATCATGGCCTTTAGCGACTCTTAGCTCATGGTGAATCAGATCCCTGAAGAGTACAAGGCCCGTGACGATCGGATGATCAGGTACTTGGCCGTGGTCCAGCGGCTATTGACGTCCTTTGACGAATCTGCAGTCTTAAGGATCCCCAGAGAACAGAATGCCCAGGCCGACGCTCTGTCAAAGTTAGCCTCCTTGTCTTTCGAGGGTCTCGACCGTACCGTCCTGATCGAAGTACTCCTGAAGCCGGGTACTGACCTCCCCGAGACCCTCTGCATCGAAGACGGAGCTCATCCTGACGATTGGACCACTCCCATCAAGAAGTTTCTAATCAAAGGAGAGCTCCCCGAAGACCGAGCCGAGGCAAGGCAGGTCAGGGTCCGTTCAGAAAGGTTTGCCATGATCAGTGAGACCCTCTTCAAAAGGTCATACACCACGATGGACGGAAGACCCTACCTCCGCTGCTTAACCCCCGGCGAGGCAAAATATGCTCCCAAGGAGCTCCATGAAGGAATCGGTGGGTGCCATATAGGGAAGCCGATCGCTTGCACGAAAGGCTCTGAATCATGGGTATTACTGGCCCACAATGCTCCAAGACGGCCTGGCCCTGGTAAAGAAGTGTGGCCCCTGTCAAAGGTTCTCCCCAGTGAAAAGAGCTCCACAAGCGAACCTCCGCTCCCTGGCCAGTCCTACACCCTTTTCTATGTGGGGAATGGATCTAGTAGGCCCATTTCCGAAGGCAACTGGCCAAAGAAAGTTTCTCATAGTGGCGATCGCTACTTCAAGAAGTGGATCGAGGCCGAGCCTTTGGCCACGATCACCGAACAGCAGACCCAACAATTTTTCTGGAAGCACATCGTCTGCCAGTTCAGGATTCCCCAAGTACTCATCACAGATAATGGGACTCAATTTGCGGGCAAGAATTTCCGAAAGTTCTGTGAAGATCTCGGGATCTTGCAGTGCTTTTCTTTGGTATGCCACCCACAGTCAAACGACCAGGTCGAGAATGCGAACCTCCAGATCCTTGACGGTCTCAAGAAATGACTTGATAACTCTTCCAATGGGTTATGGGTGAACGAGCTGCCGAGCGTTCACTGGGCCCACCGAACGATGAAGAGAATTCCCATGGGAGAGTCGCCATTCAATCTGACATACGGCATGGAGGCCGTGATCCCCCTGGAGATCGGGCTCCCTTTGCCCCGGATCATAGCCTTCGACGAAGCAAGCAACTTGGCACAGCTACGTGCCGACCTGGATCTCATAGACGAGGTCAGGAAAAAGTCCGCCATCAAAAGGAACACCTACCAGCAGAGGATCGAAAAGGTTCTACAACAAAAAAGTGCATCCCACCGACATCAAGCTCGGGGACCTCGTCATCCGGAAGTTGGCGGTATCCAACCCCGGCCAAAAGAGAAAACTGGCCCCAAACTGGGAAGGCCCTTGGCACTCGGATGCTTCTCTTACAAGCTTAGGGCTCTGCACTCGGAAGAAACTGCGAGCCACAAAAAACTTCTCTTACAAGCTTAGGGTTCGGCGCTCGGAAGAAACCGCGAGCCACAAAAACCTTCTCTTACAAGCTTAGGGTTCGGCACTCGGAAGAAACCGTGAACCACAAAAAGCTTCTCTTACAAGCTTAGGGTTCGGCACTCGGAAGAAACCGCGAGCCATAAAAAGCTTCTCTTACAAGCTTAGGGTTCGGCGCTCGAAAGAAACCTGAGCCACAAAAAGCTTCTCTTACAAGCTTAGGGTTCGGCGCTCGGAAGAAACCGCGAGCCACAAAAAACCTCACTTACAAGCCTGGGGCTCGGCACCCGGATGGCACCTCGAGTCAGAAAAAGTCACCTCTAAGGCATGGGAGCTCAGCATCGGCCTCGAGCATGGTTTGGGCTTGTTCAGGCTCATCAACCTATGCGCTCGGCGATGACCACCAACTACGCCCGTGCTGTCTACCTGAGAACAGGTGTGGGGGCTCGTCATCGACCTCGAGCAAGGCCTTAGCTTTCTTCAAAGCCACACGACCTTTACGCTTGGCGACGACCTTCAGCTATGCCCATCATTGGCTTCACTAAGGTATGGGGGCTCGGCATCGGCCTCGAGCACGGTTTGGGTTTGTTCAAGCTCATCAACCTATGCGCTCGGCGATGACCGCCAGCTACACCCGTGCTATCTATCCGAGAACAGGTGTGGGGCTCATCGTCGACCTCGAGCAAGGCCTTGGCTTTCTTCAAAGCCATGCGACCTTTGTGCTCGGTGACGACCTTCAGCTACGCCCATCACGGCTTCTCTAAGGTATGACGCTCGGCATCGGCCTCGAGCATGGTTTGGGTTTGTTAAAACCCATCAACCTATGCACTCGGCGATGACCGCCAGCTACACTCGTGCTATCTACCCGAGAACAAGTGTGGGGGCTCGTCGTCGACCTCGAACAAGGACTTGGTTTTCTTCAAAGCCATGCAACCTTTACGATCGGCGACGACTTTCAGCTACGCTCATCACTGGCTTCTCTAAGGTATGGGGGCTCAGCATCGACCTCGAGCATGGTTTGGGTTTGTTCAAACCCATCAACTTATGCGCTCGGTGATGACCGCCAGCTACACTTGTGCTATCTACCCGAGAACAGGTGTGGGAGCTCGTCGTCATCCTCGAGCAAGGCCTTGTCTTTCTTCAAAGCCATGCGACCTTTACGCTCGGCGATGACCTTCAGCTATGCTTATTACTGGCTTCTGTAAGGTATGAAGGCTCGGCATTGGCCTCGAGCACGGTTTGGATTTGTTCAAGCCCATCAACCTATGCGCTCGGCGATGACTGCAAGCTACACCCGTGCTATCTATCCGAGAACAGGTGTGGGTGCTTTTCGTCGACCTTGAGAAAGCCCTTGGCTTTCTTCAAAGCCATGCGACCTTTACACTCGACGACGATCTTTAGCTACATCCATCACTGGCTTCTCTAAGGTATGGGGGCTCGACATCAACCTCGAGCACGGATTGGGTTTGTTCAATCCCATCAACCTATGCGCTCGGCGATGATCTCAAGATACACCCATACTATCCGTGTGGGCTCAGTTTTGACCTCGAGCAAGGCCTTGGCTTTTTCAAGCCATACCTATTACGCTCGGCGACGAACTTCGACCATGCCCGTTTCATAAGTTTCCATTAAAGATTTAGGGCGCTCACCTTCGGCAAACATCCCGAGCCCCGGACTGTTGGTTGACCCACCTTTCACTCGCGAACAACTCGGGGTTTACGGCTGACAGAGCCAAAACACCGAATTGTTCACGGGCGGGAGGGGAGCTACCGACCCAGGGCTCTCACCGAGCCTCCTGACCAATTGGTCGACCCACCAGTCACCCGCGAGCAACTCGGGGCTTATGGCCCTCAGAGCCAAAACCCCGAATTGTTTGAGGGTGACAGGTGAGCCGCCAACCCGGAACTCTCGAACCAAAATTCTGCTTACGGGCGCCCGCCTTCAGCAAGCACCCGAATTGTTAGTAGGTGCTAGATGAGTCACCACCAGTAGCTGGTGAAGAAACAGTGAGGAGAGAGGGATTATATTGCCCCATGAGCAGTGCATTTATTACATCGGGAAGTCCAAACGGCAGAAAGCGAAACGTCGCCATTAATGTTTATCGGAAGGCGAAATGCCACTCATTGGGCATTGCCTACAAGAAACTACTGTGCGGCCTTTTGCCTCGGCGGTGACCCCCTACAAGGCCGAGCTCGGCAATAATCTCAAGCTACACTCCTGCCCTCACTCAATGAATCGTCAAAGTTAAAGAAGTCGGTAGTTTTTATTACTCATAGAGCGCCAGAAACGGCTGCCTAATACAATGAAAAGCTTACAACTCACTCATTGCTCAGCTTGAAACTCAAACTCGATGCTTCCCACGGTTTCCTTTGCACGCTCGGCCAGTCTGACCGGAGAAGGCACTCCGGCGACAGAGTTTTCCGCATCGGCAGGCTGGGCCGCCTCTAAGAAAAAGGTCGGAGAAGGTCCTAGTACAGAATTGCTCGCCTCCTCGATTAGACCGGCGCCTAGCATTAACTTCAACCTGCGGATCTTCAACTCTTTCTCAACAACAGCCTCACGAAGAAAAGACTCCGAAGCTGACCGCCCACTCAAGGCATCCGAGATCGACCAGTTCGTCTCAATTGCCCATCAGTCTTGGTCGGCTATGGCTTTCTTCAGACGAGCGACCTCCAAGCTGAGCTCCCTAGACATGTTCATGAAGTAATTCACTGCGGCCGCTCGGTCCCGAGCCTATTTACGTTGGCGAGCCAGAGCACTCTCCATGGCCCCCAGCCCAGCTCGGACCCAGGAGACCTCGGCAGAACCAAGGTCGGTGCTGAGGACCTCATGTGTCTATCAAAAAGACGAAAAAAACAACAGGTCACAAAAGAGACTAAAAAACACAAGTCATGTAGCATCGGCCAAAAAATCATCTTGTATTAGTTCAAAAATTTTGTACTACAAAATGCGGTGGCCAGTCCGCAGAAGGCGTTTACAAAATCTGATGAGGGTCCTCCAATTCCTCATCGCCACCGGGCGTGGGCGGATGCTCTGGCTGCCAGTTGTAATGCAGATGATCCACTCGTTTGTCTGGGTAGATCAGCGCGAAATGTTCCTTCGCCTTGGCATAGGCCTCGTCCTGGGCCGCGATCAGAGTATCCGCCATGGAGATCTGCACCTCTTCCATGGCCTTCTTCACCTTCGCAGCCTCCGCCCGGGCCTTCTCCTTAAAATGTGCCAGCTCGTCCCTGTGATGGCCCATAATCGAGTCCATCTGAGCATCATGGATCGCCTCCTTGTCCTGGGCCTCCTTCAGCTCGGCCGTGAGCTTAGAGACCTCGCAGAAGTGCTTCTCCGCGTTCTTCCTCTCGACGAGGACCTCCTTCTCCATGCACCGGTGGTAGTGCTGCCCATGGAGTAACGTCTAGCCGAAGAAGAACAAGTTAGAAAAATCCTGAACTCTAAAATTCTGCGCGCACGGAAAACAACAAACACTTACCGAGAATTGCGCCTGAGCCCACCACGTGTAGGCTGCCTAGGACATCTGTGTCTCCAGAGTCATCCGGTCCCGCTCTGTGGCGATGTGCTCTGCCGCCTCCATAGCCACCGAGCCCTGGAGCAGGGTGTCCCCTACCTTCACCCCCCCAGCCCGGGACATGCTGCTGCAAGCTCTGCCTTTCCACCATCTGCGCGGTGTCGGGGCGAGAGGGCAGAGGCTTCTGCTCTCGAGCCTCAACCAACTTCTTACTTCTGGAGCTCGCCCCCGGCTCTTTCCCCGACCTCGACGATTGATGAGGCCTCTTCGAGGGCGGTTGCTCGGTAGTCGGCCCCGGTATCTTACCGGATCCTGCGACCAGTGCTCCGCTCTTCTCCTACGCGGCTTTCTTCGCCGCTTCGGCCCTTCTCTTGGTCGCTAATTCTACTATGGCGTTTCGATTATCCAGCTCCTTGGCAGACATCTCTACAAGAAGAAAGGTTAACATGTTAACGCAAAGGCAGAAAGAAATACAGAATGGAAACAAAAACATATTAGGGTTGGCTGGGCTCAGTCCGGCTCGGGCGAGGTGTAGCTCCGTGACGCTAGGCTACCCAATGCTGTGACCCTCCACGATCTTGTCGACCTTTGCCCACTCCTTCTCAGTCAAGTCCCTTCGCTTCGGCGGCTTGTGGTTCGGCTTTTTAAAGTTCCAAACAGTTGGGATGTCCCAGGGCTCCTCGCTTCGAACAACGAAGTACTTCTCTTTCCACCCCTTGATGGAGTCCGGATGGCCGTGCATCACCTTTTTGTGGGGACGGGGGGAAAGATAGAAAATCTCCTCATGATCCCCGAGAGAGCTCATCCCCATGATGGCTCGAAAGTAGGTCAACCTCGGCGTAATCCCCTTCTCCTGACACTTCAAAATAAAACACACTAAGTGTTTCCAAGAGTTGGGACCGTGCTGCATCGGACTCAGCTCCCCCCAGTTCAACACCCTCTTGATGAACAGGTGCAACGGAAGCCTCAACCCCAAGACGAAAGCGTCCTTAGGGAACATGCAGAAGCTCGGTTCGAGAGCGGTGGTCGGGCGAATTCCTGGGTTCGGCACCAGCAGCTCGAACTCCCGAGTGTTGGATCCTGTAGGCAAGGCAAGAAACACTAGAGGGGGGGGGGGGTGAATTGTGTTGTATCAAAAATTAATTGCGGAATTGAAAGTTATCTTCTGTCCAGTCAACTATAAAAGAGATATCAGTTGACTGGGGCGTCAGAGTAGAAGAGTATTTTAGACTAATCTGATAAGTCGACTTAAATAAGAGAGACAGTCGACTCGCCAGAAGAGTTTTTGAAACATTTGTTATATCAGTCTGATCAGTCGACTTAGAATGGATATCCAGTCGACTTACGAGAAAGATTTAGAGTAAACTGAAATGCAAGTAATGAAAAGGTTCAAAGAGATACAACCACAGAGATTTCAATCACAGAGTACACACGATGTATCCTGGTTTGGTCCTCCCGACCTACATCCAGTCCCCAAGCAACCCACTGGAGATTTTCCACTATTCTTAAAAATGTACAAGAATACCCTACGGCGTTAGATAACAACTTTGTCCAACCCGTAGTCCTCTCTCACACCTAGAGAGAGCAACCCACTCTTCCACCAAGAGTGAAAACCTGACTCTACAACCTAGAGTCCTACTCTCCAACCGAGAGGATTCGAAAATAATAAAAGATGTTACAATCAACCTATAGCCTTGTTGTGATTATGATTTTGTACGTGGCTATTTGGTCAACTTCTGAATTCAGTCCAAAACGAATTCGATGTTATGCTGGACTGAAAACAGAGAACCAAGACTTAGAATGCTTTTAGAATGCTTTTTCTTGTCAAAATCAAAAGCTTTAGAACTTAAGAAACAAAATGCTTGGAAAAATTTGTTAACCTTTGTCAAATGATCTCTGTTCTTTTTTTATAGAGTTAGAGACGTTTGGACATTGAAAAGGTTGAATTCCAACTGCCATACAACGGCAGTATAAAGACTTGATTTTGAAAAATAAGTTTAAAAACAGAAAACTGTCGAAACGGCTTGAACAGTCGACTGGGTTGTCATTATGAGTCGACTGGTCAGAGTTTGAAGAAGTTCAGACAGTTTTGTACAGGTTCAGTCGACTGGTCCTTAATGGCAGTCGACTGGTACTCAACAGCTGATCTAGTTCAAACTGTTTCGATCTTTAAATTTTTTAAAACACACAATTATAAAATTATGTGTGAGTGTGTGTGTGTGACAAGGCCGTACATCAATATAAGACTCAACAAGGAGAAAAATTACATTTATTTTACAAGACACACAAACTATAAGACATTGAAGCTTTGGTCTTGACTTGAGTCTTGAGTCTTGAGCGAAGCTTTAGCCATTGTCTTTGCTTGATCATTCGTCAGCTTTAGAACCTTGTGGCTTGCTTGATCAATTAGGTTTGAGGCCTTTGTGTATCATACATGATAACTTTGATACAACCTGCAATATATGAGAAGTAGCACAACAACTTTGCATTGTGTTGTAATCATCAAAATCAAGAATCAACATTCTCCCTCTTTTTGATGATGACAACACAATAGCTTACAATAATAGGAATATTACGAAAAAGTTACACATGCTCAATGTTCAATGCTAATGCTCCCCCTAACAAATGTACAATATGCACAACATGCACAACAATAAAACATGCACGACACAAAAAAATGCATAATAGTCTCCCCCCTTTGTCATCAACAAAAACAAAAAATAGGAGAGACAAGCATATGAAGCATAAAGAAACAAAAGCAAAGTTATATATAGAAGGTAAAAAATACATAGTTCAAACGAGCTGCATAAAGACAAAATACAAAATAAGTAGAAAAAAATACATAATAATAAAAAAATAAAAATATCGCTAATCAGTCTTCGTCATCTTCATCTTGCGCACCTTGAGAGGGAGGAGGAAACTGAGAGGTAAACAACTGAGTGAGATGAGAAATACTTGCTTCAAGAGCATCTTGACGAACCATGAGGGCATCTTGATGATCCATAATATAATTAACAGAAATATAAAGACTTCTTGGATCATCAAAATCAGCACGAGGACGAGATGAACTAGAAGCAAAAGACCGACAAGCTGAAGTGGCTAAAAGGAAAGGAGGTACATTCCTAGAAGGAGACCTAGGTGGAGAATTTAGCAACTTCATACGTGCTAAACTAGCACGATCAAACGAATCAAAGTGTTTTACAACATCCGTCTCAGATTCGAGATCAACATTATAAGCAAAGAAGACGTGAGTGAGTAAAGCACCAAATGGAAGAAATGAAGTATGAGCCTTAGAAAGACAATTGAAGATAACTTGACCCCAATTTTTTTTTATGTTGCAAAAAATTGCATAAACAGCTTGTTGCAACTCAAGAGAATACTGTTCATAACTCTCTGTTTTGGGAATAATGTTATATGACAGTATGCGTGCAACTAGCTTAGCAATATGAGTAATAGATCTATTGGTCATAGAAGGACCATGATGTGGCAAATAAATTCTAGAAAAAATGGAGTCATTATCCATATCAATATTTCCTAAATCACACCCTTCATCAGACAGACCCAAAATAAGACTTAGTCTAGCAGAGGAGATTTCCATACGTTTATCTTTGACAGACGATAAAATAAAAGTCTTATTACCATCCTCCGAAGTAGTAATCTTCATATTTGTGTAAAACAAATATATTAGGTAAGGATAGTAAGAGAGTTGATTTACAAGAGACAATAGATCAAATAACCCACATTGTTCAAACAATGGAGCTAGAGGGAATCGATCTAAATCTGAAAAATTCACAAACCTACCCGGAAAAATGATAATGGAACAAATAGTGTACCATTTATCAATGTGATTCGGATTCCTCAAATATTGAAGATAGTCTCTAGATGATTGTCCTTCCTCTACATTAGAGGAACGGGATCTTTTGGGGGCCATTAAAAAAAAACTACAAACACAGAGAGAAGGAAAGAGTTTAAGGAAGTTATACCAACAATGAGACACCAAAAGAAACACGGAACTCTAATAGATCCTTTGAGAAGCACTGGAGATGGAGATAGTGCTGAGATTTGGGGCTTCAAAGCTCGAAATCACTAGGCAGCAACAACAGCAGCCGACTTGAGAGCTCGGTAGAGAGAGGGAGAGTTAAGGTAAAAGTGAAAGAATGAGAGTAAAGGGTTAGGGTTTTTACTTTGAATGGACGACTGAGATGAAGGCTAGGGGGTTTCAAAAGCTCAAATCGGTCAAAGGGTAGCAGTAAAGTGAAAAAGTCGCCTCAAAAGATGTGCTAAATTTTCGAATTTGACGAAACCTGATTCGCAACAGTCGACTGATATATAGAGCAGTCGACTTAGTCGAGAGCAAAATAAAGAAACACAAAATAGCAAAAATACTACTGGCAGTCGATTGTATTACTGTACACAGTCGACTTTCCAGAGTATACAAACTCAAGAAAATATATATGGCGGAAAATAGTTGGTCAGTCGACTGAACTGAGATCTAAGTCGACTTACCAGAGTGTACAAACTCAAGAAATATCAAAAAGACTACAAATTCCTAGTTCACTTCTTAAGGTGATAAATGTGTCTTCCTTAAGTGGTTTAGTAAAGATGTCAGCTATTTGTTTTATCAGTAGAAATAAAGTCTAAAGAAATGTCTCCCTTTAAAACATGATCACGTAGAAAATGATGTCTAATATCAATGTGTTTCATACATGAATGTTGAACCAAATTTTTAGATAAGTTAATGGCACTGGTATTATCACACATTATAACAGGCTTTGAAAAGGAAATACCATATTCTAATAGGGTTTGTTTCATCCACAAAATTTGGGCACATGCCAAACTTGCAACGTTATATTTAGCTTCTGTAGTTGATAGGGATGCGGAATTTTGCTTCTTACTGCACCAAGATACTAGGGGATATCCCAAAAAGTGACATGATCCACTAGTACTCTTGCGGTCAGTTTTACTACCGGCAAAATCCGCATCGCTATAAGACACAAGTTGAAAATTATCGGTACGTGGATAAAATAGATCATAATCAGACGTGCCTTTAATATATCTTAAAATGCATTTCACAGCTTTTAAGTGAGACTCTTTAGGACTCGACTGATATCTAGCACACAAACATACACTAAACATAATGTCGGGTATACTAGCAGTTATATATAAGAGTGAGCCAATCATACCTCGATAGAGTTTTTGATCGAAACTTTTACCTAATTCATCTTTGTCAAGGGTAGTGGTAGTAGCCATAGGTGTGGTCTTACTCCTCGTGTTATCCATGCCAAACCGTTTGAGTAATTCCTTAGCATATTTTTCTTGGTTAATAAATATGCCATTAGGCGACTGTTTAACTTGCAGTCCAAGGAAATAGTTGAGTTCACCCATGTGACTCATCTCAAATTCGTTTTTCATGGTATTAGCAAACTCTTGATAGAAATTACTATTAGTAGAACAAAAAATTATGTCATATACATATATTTGTATGATCAGGATATCTGTCTCTATTCTCCTAATAAACAGGGTAGTGTCTACTTTACCTATTTCAAAACTCGTTTCTAGAAGAAAAGTCTTCAATCGATCATACTAAGCACGTGGTGCTTGTTTAAGACCGTATAAAGCATTTTTCAATTTAAAAACGTGGTTTGAGAATTGTTCATGTTCGAAACCTAGTGGTTGCTTAACATAAACATCTTCCTTTATAAATCCATTAAGGAAAGCACTTTTAACATCCATTTGAAAGAGTGTAAAATTTATAAAACATGCAAAAGATAATAAGATACGGATTGATTCTAATCTAGCAACAGAAGCATATGTTTCATCAAAATCTATGTCTTCTTCTTGATATACCCTTGAGCAACTAGTCTAGCTTTGTTCCTAACAACTTGTCCTGATTCATCTAACTTATTCTTGAATACCCATTTGGTACCAATTATAGTATGATCAGGAGGTCGTGGAACTAAATCCCATACATCATTCCTTATAAATTGGTTTAACTCATCTTGCATGGCATTCATCCAAAACTCATTCTCACAAACTTCTTGTATATTCTTCGGCTCAAAATCCGACATGAAAGCTGTGTGAGAAAACATGTTAACATGTGATCTTATCTAAATACCATGTGAAATGTCATCGATTATTAAGTCATGAGGATGATCTCTAACTTCAACAAAAGATTTTGGTAAAATTGGAGACATCACAATAGGATCAGTCGACTTGACCAATTCATCAGTCGACTAATTTACAGCAGTCGACTTGACTTTCTGATCGGTCGACTTATCGACAAGGCTAGTTTGCTCTAAAGATGTAATTACTTTATTTAAAGGTGATGAATCAGTTTCATCATCTTCAATTAAAGTCGATGAAGACAGAGATTCATCAAATGCAATATGCATGGATTCTTCAATAGTCATTGTTGACTTGTTGAAGATCTTATATGCCTTACTTTTGAGTATCCTATAAAGATACCCTCATTAGATCTAGGATCAAACTTATCTAAATTATCCTTAGTGTTCAGAATAAAATACTTACACCCAAATATTTTGAAGTAAGAGACCTTAGGAATTCATCAAAAAATAGCTTATAACATGTTTTTTTTAGCTTAGGCTTAATCAAAAATCTATTTAAAACATAACAAGCTGTAGCAACGGCTTCAGCCCAAAAATACTTCGGTAAATTACTTTCAACAAGCATGGTCCGTGCACATTCTTGCAAAGTCCTATTCTTCCTTTCAACCACTCCATTTTGTGGTGAAGCTCTAGGAAATGCAAATGAATGAGTTATACCATTCTCGTTGCAATATTCTGCAAACGTTTCATTTTCAAATTCTCCACCATGATCACTTCTAATAGTGACTATGGTTAGAGACTTTGATTTTGAATTCGTTTACAAAAATTAGCAAATTCTACAAAAACATCATTCTTATGTTTTAAAAAGAAAGTCCAAGTGAATCGTGAAAAATCGTCTACTAAAACAAATACATACCTACTTTTATTTAAAGAAGCAACTCTAGTAGGACCAAATAAATCCATGTGGATTAATTCGGGCGGCCTACTAGTAGAAATCATTTCTTTTGTTTTAAAAGTAGATTTAATTTATTTACCTAGTTGACATGCATCACATAACTTATCTTTTTTAAAGGATACGACAACCCTTTAACTAGGTTGTACTTAGACAATTTAGAGAGATTTTTCATATTCACATGGCCAAAACGTTTATGCCATAGCCAAGAATCATTATTAGAAGCTACTAAGCAAAAATCATTCGGAAAATCATATGCCTTTAAACATAGTTTATAAATGTTATTTTTCCTAAATTCTTGAAAAATTATATTTTGCATGGTAGAATCATAAATTAAGCATGCATCTTTTTCAAACATGATTTTATAACCCTTATCACATAGTTGGCTAATACTCGACAAGTTATGCTTAAGTCCACTAATTAATAAAATATTTTCTATAGAAGGGTTACTGTACTTACCGACCATACCGATTCCAATGACCTTTCCTTTGTTGTTGTCACCAAATGTGACCGTTCCTCCATTAATGTCTTGAATGGAAGACAGGAGGTTGGCATGACCAGTCATGTGCTTTGAGCATCCGCTGTCAAGTATCCAACGATCTCTCTTAGGTACCTATGAAATATTCAATGTGAATATGGTACCCTTTTCATTGGGTCCAAAATAGAGTTTTTGGGAAACCAAACCCAAGAAGAGTTTGATTTTCCACCATATGCAGAAATATAATTAGCAGAATTACATACAGTAAGCATATATGAATAAATATACGCAATTCTATCTTTCGGATTCAGGTTGACTGGAACCCATACATTTTTACTCTGTCTAGTCGACTTTATTATACCTTTCAGTCGACTGTGACTGATATGCAGTCGACTGTGAGGTAGTATAGGTCGACTTATCTGAGGTGTTTGTCTCGTTGAATGAGACTCAATACCTCTAGACAGGCGACTGATGGGTGGGTTCACTCAACTGGTCTGAACTATATATTTGCCTTTATCATGAAAACTTACAGTTTTAGGCTTTTCAAAAAACTCATAAAGTTTATGCTTAACACTAGAAATAGATACAGGTTTATTTACACTAGTGTTCTTGGAAGCATGAAGTTTTCAACAGATTTTTGAAAACCAAGTCCAAACCTTTTATTGGATTGAACTTGATTTTGTAGAACATCATTTAAATTCTCCTTTCCTTTATTAAATTTAGATACGTTCATAGATATTTCTTCATAATCTTTCTTTAGAGATACAAATCTATATCTAAATTAGAAAGACGAGAATTTAAAGATTTCACTTCTTTATCAAGGTTAAAATTCTCTTGAGAAAGTGTTTAATTCACTTTCTCCAAGTTCGTAACTCTAATTTTTTCTTTTTTAAGTTCTGGAAAAATCTCGTTGAAAGCATCAGGTAAATCATTAGAGTCATAGTCATTACTTACTTGATTTTGAGATTCCATAAAACACACATTAGCAAACTCGTTTGTCTCTTCATTTTCTTCTTCCGATGAAGAGTCGCTATCATTCCAAGTTGCTTGGTACGCCTTTTTGTTCTTCATGAACTTGTTCTTTGTGTACTTGTCCTTCTTGAAGTTGGATGCCTTTTCATTAGGTTTTTTGTTCTCTAGTGGGCAATCCTTCTTCATATGACCTGTTTTGTTATACCTGAAATATGTTGGAGGTTCATTAGATTCCTTAGATTTTGAAGTAAACTTACTTTTCCTTAGGAACTTTTTGAACTTTCTCATGAACATGGCAATCACTTCCTCATCTTCTTCTTCATCCTCAGAGTCCGACATGGCCTTGAATGCTAGTGTCTTCTTCTTGGATTGTTGAGTTCTTGATCCTTCTTGCGCTCTTCAAGTTGTACCTCATATGCCATAAGATTTCCCATAAGATTCTCAAGAGAAAGTTGTGTTAAATCATTGGCCTCTTCTATGGCGGTGGTCTTCTTCTCCCATACAAGGGTTAGTGCACGAAGGACCTTCTTCACCATTTCAGTTTTAGTGTACGTCTTCCCAAGCGCCACAAGTGAATTTGTGATATTCGTGAACCTTGTAATCATCTCAGACACTTTCTCGTTCTCCTTCATGCGGAACATTTCGAACCCGTGAACAAGAACATATATTTTAGATTCTTTTACTCTATTTGTTCCTTCATGAGTTACCTCGAGTGTGTGCCAAATTTGATGTGCGGTTGTTGCATTGGACGCACGGTTGAACTCCTCCTTTGTAAGGGCACAAAATAGCGCATTCATCGCCTTTGCATTATTCATTGTTTGGTTCTTCATGTCGTCGTTCCATTGTGCATATGGAATGGTAGGAGCGGTGTACTTGGTCTCCGTCATGTTCCATATTTCATAGTTGATGGACTGAAGGTAGATCTTCATTCTACACTTCCAATAGTTGTAATTGGTTCCATCGAAGAGGGGTGGCCTTTGTGTAGACTGGCCTTCATGGTATTGATTTGCATTAGAAGTAGTTGCCATTGCACTCAACCAGGCTCTGATACAAAGTGTTGGATCCTGTAGGTAAGGCAAGAAACACTAGAGGGGGGTGAATAGTGTTGTATCAAAATTTAATTGCAGAATTGAAAGTTATCTTCTGTCCAGTCGACTATAAAAGAGATATCAGTCGACTGGGGCGTCAGAGTAGAAGAGTATTTTAGACTAATCTGATAAGTAGACTTAAGTAAAAGAGACAGCCGACTCGCCAGAAGAGTTTTTGAAACGTTTGTTATATCAGTCTGATCAGTCGACTTAGAATGGATATCCAGTCGACTTACCAGAAAGATTTAGAGTAAACTAAAATGCAAGTAATGAAAAGGTTCAAAGAGATACAACCACAGAGATTTCAATCACAGAGTACACACGATGTATCCTGGTTTGGTCCTCCCGACCTACATCCAGTCCCCAAGCAACCCACTGGAGATTTTCCACTATTCTTAAAAATGTACAAGAATGCCCTACGACGTTAGATAACAACTTTGTCCAACCCGTAGTCCTCTCTCACACCTAGAGAGAGCAACCCACTCTTCCACCAAGAGTGAAAACCTGACTCTACAATCTAGAGTCCTACTCTCCAACCGAGAGGATTCGAAAATAATAAAAGATGTTACAATCAACCTATAGCCTTGTTGTGATTATGATTTTGTACGTGGCTATTTGGTCAACTTCTGAATTCAGTCCAAAACGAATTCGATGTTATGCTGGACTGAAAACAGAGAACCAAGACTTAGAATGCTTTAAGAATGCTTTTTCTTGTCAAAATTAAAAGCTTTAGAACTTAAGAAACAAAATGCTTGGAAAAAGTTGTTAACCTTTGTCAAATGATCTCTGTTCTCTTTTTATAAAGTTAGAGACATTTGAACGTTGAAAAGGTTGAATCCCAACTGCCATCCAACGGCAGTATAAAGATTTGATTTTGAAAAATAAGTTAAAAACAGAAAACTGTCGAAACGGCTTAAACAGTCGACTGGGTTTCCATTATGAGTCGACTGGTCAGAGTTTGAAGAAGTTTAGACAGTTTTGTACAGGTTCAGTCGACTCGTCCTTAATGGCAGTCGACTGGTACTCAACAGCTGATCTAGTTTAAACTGTTTCGATCTTTAAATTTTGTAAAACACACAGTTATAAAATTATGTTTGAGTGTGTGAGTGTGTGTGTGTGACAAGGCTGTGTACATCAATCTAAGACTCAACAAGGAGAAAAATTACATTTATTTTACAAGACACACAAACTATAAGACATTGAAGCTTTGGTCTTGACTTGAGTCTTGAGTCTTGAGTGAAACTTTAGCCATTGTCTTTGCTTGATCATTCGCCAGCTTTAGAACCTTGTGGCTTGCTTGATCAATTTGGTTTGAGGCATTTGTGTATCATACATGATAACTTTGATACAACCTGCAATATATGAGAAGTAGCACAATAACTTTGCATTGTGTTTTAATCATCAAAATCAAAAATCAACACCGAGGAATGAAGTAAGCCGCCCTCAAGATGGGCAAGTAGTCCCTTGACAGGGCACACTTCACACTGTCCATCTTGATCATGGACCGGCCCTCGTCCCTCAACAGCGATGTATACACCAGAAGATTCTTCACGTCGTCAGGATACATCCTGATCGATCCTGGATTTTTGCCGGAGAGAAGGGGGTACGTGAACCCGGAGCCATACTCATACTTACCCTTCTCGGCCGGACTGTCGGGCCTTATCCACTTCCTCTTCCTCCTTTGAGGGCGATCTTTCCTATCAGGGGAAGGGGTCGCTAGGGGAGGCAACGATGGGAGGTCTGCCTCTTCTTCCTTTACCTCCTCCACGGCCCCTCCAACCTTGCCATGGTCACTGCCGCTCTCAGTCCTTGGCTCGGACTCCTCCTGATCATCACCCTCTTCGACCTGCTCCTCTTCTTCGACCTCCTCCTCCTCCACAAGCTCCTCTCCCTCAGGATCCCTTTCTTCGTGCTCCTCCTCTACAGGCTCCTTACTCGGCCTACGAGATTGCAGGGGCTCTACAATGAAGGCTCCGTCACCCTCGCCATCCGACCCTCCTTCTGATAGAACCTCCTCCTTTACCTGGGTGGATGTCTCCCGACGAGAAAGATATTAAAGACGAATGAACGTCCTCCTCGCCGCGACCTGAAGTACTTGCCTCGGAACCGGACTGAGACCGTGATATTTTAAAGCAAAAAATACTAACCTGTTTCACCGGAGTACGCAAAGGTCAACAGAAAATGGTCACCGGCGGTGCGCAAGGAAATTTATGTTGTTAAGAAGTTAAAAGCAATGTAAAAAAGTGAAGTGGGGGGAGGGGGATTTATAAGCACAGGCGAGACTCCTCAAATTCCGCAAAAAGATCTGGCTGTCTGATCTTCATCATCAAGATCTAACGGCCACTAAGATATTGATGACGTCAGCTTAGTGTACAAAAATACCTTCTTACCCTCAGCTCTGTTGACCAACGCAGCGCCTCGTCGCGTAGGGTCAACTTCTTGGGTACTTCACCATTATTCACCCAAGTTCCTCCAAAAAGTTTCTCCCAGAATGCTTGGACCTCGACGCTCGGATGTCACCGCGAGCCCAAAAAGTTTCTCCCAAACTGCTTGGACCTCGACGCTCGGATGTCACCGCGAGCCCAAAAAGTTTCTCCCAAACTGCTTGGATCTTAACGCTCGGATGTCACTGCGAGCCCAAAAAGTTTCTCCCAAACTGCTTGGACCTCGATGCTCGGATGTCACTGCGAACCCAAAAAGTTTCTCCCAAACTGCTTGGACCTCGACGCTCGGATGTCACCGCGAGCCCAAAAATTTTCACCCAAACTGCTTGGACCTCAACGCTCGGATGTCACCGCGAGCACAAAAAGTTTCTCCCAAACTTCTTGGACCTCAATGCTCGGATGTCACAGCGAGCCCAAAAAGTTTCTCCCAAACTACTTGGACCTCGACGCTCGGATGTCACCGCGAGCCCAAAAAGTTTCTCCCAAACTGCCTGGACCTCGATGCTCGGATGTCACCGCGAGCCCAAAAAGTGTCTCCCAAACTGTTTGGACCTCGACGCTCGAGTGTCACCGCACGCCTAAAAAGCTTCTCCCAAAATGCTTGGGCCTCGACGCTCGGATGTCACTGCGAGCCCAAAAAATTTCTCCCAAACAGCTTGGACCTCGATGTTCAGATGTCACCGCGAGCCCGAAAAGTTTCTCCCAAACTGCTTGGAGCACGGCGCTCGGATGTCACCGCGAGCCCAAAAAGTTTCTCCCAAACTGTTTGGAGCTCGGCACTTGGATGTCACCGCGAGCCCAAAAATATCCCCCAGCCTTTTGACGGCCTCGCTCGCCGACCCTAGATGCTCGGCAAGAAAACCTTCTGATCCACCGGTCGCGGCGCCCCTCGCTTTTCCAACTAGTGAGAGGCTCGCCTATCGACCCCAGACGCTCGGCAAGAAGTCCTCCTAACACACGGTATCGACTCCCCCTTGCTTTTCTAACAAGTGAGGGGCTCGCCTACCGACCCCAGACGCTCGGCAAGAAGGACCCCGCTCCAGACTCCTACGTCCCCTTTCTTTTCTAACAAGTGAGGGGGTTCGCCTACCGACCCCCTACGTTCGGTCAAGCGACCTCGAGGTCGATGCTCGGATGTCACCGTGAGCCCCAAAATTATCCCCCAACAATAAGGGGCTCGACTGCCGACCCCCTACGCTCATCGAGAAGGTCTCCTGCTACACGGTCTCGACTCCCGCTTGCTTTTCCACAAGTGAGGGGCTCGCCTACTGACCCCAGACGCTCGGTAAGAAGGACCCCGCTCTAGGCTCCTACGTCCCCTTGCTTTTCCAACAAGTGAGGGGGCTCGCCTACCGACCCCCTATGTTCGGTCAAGCGACCTCGAGGTCGGCACTCGGATGTCACCGCGAGCCCCAAAATTATCCCCCAACAATGAGGGGCTTGTCTGCCGACCCCTTATGCTCGTCGAGAAGGTCTCCTGCTACACAGTCTTGACTCCCCCTTGCTTTTCCAACAAGTGAGGGGCTCGCCTGCCGACCCCCTACTCAGCCCACTACAAAAGAGACTGCTTTTACCGGCGATTATTCCCCGGCGTTTTACTAGTAGCGCCGGGGTAGGGAGCGAGTAGGAATTGGGCGCCAGATGGGATGGTCATACACCGGCGGTCGATTTAAAATGCCGGCGTATGTTAGTATTCACCGGCGTTTTACCTAAACACGCCGGTGAAGTTTATCATTCACCGGCGTTTTTTATTATAAACGCCGGCGAATATACGGACACATTCACCGGCGTTTCCAATTAAAACGCCGGTGAATAACTGGGAATAAAACCCGCGAACCCTAATCTTTCGCTCGCCATTTTCCCATTACCCAAAAAAAAAAAGAGGAAAGAGGCGCTTTGTTTCCCTCCTTCCTCGCTCTACTTCCCGCGCGTTTGCCTCCGCCGCTTCGTCCTCTTCGACGGCCTTCGACCATTCGAAATCGTCCCTTATTCCCTTCGTCCTTTTCGATTTCCTTCTTCCCTCTCTCTATTTGGAGGTGAATCGGCGGTCGCCCCCCCCCTCTCTCTCTCCTATGCCCCCGCCCTCGTCGCCCCGCTCCCTCTCTCTCTCTTCAGTATGATCTCTTGATTTCCCTTATTTTCCAAAAAAGACAGCTTTTTTCAGTTTATTCATTTCGATTTCCTTAGCATGAACGGTTTAGTTGAGATGAAGAATTAATAGAAAAATATATGCTTAGATAATGGAAATTTTCATCTTCTTTTACTGTTAATGAAGCTGATTTCATGCATCTGATTGTCTTCATGGCATGTTTGTTTTTTTACCCAAAATGGGTTCACTGTGAACTGAGGATGCTCTAGGTACGTATGCCAATATCCTCCGACCGAATATGCACAACAATTGGATTTTAGATTTAGTTGGGCACAGTGAATTAGTAGAGCAACATATAAGCTCAGTTAATGGGAAATTTTCATTTTCAGATACTGTTAAAGTAACCTGATTGCAATCTTTGGCATGGTTTTTTAACACAAAATGGGTTCACTTCCAAACTAAGTATGCTGCATAGCATACCCGTTTTCTTTCACTGTTAATGAAGCTGATTTCATGCATCTGATTGTCTTCTTGGCATGCATATGTTTTTTTACCCAAAATGGGTTCACTGTGAACTGAGGATGCTATAGGTACGTATGTCAAAATCCTCCGGCCGGATATGCACAACAATTGGATTTTAGATTTAGTTGGGCTAAAGAAGTAGTAGAGCAACATATAAGCTCAGATAATGGGAAATTTTCATTTTCAGATACTGTTAAAGTAACCTGATTGCAATCTTTGGCATGGTTTTTTAACACAAAATGGGTTCACTTCCAAACTAAGTATGCTGCATAGCATCCCCAGGTTCTATAGGTTCACTTCCAGACTAAGTGAACTGAGGATGCTATAGGTACGTATGCCAAAATCCTCCGGATACGCACAACAATTGGGTTTTAGATTTAGTTGGGTTGAAGAAGTAGTATAGCAACATATAAGCTCTGATAATGGAAAATTTATCATTTTCAAATACTGTTAAAGTAACCTGATTGTCAATCTTCGGCATGGTTTTTTATACGAAAATGGGTTAACTTCCAATCTAAGTATGCTGCTAGCATCCCCATTTTCTTTTTTTTGTTGTTAGTGAAGCTTATTTTCAAGCATCTGATTGTCATCTTGGCATGTTTTTTTTACCAAAATGGGTTCACTGTGAACTGAGGATGGTATAGGTACGTATGCCAAAATCCTCCGGCCGGATATGCGGCTACAATTGGGTTTTAGATTTAGTTGGGCTGAAGAAGTAGTAGAGCAACATATAAGCTCAGATAATGGGAAATTTTTCATTTTAAGATACTGTTAAAGTAACCTGACTGCAATCCTTGGCATGGTTTTTTAACAAAATGGGTTCACTTCCAAACTAAGTATGCTGCATAGCATCCCCAGTTTCTTTCACTGTTAATGAATTGAAGCTTATCCCATGCATCTGATTGTCATTTTGGCATGTTTTTTTGACCAAAATGGGTTCACTGTGAACTGAGGATGCTATAGCTCTATGCCAAAATCCTCCGGCTATGTACAACAATTGGTTCAGTCTGCAAAATATATGCTTACATACTAGACATTTTAATTTTTCTTTTACTGTTTCTTTTGTTTAGTATTATTATTATTATTATTATTATTATTATTATTATTATTATTATGAGATAAGGGATTATTAGTAGTCATGAACAGAATAGTTCATGAGTCATCAGATCTTCTTGTTACCGTAGTTACAGCACGACGCGCTCATTATTCGGCCGATTCCTCTTCATCAGCAAAATACCCTTTACCATCATCATCTCCTTGAACGGAAAGCCAAATACAGGGGAGACTATAGTCGATTTTTTTTTATGCTCGAACACAGGGTGTGCGATAAAATACCGTCTAAGGTGGTTGTGATCATTTCCACAAAAGGTCGTTTAGGGTTTGGTGAATAGAGTAGATTGTGTTAAGATGTAGTTTTTTTTTGTACATTTTTTGGAGCCACAATTTCTTTATTTTACAGTTAAAGATTATATCGTTTATTTATTTGCAGCTAGGGATAGTTTTCAAATAGGTGAAATTTAATATACAAAATGCCTTTTACTGTTATTACTATTTAATATATCAAATTTTAATTTCAGACTGTGTGCTATTGATATAATGGATAGAAGTTGGATTAGTAAACCACGATTATCCAAGGAGTACCGTGATGGTATTAAAGATTTTATTATCTTTGCCAAACGACATTCCCGTGATCCCAACCTAATCCTTTGTCCATGCCTTCGCTGTACAAATTGTATGCTGAGGACATGTGACGTAGTACATACACACTTGGCTGTCAACGGTTTTCTTCAAGGGTACACAAGGTGGTTTTGTCATGGAGAGGATCATACGGCAGCTCCTGTTCGTCCGGTTGTATTAGAAAATGAGGCTGAGCCCTTAGTGAACGAAGACTTAAGCGTTCCCGATGAGATGCATGCTTTGTTACAAGATGCCATGGGGATTCATAATGTTCCTTTCCACACCAATGACCCAACAACCGAAGTTCACAATGAGTCAACAGAAACAAACCAGATTAGTGGTGGGGTGGACGAGGAAATGTCTGGCCCCACCCATGAAAATAATAAGCAGCAAGAATCCTTCGCTAAGTTACTTGAAGATGCTAGTATCCAGTTGTACCGCGACTGCACCAAATTTTCTAAGTTCTCATTCATTGTCAGACTATTTCAGATTAAATGTTTAAACGGGTGGTCTGCTAAGTCCTTCACTATGCTACTTGAATTGTTGAATGAAGCATTTCCTGAAATCTGTATTCCAAACTCAGCCTATAAAATCAAAAAATTCCTAAGTTCTCTCGATCTAGGATATGAGAAGATAGCAGCATGTCCAAATGACTGTATGCTTTTCACGAGTGGTAAGGAAAGTCTGGAGAATTGCGAAGTGTGTGGTTCTTCGAAATGGAAAGAAAGACCAAATCAAGACGAGGGAGCCAGTGGATCTACTAAGCGAAGGAGGAAAAAGAAGCTGGCCAAAACATTGCGTTACTTTCCTCTGATTCCTAGGTTACAAAGGTTGTTTATGTCCATGAAAACTTCTTCTGATATGAAATGGCATGCTGAAGGCCGCACTAATGATGGGATTCTTAGACATCCTGCTGATTCTCAATCTTGGAAAAGATTTGATGAAATATATCCTGATTTTGCGGAAGATCCTCGGAATGTGAGACTTGGACTAGCTAGTGATGGTTTCAACCCTTTCAGGCAAATGAGTAGTACATACAGCATATGGCCGGTTGTGTTGATACCATACAATTTGCCGCCTTGGAAATACATGAAGCAGTCCTCATTTATTTTGTCCATGATAGTTCCTGGACCGAAAGGTCCTGGAAATGATATAGATGTGTACCTACAACCGTTAATAGATGAACTTCAGAAGTTGTGGGTGGGTGTTCCAACCTATGATGCTGTGGCTAAAGAAACATTTTCTCTTCGTGCCGTGTTGTCTTGGACAATCAATGATTTTCCAGCATATGCAAATTTATCTGGATATAGTACTAAAGGACGTTATGCATGTCCATGTTGTGCTGACCAAACTAGTTCAAGGTGGTTGTACAATGGCAGAAAGTTTTGCTATATGGGTCATAGGAGATGGCTGCCTGACACACATATATTTCGGGCAGAGGCAGCGACATTTGATGGCACCGACGAGTGGGAACATGCTCCTGGGTCTTCCTCTGGTTCAGATATTTTGAGGCGGGTAGATGGTCATCAATTCAAATATGGAAAGGAACCAGAAGTCAGGACAAAGGGCAAGAAAAGGGCAAGGCCGGAGCAAGATGAGGAGACCGATCTATATGGCGAGGATGAGGATCAAAACTTGACGAGTTTAGGTGCATGGAAGAAGAAGAGTATTTTCTTCAAGTTGCCGTATTGGGAATTCAACTTACTGAGACATAATTTAGATGTGATGCATATCGGAAAAAATATTGGTGAGAATTGTATAGAAACAGTTATGGGAGATGATTGGAAGACAAAGGACAATCTCAAGAGCCGACTTGATTTGAAGTCAATGGGCATCCGACATGAGTTGCACCCAGAAGAATTGCCGAACGGGAAAGTGCTCCTACCTCCTGCAATCTATTCAATGTCGAAATCGGAGTTGGAGTTGTTTTGCAAAGTACTACTTGAACTTAAAGTCCCCGATGGCTATTCTTCTAACATGGCAAAATGTGTCAACTTTAAAGAGAAGAGGCTTCATGGTCTAAAGTCACATGACTACCACATCCTAATGCAGGATCTCCTTCCTGTGGCCCTAAGGTCTTCAATGTGTGAGCAAGTCACTACTGTCCTGAAAGATCTTTGTAGCATATATAAAGGTATTTGCTCAAGAATGCTTCGTGTTGAAGATCTGGACCAATTGGAGCAGCAGGCGGCATTGACACTTAGTAAAATGGAGATGATATTTCCTCCATCGTTTTTCA
This sequence comes from Hemerocallis citrina, assembly GCA_017893485.1. Classification (NCBI taxonomy): domain Eukaryota; kingdom Viridiplantae; phylum Streptophyta; class Magnoliopsida; order Asparagales; family Asphodelaceae; genus Hemerocallis; species Hemerocallis citrina. Next base: position 40,331,432 of record CM030359.1, read on the forward strand.
CTATTATGATTCACTTGATAATCCACCTTGCTGGTGAAGCCAGAATCGGTGGTCCTGTTCACTATCGGTGGATGTACCCCATTGAGAGGTAAAATAATTCGTTCATCTTGCGAAATTGAATTTTCAAAAGCTCATTTCTTTTAATCCCCTAATCCGCTCTAGTTTATTAATTGTACATGTTCAGGTACCTATACCGGCTAAAGGGTTATGTGAAAAATAGAGCATATCCTGAAGGGTCAATAGCCCAGGGATATCTATCAGAGGAGTGCTCACATTTTTTTTCCAGGTATTTGCCTGGTGTGGAGACATCTTCCAGTAGACCACGTAGAAATCCAGACATTTCCAACCTTGATGGTGCACAATATCTTTTTGATACCGCTGGCACCACTGTTGGTAAAGTTGATGCATTTGAGCTCGATAGCTTAGCGTGGGAACAGGCACATCGATATGTGCTAGACCATCATGCATCAGTGGAACCATTTCGAAAGTAAGTTGCTTTTGAATGTAAATCGAATATAGTGAAAACCGCGGAGTTCGATATTTTTGATACTTTTGTTATTCCTAATTTCAATTGCTTGTTTTTTAGCGAATTTGTCAGGGACATCAAACGAAGGGCTAGACCAAGAAGACTACCACCACGTGAACAAAACAAGCTGATGAATGAAAAATTTCATAAGTGGTTTGAATCTCATGTAGGTGAATTACAGTTATGCAAGTTAATCTTTATTATATCTACATTTTCTATGGTGTTGATACGATTTGCGCAAAATTAATAGATACATTCTTTGGGTCCTGAAGGTGCGTCATCTGAAATACAAGTACTTGCCAAAGGTCCCTATCAGATGGTCAAAAGATACGGAGGATACATATTCAATGGTTTTAGATTTCGTACTAAGGATCGTGAATCTAATTTGAAGTCTCAAAATAGTGGAATGGTAGTGACGTCTAAGACTAGAAGTTATGCTTCCAAATCGGACACGAGGCCTGTAGATGGGGATCTCGACTACTATGGAGTGCTCACGGATATCATTGAGTTGAATTATTTTGGCCATTTCCGTGTTGTCTTATTTCGTGGGGATTGGGCTGAGTTTGATAGGAATTTTGCTAACAACAAGGACAAGCTTGGCTTCACAGTTGTAAACTTCTCAAAATTGATTCATATCGGTACACACATTAGCCATGAGCCATTTGTGTTTCCATCCCAAGTGCAACAAGTGTTCTACATTGAAGATCCAACCCTGCCAAAATCGTATGTGGCTATCCCTATGCAACCAAGAGATGTATTCCACCTGGGCGATACTTCAGACGATGAAGACGGTGAAGACATGAACAGTTACATTGCTTCTGAGTTTCCTGTGTTTGATGTAAACACAACCGATGTTGGAATTTGCGGGACTTGGCTCCGCAAGGATGGAGAAGAGGGCGATGTACTGGAAGATGTCGTATTGTAGTTTACATGATTTTCAATTGAGTTTATTATATGTCTGTAATTTTATGTCTTAAATCTTGTTGTAATATTATGTCTATAATTTCGAATATGTTCATTGTGAATTTAATACACTGGTTTAATTATCTTTCTATTTTCTACTGCTTGGTATTATTTACATTAAACTATGCTTAGTGTCATTTGATCCAAACTATCGTTGTCATTTGAACCAAACTATCATTTGAACCAAGTTATCGAATCCTTGACAGGTACAACATGCCGAGGCGTGGAAAGAGGGTAAATATAAATGATGGCAACGAGAGCCATGGGGATGAGCAGCCACTAAATAATAGTGGCAGGCAAACATATGAGAGTGAGGGTAGCACGCCGCCCACTGTCAAAAAACATCGGTAAGTCTTAAAATTGGTATTTTTAAAGAGATTATGTTACTTGAATGCATGAAAGACACGTACTAGTGTTTGTGAGTCTGCATTGTGGCTGTCGTCGATAAGCATTTCGTCTATGTTTCTTAAGTGGGCTGTGATTAGAAAGAAAGGGCTGGAGTGGAGATCTGGAAACCCAAAATAGAGACATCTCGTTTATTATAATCTACACTTATTGTTGGACCAACCCCCTCTTGCTGTTGTTGCTGATGTCTCTTTGTGTGCGTGTGTTGAAGAGAATGAAGGGATGAGAGAGAGATGAGGAAAATGCCGCTATGTTAGCCTGGTGTATCCTCATTCTCTACCATCCCTCTTTCTGGCTCCATATATGGCTTCTATATTAAATTGGTTTCCTTCCACGATGACAGTCCGTAATACTACACTTGATATGAGCCCATGTTCATAGCTGCATCCTATTGCATACTCACAAACAACTAATACTTGTCGGCCTTGCATCGTATGCCCAACCCCATTTTGGCACATAACCTGGTATAGATGACATTGTATGACCTGCAAACAAGGATTGTTCAGTCATGTTGTTGTACTGATTTGGAGGAGGTGAAAATGGGACCATAAAATAGCCTAAGAAGACCATCAGGTTTGTGAAATAAGCTTCACTAACAGTGAAAGAAACTGGGGATGCTATGCAGCATACTTAGTTTGGAAGTAGTCCCATTTTGTGTTAAAAAAACCATGCCAAAGATTGCAATCAGATGCATGAAATCAGCTTTTTTAACAGTATCTGAAAATGAAAATTTTTCATAATCTGAGCATATATGTTTCTTTAACAGTGACTGTGAACAATTGTTCTTAATTGGGCTGTGATTAGAAAGAGACGAGTTGGAGTGGAGATCTGGAAACCCATATAGAGACATCTTGTTCATAATAATTTATTATTGTTGTTGTTCTTGTCGCTCTTGCTGTTGTTGCTGATGTCTCTATGTGTTCGTGTGCTGAAGGGAAAGAAGGGATGAGAGAGAGATGAGGAAAATGCCGCTATGTTAGCCTGGTATATCCTCATTCTCTACCATTCCTCTTTCTGGCTTCTATATTTGGTTTCCTTCCACGATGACAATTCCAGTTAAAACTACACTTGCTATGAGCCCTATTCGTATTTTTCTTCCATGAAGAATTGATCTATGACTACAATCTCCATTCAAAACCCAATTGTTCACTCAAACATGCCCCTTGTATCTGAACTCAAACATCACATTAATAAACATCTTTTCTAATAATGGCTACACTTGTGGAAGCTCTCTCTAAGCCTCAATTCTTCAAGGTTTTGTTGCCTACTTCTTTACAGAAGCTGGTACTCTATTCTTCTTTAAAGAGAGGAGAATAGAGTACCAACTTCTGTAAAGAAGTAGGCAACAAAACCTTGAAGAATTGAGGCTTAGAGAGAGCTTCCACAAGTGTAGCCATTATTAGAAAAGATGTTTATTAATGTCATGTTTGAGTTCAGAAACAAGGGGCATGTTTGAGTGAACAATTTTCCAAACAAGCTTCACTAACAGTGAAAGAAACTGGGGATGCTATGCAGCCTACTTAGTTTCTTTAACAGTGACTGAAAATTTCCATAATCTGAGCATATAAATTTTTCATAATCTGAGCATATATGTTTCTTTAACAGTGACTGTGAACAATTGTTCTTAATTGGGCTGTGATTAGAAAGAGACGAGTTGGAGTGGAGATCTGGAAATCCATATAGAGACATCTTGTTCATAATAATTTATTATTGTTGTTGTTCTTGTCGCTCTTGCTGTTGTTGCTGATGTCTCTATGTGTTCGTGTGCTGAAGGGAAAGAAGGGATGAGAGAGAGATGAGGAAAATGCCGCTATGTTAGCCTGGTGTATCCTCATTCTCTACCATTCCTCTTTCTGGCTTCTATATTTGGTTTCCTTCCACGATGACAATTCCAGTTAAAACTACACTTGCTATGAGCCCTATTCGTATTTTTCTTCCATGAACTGAGGATGGTATATAGGTACGTATGCCAAAATTCTCCGGCCGGATATGCACAACACTTGGGTTTTGCGATATAGTTGGGCTAAAAAAGTAGTAGAGCAACATATAAGCTCAGATAATGGAGAAATTTTCATTTTCAGATACTGTCAATGTAACCTGATTGCAATCTTTGGCATGGATTTTTTAACACAAAATGGGTTCACTTCCAAAATGAGTATGCTGCATAGCATCTTAGTGAAGCTTATTTCACAAACCTGATGGTCTTCTTAAGCTATTTTATGGTCCCATTTTCACTAACTGTTAGTGAAGCTGATTTCAAGCACCTGATTGTCTTCTTGGCATGTATGTTTTTATACCAAAAATGGGTTCACTGTGGTCATCAGATATTATATAGGTACGTATGCCAAAATCCTCCGGCTGGATATGCACAACACTTGGGTTTTGCGATATGGTTGGGCTAAAAAAGTAGTAGAGCAACATATAAGCTCAGATGATGGAGAAATTTTCATTTTCAAATACTGTCAATGTAACCGGTTTTTTTAACACAAAATGGGTTCATTTCCAAAATAAGTATGCTGCATAGCATCCCCAGTTTCTTTCACTGTTAGTGAAGCTTACTTCACAAACCTGATGGTCTTCTTAAGCTATTTTATGGTCCCATTTTCACTAACTGTTAGTGAAGCTGATTTCAAGCACCTGATTGTCTTCTTGGCATGTATGTTTTTATACCAAAAATGGGTTCACTGTGAACTGAGGATATTGTATAGGTACGTATGCCAAAATTCTCCGGCCGGATATGCACAACACTTGGGTTTTGCGATATAGTTGGGCTAAAAAAGTAGTAGAGCAACATATAAGCTCAGATAATGGAGAAATTTTCATTTTCAGATACTGTCAATGTAACCTGATTGCAATCTTTGGCATGGTTTTTTTAACACAAAATGGGTTCACTTCCAAAATGAGTATGCTGCATAGCATCCCCAGTTTCTTTCACTGTTAGTGAAGCTTATTTCACAAACCTGATGGTCTTCTTAAGCTATTTTATGGTCCCATTTTCACTAACTGTTAGTGAAGCTGATTTCAAGCACCTGATTGTCTTCTTGGCATGTATGTTTTTATACCAAAAATGGGTTCACTGTGGTCATCAGATATTATATAGGTACGTATGCCAAAATCCTCCGGCTGGATATGCACAACACTTGGGTTTTGCGATATGGTTGGGCTAAAAAAGTAGTAGAGCAACATAAAAGCTCAGATGATGGAGAAATTTTCATTTTCAAATACTGTCAATGTAACCGGTTTTTTTAACACAAAATGGGTTCATTTCCAAAATAAGTATGCTGCATAGCATCCCCAGTTTCTTTCACTGTTAGTGAAGCTTACTTCACAAACCTGATGGTCTTCTTAAGCTATTTTATGGTCCCATTTTCACTAACTGTTAGTGAAGCTGATTTCAAGCACCTGATTGTCTTCTTGGCATGTATGTTTTTATACCAAAAATGGGTTCACTGTGAACTGAGGATATTGTATAGGTACGTATGCCAAAATTCTCCGGCCGGATATGCACAACACTTGGGTTTTGCGAAATAGTTGGGCTAAAAAAGTAGTAGAGCAACATATAAGCTCAGATAATGGAGAAATTTTCATTTTCAGACACTATCAATGTAACCTGCTTGCAATCTTTGGCATGGTTTTTTTAACACAAAATGGGTTCACTTCCAAAATGAGTATGCTGCATAGCATCCCCAGTTTCTTTCACTGTTAGTGAAGCTTACTTCACAAACCTGATGGTCTTCTTAAGCTATTTTATGGTCCTATTTTCACTAACTGTTAGTGAACCTGATTTCAAGCACCTGATTGTCTTCTTGGCATGTATGTTTTTATACCAAAAATGGGTTCACTGTGAACTGAGGATATTATATAGGTACGTTTGCCAAAATCCTCCGGCCGGATATGCACAACACTTGGGTTTTGCGATATAGTTGGGCTAAAAAAGTAGTAGAGCAACATATAAGCTCAGATAATGGAGAAATTTTCATTTTCAGACACTGTTAATGTAACTTGCTTGCAATCTTTGGCATGGTTTTTTTAACACAAAATGGGTTCACTTCCAAAATGAGTATACTGCATAGCATCCCCAGTTTCTTTCACTGTTAGTGAAGCTTACTTCACAAACCTGATGGTCTTCTTAAGCTATTTTATGGTCCCATTTTCACTAACTGTTAGTGAACCTGATTTCAAGCACCTGATTGTCTTCTTGGCATGTATGTTTTTATACCAAAAATGGGTTCACTGTGAACTGAGGATATTATATAGGTACGTTTGCCAAAATCCTCCGGCCGGATATGCACAACACTTGGGTTTTGCGATATAGTTGGGCTAAAAAAGTAGTAGAGCAACATATAAGCTCAGATAATGGAGAAATTTTCATTTTCAGATACTGTCAATGTAACCTGATTGTTTAACACAAAATGGGTTCACTTCCAAACTAAGTATGCTGCATAGCATCCCCAGTTTCTTCTTTTGTTGTTAGTGAAGCTTATTTTCATGCATCTGATTGTGATCTTGGCATGTTTTTTTGACCAAAACGGGTTTACTGTGAACTGAGGATGCTATAGGTACGTATGCCAAAATCCTCCGGATACGCACAACAATTGGGTTTTAGATTTAGTTGGGCACAGTGAATTAGTAGAGCAACATATAAGCTCAGTTAATGGAAATTTTCATTTTCAGATACTGTTAATGAAGCTGATTGCCATCTTTGGCATGATTTTTTAACAAAAAATGGGTTCACTTCCAAACTAAGTATGCTGCTAGCATCCTCATTTTCTTTCACTGTTAATGAAGCGTATTTCATTAAGATCCAGGATGGCAAATTTTGACTGGGCTATGATTGGATTGTTTAGTGGATGTTGTCTATGTTCTTAATTGGGCTGTGATTAGAAAGAGTGGGCTCGAGTGGAGATCTGGAAACCCATATAGAGACATTTTGTTCATAATAATTTATTATTATTGTTGTTCTTGTCGCTCTTAAGGTGGTTGCTGATGTCTCTTTCTGTTCGTGTGCTGAAGGGAAATAAGGGATGAGAGAGAGATGAGGAAAATGCCGCTATGGTAGCCTGGTGTATCCAAAGTCTCTACCTTTCTTCTTTCTGTTTCCATTTCTGGCTTCTATATATATTTGGTTTCCTTCCACGATGACAGTTCCCTAAAAATACACTCGATATGAGCCCTATCTTATTTTTCTTATATTTAGTTTCCGTCCACGATGACAGTTTCATGGATTGACCCAACAATCCATGAAGGACATGCTTAGATACTGAATTTTCATTTGTTTTATTGTTTTAGATAGTAGATATTCCCAATCAGAGGAGAATATAAAGGTTTCAAGTTAGATACTGAATTTTCATTTGTTTTGTTATTTTAGATATATTTAAAAACAAAATTAAGTACGGAATTTTTAGCATTGCAATGTAATTATTTTACCTCTGTATATATCATTAACAATTCCATTTGCAGTTGGCACTTTGATCTTATAATTCGAGATACAGGTAGTTCTTTTTGCAAGTTCAAAAAATATGTATATTCTGTATTGTGATCTACTGTTCAATTAAACTATTGTTTTTTTTTCATAGAGCGGTCGTCAAGATGAAGGAAATTCTGATGATCAGAGCTGAAGCTACTCGAGGGGTATGAATCTGCGGTCCTCCTTGCTATTCTTATGTCCTCCTTGCTGTATGGTTGTTGTTCTTATGTCCTCCTCCTTGCTGTTGTTATGTCAGACTGGTTTTTTTTATGAGAGTTATGTCATACTTTGAATTTGTGATATTTTGGATATTTGTCAGACTGGTTTGTTTGGATATTTTGGATGTTAGTCTCTATATTAATTTGTTAATTATGACACTGTTAATTAATCAATGAATTTGGACGTTGATATGACACGTGTGAAACTTGATTATCTTTAATTATTCTTGTGTTTGGTTATGGTTTGCGCAGTAGTATGCAACGAAATTGATTGAATCAGTTGTGAGAATTAGTTTACAGGTTTTGTAAATGAAACTGTGAATTGAAATCGAACGGAAAAACGGAGTATCGAAAATAAACGGGCATAGCCAGAACGGCGTTTTAAAAAACGGCGGTCTATATAATTTAATTGGTGGAGTGTGCGATACACCGGCGTTTCAGCGCACGCCGGCGAAAGTTTTCAGCTGTAACGGCACAGGCGTACACCGGCGTTTTATAAACGCCGGCGTATACATCTACACCGGCGTTTTTGGGTCGCGCCGGTGTTCGTAAACAGGGAAAAGCAGGCGCTCATAAACGCACATACACCGGCGTTTCCTGACCGCCGGTATACTTTCGATCTACACTGGCGTTTTCATATACGCCGGTGAATGGATAAATACCGACGGTTTACGACCGCCGGTGTATGTATATAAGTACACAAGAACGGCACCCAGAGACCGATATACACCGGCGTTTTATGACCGCCGGTGTAGTCCTAACATTTACCGGCGTCCACCAAAAACGCCGGTGTAGACCCCTTCGTTTCAGCGACGCCCGCTTCGGCGGCAGTTGGACCGGCGCTATTGTAAACGCCGGTGAAAGTTTCACCGGCGTAAAAAAATGCCGGTATAGACGTAAAAAAGCGCCGGGAAAGCTACTTTCTTTTGTAGTGGCCAAATGACCCCTGGGTCGATGCTCGGATGTCACTGCGAGCCCCAAACTATTCCCCAACCAGCGAGGGGCTCGCTTGCCAACCTTAGCAGTTCGGCAAGAAGAACTCTTGCTCCACGGGTCTCGGCGCCCCCTTGTTTTTCCAACCAGTAAGGGGGCTCGTCCTCCGACCCTAGATACTCGGCGGGCCGAGCTCCGACACCCTGCGTAACTCCATAAGGGGATCCCCTTCATCCTACCCCACTGACCTCTTCGCCGCACACACCACCCCGCTCTTCCTACAGAGGCAAAAAACCACTCCTACACGGCTGGATCACCCAGCCCTCCAGGAGTGGGGGGCTCCTGATATGGGTCAAACGACGTGGCCCCTCCTAGGCCACAGGATCCCCTCAAAAGGCGTTCACCCCCGATCATCAGATCTGCCATGTCAGCCCTAAATTGCCTGGGTTCCCGCCACGTCGGCCCTAAACCACCTGGGCTTCCGCCATGTCAGGCCCATGGGCAATTGGGTCCAGGCTCGGCCCCAAACAGATCCAGACTTGGTTGACACTGCCTTTAAATACCAGGCCCTCTATCCCTTTAACAGGTAATCAATCTTTCCCTTTTCAAAACCCTAGTTACTGTTACCCTTCAGTGACTGACTAGATCGTCGGAGGGCCTGCCACTGGGACCAACCCCGGTGTTCCTAGGCCGAGTGCAGGTACACGAGACTTCTGAATCCGAGCCAAGCATCTGACCTGCACCTCACTCTCGCCTCTACTCCCGAGCCGTCCCCTCTAGCTGAGGATCGGGCGCACCGTCCGTATCGAAGCTTCCGCAAAAATAAAAATTAAGAAGAACTCACACCTGGTCACACCTGGTGCAACCACCCCCAAAAACAAACCGCAACAGTAAGTACGTCGACAATGTTTTACAAAACAAACAACTACTCTCTAGTTACTAGGTAGTTTCAAGTCAAGTAAATGTTTCTTTTTTTAAAAGACTTCAACTTAAAGTCTTCAATGCACAATAGTAACATTTCTCCGCTACCCTACTATGGCCACCCCCTTCAACCACCCCTCCGTCAACTCCTCCACCTCCACCAACTCCTAGACTGATTCCTCCTTTACCATTCCTTCTCTACTCCACCTACACAGCCACCCATCAACCCAAAACACCAACACCAACACCAACAAAAGTAGCCACTGAATGGAACTCACCTTGCTCGAGCTTTGTGGCTATGAGCCTATAGAGGAGGCTCCTCCACCCCCCCTGCACCCCCCTACCTCATCCCCCCCCCCCCCCCACTGTCAACCACCATGTTAATGGTCATGCACCACCTCAAAACCCAACCCTGATTAACCCCCTATTGAAGAGGAGGACCATAGGCTCAGACATCCTCTCCGTCCTATGCGTACACACTTGAGTGCGCATCAGCAACGGAGGTAAAGAGAGGTCGTTCATCATCGCTGCATTGCATCTTCGCCAAGAGGACGGGCCCATAGAGGGGATCCTCCTACTGGCCACTATGAGCGTAAAAGGAGCCCCACCATGGACCAACGTCGCTCTCTTTATGGGGCAAAAGGTCAGCGGTACCACGACAATAGTCGCCACCACTGATCCTCTCACCAACACAGGAGTTCTCACCCACATAATTCCAACCATCACAGTTCAAACTCTGGAGCCAATTTCCAACAGAAACACCAAACTCTTAAACCCAACACATTCCCTGTAACACCCCGAGTTCCGGTAACTGGGAAACTGTGACATAAGCCAGAATCTTTTCTTCAATTAGCCATAATACACAGAAAAATAGGAAATTTAAAACTTTTTATTCAACACAAATGTATTACAAATCCGAATGTTACAAAATTGCAATACATCACGACAGTGTTACAATAATACCTTTACAATCCCAAGTGTTACAACTTTCAACATATTACATCAGAGTATAATGAATAAAGAACAATACTTGGTATTCCACTTGGATGCTTTCCAACAGATAAATAGATTACAAAATTGTTACAATGGAACAATAGTAAACAACATATAGTGCAGCGAAAATGAAAATGACTCTTGCTTCTCTCGCCTTGAGTCCTCCTGAATCCTGTACCTGTACTTCTGCAATCCGGTACCTATTGAAATGGGGACGTCAGTACATATACTGACATTTTTAAGGCTGATAACTAGCAGCGATTCTCCACTTAAGCAAACAGATTGATGAAAAGATACGTGTATATATAATTGATGTGTCAGTGTATGCTATGCCTTAGACTTTAATACCCGATTAACTAATGTGATCATGTTCTTATTCTAATGCAAGCAAGTCTCCAGAACAGTATGCAGCCCATACTACATACGCCCCATCTCAAGCCGTTTCTTCATATATAGGGATTTGAACCCATGTTATGAATTCTACTTTGTACACAATCCTGTTCTTGATAATACAACGTGACTGTGAGGTTGCAGATGGGTCAAGTCCCACCAATGCAGTATGATAATGGTGTCTCCGTTTACCACTACTACCCGGCGTACCGGACCTCACTAAAAAATAAGGTTGCAGGTACGGTCTAGTTCCGTTACTACAGTCTTATAGTGGTGTCCATGTTTGCCACTATTGCCAAGCGTACCGGGCCTCCTTCGAAAATCAAAAGAACATAGGTTCTCGGATGCACAGGATAGCATGAAGCATACCGTGTGGCACCCCTGGGGTCTCGCAAACGCAGGACTGCACGTAGCATCCTGTGGCACCCCAAGCCACGGTATTTCAGGAATTAACAGACGAGATACGCAACCCGTGCTCTCAACTCGTGAGAAGACACCGTACGTATCCCTTTGACGGGAAGGTACAACCCAATAACACTGCCTAGTGTCGGCCTATAGGATAGGTCGGATCATAAGGAATCACGCTTAACACCAACTATTTCCCTTCGGCATAATAATGATAATAAGTAAAGTTTAAGTAGTAATAGCCATAATTTACTACCCAAACGATGTCACTAAATCCCAAACAATCTCGTGGGGTTTTTAATAACTTTCTTATGATTATCCCGATCCAACTCATGGCCTATCGATCCAAGACACCGGTGACGGAAATCTCTCTCACTCATCATAACCCCTAACTCAGATCTCGTCAACATTCTCGGCCCATGATCAACCCACATCAGTTAAGATCCGTTGGTGCTCAGGGTGTGATTTATCCATAGTTTCTAAGGTGGTAAGATGCGATTCTTGATGGTCGATGGCCCCTACGGCAATTATGAGACCCTATCACTACCCCTAACTCGGATCTCGTCAACACTCTCAGCCCGCGATCAACCCACATTAGTTAAGATCCGTCGGCACTCGAGGTGTGATTTATCGACAGTTTCTAAAGTGGTAAGATGCGAGTCTTGAAGTTCGATGACCCCTAGGCTAGCTTTTATCTAGCTAACAATACTAGTGACTTTCCCAACCATTATTTTCCATATATTGAAGATGAAGCACGTGCACATCATATGGTCCAATTTCAATTAGAACCGCATACAACTAGAACTCATGGGTTCTTTCCCCAAATTTGAACTAGGACAACATGCGACTAGGTTCATGGGTTTTTTCTCAAAGTTGAGCTAGAATCACCTAGAACCTAATTGCATGGGTTCCTCGCCAATTCGAGCTAGAACTATCATAGAGCTAGTTTCATGGGTTTCTTCTTAAAAATCGAACTAAAAGAACTATGGAACATGGGTTCATTTCAATAATTCAATTGGGTTATCATGCAAGCTAAACTCATGGGTTTCTTTTAGAATTTAACCGAAACCACTACAATCTTATAACTCAAACATGCATGGATTCTTTTGAATCTAAAACAACTACACATCTCAAACATGAGTTCTTTACTAGAACTACTACAATAGCACAAGCATGCGTACTTTACTTAGAACAACTATAATAACTCAAGCACGGTATCTTTCTACAACTCAAGCATGAATACAATTCAAGCATGGGTTTCCTTCTACAACAACTCAAGCATGGTATCTTTCTATAATCAACCTACAACAACTCAAGCATGGTATACAACTTAACATGGGTTTCTTCTACAACAACTCAAGCATGATATCTACTTAATATGGGTTTCTTTGCTACATCAACCTATAACAACTTAAGCATGGTATACTTACTATAATCAACTCAAGCACGGGTTTCTCACTATAATTAACCTACAACAACTCAAGCATGAGTTTCTTACTATAATCAACCTACAACAACTCAAGCATGGTATACCTACTATAATCAACTCAAGCATGGGTTTCTCACTATAATCAACCTACAACAACTCAAGCATGATATACTTACTATAATCAACCTACAACAACTCAAGCATGGTATACAACTTAAGCATGAGTTTCTTACTATAATCAACCTACAACAACTCAAGTATGGTATCTTTCTATAACTCAAGTATGAATACAATTTAAGCATGGGTTTTCTTCTACAACAACTTAAGCATGATGGGTTTCTCACTACAACAACTCAAGCATGGTATACCTACTATAATCAACTCAAGCATGGGTTTCTCACTATAATCAACCTACAAAACTCAAGCATGGTATACTTACTATAATCAACCTACAACAACTCAAGCCTGGTATACAACTTAAACATGGGTTCCACTACTACATCAACCTACAACAACTCAAAAATGGTATACTTACTATAATCAACTCAAGCATGGTATCTTTACTACATCTTAAGCATGGTATCTTTCTACAACTCCAACATAAATACAATTTAAGCATGGTATACAACTTAACATGGGTTTCTTACTATAATCGACCTACAACAACTCAAGCATGGGTTTCTTTTATCGCATAAACTCAAGCATGATTCTTTTTGGACCTAAAACAACATAAAACTCAAGCATGATTCTTGTGTCCATTACTAGAAAAATCCTACAACAATCTAAGCATGGTTTCTTTACTACAAAAATTAGTAAACTCAAGCATGATTCTTTTTGAAACTAGAACAAGTACGTATGGGTTCATGGGTTTCACAAGCATGGTTCATGGGTTCACAAGTATGAATGGGTTCATGGGTTTCACAAGTATGAATAGGTTCATGGGTTTCACAAGCATGAATGGGTTCATGGGTTTCACAAGCATGAATAGGTTCTTTTTTAATCTAGGATTACTACACAACTCAAGCATGGTAGGTTCTTTACTAAGAACGACTAAATATTACAAGCACGAATGAGTTTCTAGCAACCTATAAAAGTTTAGAACATGCTACTAAAAGACTAAAAATAAATTATTACAAGACTACTTCTTTAGGAAATTACAAGTCCTATATATTACAAAGACTACATTTATTTAGTCTACAAATTTCCACATACTACAACCTACTTTTCTTCAATCCTACAAGTTCCTACATACAATAAGAGCAACATTTTATGAACAAAGGTTAGTAAGAATGATTAATTTCTTAACAAGTCGAGAGCAACATACAACAAAACTTATCTTTAAAAAAATAGCTAGATGAGTTCAACAACCCTAGAATGGGTAAGTAAGCATTCTTACTACACTAATCTTTATATGCACATAGCTATAGTCCAAGTGGTCATTTGTGTTAACAAAATAACCATAATAATAACAATAGTCATAACAAGGTTAAAAGACAACCTTTATGTGTTTTATTTAAGTTCCACCACCTATCTTTTTCATGGGATCGATCCTTTTGATCCCTACAACCACCTTATGCTTAATACTTAGTCCAAGTCATTTTTAGAACACACATATAACAAAAGTGGACAAGAATCCACACAAATAAAAAGAGAAAACTTCATCGTAATTTTTCACCGTTCTTATGCACAAATCTTATTCCAATTAGTCCAAAATAATTATCACAACAATACTAACCATACAAGGTCTCAAAAAATCAACCTTTATGCCATTTAATTAGGTCTCATCATCCATCTTTTTCATGGGATCATTTTAATCCTTACAAACATGCTTATTCTTAGGAATTAGTCCAAGTTATTTAGGAACATAAATACACAATAACACATCATAAGATGGGTTCTTTTTAACCTACAACCACTTATATGCTTAGAAAAATAGTCCAAGTTATTTAGAACATACACCTACAACATCCACTATAAAAAAGATGTGTACTTTTTATCCTACAACAAACAACCATCAAAGATGGGTTCCTTTTCACATAGAACCAATAATAACCCTAAAAGATGGGTTCTTTTCTATATAAAAAAATTAAAGAGAACAAAACAACCTAAAAATTAGAAATAGAGAATCCCAACCTTAGATCTCTTTGTAGGAAGAACTAGCTAGCAAACCTTCTCCTTCCTCCTAGCTTTCTACTACAACTTGAAGAACACTTATAAAAAACCCCAAATGAAGAATACTTAGGGTTTCTTCTCTTTCTTTTCTTCTCTCTCTTTTTTTTGCTTGTCAATGAGGCAAAGTGTGAAGGGGAGGGGTTTTTATAGGACAAAAGAGATGTGGAGAGTGCAAAATACACAACACAAATGCACAAAATCCCTTGGGGTTATGTTTGGCCGGCCAAATAGGGTGAGGTGGAGGGGGTGAGGTGGCATGGTAAGGTGGAGGTGGAGACTTCTAGTAGAAGATACAATTTAAACCGTTATGTATATCTAATTAATCCTAACCCTAGGTTTAAGCCTCCAAACAAATCCTAGTCATCCAAATTTGATTAATCATGAGATATTTTTGTCCAAAACACATACTACATATTTGTACAAACGTACGAAATCGGTACAATACGCTTACATATGTATATATTTATATACCGATAATTTCAGTTTGTAAAACCGCTCAATCCGTACAAAAATAATTTAATTCCGAAAATAATAATAAAATAAATTTTATTATCCGCCCGGAAGATTCCAGTACCAATTTGATACAATACAGATGTATACAGACTGGTATATATATACGGATAACGTTTATTAACAAAACCGGGTGATATCCACCAAAAATATTTCAATTCTGGAAATAAAAAATAATAATAATAAAATAATAATTTTAAATACCTGCCTGGGATTTTTCAGCCATTTTCTCAAAAAATGCATTTTTCAAGATTTTGCACAAGTGCACAAAACTGATACAATACCTGTATATATATATGTCCAGATAAGTTTTTAATGAGAAAACACGGTAATTCCAATAAAAATAATTTTATTTAAAAAATAATAATTTATACATTATAATATCCGTCCGGAATATTACATTCCATCACAACTCTACAGTTTAAAACCACATTCCCCCTCAAACCTCTCCGCCAAAGTCTCCCCCGTCATCGAAAGTGGAAGCCCCTAGCCCAATGAAATCCGTGGTTGTGTGGGCCCAAGATGGGGGTCCAAACCAAGAAAATTTAGGAGGACAGGTCCCAGCTCCGCAGGGGGAGGCATCGGAGTTGAGAGTAGTAAACAGAGACAAAAATAGAGAGAAAATGAGACACAGCTTATCCCCCCCAACCAACTGACATTAAAAAGAAACAAAGAAAAGGAAAGCGCAAACCAGCCCCTTGTTTTAATTGCGGTGAACTTGGGCACTTTCGATAGGATTGCACGAAGGAGGCCAGGTGCTTAAAATGCATGAAATGGGGACATCCTTCGTACGTGTGTACAAATATTACTTCATCCAACCACGACGACGACCGCCCGGTTAGAAGAGGGAGGTCTCCAGATAACCCAGCTTTCATTCGCCTCACCAACAGTCTCGCGACTGTCAAGCTCGGGGAAAAATGGCTCTGCCAATGGTGCGCAATTGCTAAGGTAAGATCAGGATGCCCATCAGAGAATCACATTTTGCAAGCACTGAACGCCAAATGGTCAACGGCAGCACACAGAGATTGGGTGGAAAAGAAGATGTGCCATATGCAATTCTTAGTCTCATTCCCATCGCCAACAAAATTGCTTGAGGTATCAGCCATGGGTGTAATACCCTAAACTTTCATTTTAATAGAAATGCTGATTTTCACGTGTTGTGCACGTGCAAATTTCGTATGTATATTTAATTATTTATTTTTATATATAAAATATCATTTTTTGTAGTATGAACAATTATTTTCTCCTTTATTTTTCTAAAAGCTTATTTTTGTAAAGCCTAAAACACTATTTTCTTAGTTGAGCCCACTTTAATAATTTAGTATTTTATTATTTTGGCCCACAAGTCTGAGCCCACTATTTGTGAAGCCCACAAATTTAATTAATCAATTAAATGGTCACACTTGTCATGTACACACAAAATGTGAACAAATAATTAATTAAAAATTGTACAAACTTCAAATAGGGGATACTAGGGGGCACGTGCATGCACGTAGTGTGCAATGCACACCATGTGAGGCCGGATTGTGCATGGGAGTCAAGGAGAGTGGGTGTGTGTGTGCATGGGTAGTTATGTGAGTGTGGATGGTTGCTACAACTTTCCCTCCTATCCTAGCCATCCATCCTTTAACTATCTAATGAATCATAACCCTCCAATCCATCCTATAATTAGTATAAATACCCCCTATCTATTTGTATTCTACACTAAAAAACTATTGAAAGAAAGAAAACTATATAGGAGAATTATATTAGAGTGAATGCGAGTGTGTGTGTGTCCTACATTGGAGGCCGCCCCACTCTTTCCCCACACTAGGAGCATTCGGTTTTGGCAAGGAAGCAAGGAGGATGAGCTTTTGCATCGCAATCTAGGAGGAGAAGGCACTCTCTCGTATTCTAGGGGACTCTAGGAGCTTTTAATCGGCTTTTTTCCAAAGAGGTGGGTGTTTCTTATGACTTCTAAAGTAGAAATCATGTTAGGAATGAATTGAATAAGTTATTAAAAAGCAATTAGTTGAAATGAAATCCATGTTTGCCTAATTAGAGGAGAATTGATAAACTAGTAGATGTGTGTTAATTTGATTGCTAGATTTATCAATTATGAGTGAAAGTGAGTTTTATCATTGTTTCTAGTATTAGAATGCATGCTAGGTATGTTTTAATTGCAATTATGTGAATTAACTAGTAAGAGATTGGAACCATGTTTGTTAATTAAAGTATTAAAGTAGAATAGTATATTAGAGATGAATTGATGGAATAATTTACTATGAGATAATTGTTAATTGTAGTAGTAGAATTCTCCATTTATATGTGCCTTATGAATGTTACAATAAATGAAAAGATTGTTTTTGCAAACAAATGATTGAATGCATTATGTGTAACTTAGTTGGTAAAATAGAAGTTTTATTCACTAAGTAAGATGTTTTTGTGTTCTAAAATATTATAGTTGTCAATAAGTAAGAGAACATTAATGTAGTGAATTTTGTAGGGAACCTATCTTTAATTAGGGAGAAGTATGTTTTAGTTTTCGAATGTCAAAATTGTGTTCATGAAATACAAACTAAGGCTAAAATATATGTTTTAAAGGGTTAAAAATACCATAAAAATACTGGTTACTGTAGAATTAAATGTAGTTTAATTCTAAAAATTTTTATTTTCAAAAGAGGAGAAAAAGCGACAATTTTGTTTTGAGATTTCATGAATTATAACTATAGACACAGAACAAAATCAAAACCCAAATAATTTACTTTCAAAATGAATTGGCCACTTAGACCAACTGGTCGGTAGAGCTTTGGTTGCTACAGTAGTCGGAGGTCTCGGGTTCGAAACTGTGGTTTTGTTTTTATTTTTTTTTTGTTAAAAATCCAAATTGTCGAGAATGGATACATAGGGATTATAACCCATAGTTATATCGATTGGCGGCTTTGGTGTGTTGGTCTTGTGCGATGTCTGTTTCACCGCTGGTTGTGGGTTCGAATCTGGTTGGGGGTTTGAGTTAAAAAAAAATGTTTTTTTTGTGGTTTTTTGGTTTAATTGAGTTTTAAAAAATAGATAAAAATTGGAAAAAAATATAGATTAATTACTGAAAATTATTAGAACTTTATTAGAAAAATTTATATAACTTTTGATAAAGTGTGATTAAGAAATTGGGATTTTGCAAGAAAGGACCTCTCTTTTTAAATTAAATTATCTTTTAAATAAATGAAAAATAAATGAGAAATTTTGAGTTATAAAGATGAAAAATTAGAAATGAGGAAATTTTGAAAGTGTGATTGGTGTAATTAAGTGGACTCCTAATTTGTGCTTGTAGTAAGATTTTGAAGTGAGAAAAATAGATTTGTGGAATACATGAATTATTGATTACCATTAGTTGAAATTTATTCTTACACATAAATTGCACATGAAGTTGAATTATTGAATTGTGATGAGTTATGAAAGATGTGAATACATGAATGCTATGCTTATGAAACATGAATTGTGATTAATCATGAAAAGACTTTATGAGCATGAAAAGCTCGATATTGTAATTATGAGTTGAAATTGAGAATTAGGGTATAGCCAACCCTTATACCGGCAATAAAAGAATTGTGAAAATGATATTTGAAATGAGAAGACCAAGGTTTGGGTCATGTGAATTAAATGAATAAGACCGGTATAGTGGGAGTGCTACATTCTAAGGGTTGATTTTATTGATTCAATTAAACTAAGGATTAGATACATAGTGAAGATGTGATAAAAGTAAGAGAAAAACATTGAGTATGAGGGCCATTGGATTGGCGGCGTGAGAGTATTCATAGGATGTCCCCTGATGTGTAATGATAGGGTGTGGATACTGCTCCAGAGTACTATCCTGGTGGCGATGCTCGTGGGGTTTTTGACGACTGCGGGTGGTGTCATGTCTATGGTAGGAGCTGAATTACCACAGGATGCCTGCATGATGAGTCATGTGTCAGTGCGTTGGGATTTCCTCCAGGACCCCTAGACATGAGTTCGTAGGTCAGAAAATATCTAGGATACTTACCGTAGTTACAGTAGTAGATTAAGTCATAGCGAGGGATTGAACCTTACAAGATGAAGAACGATTAAGGGCTTACCCTCGGACCTATGTAGTATGGGCTGCATAGACTCTGAATAAGTGCGCATTAGTGTCATATAATACAAATAATTGCATTAAAGACTAAGTGCACATTCACAACACGACATCAATAGGATAGTCCCTTTAGCTTTGTTTGTGACAAGTTTGTGGTTTGCTAAGTATTGAGAATCGTTATACTATTTCCGGCATAGAGAGGATGGCCGTGTATAATATTTCGTCAGTTGAATGAACTGACGCGCCCACAGTTTTATATGCAGGGTAAAGATGCTTGACAAATTGAAGTATACATGCTGCTCAAGATTGTTTTAAATGTTGTTTCGTGTAAATTATTGTAAAATTGCTTTCACTGCGACAATGTACGAGTGTAATGTAACTCTGATGCAAGAAAAGTTTTTATTTTCTTGTAAAATTGTACGAAAGAAGTGTAAAGATCCTGTGGAACTTCGGATTCAGTTGTATTTTGGAATTTGGGGTGTTACAATGGGCACCGTGGATTTCAGGCACTTCAAATTAGAAATCTTTCCTTGGTCGCCGAGATACGGAGCGAAGCTACCGCAAGGGGAACTTTTTTGGATATGGGTCCATAATGTGCCGCTGCACTTTTGGAAGAAAGAGGCTTTACAAGAAATCTTATCAGAGTTTGGCACCATTGAAAGCATTGAAGACAAGACGATTCGGAGATCGGAAATAGTCTCTGCTAGGATTCTAATCCGAAGCCCCGACATTGCCCTCATGCCTCGCTTTGCTAAGGTCTTTTCATTTAAGGATTCATACCTCATCAGGTTCGTTCTGGACAAGCAAGCTGAACCAGAGATGAAGGAACTCCAGTCACACCCCCCCTATCTGCCCACAGAGATGGACGCCCCTACTTGCAGGTGGCTTCGCCTGAGTGGGATCTTACCGTGGATGGGGCCCATGAGGTGGAGCGAGCGCACCGATAGCTCATCCTAGCGGCAAGGGGAAAGGAGGCATGCCTGCCGAATTGTGAAACCCAGTCATCTCCGACGATCAACGGCGACAGAGATCGAGACTTCACCAGAAGACCCAACGGTCAGCAACCAAAACCAAGAATAGAAAGATTCCAACACACAGAACCTTCCCTTGGAAGTCTCGTCTCTCATCAAGCCCAAAGTGGAAATCAAACCTTACATAATAGGGTTGACTTGCTCAGAGAGGAGCAGGAGGCAGAGAAAGGAAAACCCTTAGCTGAAAATGGGAAAAAACCCAAATCTATGGGTCAAAGTAGCCTAAAGGCGGCATCTTTTGACAATGCTGCCCAACAGAGGGGGGGTTATTTTGAGGAACAAGACGAAAGGAGAGGTTTTCGAAGCCAGAAAGCAAAAAGGAAAACTTTTGGGTATCGAAAAGGAGAGAGAAGGAAAGAACTCAGAAGAGGAGCTCCGTTTTGGTGCTATGGTACATGCATCGATCGCGTCGCCCCCCCAGAAAGGAAGGCTTGGGGGAAGATGAAAAGGAGAAGGAGGAAGACAAACATGCATCGGTCGAAGCCAGAAAGCAAAGAAGGAAGCTTTTTGGAATCAAAAAGGAGAAAGAAGGAAAGAACACAGAAGAGGAAAGCAGAGCGAAAGAGGAAGCATCGGTTGTAATGCTCAAAGCCTCGATACCTACTCCAAACGCTTCAAGAGCAATGCCCTCCGCTCAGATTGAGCCATGTGGCAAAGGCATCAGAGGAGACGATCTCCTGCAGGGGCAATGTGGCCCACTACCACAAGCTGCAAGCACAGAAGACGAAGAGGGCAATCTGCTGAGTCGCGAAGGAAAGACAGGCTTAAGTGAGACTCGAGGGAAAGCCAGGCTCATACAGGGGGATTTTAATAAATACATTAATGGGCCCAAAGAGGGGCCTAAGATGCACTATAATGTATTTGAGCCAAATGAAGCAACGGATTCGCACAATGAGCTACAGATTTTGACAAGTAATGGGCCCATTGAGGGGTCTGTTACGGGAAACCCCACTATTCAGGTAGAAGCGGTGACAAGTTATAGGCTCATCGAGGGGTCCGTTACAGGAGAGCCTACTATTCAGTTGGCACACCACTGTGATGAAGACGATCGCAAAGGCAGGCTGAATCTTGAAGATGATTTTGTCCACTCTGAGGGGGAGTCTGTGGAGTCAGAGGATTTTGATTTTGATGTTGATTTCTGTGCCATTTCCCCTGAATTTGTTCCTTCCACCTACCCATCTTCCCAACTGGACACAAGTTTCAGAGTTCAGAATGTGGCTAAGAGGACTAATGAGGAGTCCCTAGATGATTATCTGGAGATCGCGGTGGCCGCTAAATCTGATAAGACTAGCGACAGAGGTACGCGTTCCTTCTTAGCGTCTATTTTTAGTTTCATGACTGATAATGAAATTTTTAGTCTAGCCAATACCTGTGGTTTTGCGGTAGGCGATACCGATCGGAACGTGTTTCTCCTGAATAAGACTAGGGGGTGGGAGACTGATAGGGTTATCCTCAATTCCAAATTGACCTCCAAATCGAGTCACGATCCCCTACCCAACCGTAGTTAATGGAGGCCTATTCTGGAACGTTAGAGGATTGGGAAGGCGGGGCAAGCGGGAAATGGTTAAGGAGATCATTGCCAACTCAAAAGCTAACATTGTTGGTCTTCAAGAGACCAAACTTTAACATACATCTAGACTTAATAGGTTGGGGGGAAGTAGAATATCTGAATGGAGAATATCCCCATCTGTCAGGGCTTCTGGAGGAATCGCATTAGGTTTTAACCCAGAAACATTCCATTGTATAGACGAGCTATACGGGCAATTTTCAGTCTCGATCTTGCTTCAACGAAAATCAGGACTGTGGACTCAATCAATCACAGTGGTCTGGTCCCCACACCACTGCATCTAGGATGACTTTCTGGATAGAATTAAGAGCAATCCAAGCACATTGGCCACACCCCTGGGTGGTGGGAGGAGATTTTAACATCACTAGATTCGCCTCAGAACACAGGGGCAGAGGAGCTAGTGACTCTGATAGGGAAGCATTTAATGAGGTCATCACGGACCTGGAACTGGTTGACATACCCATATGTGATAGACTGTTCACCTGGCCGAACATGCAATCGACGCCCATCCTTGCCAAACTAGACAGGATATTGGTCTCCACTGACTGGGAGACCAAATTCCCGCTGTCTTCGGCTAAATCTCTTCCTAAACCCACCTCAGATCACGTGCCTATTTTCTTATCTTCCGTAGAAGATCAACCCAGAAAAGCGCCAAAATTTAGATTCGAAAAAGCATGGCTTGAAATCCAAGGTTTCCACCACATGGTCAACAAGAGTTGGTCTCGCCCGACTACGGGGACTGAAGCGACCGCAATCTGGTGTGAAAAAATTAGGAGACTTAGGGCCAAGCTCAGAAATTGGAATCAGACCAGATTTGCCTTGATTTGGAGGGCAAAAGAATCTTTGCTTGAAGGAATTGATGAACTTGAGAAGACTGAAAAGACTAGAGATCTACTTCAGGCAGAGAGGAATAGGTTGCTCCAACTCAGACAGGAAATTGACCAACTCTATAGGACTGAGAAAATCAAATGGCAGCAGCGATCAAGAATTTTGTGGCTCAAAGAGGGAGACCCGAACACTCCGGTGCCCGACGTAGATCTAACCTCATTCACTCGATCTACTCAGGCTCTAGAATTATCCAAGGCAATGAGGACATCAGGATGGCATTCCAGTCCCATTTCAAGCTCCTATTTGGTCACAAAGCGGACTTAAGAGTCCCTATACATCACGACTTTTGGGAGAACCTGAGGGGCAATCCCGACCGTCTGACGCGGGCCCTAGAAGTACCTTTCTCCGAGAAGGAAGTCTGGGAGGCTGTCCAACAACTTGGAAAAGACAAAGCCCCAGGTCCGGATGGCTTCCCAATGATATTCTACCAAATATTCTGGGAGGAAATCAAAGGTGATTTGATGAAAGTGTTCACTGATTTCTATGACCATAAGATCAAACTAGGAAGAATAAATTATGCGGAGGTTGTGCTGATCCCTAAGAAAGAAGACTCCCGACGAGTGGGAGACTTCCGACCTATCAGTCTCCTTAATTGCTCTGTTAAGATCATTACCAAGACACTCGCTAATAGACTGGGAATGGTAGTGGATAGCCTCATTAGTCACAATCAGACGGGGTTCATTAAAGGTCGATGCATTCAGGATAGTATTGCCACGGCTGAAGAAACCATCCATCAATGTCACACATTGAATGCTAAGAGCTACCTACTCAAGTTGGATTTCGAAAAAGCTTATGATTCAGTTGAATGGGACTGTCTTCTGGAAACGCTGGCTGGAAGAGGTTTTGGAGATAGATGAATCAGATGGATCTAAACTTGTCTCACCACCAGCAGAACGCAATATTGGTAAATGGGGTGTCGGGCCATCCATTTTCGTACAAACCGGGCCTCAGACAAGGAGATTCGCTCCCACCTCTTCTCTTCACCATCGTGGCAAATGTTCTCCGGTCCATGATGACTAACTGTAGCAGAGCAGGTTGGATCGTACCGGTGGCCAGGGGAGTCAATTGGCAAGGTTGCTCAATCTTCTAATATGCAGATGATACTCTCTTATTTGGTAATGGCAACCTCGGGGAAACAACCGCCTTCAAAGGAATTCTATAGTTTCGAGGCTTGGTCTTGCCTCAGGGTTAACTTCCACAAAAAGTGCTCTCATCCCCAATGCCCTGAAAACTGAGGAGGCACTAGAACATGCCACAATCCTCAATTATTCCATCGAGAGCTTCCCTATTCAGTATTTGGGGTTGCCACTTAGATCCAGGAAGGTAAAAAAGGCAGATTGGCTACCCATCATTGACAGGGTTGAGAACCGATTGTCAGGATGGAAAGGTAAAGTACTGTCATTAGGAGGAAGAGTCACGCTTATTAATGTTGGCCTTTCAAATCTTCCAATCTACTATTTATCCTTCTTTGAAATGCCCCGATGGGTAATTCAGAGAATTGACAGGATGCGAAAACGGTTTCTATGGAAAGGGGCGGACCCGGATCGTGGCGGCTATCATCTAATCAGATGGGAGAAGGCTTGCATGAGGAAAATACATGGAGGACTAGGCATTCTTGATCTGCAAGATAGAATCTGGCTCTATTGGGTAAATGGTGGTGGAAAGTATTCCACCTGAATGGAGAAGGGTGGCAGGACTTTGTCCAGGGATACATGCATTGAAATGGAACGAGAAATTTGGGCTTCAAGGTAGGCCCGCGGGTTTTCTGGTTCTGGAAAGGCATCACTAAGGCCTATGAACCATTCATTAGCTGTGTCACATCAGTGATCGGTAATGGCAGGCTCACCAGATTCTGGTGGGATAAGTAGTGTGGGGACCACACACTCCGAGCAATGTTCCCCAATCTATACGAGCATGTGTCACAATCACACTGCACGGTGGCCGCTACTTGGAAAAGAGGTGCCTGGAAACCAGCCTTTAAACAAGCGCTCGACGGGAGTTCTCTGAGTGGACTCATGGAACTCCAGGCCTACATCAACAATGCTGGAATTAACTGCTCTCACGGTCCAGATAAGAAATCTTGGGGATTGGAAAGAACAGGATGTTTACCGTTAAATCACTGTATAATCGCATACACTTTAGGGGATAAACCCCAAAGTGGTCACACGTCATTTGGAAGACGAAAGCCTCGCTGAAGACCAAAGTCTTCCTATGGCTGGTGCTGAACGATGCGATTTTAACTAGAGAAAACCTTGCTAAACGTCAACCGAATATTGACTCTAGTTGCGAATTTTGCCACACTGACATAGAGACTAGAGACCACCTGTTCCTACACTGCCCTAGGAGGAAAGCGGTACTTGTCGAGGTACTCAGCGCCCTAGGGACGAACCTGTATCCTAGTTGTACGAGGACCTGTGGGTAGGTCCAACTTTTGCCACGGAGAGAAGAACTATGAGAGGAGCGTGGTATATCGCTATCGCCGCAACAACCTGGGTTCTTTGGCTAGACAGAAATAATTATTATTTCCGCACAACTTGTAATAATATTTCTGGTAATTTGACTCACATTATGCATTTTATCTCATTTTGGGTTAATGTGCTGCAGCAGGTCCTAGGGGAAGGATAACGAGCGTCTTCCAGGTCGAAGATTTTGACGATGAGGAAGTTCAGATCGGTCTAACGATTGACTGATAGACAGCGTGGAACTTTGTGTTGATAGTACCCACTGTCCCAGGGTTTGTTGGGGGGATTTGATGTATTTTGGTTTCACGCACATTTGGTGCGGCCATTCTGGTACTCTTTTGTCCCATTCCTCATGCTTGGGGTGGAGATTATGTGCTTTTGTTTATGTACTACTTCTGTTATGTCTGTAGGACTTTGTAACTGGCTCAGTACTCTTAGTTTGTTTTATTAATCTCTTATTAATGAAATAGGGTGGCCATATTCCACCTTTTCTTCAAAAAAAAAACATTTCCTATGGCTGGCAAGCACTTGTAGTGTGATTGGTATAAATTTTACATTTAAATAATTTGGGATTATGAAAAATCACACTTCTGAATGTGCCAGACTACAACCAAATGCAAATAAATAAATAAATAAATATATAGAAGAAAAAAACATATACATTAGGCTAAATTTTGTTCTGCTTAGAAAACATTGTTTTTCAACATATTCACAAACTAGATCTACTTAGAGTTGGTGGTAACAATTTTCTAACTCATTAATTAACATGTCCAAAAAATGAGTGTAGCGGATATGAAGATGCTAAGATGGATGTGTGGTAAAACAAGGAAGGATAGAATTAGAAACGAGCATATATGATACATGCTAAAGGTAGCTCCAATTCAAGATAAGTTAAGAGGGAATCACCTCAGATGGTTTGGATATGTCACACGTAGACCTAGTAGTGCCCCTTTTAGAAAGAGTGATTTGATAAGTATTGATGGTAGAGTTATGGGTAGAAGAAGACCTAAACTAAGTAGGATGAAAATGGTGAAAAAATACATGATAGTTTGTGACCTTACAGAAGATATTGCACTAAACCGAGCAGAATGGAAAACCAGTATTCATGTAGTCGACCCCAACTAGTTGGAAAAAAGGCTTTATTATTGTTGTTGATGCTATTTGTTTTTGGGGTGTGACTGCAACATGTGTGAGTTCTTCTAATTTGTATAGTGAAAGTCTCGGTACTGGCCCTGGTCTGACCCCGGGGAGCATGAGCAGCTTGGAAGTAGGAGTGGAGAGGTAGAGGCTTGGGTGCTCGGCTTGGATCCAGAAGCCCGGCTCGGATCTGGGGACTCATCTCGGTCATGGGTACCTGCACACTGCCTAGAAACACCGAGAGAAGTCCTGGCAACATGCCCTCCGACGATCTAGTTAGTCACTCGGAAAAGCAACAGTAGCTAGGGTTCTGGGGGAGAAAGTTTGATTACCTTTGAATGAAGGAGAGGGTCTGGTATTTATAGGCAGAGAAAACGGGTCTGAGATCCCGCTGGACCGGGTCGGGCCCGTTTGCTCGTGGACCTGATGTGGAAGAGGCCCATTTGGCTCTGGGTTGATCAGATGATCAGGGAAGAGTGGGTTCTGGGGAGATCTGACGGCCCAAGAGGGGCCACATCATCTGACCCATATCAGGAGCCCCCACTCATGGAGGGCTGGGTAATCCAGCCGTGTAGGAGTGATTCACCTCTGTAGGAAGAGCAGAGCGGTGTGTATGGTGGAAATGTGGTTTGTATCTTCCTAGAGAGGCCAGTGGGGTAGGATGAAGGGGATCCCCTTATTAAGGGCATCGAGAGCCGAAAACAGAGGGTCGTGAGCCGAGCATCAAGCATCGAGCTCCTGGACGCTCGGATGTCGAGACCTGTTGTCGAGCATCGAGCATCGAGCGTCGAGAGCCGAAGAACAGAGGGTCGTGAGCCGAGCATCGAGCGTCGAGCTCCTGGACGCTCGGATGTGGAGACCCATTGTCGAGCGTCGAGTGTCGAGCCCCGAGAGCCGAGCGCTAAGTCTTCTTGAGGGTTGGCGAGGCAAAATGTTCAGATGCCGAGCCCCGAAGCTCGTTTGTGGGAGCCAAGCGTGGCTCAGAATTGCTCCCGACCGTCGAGCCCCAAGCTTTGTGGGAAAAGCTAGGGGGTGGCTCGAGGTTACTGTCGAGCACCGAGCCCCCATGCTTGTTGGAAAAGCTATGGGGAGGCTCGAATTTTCTGCCGACCATCAAGCCCTCACACTTGTTGGAAAAGCTAGGGGTGGCTCGAGATCACTGCTGAGCACCGAGCCCCCATGCTTCTTGAAAAAGCCATGGGAAGGCTCGGAATTGCTTCCGACCGTCGACCCCCCCACACTTATTGGAAAAGCTAGGGGGTGGCTCGAGGTCACTGCCGAGCATCGAGCCCCCATGCTTGTTGGAAAAGCCATGGGGATGCTCGGAATTGATACCGACCGTCGACCCCTACACTTGTTGGAAAAGCTAGGGGGTGGCTTGAGGTCACTGCCGAGCGCCGAGCCCCCATGTTTATTGAAAACGCTAGGGGTGGCTCGAGGTTATTGCCGAGCGCCGAGCCCCCACACTTGTTGAAAAAGCTAGGGGTGGCTCGAGGTCACTGCCGAGCACCGAGCCCCCATGCTTGTTGGAAAAGACATGGGGAGGCTTGGAATTGCTACCGACCGTCGAGCCCCCATACTTGTTGTAAAGTTAGGGGGTGGTTCGAGGTCACTACCGAGCGCCGAGCCCCCATAAATGTTGGAAAAGCCATGGGAAGGCTCAGAATTGCTACCGACCGTCGAGCCCCCACACTTGTTGGAAAAGCTAGGGGGTGGCTCAGGGTTACTGCCGAGCACCGAGCCCCCACACTTGTTGGAAAATCTAGGGGGTGTCTCGAGGTCACTGCCGAGCTCCGCACCCCCATGTTTGTGGAAAAGCTAGGGGGGTGGCTCGAGGTTACTGCCGAGCGCCAAGCCCCCACACTTGTTGAAAAATCTAGGGGGTGGCTCGAGGTCATTGCCGAGCACCGAGCCCCCATGCTTATTGGAAAAGTCAGGGGGTGGCTCGAGGTTACTGCCAAGCATCGAGCCCCTATGCTTGTTGGAAAAGCCATGGGAAGGTTCGGAATTGATACCGACCGTCAAGCCCCTACACTTGTTGGAAAAGCTAGGGGGTGGCTCGAGGTTACTACCGAGCGCCGAGCCCTCACACTTGTTGGAAAATCTAGGGGGTGGCTCGAGGTCACTACCGAGCACCGAGCCCCCATGCTTGTAGTAAAAGCCATGGGGAGGCTCGGAATTGCTACCGACCGTCGAGCCCCCACACTTGCCATGGGGAGGCTCGGAATTGCTACCGACCGTCGAGCCCCCACACTTGGCATGGGGAGGCTCAGAATTGCTACCGACCATCGAGCCCCCATACTTGTTCGAAAAGTTAGGGGGTGGCTCGAGGTTACGACCGAGCGCCGAGCCCTAAAACTTGTTGGAAAAACTTTGGTGTGGCTCGAGGTTGCTACCGAGCGCCGAAACCCAAAACTTGTCGGAAAAGCTTTGAAAAGCTTTGGTATGGCTCGAGGTCACAACTGAGCGCCGAGCCCCAAAAACTTGTTGGAAAATCTTTGGTGTGGCTCGAGGTTACTACCGAGCGTCGAGCCCCAAAACTTGTTGGAAAAGCTTTGGTGTGGCTCGAGATTACTACCGAGCGTCGAGCCCCAAAACTTGTCAGAAAAGCTTTGAAAAGCTTTGGTATGGCTCGAGGTCACAACCGAGTGCCGAGCCCCAAAAACTTGTTGGAAAATCTTTGGTATGGCTCGAGGTTACGGCCGAGCACCGAGCCCCAAAACTTGTTGGAAATGCTTTGGTGTGGCTCGAGGTTGCTACAGAGCGCCGAGCCCCAAAAACTTGTTGGAAAAAGCTTCGGTATGGCTCGAGGTTACAACCGAGCTCCGAGCCCCAAAAACTCGTTGGAAAAGCTTTGGTGTGGCTCGAGGTTACTACCAAGCGCCGAGCCCCAAAATTTGTTGAAAAAATCTTTGAAAAGCTTTGGTCTGGCTCGAGGTCACAACCGAGCGCCGAGCCCCAAAAACTTGTTGTGAAAGATTTGGTGTGGCTCGAGGTTATGACCGAGCGCTGAGCCCCAAAACTTGTCGGAAAAGCTTTGAAAAACTATGGTATGGCTCGAGGTCACAACCAAGCGCCGAGCCCCAAAAACTTGTTGGAAAAGCTTTAGTGTGGCTTGAGGTTACGACCGAGCGTCGAGCCCCAAAACTTGTTGGAAATGCTTTGAAAAGCTTTGGTATGGCTCGAAGTTACAACCGAGCACCGAGCCCTAAAAACTTGTTAGAAAAGCTTTGGTGTGGCTCAAGGTCACAACCGAGCTCCGAGCCCCAAAAACTTGTTTGAAAAGCTTTGGTGTGGCTCGAGGTTACGACCGAGCACCGAGCCCCAAAACTTGTCGGAAAGCTTTGGTATGGCTCGAGGTCACAACCGAGCGCCGAGCCCCAAAAACTTGTTGGAAAAGCTTTGGTGTGGCTCGAGGTTACGACCGAGCACCGAGCCCCAAAAATTATTGGAAAAGCTTTGGTGTGGCACGAGGTTGCGACCGAGCGCCGAGCCCCAAAACTTGTTGAAAAGCTTTGGTATATTCCGAACTTTTACAGAACGAAGAAGCTCAACGTGTTCCTATGTCGTGGGAGGAAGGGGGAGCGACGAGCCACTGTGCCAACTGACAAGGCCGAGGGCAAAACCGAATTTTGATATGTCAGGCTGACGTCGTGGGGGTGGAAATCGAGGCTTCTGAGATCCTAGTGGTCGTTAGATCTTGATGATCAAGATTGGACGGTGGAGATTCTTTTGCAGAATTCGAGGAGTCTTTCTCACTCTATAAGTCCCCCACCCCTCCCTTCATTTCTTCACTTCGCTCTCTCTCTCTCTCTTCATAATAGGAATTTTCCTCTCTTTGCTGTCGACGACAACTTTTATGGTGACCCTCCCGTTTCCCGGTAATCAGGTTAGTATTATGTTTCCTTATGTCACGCTCTCAGTTCGATTCCGAGGCGAGCTCTTCATGTCGCGGTGTGGTGGAGGTCGAGTCACAGTCGACGTCTTGGTCCCTGGAAGACCTTACTTCGAAGGAGGAAGAATAGTCGGATTTGGTATTCGGTGGCGCCAGTTATGTGGTTCTTGATGTGGCCCCTTTGCAGAGTCGTATGCCAGAAGAGGGGTCGTCGGGGGAGGAGATTGAGGAGGGGTCTGAGGAGGATCTTGTCGAAGAAGAGGGCGACCAGGAGGGGTCTGAGGAGGAGCTTGTTGAGGAAGAGGGCGACCTGGAGGGGGGAGAAGGAGGAGCCGAGGGAGTGGTAGCAGAGGAAGAAATGGGTCTCCCCCCTCCGCCCCCGTTGTCGACTCCGTCTCCGGAGAGGAAGCCTCGCCTCCATAGGAGAAAAAGAAAGTGGATTCGGCCGGAGAGTCCGAGCACAGCGGAAGAGCTCGGAGAAGGGCTTGCGGTTCCTACCCTGACCAATAGGAACCTAGGGTCAATCAAGATGTATCCTGACGATGTTGAGGAACTTGTCCAATTTACCACAGGGGAGCGTGCATCTGATCGGACCATGATAAAGATGGACAACATCCAGTGTGTGCTGAAGGCAGACTACCTGCCTGATGTTAAGGGCGGCTTACTTCATTCCTCGGGAGTTTGAACTGCTGATTCCGAGCCTCGGTCTTCGTCCAACTACCGAGTTGGAGAAGAGTTTTTGTATGTTTTTTGAGGATGCTTTCGTCTGCCACTACACTTGTTTATCAAGAGGGTGCTGAAGTGGGGGGAGCTGAGTCCGATGTAGTACGGCCCCAACTCGTGGAAGCATCTGGTCTGCTTCATCCTAAAGTGTTTCCGCACCGTATTTCTGCGCCGTCTTGGGGATGATCAAGCTGAAGCTCAAGTATTTCCGCAATGTCTTGGGGGTGAGCTCATTCGGAGATATGGAGGGGATCTTCTATATGTCGCCACACCCCCTACAAGAGAGTGATGCACGGTCACCCGGACTCGATAAAGTCCTGGAAGGAAAAGTACCTCGTGGTCCGGAGCGAGACGCCTTGGGAAATCCCCACAGTCTGGAATTTTTACAAGTTGAACCATAAACCCCCGAGGCGGAGGGACTTGACGAAAATGGAATGGGCTGAAGTGGATAAAATTATGGAGGGGAACAACATCGGTTGGCCATGCGTCATAGAGTTACATCTGGCCCGAGCCGGACTGAGCGCAGCACCCCTTTGTATGTTTTTGTTTAGACTTTGTTTAATTTTCTGCCTTCGTGTTGACATTTTTCTTTTTCTTTAACGATGGATGCGAAGAACCTTGAGACGAGGAATGTCCTCCTGGCCTTGGCCGCGAAGAGAAGAGCTGACAGGGAGAAGGCTGCCCCGGCAGCAGGGTCCACCCAGGGGGCAGACCAAGGATCTTCGGAGCGGCCTCCGAAGAAGTCGAAGAGAAGCCACCCATCTAGGGGGCCGAAGGAGTCAGAGCCAAGCTCTAGTAGTAAGAAGGTGGCGGAGGTCTTGAAGGCGGGGACCCCAGCACTCCGCCCTGATGCCATGAAAATGGTGGGCCAGAGGGGTCTAAGGCCGTTCGCCCCGGATTGGGCAGTTAAGGAGGGCGACACCATGACGGAGGGCCCGATCGTGGTGGAGGTGGCTGAGAAGCTCGTCACGGAGCGCGACCGGGCAAATCTAGCGACAGAGACGTTCGAGGTGGCCTACATGAAGTGAGCTCAAGCGCAGGTCACAGTAAGTATTTGTTAGTTATCCGCTTTGTGCTTAGTATTTATGAGTTTTGCGTCTAACTTAATTCTCCTCGGTCAGGTGCTGCTGCACGGGGCACATCTAAGGAAGTGCCTGGAGAAGGAGGTTCAGCTCGAGAAGCAGAATGCCGAGCGGTACTTCCGAGAGGGAAAGAAGCTGAAGGACGAGCTGACGGCGGCTCAGGGAGCTCATGCGGTCCTCCAAGCTGAGATGGCTTCTCTGCAGGATCAGCATGCGCGCAAGGTCACGGCTGTTCGAGCTGTGGCGAAGTTGGCATATGATGAGCTGGAGATATCCTCTGCAGACGAGCTGATCCGAGCTCAAGATGATGCATACGACCGGGCCAAGGAGCACTTTTTGCACCTCTACCCGGAGGCCAAGATCGACCACCTAAACTACGGGTGGGCGCCTCCCGTGCTTTTGCCGACCCCCGAGGGTGAGGAAGACGAGGCTCCAAAGGACCCTCACCTGGAGGAGGAGGCAGGGGGTGAACCGGCTGCCGAAGAGGTGCTAAAGTAGTTTAGGAATTTTACATTCTTTTTATTTTTACTTGCCTTGTGCGGACTGGCCACCGCTCTTTGTAACATAATTTTTGAATTTATAAAAACAAAATTTTGGCCGAACCTTCGTTACTTGTTTTGAGCAAGCTTTCTTAGTGAATCATTGCCTCTTCCTATTTTTGCAGATGAATGAGACTGCCGGGGCCGACCTTAGTTCCGCCGAGGTCCGGCAACTTCGAAATAAGATGGAGTCCAAGGAGAGTGTGCTGATTTGCTATCGTAAGCAGGCTCACGACCGAAAAGCTGCGGTGGACTATTTTATGACAAGTCTAAGGAGCTCAGCCTAGAGGCGGCTCGTCTGAAGAAGGCCTTAGCCGACCGCGATTGGGGGAGTGCTGAGATGAACTGGGCTCTATCTGATGCATCCACCAGGCGTCAGACCTCCGAATCCATTATTCGCGAGGTCGTTGTTGAGAAGGATCTAGAGATTCAGAGGCTGAAGGTGCTGCTAGGCATCGGACGACCTCGACTCAGCCATTCGAAGCCAGGAGGCCCCTCCGTCATAGGCTCCTCACCAACCTTATATCTGGAGATGGCGAGGCCTGCTGACGCGCAGAGCTCGGTCGCGAGGACGTCGACAATGGCTATGCCCAAGTTGGGGGATGAGATTGCTGGAGGGCGGAGCCATTCCGCCGGGCTCGAGGCGGCTCTTGTGAGCCCGGAGGGTCTGGGCAGAGAGCCTGGAGGGTCTGGGCAGAGACCCTTAGGTAGAAGTAGAGGGAGAATGATGTAATATTTTTTAATTGTACCGTAGCCTTTGAGGGTGTTTGTGAATAAAATTTGATTTGTCCGACCCTTGTTGACTTGGAAAAATTAGGATGTTGAATGCCCTCGAACCGGGCTCCGAACCCCTGCTTTGCTCGGGAGCCGAGCCGTTACTTCCGCAGATAGCACTTAATGGGGGACGTTTCGCCTTTTGATAACACTTAATGGGTGATGTTTCATCTTTCGTCGTTTGGACTCCCCAAGGTCATAAATGCGCCTCTTCAGAGGGCTATATAACCCTCACCCTTTCACCAGAAGTTCATCAGAAATTGTCTCACTTCACCGTGAAATCTCGTCGCCGGTGACTGTCATGCCCCGCTTCCCAAAAATACGAAATATGAGCACGTAACATTGGCCCAGCGAATGATTTTCATCATCCATAAGCTGTTCAAAAATCTTTACAATATCTCATGCAATAATCAGAGTCGGAAGCCAGAAAAGTCAACCACATGCACATATGAACCAAATACCAACAAGAATATTTGAAATAAAATTATTAATCTCAAATAGTCATGATCTGAATAACACAAATAATCCTGAGTCACATTGCCCAAATACAAGAATAAATCCAAATACATGAATACAATTATTGTTCACGCAAACTACAAGAAATAATAATATCAAGATCCAGTACTAATACTTCAAGTTACCAATACCATTTGGAACCTGTTCTCTAAAATCTTCCATTCAACGAATGCAGGAAAGAGGAAAAGAGAAAAATAAGTATCCGTCAATTGTAAGTTACGGGCCACTTATAATGTAGGATACAAGTACATGGGGAAACTAACTAGCAACATGGTATAAGTATGATATCAAAATAAACAACTAGCATGGCAGAGTGAATAAGTGTAAATGGCATGAATCAAGTATCAAGTAAACAAGTATCATGTAAACATGCATCAGGTGTCAAGTATCAAGTGTCATGTAATCATGTATCAAGTGTCATGTTTCAAGTCTCATGTATCATGTAGTCAAGTATCAAGTAAGCATGT
The DNA here is from genome assembly GCA_017893485.1 of Hemerocallis citrina. NCBI lineage: Eukaryota > Viridiplantae > Streptophyta > Magnoliopsida > Asparagales > Asphodelaceae > Hemerocallis > Hemerocallis citrina. Next base: position 40,365,932 of record CM030359.1, read on the forward strand.
ATCATGTTCAAGTATCATGTTCAAGTATCATGTTCAAGTCTTTTGGTGATTACTATCTAGGTAGCACTTCATGCAGCCCACTTTACATGGTTGCTACAACAAACAGTTTCGCTTCAGATTTCATAGTGGACCATAGAGAGTAGTGTACTCAGGGATCAGGAAAACAGAAACAGGAAACATGTTCATGAATCAAAATAGGTACACGAATCATCCGATTCTTGCATCAATAGGTTCATGAATCAACAGGTACACGACCAACAGGTCCGTACATCAACAGGTAACAGGTACACGACCAACATGTCCGTACATCAACAGATAACAGGTACATGAACCAACAGGTCCATGCATCAACAGGTTTATGTATCAACATGAATCAAAATGGGAAACACGAGCCCCCTTCCGAGTACACGTTTCTGATTTATCCACTATTAGATATTTCCCTTAAAACCCCGGCTTGGTCATTTATTATTATAATCAGGCATGCATGTATGTATCGCAAAACAAAGCAAGGATAATAGGGTATAAACATGTATCAGGTTCAGGGTGCAAGATAAATAAGTACATGTACAAGATAACACATAACAGGTAAACAACTAGTTTTTCTAATTCAGGACAACAAGACAGTGTTGTACTAAAATAGTAATTTCTGCTACTACAAACATCCAAATCTGGATCCGTCAAAGGATATGGAAAATAAACTTCCACACGAATTCAACGAGTATAAATAAGTTATATAGTAATTCACAACATCATAACTCAAAACAGGTTTGAATCCAGAAAACATGTTCAGTCAGAAATCAGGAAAAATGAATTCCCAGTCAGGAAAAATGCATCAAAATCTCTCAAATAAATTCAGGAAAAATCTGGGGTATTTTCCTATAAGTCTAGAATCAGAATATAAAATTTCATAATATTCCAGTAAAATTAGTTTAGTCATCCAAAATAAGAACACAACAATAAATGGTACTTTGGCAAATCTGGAATTTCCAATACTGCTGTACGAAAACTGAAGTATCTCCCAAGCCGTGAAACGAAATCCAAATCCGCCAAAAGGAGATGAAAATAGACAAAATATATTAACTTTCATATTTCACAAACATTTTTAATACAGTAGAAGGAAATAGGGTGAAAATACGATTCTTTACAGCACAGCGAGCAAAATACAACAAGTACAGTCTTTATAATCAAGCATGAAACGACACATAAAACTCACCAATAAAATCCACCAAAATTCTGGGTAATCCCTAACTAGATAAGGAAACACTGACCAAAGTTTTGGATCAAAATAATATATGTAGCATCAGTATCAAAATCATTTAGTCATTAAAATCAACGAAAAATGAAATCTGGAAAAGATCGACACCTCTGTAGTAAAACAATCATAACTCACACATACGAAAACAAAATCAAGCAAGGTCATAGGGGTTTGAAAATAGACGAAATTCTATAAAATTCATGTTTTATACCGAAATTAAGTTACTGACTTCAAGACAGTCCAAAACAGCAAACAAAACAGATCAGCGACAAAATTCAGATTTTTACCTTTAACAACAACTCAACATATATCATACAAAACTTGTTCGAAACATAACCAAACATGAAATCTAGTCTACCAAGTGTCCAAACATAATGAATTATGGTATCGAGCATATCCACACCAAATATATCATATGGGTTTCAACCAATTCCGAATTCTCACAAAAATCTCTCATACATGATCAAATCAAGAACGGGTAAAACCTAAGTTAATTCATGTCCATATTGTGTCATGAGGTAACTATGGTCAAGTTTTCACAATAGAGACAAAACCCATCAAACATAACACAAACAAGAGTCGTCTTTAGACCCAACTAAACTATAGGTGGTATTTTTGACTTGTATCATACAAAAGGAATTTGAATACAAGTTACTTGCCTGAGGGACGACGATGGGACGGAGCAAAGAGCAAGAATAACGGGAACGGATTTCCGGGCCACGAACAACGGATACGAACCAATCACACGAACCCAATGAACCAACTAACAACGGATGATGAACCCCGAACGAACCAAACACAGCACTTGCACACAACTACCCGAACAACGAGATCCACACGGTTCCAACCCACGTGCACCAAAGAGGACTACGACGGTGCACGGAGGATGGCGACGCAGTGAGGTTTTTCGCTGCAGCAATCTGCCGATGCTGCTGCCAATGCTGACTAGTGAAGGCACATCAGGGTGCAACGGGAAGAGGCGCAGGGGCGCTGGGAGAGCAGCGCAGGGAGGCTCGTTGTAGAAGGGCGCTCTGGTCTGGCTACCGACTGAGGTGGCGTCAGGAGATGCTGGGCTGCCGCAGGTGCACTGTGGAGGACGTCGCCGAGGCTGAAGCGCACAGGGGGGTTGAAGGAGGGATCGGGTTGCAGTGGCTAGGCAACGGAAAGGGGGACTACCGCAGGTGCACTGCGACCACCGAGAGGACAGGGGACGCGACTGGCGGCTATCGATGGCACTGCACTCGCGCCGAAGGGAGAGGGAGGAGGACGGGGTGTGGTAGGGGGCTGGCTGGCGAGACGGTGGGGGAGTCGCGACTGGTGGGTTGCGGAGGAGGGAGCAGGGTGAGCGAAGAGTTAGGGAGAGACGAGAAGTTGAAACGACGGCAGAAGGGGGCATGCAGGGAAGATGAATAGGCGCAGGTTGGGTTTATATCGGGTAGAGAGGGTGACAGAAATTAGGGTTAGGCTGATGGGTAGGGTTAAAGGGTAAAACGGGTTAGCGGGTAGGCTGAAGTTGGGTTTAATGGGTAATTAATGGACAGGGTAGGGGATATGGGGTAACGGGTCTAATAGGGTATGGGGTTTAAGTGAATGGGTAAATGGGTTAGTTATAATGGGTTTGGGGATTTTAAATATGGTATGGGTTGGGCTTATGTGAGGGTAATGGGTTTTAAATAATGGGGGTAAACAGATATTGGGTAAGTGGATACAGGGTAAGGAATTTAAATGGGTATGGATAAATTAATGGGTATTTGGGTTAAATAAATGGGATCCAATAGTATAATTTAAATAACCAATAAAATATATAATTTAGAATTTTATAAAAATACTAATACTAATAATAAAAATAATAACAACAATAATAATAATAGTATTAAAAATAATAACAGTAGTAATAATAATAATAATAATAATAATAATAATAATAATAATAATAATAATAAAGATCAAAGTAACAATATCAAAAATAATATTTGTATTACAGTGTAAAATTTGTAGAAAATAGTTATAATAAAATTATTGATTGAAAAATTAGATTTTAATAGAGGAGTCAAGAATACATCTTGACAAAATAAATTGAAAACCGAAAAAATAATTTGCGAAAATTTTAAATACAGAAAATACACGGAAAATACAGTTTGGGGAAAACAGGGGTTACAGTGACTTTCCTGCCACCCTCTGAAAATTCAGGATTGCGGCTCCGAGGGCCGTTTACCCCGAGTTATTAGCGGGTGAGAGATAAGTCGATCCCGGGGGCGAGACTTGGGGTGCTTGCCAAAGGCGGGTGCCCTAAAGCAGAATTTTTTGGCCGAGAGTCCTGGATCGATGGCTCCCCTGCCACCCTCTGGAAATTTGGGGTTTTGGCTCCGAGGGCCGATTACCTCGAGTTGTCAGCGGGTGAGAGGTGGGTCAACCCAAGGTTCGGGACCTGGGGCGTTTGCCAAAGGCGGGCGCCCTAAAGCAGAATTTTTGGCCGAGAGCCCTGGATCGGTGGCTCCCCTGCCACCCTCTGGCAATTCGGGGTTTTGGCTCCGATGGCCGATTAACCCGAGTTGTCAGCGGGTGAGAGGTGGGTCGACCCAAGGTTTAGGGCTCGGGGCATTTGCCGAAGGCGAGCGCCCTAAATCTTAATGAAAACTTTTTGGTAGGGAGGAGAGCTGGAATTCCGAAGGCCGAGCCCCCGTAACTTGGAAGAGTTGTTGGGTCATGGTTGGAGGGCACTGCCGAGCGCGAAGCCCTGTTAGCTTGAGAAAGCTAGGGCGTGTCTCGAGGTGAGTGCCGAGGGTCGAGCCCCTTTAATGTAAGAGAAGAATTGTCGAGTTGTGGCTCGGAGGCACTGCCGAGCGCGAAGCCCTGTTAGCTTGAGAAAGCTAGGGCGTGGCTCGAGGTGAGTACCGAGGGTCGAGCCCCCTTAACTTCGGAGAAGAGTTATCGAGTTGTGGCTCGAAGGCACTGCCGAGCGCGAAGCCTTGTTAGCTTGATAAAACTAAGGTGTGGCTCAAGGTGAGCGCCGAAGGTCGAGCCCCCTTAACGTAAGAAAAGAGTTATCTGATTGTGGCTCGGAGGCACTGCCAAGCGCGAAGCCATGTTAGCTTGAGAAAGCTAGGACGTGGCTTGAGGTGAGTGCCGAGGGTCGAGCCCCCTTAACGTAAGAGAAGAGTAGTCGGGTTGTGGCTCGGAGGCACTGCCGAGCGCGAAGTCCTGTTAGCTTGAGAAAGCTAGGGCGTGGCTCGAGGTGAGTGCCGAGGGTCGAGCCCCTTTAACTTGGTGGGAAAGAGTTGTCGGGTTGTGGCTCGGAGGCACTACCGAGCGCGAAGCCCTGTTAGCTTGAGAAAGCTAGGGCGTGGCTTGAGGTGAGTGCCGAGGGTCGAACCCCCTTAACGTGACAAAAAAAATTAAAAAAGCGTAGGAGAAAAACATAAAGTTACACTTTGTTATTTACAAAGGGAATAGCACGTAAGTGTCAATTACAATAGATCTGTTACATAAGTCGAGCCTTCTCCTTCGAGGAACTTAATGAGGTGCACTGCATTCCAGGTCCTCTTGATTATCCTGTCCCCCAGGTCTGCGAGTTGGTACGTGCCAGGACGGACCACTTCGAAGACCTTGTAAGGGCCCTCCCAATTGGGCGAAAGTTTTCGCTTTCCTCTGGGTTCGGAGACCGCGAGCTTTCTGAGCACGAGGTCGCCCTGCTTGATGCTCGCCGAGTGGACCTTCTTGTTGTAGAATTTCTCGATCCTTTGTTGGTATATGCTTCTGTGAATGGCAGATCTTTCCCTGACCTCGTCGATGAGGTTCAGGTTGGCTCTGAGGTCCGAAGAGTTGTCCTCCTTGCTGGAGGCCACCTGGGCGAGGGGAGGCCGATCTTGAGAGGAATAACAGCCTCGGCACCGTATGTGAGGTTGAAGGGGGATTCTCCCATGGGCTCCTCTTAGTTGTTCGGTGTGCCCAGAATATGCTGGGTAACTCATCGACCTATAGTCCCTTTGGTGAATTATCCAGCCACTTTTTGAGGCCGACCAGGATCTGGCGATTCGCATTTTTGGCTTGGCCGTTGGACTGAGGGTGGCACACCGATGAGAAGCGTTGGCAAACGCCGATGTCTTCGCAGAACTTTCGAAAGTTTTTACTCGCGAACTGGGTCCCGTTGTCGGTGATAAGAACCTGTGGGATACCTAATCGGCAGATGATGTTCCTCCAGTAGAATTGTTGGTTTGATGCTCGCTAATTGTGGCCAGGGGTTCTGCCTCGATCCACTTTATGAAGTAGTCGATGACTACCACCAGAAATTTCCTCTGACCCGATGCTCGTGGAAAGGGGCCGACTAGGTCCATCCCCCACATAGCGAAAGGGGTCGGGCTGGATAGGGTCGGAGGTTGGCCTGGGGAAGCCTTTTCATCGACGAGAATCTTTGGCACCGACCACATCGCTTGACGAGGTCTTGGGAGTCTTGCAGCAATGTAGGCCAGTAGTGCCCGTAATTTAAGGCCTTTCGGGCGAGTGACCTGCTCCTCATGTGGCATCCGCCGATCCCCTCGTGCAGTTCCTTTAGAGCGTACTTCACCTCGTCTGGAGTTAGGCAACAGAGGTAGGGCCTACCGTCGGCTGATGTGTATGAGCGCTTGAAGAGCGTTCCTTCAATCAGGGTGAATCTTTCGAAGCGGACTCTGATCCTTCTTGCTTCGGCCCGGTCATGAGGGAGCTCGCCATCTAAAAGGAATTTTTGAATGGGCGTTGTCCAGTTGTCTGGTTGGAGATCAGTGTTGAGGCAGGAGGCTTCGGGGAGGTTGGTGCTACGCTTTAGGAGAACTTCGATCAGAACAGTGCGGTCGAGACCTTCGAATGATGACGAGGCGAGCTTCGATAATGAATCCGTCTGGGTGTTCTGTTTCCTGGGGATCCACTCTACCGAGTGGTATATGAAAGATGCCAAGAGGTGATGGACTACTGCTAGGTACTGCACCATTTGGGGGTCGTGAGCCTCGTACTCCCCAGTGATCTGGTTGACCACGAGCCGGGAGTCGCTAAAGGCCTCGATGTGTCTAGATCCGACCTTGTGTGCTAGAGTGAGCCCCGCGATCATAGCTTCATACTCCGCTTCGTTGTTTGAAGCTGAGAAATTAAGACGCAGAGAATACTGAAGGACGAAATCATCGGGCCTTTTCAGAATGACGCCCGCTCTGCTTCCTCCCTCGCAAGATGAGCCGTCGACATAAACCTCCCACATTGGGTCGGTCTCCCGAATGTCGGATGGCTAAAAAATGGTGAACTCCGTGATAAATTCGGCGAGGGCCTGCCCCTTGATGGCTGTCCTGGGTTGGTAGCTGATGTCGTACTAACTCAGCTCGATCGACCACTTGACCAAGAGGTCGGAAGTCTCGGGCTTGTGAAGGACGACCTTGAGGGGTTGGTCCGTTAGGACCTGAATGGAGTGTGCTTGGAAACAAGGGCGAAGCTTTCGCGTGGCCATCACGAGTGCATAGGCTACCTTCTCTATTTTAGCGTACCTCGTCTCTGCCGAGAGCAAGACTTTGCTCACATAGTACAGAGGCTTCTGGACGTCATCATCTTCCCGAATGAGGATGACACTGAGGCTGCTCTCCGAGGCTGAGAGATATAGTTGTAGTGGCTCGCCCGGTTCGGGCTTACTCAGGAGTAGAGGGTTGGCGAAATACGACTTCAGTTGTTTGAACGCCTGCTGCTGGGTGCCCCCCCACTCGAAGCCTTGGGCTCCTCGAAGAGCCTTGAAGAAGGGGAGTGACTTCTCCCCTGATTTTGAGAGGAAGCAAATGATGGCTGCCAGCCTCCCCGTAAGGTGCTGAACTTCTTTAATATTCCGAGGAGGGGCCATGCTTAAAATGGCCTGGATCTTCTCGGGGTTCGCCTCAATGCCGCGCTGACTGACGACGAACCCGAGGAACTTCCCGAAGGAGACGCCGAAGGTGCACTTGGCATGATTGAGCCTCATGTCATGTGCTCGGAGGATGCCAAATGCTTCTTCATGATCGTTCACATGGTCTTGACCTCGCTGGCTTTTGATGAGCATGACGTCGATGTATACCTCTATGTTGTGACTGATCTGATCTTTGACGACCTGGTTGATGAGCCTTTGGTAGGTGGCTCCGGCGTTCTTGAGCCCGAAGGGCATGACCCGGTAGCAATATAGACCTTGGTCGGTTATGAAAGACGTCTTGGCAATATCAGGAGGGAACATGCAGATTTGGTTATAACCTGAAAAGGCATCCATGAACGTCAGCAGCTCGTGACCCGATGTCGCATCGATAAGGGCGTCGATGCTTGGGAGAGGAAAAGGGTCTTTCGGACATGCCTTGTTGAGGTCTGTGAAGTCTATGCAGATTCTCCAGCTTCCACTGGCCTTCTTCACCATGACGACATTGGCCAGCCATTCTGGGTAGCTGACCTCCTGAATGAATCGAGCTGTCAACAGTTTGTCTACCTTAATCTTTGGGGCTTGTTGCCTCTCCGGAACGAACTTGCACCGCTTCTGATGAATGAGCTTGGAGCCCGGGGCGGCGCTCAGTCGGTGCATGATCAGGTCCTCTGAAATCCCAGGCATGTCGGACGGGGTCCAGGCGAAGAGGTCAATGTTGCGGCAGACACAATCAATCAGGCCTGACTTCAAGTCTGGGGACAGGGTGCAGCTTACACGGAAATGTTTAGAATTGTCATCTGCCCCGAACGAGACTTCCTCTAGCTCGTCTGCCAGTTCTGACTCCGGATAGTCTCTCTCGTGAGGGAGTTCAACCGCCTCGAAGGGAAAGACCCCGCCCCCGATCGCTGTCATGTAGCATGAACGTGCCGCCTCCTGCTTGCCTCGGACGACCCCGACTCCAAGGTCGGTAGGGAACTTTAGTTTCAGATGGTAGGCCGAGGGGACAGCCTGGAACAAACAGAGCCGTGGTCAGCTGAGGATGGCGTTGTATGCTGCCTTGACGTTGACCACCATGAAATCCGTCGACTCGGTACGGATGATGGGGGTCGTGCCTGCAGTTACATCTCGTGTCACAATTTCCTCAATTTGTACGGGGACTGATGAACACAATATTATTCACATTTTAGAGCAATAACTTTAGTGCAATTAGACATTTAAATGCTCTATATATGGTATTTTACTCTCCTTTTCACTTTTCCACAGGAAACAGCATAAAAGTGTGAAACGAAGCAAATTCAGGATTTTAAGGATGATACATAAGGAACTGAAGAGATCAGTCGACTGATTATGCTAACAGGCGACTGGACAGAGAAGCGGAAGCTGCTCGGCACAGTCGACTCCTCCAAACAACAGTTGACTGGGCTGAGGAATCATGAAACTACTGAAGTCTCGACACAGTCGACTTATATCAAACACCAGTCGACTGATCGGCGGCAGAGTCAACAGATAAGATACTTAAAGATTCATCCAAATCCAAACACAAATCAAAGCAGATACGGAAAGAAAGAAGAAAAGAGAAAGATATATATATCGCCAATCAGATAAGGAAAGAAATAAATAAAAGAAGAGGGCGTTTATGCAAAAGAGTAAAAACCCTAAATCTCTAGCCGTGTCTATAAATACCAACCAAGATGCAGGGGATGCGGGGATGCTCGAAATATCTCAAGACGGCTGGACCGACCAAGAAAGGCCATCAACAGCTAGCATCAAAGAAGGAAGACGATTGCTGATTGGGCTCAAGATCAATATCATACAAATCAGTGTTCTTCTATTCTTCTCTTTATTTTCATTGTAGTCATGAACTCTATTATATTAATCAATAAAAGTTGTATTATGTGCAACTAATTTAATAGTTGGGTAGATTGAAACCATAGTCATGTGATGCTTATATTTTTCTAAGTGCTACTTTATTGCTTATTGATTAAATCTGAGAGTATTGGAATAGATTTATAGTAATCAAACTAGTTCAGAAACCTAGGGCAGTCGACTGAAGTGACAGCCAGTCGACTGATCCGAACCTGGGATTATAAGTTTGTGTATTATAGATCTGAATCTGTTATGTGAGCATATTGAGACGACCCGTATCTCGTGTTCATAACTTGTAACAAGGGAATCTCTAGGGGTTCTTGGTTTAATCAACTTGAAGGATCTAGATCTGATACCAATTTCTAGAACTTCAAGTGTTTGTTCGTTTCCACTGATCGTATGTTTTCTTTAAGTGCAACTTAGTAGATACCATGCTAAACATTTGATGAAAGAAACAAATTAGAGTAGATACCATGCCTAATTCTTGGCTTAGGAAAATAGTACTTTAAGGAGTAGATACCATGCCCTTGAAGGGAACAAACATGAGTAATAAGAGTAGTGGATCACTTCGCATTACTGACTATAGGTGGAAATCAATGCCCAACTACTTAAATAGATATTAGTGACTCAAATCGTGACACTTCTTAATTTAGTTTTAATCTTTTCATTTCTTTAGGCTTTTAGAACAAAACTCTATGATTGGTATTTTCTTAGGTTTTATTGATTAGTAAGTTGAAATCTACAATCTCTGTGGGATCGACCCTTGCTTGCCGCTACGCTTCTTCAAACGATTCGTGCACTTGCGAGGTTTTATAATTTGTGTCTAGTTTTATCTATATATTTAGGTATCTAGAAACCAACAACAAGTTTTTGGCGCCGTTGCCGGGGATTGTTTAGTATTTTAACTTACAAATCAGTAAAATATTTTTCTGTTTATTTTATTTCTTCTTTTTCTTTTCTAACATTTTCTTTTAGTTTACTTTCTGCACAAACAGACTCTGACCAGTCGACTGTCTCAAGGACCAGTCGACTGCACAGCGAAAAATTCCAAAAGCAACAATGGGTGAAAGAATATTAAATCGAGTACCAATGCAAGACAAATTCATTCCAGAGAATATTGAGCAACCGTCTTTCATAGCTTTTCAACCCAAAGTCACAGGAAATATGCATCTATCACCTCAATTACTTAGCATGGTTCCCCACTTCAATGGTAGACTAGATGAAGATCCGCACTTACATCTACAAGACTTCTTTGATCTTTGCAGGACACAAAGAGTCCAAGGGCTTACCCCTGAACAAATCAGGTTAATCTTGTTTCCTTTTTCTTTAAAACTTAACGCTAAATTATGGTATAATTCTTTGGAACCAGGATCAATTCAATCATGGGAGCAATTGGCAACAAAATTTTTGAAGGAGTTCTTTCCAGCCTAGAAAACTAGACAACTAAAAAGGGAGATTCTACTTTTCCAACAAAAAGATGGCGATTTGTTTTTCGAGGCATGGAAGGACTTTAAAAACAAGCTTTTCAAGTGTCCTACGCATAACATACCTAAGGATGACCAGGTACAATCATTTTATGAGGGTTTAAATGACGCTAACAAAGCAATTGTAGATGCAGGTTGCAATGGAATGTTGATGAGGAAGAGTGCTGAGGAGGCCATAGAACTATTTGAAGAACTCAGCGAGAACTCACAACAATTCTCAACAAGGAGGGGTCTTTCGAAAAAACAGGGAGTATACGGAATTTCTCATAATAACAACATGCAATTAGAAATGGAAACCATGAATAAAAAGATTGATATGCTTGTAAATTCAACGTTGGGTGGCGTAAAACACCAACCAAAAGAAATTTGTGCAAATTGTTTTCAATCTAACCATACAACTAATTCATGTCCCATGTTTTCTTTCACAGACCAGGAGCACACAAACTACGAAGAACAGGGAATGTACACGCCCCAGAACAATATTTTTTCAAACACGTATAACCCAGGGTGGCAAAACCATCAAGGCAATCAATTCACACCAGGGCATACACATCAATTCTAAGGTGGGAACGGGTATGAGGAGCCAGCACAAGAACAAAAGAAGTTGGATTTCGAATCCACCATTTTGCAGTTACTCCAACAGCAACAGCAAACAAGCGAGCAACAAGGACAGGCCATTCAAAAATTGGAATTTCAAATTGGTCAAATTGCTACGGAGTTAAGTGAAAGAAAGGCAGGAGAATTCCCATCACAAACCATACCCAACCCTAGAGGACAAGAACAGCTCCAATTAAGGACAACACTAGAGAAGAGATTGAGTTTAAAGTGTTTAATGCACCACAAATTCCACACGATGATCATGAATGTTATAATGTTGATGTGGTTCAGGAAATTTGTAACCAAACATTTCAGGAAAATAGTGTTGATCCAGTACAAGAAACAATTACACACCCTCTAACATTATCTCATGTTGAACAGGAACACTATGACTGGAGGATTGCAGAGACAGTACATCATCTTGAAACTCCACAGTCATATACAGGTAAGCTTGCACCTGCAGTCGAAAGTTTTGTATCTGATACAACTTGTGTTTTTGCAGACAAGTCGACTGCTAGCCAGGATAAGTCGACTGATGTCCAGAATAAGTCGACTGCTACCAGACAACCAGAGGAGGAGCTGAAGCCAATACATGAATATTTGGGGAACAATCAAACATTACCTGTGACAGTTGCTACAAATTTTAGGATGCAGAAAGAGGAGAGGCTGCAGGGAGTCTTTCAACAGCACAATGGTGCATTAAGATGGACCATTGCTGATAAACTAATGTCAAGATGGTACGGTCCATGAATTGTTGCACAGGTTTCCCCCACATGGAGCGTTGGCGAAAAATCAACGTTCAAGGTGAATGGGCAGAGGGGGAAGCCTTATGAAAAGATGAGTTTTGAGCCGCGATCCATTCAATACTTCGCATAAACTTATCAAGTCGAGCTGAAGACAAGAAACACAGCGCTTATTGGGAGGCAACCCAATTTTCAGGGGAGTATTTACACTTTCCCTTTATTTTCTTTCAGTTATTCATTATTATTTTTCTTTTAGTTATTTTTATTTTCAGTATCTCCTTACTAGATGGTGACACATGCCTATTTATTTATTTTAAATTTTTGTGCGAACATTGAGGACAATGTTCCATCTAAGTTTGGGGGTATTAGGGGTATTTAGTTATATGGAGTCTTTTGATTTTTTTTTAGATAAACAATTTCTTATAAAGTAAGCATAAGGATACTTATTTACTTAAGGATTGTTGAGTTTCATAATTCCTTACAAAATTGTATGAGTCATGCGATTATACATAATAAACAAATGTGATGCTTTTTCTGGTGATTATTCCTTTAGATCTAGTCCTAAATTGAGTTTAAGTAAATAGAGTGATAAAATATATATATAAATATATATAAAGTCAATCTACTCCAATGTTTTGAGTGCTTAGTAACTAGGGGTATTCATCACCAATGTTTACCTTTACGTCAAACGGCAACTTGAAATATGAGTATGCAAAGCACTTTGAAGTTTGTGACTTGCTGAGTAACCGGGTGGATTCATCACAAATGTTTCGCATTCGCGTAAAAAGGCAAGTGACAACTTTAGAGAAGCGACTAAAAAAAAAAAAAAAAAAAAAAAACCCTCTAGTTTGCTACTCGGTTTGTAGTAGAGGAAAGAGATAATCACAGATTGAGTAATCGCATACTATAACTACATTAATGGCATGACAAATATGATTGGGTTTGGAGATTATGACTAAACAATTGCACTGGAGAAAGTGGGTATGCTTAGTTTTACTTCATCTGAAATTGTTTATACTTTTTACTTTGATGCTCATGAGAATTCTTGGTCTGATAGTTGAGTCTATTATTACTATTCCCTTGTTCATAAATTCACTCTTTGCTTGAGGACAAGCAAAATCTAAGTTTGGGGGTATTTGATGAACACAATATTATTCACATTTTAGAGCAATAACTTTAGTGCAATTAGACATTTAAATGCTCTATATATGGCATTTTACTCTCCTTTTCTCTTTTCCACAGGAAACAGCATAAAAGTGCGAAACGAAGCAAATTCAGGATTTTAAGGATGATACATAAGGAACTGAAGAGATCAGTCGACTGATTATGCTAACAGGCGACTGGACAGAGAAGCGGAAGCTGCTCGGCACAGTCGACTCCTCCAAACAACAGTCGACTGGGCTGAGGAATCATGAAACTACTGAAGTCTCGACACAGTCGACTTATATCAAACACCAGTCGACTGATCGGCGGCAGAGTCAACAGATAAGATACTTAAAGATTCATCCAAATCCAAACACAAATCAAAGCAGATACGGAAAGAAAGAAGAAAAGAGAAAGATATATATATCGCCAATCAGATAAGGAAAGAAATAAATAAAAGAAGATGACATTTATGCAAAAGAGTAAAAACCCTAAATCTCTAGCCGTGTCTATAAATACCAACCAAGATGCAGGGGATGCGGGGATGCTCGAAATATCTCAAGACGGCTGGACCGACCAAGAAAGGCCATCAACAGCTAGCATCAAAGAAGGAAGACGATTGCTGATTGGGCTCAAGATCAATATCATACAAATCAGTGTTCTTCTATTCTTCTCTTTATTTTCATTGTAGTCATGAACTCTATTATATTAATCAATAAAAGTTGTATTATGTGCAACTAATTTAATAGTTGGGTAGATTGAAACCATAGTCATGTGATGCTTATATTTTTCTAAGTGCTACTTTATTGCTTATTGATTAAATCTGAGAGTATTGGAATAGATTTATAGTAATCAAACTAGTTCAGAAACCTAGGGCAGTCGACTGAAGTGACAGCCAGTCGACTGATCCGAACCTGGGATTATAAGTTTGTGTATTATAGATCTGAATCTGTTATGTGAGCATATTGAGACGACCCGTATCTCGTGTTCATAACTTGTAACAAGGGAATGTCTAGGGGTTCTTGGTTTAATCAACTTGAAGGATCTAGATCTGATACCAATTTCTAGAACTTCAAGTGTTTGTTCGTTTCCACTGATCGTATGTTTTCTTTAAGTGCAACTTAGTAGATACCATGCTAAACATTTGATGAAAGAAACGAATTAGAGTAGATACCATGCCTAATTCTTGGCTTAGGGAAATAGTACTTTAAGGAGTAGATACCATGCCCTTGAAGGGAACAAACATGAGTAATAAGAGTAGTGGATCACTTCGCATTACTGACTATAGGTGGAAATCAATGCCCAACTACTTAAATAGATATTAGTGACTCAAATCGTGACACTTCTTAATTTAGTTTTAATCTTTTCATTTCTTTAGGCTTTTAGAACAAAACTCTATGATTGGTATTTTCTTAGGTTTTATTGATTAGTAAGTTGAAATCTACAATCTCTGTGGGATCGACCCTTGCTTGCCGCTACGCTTCTTCAAACGATTCGTGCACTTGCGAGGTTTTATAATTTGTGTCTAGTTTTATCTATATATTTAGGTATCTAGAAACCAACAACAGGGACGCCCGAAAACCCGTGAAGGGTGTAGCCGGCGGGCTTGAGCTTCTCTTGGGGGAGCTTGAGTTTCTCAAATGCTTCTAAGAATAGGATATTAAACGAGCTACCGTTGTCCACAAGGATACGGTAGGCCTCAAAGTTGGCCATGACAAGGCTGATGACGACGGCATCGCAGTGCGGAAGCCAGACGCCTTCGAGGTCTTCTCCCGAGAAGGAGACAGCCAGTGGCTGGACACGTGGGGAGAGATGGTCCTGGAAAGAATTGATCTCTCGGACGAAGGCCTTGCAGGAGGTACTGGAGTCCCCTCTCATGGGTCCACCGTGGACGCAGTGGAAGATAACTGGCCCCCTGCTTCCCCGGGTTTGGGGTCCCACTCGGGGCGGATGTTTGCTCGAGGAGGAGGCGAAGGACTCAGGCTCCTTGTTCTCTTCGGTCGTTGAGATTGGTCCGGGCAAACTCCCTTATATACCCTTGTTGGATGGGGGCTTCGATCTCGTCTTTGAGGGCTCGACAATGATTTGTATCATGCCCGGTGTCTCGGTGGAAGCGGCAGTAGAACCTTTGGTCTCGCTTCTTGCCGTTGTTCATCTGTCGGGGGGGGGGGGGGGGGAGGGGGGAGAAGTGGACGACCCCTTTTTCCTCGATCTCCATCAAGATTACCGAGATGTTCTGTGTCAGGGGAGTATATTTCTCGAATCGGGGGACCGGGGGGACCCTTTTGAGACCAGTTGCTTCTTTCACAGGTCTCTTGAAAGGCTCAGTATCATCGACCTTATGCTTCCCCTTAGCAGTTGTAATATTCCGGGCGGATATTACATTGTATAAATTTATTTTTTTATTATTTTCAAATTAAATTATTTTTATACGGATTATGCGAAGATTTTCGGTATATATATATATATATATATATATATATATATACATACATATATGTATTGTGTCAATTAGTACATTGTACAAATTGTGTGGTATGTATTTTTGGATAAAATAGTTCTCTTTGTCATGAAAAAAATTTAATTAGATTGTTAGGGTTTTAATAAGTGTTTAACCTAGGGTTAAAGTGTGCATGAGAGAATTAAGAGTTATCTTCTAGAAGCTCTCTCTCTTCCACCTCACCTCTCCACCTCACCCTTCGCCATACCCTTACACACCTCATCACCCCTTCTCCATGGTATGGGCCGGCCAACCCCTAGTGTGTGTGTGTGGGGGGGGGGGGGTTGTGCATTTTTGTGGGTGCACTTTTGCACTCTCCACCCTCTCTCCAACCCTATAAATACCCCTCCCCTCTTCTCTTGTCTCACTTTTACAAGAACCAAAAATTGGGAGGAAAAGAAAGAGAGGAAAATCACTAATAAGAGAGTTTTTCATTGTAGGTTCTTAGGAGCTCTCCATAGGAGTTAGGGGAAGGAGAAGGGTGCTAGACTAGTTCTTCCTTGAAGGCAAATCAAGGTGGGGGTTCTCCATTTCTTTTGTTCTCCTTGTTTGATGTTGCTTTCCATGTGTGTTATTTTTGGTTCTTTTGTGGGTTTGTTTGGATGTGTTGTTGATTTTGTGTGTGTTGTTTATGTTAAACAAATTGGAACTAAGATTTGTATGGATAAAAGGATGATGGAACTTTTTAAAAGAACATAAAAAGATTTAATCTTGGATTTTGGCAATTTTTGTTCTTGTTATTGTTATTTGGACTAAATGGACACAAGAACATAAAGATTGATGTACATACCCATCTATGGGTTGTAGAACTTGACGTGAACATATGCATATATTAGTGTACATACCCATTTGGGATGTAGAACTCAAACAAGGACTTTTGGCATAAGCACATAGTAGAATTATTACATACCCTTTGAGGTTGTAGAACTCAATAAAATTGAGTCTTAATTATTTGTTGCTCTCTACTTGGTAATTATCAAGTCTTGTAACTCTTATTATAGGGAAGGGTAAACCTTAATGTATGTAGGAACTAGGTGGTTAAGAAAAGAATATTGTAGGAAGTAGGACTTGTAAATTGTTGTATGAAATCTGTAGTTCATAAGTTAGTTTGTTGTAGCAATTTCAAGGCTTGCATTGTTGTAAAAAGAGATAGTCTTTGTAATAGCTAGTAAGTAGATATCCATGCTTAAATAGTTAGTAGACATTCATGCTTAAATATAAGTAAAGTTTATGTTGAAGTAGTAAATAGATATTCTTGTTTTAAATTGTAGTAGAAACCAATGCTTAAAGTAGTAATAGATATCCATGCTTAAACACAATAAGCATTCATGTTAAGTTGTAGTAAGTTCATGCTTATGTTGTACTGATGCTAAATTGTTGTAGGAATTATAGTAAGGACCCATGTTTATGTTGTATCCATGCTAGATTGGGTAGGTTTGATACAGTAAAGAAACCCATCATGCTAGATTGTAGTAGTAGATGATCGTACTTAAGTTGTTTTCATGCTTAGATTGTTGTAGGTTGATACTTATGCTATATATCATGTTAGATTGTCGTAGGATTGATGTTTAAATTACATACCATGCTTAGGATTGTTGTAGATTCATCCTAAGTTATATACCATACTTAGGAATGTTGTAGGATTGATGTTAAATTACATACCATGCTTAGAATTGTTGTAGATTCATGCTAAGTTATATACCATGCTTAGGAATGTTGTAAGATTGATGTTTAAATTACCTACCATGCTTAAAAATGTTGTAGATTCATGCTAAGTTATATACCATGCTTAGGAAAGTTGTAGGATTGGTGTTTAAATTACCTACCATGTTTAAGATCATTGTAGATTCATGCCTAAGAAATAGAAAGGAACCATGCTTTAAGTAAGTAGTAGATATACATGCTTAAATTGTAGTAGCTTCATACTTGAATTGTATCCCTGCTTGAGTTGAAGAACGATCCATGTTTAAGGTAGTGGAAGATATCCATGCTCTAGTATAGTAGTTACTCATGCTTAAATTATAGTAGCTCCATGCTTAAGTTATGCCATGCCTTAGATGTGTAGTTATTCTAGATAGAAAAGGGTCCATGTTAAGGTAGTAGTAAACAATCATGTTTAAGTGGTAGTAAGTACTCATGTTAAGTATAACAATTATCCATGCTTATGTAGTAATAAAGAAACCCATGCTAGGTTTGAAATTATTGTAGGTTGATGCCTATGTTCAATACCATGCTTAGATCATTGTAGATTGACATACCATACTAAGATTGTTGTAGGGTAATACTTAAGTTGTATACCGTGATTAAGTATAGTAGTTATTCATGCTTGAGTTAAAGAATCATGTTGAGTAAAGAACTATCGTGTTATAGTTGTAGTATTAACTATCATGTTGTAGTTGTAGCGTTAGTAAAGGACTATCGCGTTATAGTTGTAGTGTAGTAGAGAACTATCATGTGGTGGTGGTAGCATTAGTGAAGAACCATCGTGTTGTAGTTGCAATAATCGAGTTGCATAGTAGTTCTAGATTCAAAGGAACCACGCTTGAATTGTATTATGATTGTAGTGAAAGATTAAAAAGAACCCAAGAATCTAGTGCATGTAGTTCTAGCTCAATTTGGGGAGGGAAACCATGGTAACTAGTTGTATGAGACCCTAAGTAAAGTTGGACCATATCACATAAACAATACTCATCTTCATGGGTAATAAGGATTGGGAAGGTCACTAATAATCATTAGCTTGATAAAAGTTTGATGTCGCTTCTTGGGCTTCTCATTGGTAGAATAACTATTTTAGACAATTAGAAGATTCTTCTGTTACTTCTAATTATAGAAGATTAAGTTTTGCTAGTAAGCACGTTTGGTTGTTTCTAGGTTGATTACCTGTATGGTTGTTTTATGTATGGTTTGCTCACTTGCGGCTCAACTGGACCGTATGTAGCGGTGGTCTCATACGTAGCTTATTTGGCTCGTATGTATGTTGTTGTCTCATACGCGGCTCGACTGGTCCGTATGTAGCTGTTGGTCTCATACGCAGCTTATTTAGCTGGTATGTATGTTGTTGTCTCATACGTAGCTCGTCTGGCTCGTATGTAGTTATTGGGTTCATTCGTAGCTGGTTGGCCCGTATGTGTCCTGTTTACTCGTATGTATCTCATTAGCTAGTACGCAGTTTTGTTGTGCTCGTCTAGGGCAATATTATTGCCCTAGGGCTATAGACCATCAAGATGTGTGTTTACCTTACTCCTAAGGGACTGTGGATGAGTCACTCCTTGTGTGCCGTCGGATTTTAACCGGTGTAGGTTGATCGCGGATCGGAGCGTAGACAAAATCCAAGTTCAGGGTAGTAGCATGCGAATACGTTCGTATTGCCGGGGTCTTGGATCGATAGGCCAAGAACCAGATCCTTAGGGTTTCTGGTAAGTCTAGGTTGAGCAGCCTAGTAGAGTTATCTTGCGAAGTCTAACTTAAGAATCAGCATGTTGTGTAAGTTTTGTTGTCATCCCTCAGTTGTTTAGGGTTAGTGACATCGTTAGGGTAGTAACTATGGCTTTTACTACTTAACCATTATTATTATCATCTTTCGCCGAAGGAAAAGAGTTGGTGTTAAGGGTGATTCCTTATGATCCGACCTGTCCTATAGGCCTGCATTAGGAGGTGTTATTGGGTTGTACCCTCCTTGTCAAAGGGATACGGTCTATGCCTTCTCACGAGTTGGGAGCACGCGATCCATATCTCGTTTGTTAATTTCTGAAGTGCCATGATAAGGGCGGGTGCGAGTCCTGTCGGAGCTAGGGGATGGACCCCGGAACTCCGTTATGTCCTTGGTCTAAGGGCGAACAAGCCATAGACTACGGTTTGGCTAGGGGCGGCAGGGGATGCTTCGAGCTAACTTGTCTTGCGATAACTCCAACGGTTCGTTAGATTTTTGAGTGAGGTCGGGCAATAGTGGCAAACGGAGACACCACTATATGACTGCAATGGCGGGATTAGACCGTTTTAGGGCAACCTTATCAGTCACGTTGTATCTTCAGAAACAAGTTGAGTACAAGAGTAGAACTCATGGTGCGGGTTTAAATTCCTATATATGAAGAAACGGCTTGAGATGGACGCATGTAGTATGGCTGCTTGTTGTTCCGGAGACTTTCTGGGAATAGGAGCATCCTAGCCTTAGTTGATATTGCATTAGATTCTAGTCATAGCACTCACGAACACTTAAACTACACTGACCCATTTGCCATGGTTATATGTTTGTTTTGGGAGATTCGCTGCTAGTCATCAGTCCTTAAGTGTCAGTATATGTACTGACGTCCCCACTTCTATAGGTACTGGATCGCAGAAGTACAGGTGCAAGATTCAGGAGGTCTCAAGGCAAGGAAAGCGAGGAGTCGATGTCATTTTAAGTTCCGCTGTAATATTTATGTTGGTCATCTATTTGTTGAAAGGTATCTAAGTGAGAATTACCAAGTGTTGTTCTTCATTCATGTACTCTGATGTAAGTTGTTGGAAGTGTAACACTTGGGATTATAAAGGTATTATTGTAATACTGTTGTAATGTATTGCAAATTGTAACAATCAGACTTGTAATACACTTTGTGTTGAATAAAAAGTTTTAAATTTTCCTGTTTTTCTGTGTATTGTGGATAGTAGAAGAAAAGATTCTGGCTTATGTCACGGTTTTCCAGTTACCGGAAATCGGGGCGTTACAACAGTGGCTTCCTTGGTGCCCTCGGGATTGAGGGCCTCTTCGGCCCAGATATACTTCTCGACCCTATTGAGTAGGTCAAGGAAGTCCACGGGTGGTTTCTTGGCTAAAGAAGCCTCGAGCTGACCGTGGCGGACATTGTGTCGAAAGGCTGCAGAGGCAAACCCTGTGTTGAGGGAGGAAACTGACATCGCCTCGGTGGTGAACCTCCGAACGAACTCCCAGAGGGATTCCTCGTCCTTCTGTTTGAGGTCCAGAAGGGAAGAGCTGGTTTTCTCGACCTTCCTGTTGGTCACAAAGTGGACTAGGAACCCCACCTCTAGCTGCTCAAAAGAGAAGACCGAGCCGGGGGTATGTTTGGAGAACCATTCCCGAGTAGGTCCACAGAGGGTAGCAGGGAAGGCACGGCAGAGGAGGGGATCCGCAGCACTGTGAATCATTATGAGGGTCTTAAATCCCTCCATGTGATCAGCAGGATCATCCTCGCCATTGTAGGTCTAAAATTGAGGAGGCCTGAAGTTCCGAGGGATCTCGGCCTCTAGGATTTGAGGGGAAAAAGGGGGTTCGGTCTGTCGATGACCGCGACCCGGTACTGGTCCGCCCTCGCCAAGATGGGCGAGGTGGTTCTCCATCTCCTCCAAACAACGAAGGACAATGTTTGCCTGTTCCTGGGGACGAGCCGATCCATAGGACTTGCCGACTTCTGTTCCTGACAGGGGGTCGGAATTGTTGCGGACCTCGATGGTCTGGTCGCCTCGGATGGCTTGGAGAATCTCGTCCCAGAAATTTTGGAACTCGACCCTTGTGATGGGGTCTTGCTCCACCAGGTCCTGCGGTGGATCGTGCACCTGGGAAGGCTGTCGACGATGGTTCGAGACCGAGTTGGAAGCGGCCTCTCCCCTCGTTCGGCTGACCTACCTGTCCGAGATGACACGACGCAAATCCGACGCACTTGAAGGTCGGGCTGCGCTGTTGACCCGAGGTTGGTTGGAATTGTCATGCCCCGCTTCCCATTATAAAAAATACAGGCACGCAACTGAGGTCCAGCGAATAATATACATCATCCATAAGTTGTACAATTATAAGCTCAATAAGATATTTATAACACATTCACACAGACAAATATAATGAACACATGAGCTGTAAATAGAATAACCATCATCAGGATAATACATCAACATTGGGTCAAGATGCCTGGGGTTACAAGGTGCCAGAATTAAAACAGTACGATAAGCAGTTCGCTATAACAACTAGATAAAATAGCGAATGAAAGAAAAACAACATGAAGTAGTAAGAAAGCAGCAATGATCGTCTAGAGAGTCTGCTCATCGGGTCCATTAGTACCTGTATAATTATTAACTCAAAGAAAAATGGAAAAGTACCCGTTATAGCAAGCTTCGGGCAGCAAGTAGCAACATGCAGTAAAAGGGGTATTATAACAAGATATAATATGGAAGAAATAAGAAGTAGCAGTGTAAATATAATATGGAAGGAAGTAAGGAACTGGAACAATATGATCATGTAAGTAATAACTGTAACTAATGTATTCAAGACTTCAAAGTATAATCAATTGATAACCTAGGCTCAGTTAATCGATAATCATGTAATCAAGGATCGAGAGTCATGTGATGAAGAGTCATGTAATCAAGAATAAAGAGTCATGTAATCAAGAATCATGTAATCAATAATCAAGAGTCATGTAATCAAGAATCATGCTTAGTGGAAATCTCGAGTTTATTTGTTTTATTAACTTATCAAATGCACGCAATCCTGTGTCCCATACCACAAGTTCGGTGCATATCAATCATGTGACGTTTAGACTTAAGTAGTGAATTCTATAGGATTATGTACTCAGGTCTTCCAGTGATAGTATCAAGATATGTAATCAAGAATTGTGTAATCAAGAATCAAGAATCACTATTTCGGGAAACACGGGCCCCATTCCGAGTATACTCCTCTATATTGTCCATTACTAAGCCGCACCCTTATAACTCCGGCTTGTTATTCTTTTATAATTAATTATGAACATGCAGTTGGTACGACTAGTAGAACAGTGAAATTAAAACAGTTAATCTAGAAAAATATCAAGGGCAGTAATCATGGTATGAGATGAAACGGGTACTTATATCAAGAGTAGTTATTATGGAATTATCAAGTGGTATAAATTGTATTATATGAGAAAATCTATCAACCTATTATATCTATGCAAGTTATTATTACAAGAACAACAATTCATATAGTTCAGTTCATTAAATATGAAAAATAACGGGTTTATATGCAAAAACGTCGAGATGAATTTTTAGACAACATCACATATTTGCATTCAAATTCACTTTCCTGTTGTTACAGAAAAGCAAATCCGATTTCGTCAGAGATTCTAGATAGTAGACACTCTTCTGGTTCCAACGCATATTCACACGATACATTCTAGAGAAAGTTGCTATGCGTACAAATTCATTCTTCGCTGATTTCAATGTTTCGCGCGCATTCTGAAAATTCAAAGTCACAATAATAAAATTGCGATATCTCATAATCTATACATCGGATTGAGAAACCTTAAGATGTTTTGGATATCTTCACTCGAAGGGCTACGATTTTTATGTAGAAAGTTCTTCGATCCAGTATCGGAAAAATGGTCAAATTCTCAGTACAAGAAACCGGTTAGTGGTCCCATGCAGGTTCAGAAATTTACGATACGACAGTACTAAAATCATGATATCTCACAATTTATACATCGGATTGAGAAACCGTAAGATGTTCTAGATTCGGGACTCGATGGGCTACGATTTTCACGTAGAAAACCTTCAATCCAGTATCGGGAACATGGTCGAATTCTTAGTGCAAAGTCAAGAAATTTAGAGATAGTAAGGTTGAATATTCGATATTCGATAACACGATTCAAAATGTGTTAACGGTTCACTCTTAAGTTGATATAGCATAGAACAAGTGACTAGAACGGAATTTGATAATAAAACATGATAATAACTAGACTATTTACCACGAGTCCAAGGAAAATGCATGTACGAGAACAAAAAGAGTATACAAGATACTTGCCTTATAACGTGATGATGAGTGCGAACTGGACGAAGAGAATACCACGACAACGGCAATGCAATTGTGATGATAACGGTGATTGTGAATGCAACAACGAGGCGATAGTAGTGCTACGAGATGCAAGTACGCGACAACACAATGGCTACAACAATAAGCAAGCGCGACCACAGCAACAAGGAGATGACGACTAAGGCGGTGAGAAGTGATCAACCGCAAGGAGATGATGGGTTGCGGTGGATGAAGCTCAGGTTCGAAGGTGGTCGGTGATGACGGCGTCGATGCTCGGGGTGCATGCTGTGAAGGTGTTCGGATTGTAGCAGAGAAGGGGAGAGATGGAGCTCGAAGGAAGAAGAGAAGGTGGAGTGGTGTGCGTTACTGAAGTGTGGAGAGGTAGTAGTGAAAGTGTGTAGGAGTTGGAAGGGATATGCATGTATATAGATAAGAGAGAGAGAAAGAGATGGGAGGTGTGTGTGTGTGTATAAAATAAAAGGGAAAGAGACAGAATGTGCATGGTGTGTGTGTGTATTATTATATATATATAATATATAAGGGGAGAAAGTGAATGCATGGAAATGTGCTGATGTGTATGTGTGTATAAAATAAGAAAGGAGAATGCATGCATGGTGTGCATGTGTATTATTATATATTAGAGAGAAAGAGAGGTTGGCTGCATATGTGTATGAATATATATAATATATATAGAAAGAAGGATGGAGGCGTAGAAAAATGAAAAAAGAAGACAGAAGGGGAGGTTGACGGAAGAGAGGATTAGGAGTAGGGTGTGGAAAAATGAGAGGAGGGGTGTGGAAAAATGAGAACAAGGGGAGAGGTCATGAGGGAGTTAGGCGTAGAATGAGAAAAATGAGCTGGAGAGATTTCCCGTATGTGAGTGATTAGCGGGAGTGGGTTAGGTAGATGTGAGAAATATTAATCTAAAAACTGAAGTACAAAAATTCACGTAATAAAATACGTACAACTGGAACAGGGAGTTACAGGAACCCTGGACATTCGTGCGGCTATGATGTAGGGGGTTCGGATGTCGTGCTGAGGTGACGGCCCTTCTGGCTTTGGGAGCCATGGATGGACTCGGACCCGAGGTAACGACTCTGGTTGGGCTCGGAAGGATGACAGTACCTAAAACAAGATTTTCCAAGGATGGCGCCAACCTGATGCTGTTTGTTTTTGGGGTGTGGCTGCAACAGGTGTGAGTTCTTGTAATTTGTATAGTGTAAGTCTCGGTACTGGCCCTGGTCTGACCCCGGGGAGCGGGAGCGGCTCGGAAGTATGAGCGGAGAGGTAGAGGCCCGGAAGCTCGGCTCAGATCTAGGGACTCGGTTCGGTCCTGGGTATCTGCACACTGCCTAGAAACACCGGGAGAAGTCCCAGCGAAAGGCCCTCTGACGATATAGTCAGTCACTCGGAAAAGCAACAATAGCTAGGGTTCAGGGAGAGAAAGTTTGATTACCTTTGAATGAAGGAGGGGGTCTGGTATTTATAGGCAGAGGAAATGGGTCTGAGACCCTGCTGGGCCGGGTCAGACCCGTTTGCTCATGGGCCTGATGTGGAAGAGGCCCATCTGGCTCTGGGTTGATCTGGTGATCAAGGAAGAGCGGGTTCTGGGGAGATCTAACGGCCCAGGAGGGGCCACGCCATCTGACTCATATCAGTTGTATTAATTAGCATGCTGAATTATAATAGCTTATTTTACTGCACAATTATCAACAGTAAATATACTAATGATGACAACAATAATTTGAATTTCTTAAAATTATCAAATTAGAACAATGCAAGCTAGGCAATTGCTCATTTTTAAGTCTTTAATACATGAGTCAGTCTAGGATGGTCTATTTGTTCTCATTCTTGAGGTGCTTAAAGTTTAATTAGTTGTGAGGACAGAAGAAAGGAAAACAATTAGAGAGAGCAAGAGCCAAAGCTGGAGCCAAGAGTACACCCCAAAATTCCTCCATCATCAACGCAAGAACCTCAACCCCTCTTCTAAAGCCAGAAACTTTGCCATGACCAAGCGTGGTAGGGATTGCGTGTCTGAATGGCGGCCAACAAAATGGAGCACATAGGAATTTGTTCATGAAGTTACTGCTGAGGGGCACGTTCGGTCGCTGTCGAGAGAAAGTCGACTGATCCATAGAGGACACTCGACACAGAGGAATTGAGGCCAAGAGGTTAGATTCGTTGAAGAGAGGAAGACTATGGATACACCCATTTTGGAGAGTGAAGAACTCCGAAGGGGTGAGAGCCGTAGGAGATCCTATCTAGAGGCAACCAAGAATGGAAGAAAGAGTACTCAAGACAAGCTACTCATCGGAGATGGGACTCTACGTAGATGAAATAGACGATAAAGAGAGAAGATGATGAAGGTGAATGGATATTGGTGCGTCAAAAAAATAGAGAAAGGCAGACAAGCTTCAAGATGGAAGTACATCGGGTTCGGTGAAATCGGAGAAGGGCCAAATGTGTCATAAATGTGTTCTTGAAGGCCATACTATCCATGAATACCCGAATGAATGGTTTTGTTATGCCTGTAAGAGATGCAGACACATCTCGAAGAACTACAACAAACTCAAAACACTGGCTATTCAAGCTCCAATATCACCAATCAAAATTCCGTTCAATCTGAGCACTACTCAAGAGAGTGTTGTCGGCGGAAGGAAGATATCCAAGGTTGTTATCACTCCTACCCCAATCATGGCGGAGTTTCGAATGAAGATTTAACATGTGCATTATGATTAGGGTACGCACAGGCAACCCATCCGTCAAAGAAGTTGAGAAGTTGCTAGAAAAGAACACTGAGCTCAAATCTAATTGCCATTGGAATGTCCAACGCCTTACCCAGGATGAGTTTATTGTGCACTGCAACAATGAAGAGAGATCGAATGAGGTGTTTGCTCTTAAAGGAGTTGAGGGTGAAGACTGGTATATCACCTTTGTTCGATGGACGCGCATAACTGGGTCTCTTAAAGTGGGTGGATTACCTTCAATTTGGATTCAAGTTTTCAATTTTCCTTTCCATTATTAGGTGCGATCAGGTTTCCAAAATTTGGTAAGGGGCTTCGGATATCTTATGGATGTTGGTAAGAATACTATGCTACAAAATCGCAGAGAGTACGCTCGAATTAAAATCAGAGTCGAGGAGCTTTCATCGATCCCATCCATGATAAAGGTGGAGTTTGAGGAGGAGGTGTATGAGGTGAAGGAGATGACTGAAGCAAAGAAAAGTGTTTCTTTCACAAATGCCATGGACAGAGTGGGGGAGGTGGTAGAGCAAAGATCGAGAAACTCAGAGGAAGAAGATAGCTTCGGGTCGTTGGATGAAGAGGCTTGTGATCAAGGATGTTCATCGAAGATCAAGGAGTCAGGATCATTGGATGTGGAGAAATTTCATCTCAACCATCCACCCTATCCATCTGAGTTCAGGGAAGAAGAAATTCAAAACTATGGTGGGGCCCAACTGGCTTGTCCTATCACTATTGTTGAAGAAGACATGAGGAGAGGCGCTAGAAAAAAAGAGGACAGGACCATGTCGGGTCATGTGATAGGGACAAAAAATACATAGTGTTCAACAATGTTCAAGGGTAAAGGTATTCTCAAAAGACATGTGGGCGATGAGCTCGAGGCAAAGGCTACAAATAGCCCATTCAACAACGAAATACTGTCTCTATCAAGGGTGGAATTCGAGGTGAGAGTGAGGGTAGCGGTTTTGGAGCTAGTTCAAAAAAATATAGGAGATGGGTTGGACCGTAAGGTGAAAGATAAAGAGCAGTATGGATCAGAAGATTCTATTCCAAACTCTTTTTCGGGCCTTGAGAGTACTCTAGATGAAAAAATTAATACAAACCAGTATACAAGAGGGGATGAAGCTCATGGCAGAATCTACTGAAATCGTTTCGTTGCGGCAAAGTGTTAAGAGTGTTGAATTAATTAACACAGATATCACAAGAGAGATAGAGTCAGGAGCAAGAGGAGAACGGTAAAGTTGACGAGGTTATATAATTAAATAGGGAGGAGAATATAAGAGGAGCTTTGGAGGATATTCAAGGCACTGAATTGGCGGAGTGTAAGAGAAAGGGTAAAAGGCAAATGAACAAATGGGGATCTCTTGGCCCTAGTAAAGAGGACCTTATCAAAGTGGCAGCAAAGGCAAAGGAACCAACTTTGGCAGGTGGGGGTATGTCCTTTGATAAGTTGTATATTACCAGCTTTATTTCAGATCATACTTTGATTTACTACGCTAGCTTGTTCGGTCTAGCCATGAAGTCCAATAGAGTAGAACAAATAAAAATGGTGAACATTATTAGAGGGGAGGTCAATAGATTGGGTCTATAGCCTGATGTTCGTATTAGGTTTAGAGTTGTTAGATGGAGGTGATAAATTTAGTGTTTAATGTCATACATCTTTTGGAATGTAGAAGGAATGGGGCCGAAAAAAAAAAGACTGATTGGTGATACTATTGCCAAGAAGAAGCCGAAAATTTGTGCTTTCCAAGAAACAAGGATCGAGAACCCCAATAACGAGGATTTTCAGGCCATTAGATGCAGTAAGGGTTACAATTAGAGGTTTAAATCGGCTATCGGGCAGTCAGGGGGAATCGTATTGGGGCGGATCCCACTATGTTTGAGATTGTAGACGAATTCATAAGTTCTTTTTCGGTCTCGATTGTCCTTAGATGTAGAGGTGACAAGTGGGTACATATGGTGTCTTCTATTTATGGCCCATACGAGTCTACAAATAGAGTGGTCTTCTGGGAGGAACTGAAAACTATTCGGCCCAAATGGATGGCCCTTGGGTAGTAGGGGGTGATTCCAATATCAATATATTCCAATTTGAACATAGAGGCAGAGGAGGCAGCATGCAAGATAGAAACAATTTCAATCTAACTATTGATAAATTGGAATTGCAAGAATTGTCACCTTCGGATAAGAAGTACCCATGGTCCAATAAGCAGGTTAACCCAACTTTGGCCAAGTTGGATAGGATTTTAGTGTCGAGCGACTTTGAGGATTTGTTCCCTCTAGCGGTGGTTAAATCATTAACTAGGTTAACTTCGGACCACATCCCATTGATGCTTTAGGGCGGTATTAATAACTGCCCAGGCCATATACTGTTCTGTTTCGAAAAAGCTTGGACTGCTCACAATAAATGCAAGGATATCATTACTAATTCTTGGAGTAGCCCTATGGAAGGGCTGGGAGCACTGAACATTTGGATGAACAAGATTAAGAGGTTGAGAACAAATCTCAAAAAGTGGGCAAATGAGGAATTTGGAGAAATGAAAAGGAAGAAAGAAGAAGTGGGGGACAAGATTCTAAAATTGGAACTTATAGAAGAGGAAAGGGACCTGTTGGAGTTAGAAAACCAAGAACGCCAATCAACAAACATGATATTCTACGGATCAGAGAAATGGAGGAACTATACTAGAAGCAGCGATTAAGGATACAGTGGCTCAAGGAGGGAGATGAAAATATGAAATACTTTCACAAAGTGGCAAATGGAAGGAAGAGACCAAACCACATTTCGGGACAGTATGTGAACAATGTCGGAGCGAAGATGAGGGTGTTATGAGTCAACATATTCAGGATAAATTTAGAGAGCTACTAGACAGTAAGAAACCATTCAGATATCAACTATCCCAGGATATGTGGGAAGATTCCAGGATTAATGGAAGTGAAGGAATAGAAGGAATGTTCTCAGAAGAATAAGTTCTGCAAGCCATTAAAAGTTTAGGACAAGATAAGGCTCCAGGGCCAGATGGCCTCCCTATTTTCTTCTACAAAATGTATTGGAACATTGTCAATGGAATTCTTCCAAGAGATTTATGATGGCTCAACGGAAATTGGTAGACTAAACTATGCAAACATTGTTCTTATTCCCAAAAACAATGATGTTCAAAGCGTATCAGAGTTGAGACCAATTAGCCTCCTAAACAGGTCTTTTAAGATCATCACTAAGGTGTTTGCGAAAAGACTAGCACCACACATGAAAAATATTATGGGAGAATCTCAAAGTGGATTTGTCAAGGGGAGGGACATCATAGACAATATTACATTGGCACGCGAAATAATATATAGAGGTTGCAAGAATAAATAAGACAGTTTCCTATTAAAATTAGACTTCGAAAAGGCATATGCCACAGTTGAATGAGACAGTGTAGATGAGGCACTGGAGCTAAAAGGACTTAGCCTTAAATGGAAAATGTGGATGAAAATGTGCTTTATAGGGGGAAAATCATTTATACAATTTAATGGGAAGTTGGGTATTGAAATTCGGTGTTGTAGAGGACTCGGACAAGGAGATCTGCTATCTCCACTGTTATTTGCATTAATTGCGGATGGATTGGCAAAATGGTCAAGAGGGGAAAAGATTCGAACATTATAGGTGGGGTATTTATCAAATAAATACTGTTGGATCCTGTATGCAAGGCAAATAACACTAGGAGGGTGAATAGTGTTATGTACAAACTAAAAAATAATTTAAACTTTTGGCAACTGTTAAGTCGACTGGAAAGCAAAACCAGTCGACTGAAATGTTAGATAAAAGAGAGTTAATCAACTGAAGAACAGCGAGTCTGTTAAGTCGACTTAATAAAGGAACCAGTCGACTGATCAAACACAGACTTACAATAAAGTGCAGCGAAATTAAAATTGCAAATTTGAGAAATCAAACCACAAAGAATCAACAATGCTAGTACGGCAATATATCTTGGTTCGGTCCTCCCGACCTACATCCAGTTCCCAAGCAACCCACTTGAGATTTTCCACTATTCTTGGAAAAAATACAATACTACCCAACGACCTTTGGCAACAACTATGCCAAACCCGTAGATCTCTTTCACCATGGAGAGAACAAGATCCCACTCTACAACCTAGAGTGAACACTGACTCTACACTAAGAGCGCTTCTCTCCAACCGAGATGACCACTCTCACAGCCCGAGAGTGAAACAACAAAGAAATAGAAGATTACAACACCTAAAGCCTTTATTTTTGAGTGTGCTTTTTGTATAGAGGCTATAGGTCAACTTCTAATCGCAGTTTTGAACTTAATCGTTGTTATACAAGACTGAAATTAGAGAACCAAGTCTAAAAAATGGGTGTACTTGAAAGTTTTAAGTTCTTTTTCACAAATAAAAGCAAAGACTTAATAAAAGCATTGGGCAACCTTTTCCAAGTTCATTCTGAACTCTATTTATAGAGTAAGAACTCCAAGGACGTTGGAAAACGATTCACCAACTGCCAAAAAATGGCAGAAAAAATTTGAGTTTGAAAATCAATTTTTAAACTTCAGAAAACTGTCAAAACAGCTCGAATGGTCGACTGGGTTGCCAAGGGAGTCGACTGGTCAGAGCTTGAGTAAGTTCAGTTTGTTTCGTACTTGAACAGTCGACTGCTTATCGAAGTAAATCAACTGGTACATTGACAGCTGAACTTATACAAGCTTGAATTTGACATTTTGATTTTTAATAATCTTTATTTTAATCCTAGGAGATGTGTGAGTGTGTGCTTCAAGGTTATTACAAGATTTCTAAGACATATAAAAAAATACAATAAATTTACAAGACACTCTTTTGAGCTGATCACTTTGAGAATCTTTGAAGCTCTGAATAACCCTTGTCTGGTATCTTGATCTCGAGTCTTGAAAAAGCTTTCTTATCTTGTAGCTTGATCTCGAGCCTTGAAAGCGTTAAGTACACACTGCAAGAAATATGTAAAATAGAACATATGTGTATCGTGTTGTAGTCATCAAAATCAAGAATCTACAAATACAAGATTCGGTATCGATACTACAATATGCAGATGACACACTAATGTTTGGAAGGGCAAAGGAGGAGGAAATAGTAGCTATTAAAATAGCCATTAAATGCTTTGAAGGATGGTCTGGACTTAGGGTCAACCTCAAGAAAAGCTCCATCACCCCCCTTGGCAATGAGTTGTCAATCTCAATTGGGGATATAAAAGAATTCTTAGATTGCGATATCGGGGTATTCCCTCTGATATTCTTGGGCAAATCTATAAGACCAGGAAGGTTGCAGAAGGAGGATTGGTTGCCATTAGTAGAAAAGGTGGAACGAAGATTGGCAGGATGGAAGGGGCGATTCTTATCGCTTGTGGGTAGAATAACACTCATCAATGCAGTTCTTAGCAGTTTACTAACTTATATCATGTTTATCTATGAGCTACCGATATGGGTTATCAAAAGAATTTATAAATGTAGAAGGAGATTCCTATGGAAAGGCGCTAATGAAGGTGACAAAGGTTTTTACCTAGTTAAATGGGGTAGAGTGTGCAAGAGAAAAGAATTGGGGAGATTATGGATACTGGACCTGAGTGATATGTACAAAGCTTTATTAAACAAATGGTGGTGGTAAATGCATATGGGGCGTATTCACTGGTGGTGTAAATCGTTTGCAATATACCAGAAGAAAACAATTCCGTTATGGCGGTAGGAGCATTCACGATAAGGCCTCATACTTATGGAGAGGAATCACGAGGGTGGGCGATATGTTTCACACCAACACTACGTGTGAAGTGGGAAACAGAAAGAATATCAGATTCTAGTCCGATAATGGTGCTAAAACAATTCCCTAAAAGTTGTTTTCCCGATGGTAGCAAATGAAGCTGGCTGTAAGGAATCACTAGTTGCAGAGGTTATAAAACGCGGTAAATTTTCGATTTTATTTCAAAATAATCCATTGCAGGAATGTGTTAGGAAATTGAGTATCTTGTTGAGTCTTGACACAATCAACACAAACCACCAAGCAAAACTTGATCGCACAAATCACACAAAGCACACAAGAATTGCCCTGGTTAGGGCTTTCGCCTTAATCCGAGAGAGGAAGAACCGAGATATTATTTCAACTAGAGAAGATACAAGAATATTACAATTCTCACCATGACCATCTCTCAAGCCTAGCTGAAACTTGGTTGTTGTTTACAATGGAGAAACTCTCTCACCCTCTCATATGAAGTACTCGCTTCTTCTATTCGGCACTAAATAGAATCATTTCATTCTAGGAACCGTTTAAATTATATTTATAGATGTAGAGAAACCCTAGTTTGATACACTTGATACATTAACCATCCGATTACTACTGAAGAGATAACCCTGCATTGAGAGTCGTACGATCTGACTTGAATACGAAGTTGGGATTCTCACGAATCTCTAAGACCCAACCCAAATAACCCATCAGCACCGTGGGCGGTTGACCGTACACAACAGTCGGTCGACTGTTCCCCTATCGGGAACCCTATACAGTTGGTCGGTTGCAATTCCACATGTTTGCTTCTGCTAACAGCTTTCCTTCTTCTTTGATGCCTCGCTTCGATCCATCTCAATGCTTCATCGTCTTCTTCATCGGACATATGTCTGCAGGACATACAAACCCAACAGAATGCCCAGAGGAACTTCAAAGACTTAAGGATTTCGTCATTGCTGAGGGCAAGAGTTTGAGCTTAATGAAGGACGTCCGAAAATAGAATCTAGTTAATAGTAACACCTTCTTAGTAAATTCTACGTATAGGTGGTTAAAGGACGGAGGGGCCAGAAGGTGGGAAGCCAACATTGTATGGAAGACCTTGGCACCGAATAAAGTGAAGGCATTCCTTTGGCTGGTGGTGAACGATGCGATATTATCCAAGTGTAATTTATTCAAACGCAATATTCCGATAGACGTCAAGTGCTCTAGATGCCCGATTCTAAATGAAGACACAAACCATATTTTCTTTTCGTGTCATAAGGCTAGGTTAGCATGGGAGGTCATCTGCCTAGGTTTTGGAATCCCAGAGTTTCTTAGTTCTATGGAAGAGGTATGGGTCCAGTGGAGTGAGAGATCAGTGTGAAAGGAGAAAATAGTAGCTTGGGATATCTGTAATACCCCACAATTTACTTTAAATTAAAAATGCATTTTTTTATTTTTGCACGTATGATGCACGTGCAAATTTTCATTTCTCATTTTGTTATTCTCATTTACAAATTTTTAGCATGCATAAGTTTTAATTAGCATTCTTTTGATCCATGGACCTAAAGATTAAAATCTTGCCCATTAGGAGAAGAGCCCACTAGAATAATTAAACTAATTAATTAAAAGTGAGCCCATGAATCAAGCCCATTAATAAAATCACATTTTAAGTTGAGCTTGGACTAATACATGACAAGTTACAACTTTTTGTACACATTTAGAGTTATAGAAATGTATTCATATTTGTTTGTGCATGTGTGCATGCACACAAATGTATTTGGACCGTTCTTTGTCAAGGGTGGCTGGTTTTTGAGAGGGGGAGAAGAAGGGTTGGGGGTTGAGTTTGTGAAGAGTGGGGAGATGAAGAGTTGTAGGTTTTAGGAGTTTAGAACATGAAGAGTTGTAAGAATTAATATGGAGAGTTATTAGGTGTAAAACTATGCATAATAGACCCTAACCATACCCTATAAATAGAGCATCATTTTCTACTTTTTCTTTGCACCAAAAATATAATCAAAAGAAAAGAAAGAAAGAAAAGAAAGAGAGTAAGAGAGTTCTATTGCTTGGAGGAAATTCTTGCTAGGAGAGCTTGCCAGGAGGAGAAGCCTTGCTAGGAGCTAGGAGTTGTCTTGGAGCTAGAAGTAGTGTTCCATCATTCGCTTCATTTGTTCAATCTTCAATTTAAGGTGGGTGATTTCATTATTTTCTAATATAGGACATGCATGCTAAAATGAGTAATATAAAGGAAAATTTTGATGTGAAAATTATAAATAAAATTCATGCTAGCATAATATGATATGTGCGAAGATAGTTTGTTGCAATTAAGAAATGGATACCATGCTAATTAATGATAAGAACTCTTTTCGTTGTAAACCATGTTAGTATGTTTGCAAAATTTTTGTGCCTATGAAATATGTTGATCACATCATGTTTTGAATACTAAGAAAGAAGAAAGAAAGTGATCCTAGTTAGTGTTTTGTAATGTATTGACAAATGTATGTCCTAATTGAGAAGAATATAAACTATTGCATGAAAGAGTATTCTTGTTCAAGTGAATACACTAGTATTATGATAAAAGTGTAAATTTGTGTAAAAATGAGAACACCACTATTGGTTATGAACAGTAGCTGTCTTTTGTAAATTTAAATTTCCTTTTTTAGAGAAACCTAAGTATATGTGAAAAATGAGAAAGAGAATAATTTAAATGAGTGGAAATAGTGTTTAAAAGAATTTGAAAATTGTTGCTTACTAGTTTTAAAATTCTAATATCAAGAAAGAGTTTATTTCAAAACTATTAGAAAGATTTTTATCTTTTGAATAAACAAGTTTCATGGAAAAAGAAACATTTCGGAATAATTGAACAAAAGTACTTCAGTACAATTTCTAAACAGAAAATACACATATACTTACTGGTTAGCCAGTGCAACACAGAGCCTTGTTTATAAAAAATCTTGGGTTCAAAACTTGATGGTCACTTTCATTTTGTTTTTCTTTTATAAATTTTCGAAAACCGAAACTGAACTTAAGGGTGATTCGAATTGTGAATATGACAAAGGTCCACTTGGGACCGAATGGCTAGCCGGGCCAGGTTTGGGTGTTGACCGCGGTTGACCTAGGGGCATGGGTTTGAAACCGAGCACCCTCTTTGATTTTTTTAAATCTCTTTTTGCATATGTGAAGGTTTTTATTAAAGGAAAAATTTAGACATAAAGCCTTAGTATTAATATAGAATGAAATGAAAATTATTAAGTGATAGTTTTCTTATATTTTTTGAAGTATGAAAAGAAATGAAATTTTGAGAATATAATTTTGTAGAGAAAAGTAGTATTTTGTAAATTGATCTTTTAAGAATAATTACACTTGTATCATGTTTAAGAAATATTTTGTGAATTGAAACATTGTGATAACTTAGAATTGTCTTAACAATTCATGTGGTGAAATTTGTGTACTTGAAGGTAATGCTTGTTTTAAAAAAAAAGAATATGAATAAACAACTAGATCATGAATAGTGTCGAGAATATGATCGTTTTTGTGAATGAGTTGAAAGATGAAATTATCTAGGTTTAAGACATGATTATTGTAGGGTGTGAATACATATGATTTCTTGTACATGAAAAATTATGATTTAAGAATTAGTAAGACCTCGATTACCGGCACTATTAAAAGAAAGATTTGAGATATGATTTCGAGATATTGCCGTGGGGCGATCTCGTATTTTGTGAACAAGTCCGATAGGAGGTAAAACTGATTCTAAGAATGATAACACATTAATGTCTTGAACTAAATAACTAGGCACATAAGAGAAGATGTAGTAAACTTGGACAAACGTAAGTGGGTTGCCTCTATATAGTCGGCGGTGGATCCCCGTGGTTATAGACCCAGTTGGCGGACTGAGGTTGCTCTGTGGAAGACGGGTTTTTATATTTAAATCCGGGACTTAGTATAGTCGGGCGGATAGTTTTCCGTCTCCAATATATATACGCATACCGGGCTAGGGGGGCACTAGCGGGATGATTTGTACGATGAGGAAACCATTTTAATAGCCAGCAAGGCTGGGACCCATATTTGTGGAATGATCTAAACCTTATTTTATTACTGCGTAGTTATCATGGCGAGAGATCAAGCCCTTTATTGTGGAGTACGTAGGCGCTTGCCCTCGGACCTATGTAGTATGTGATGCATAGAATCCGAACAAGTGTGCATTAGTATCATCCTAGTATAAAAATGTGTGCATTAGGCATTAAGGCATGACATACACTTACATGTTTAGCGTAGTCACGATTTAACACTATACTTGTTCATTCAATCTTTTTGTTGTGATTTTGTTAAAGTAATGAGATCGTTATATGTACGGCATAGAGAGGATGGCCGAGTATAATACTTTCGTCAATTGTAAGTGACTGACGTGCCCACAGTTTAATATGCAGGTAATGGATTATTCATGAAGGAATAAAGCTATTATGATGCAATCGCATAATTTATTTAATAAAGTTGTATAAGTTGTATTTTTCAATGTTGTAATCTTTTATTCTTCCGCTGTGTAAATCAAGTTGTATTTTGAACTCTGATGTTGTTGAAAAGTTTTAAATTTTCTTGTAAAATTGTACGAAGTAAAGTAAAGATCCTGTGAAATCTCGAATTCAATCTTATTTGAAATTCGGGGCGTTAAAATATCTCTGTTGCAGCTACTATATGGGGTCTATGGCTAGACCGCAATGAATCGTGTTTTCACCAAATTAATTGTAGATTCACTGTTATGATGCATAAGATAATTGCATTCATTACTGGGCAGGATTAGCAGGTATGGGGAAGAGGCTCCGTGCAGAGGAGTAGTCTGCACTTGAGGAGGACGACATCTCGTAGTTATTTAAGTGGCTGTGTCTATTGCTTTGTTGTACTAGCAGTGTTCGATTTTGTAGATACGGTACTTATGGTCGAATAGATGTTATTTGACCTCAGTATTGTAATTGGTCTCCTTTTTATCATTAATCATTCATTAATAAAACGGTGACGGGTCAACTTTAACTTAAAAGAAACACACGAGTCTGAACTTTTATTCTGCTATGGTCTCAATACACAGCACACCATGCTTTCTTAGCATGGTCGCAAACCAAACCCACATATAGGAGTATTACAACTCTTTTAACTAGCACTTTTCATTATAGTTTTGTTCTGCGTTAATGATGATCTCCTCCAGCTGCAACAATAAAAAAATTCGACAGGTTCATAACGATACGTCGATTAAATTATAACTTATTGGAAAGAGCGTTAAATAACAGTATGTCGATTGGTTGTTTAAGCCTATGTATAACACTTAGTTTAAAATTTACCTGCACAGTTACTTCAAGCTTGCTGCGGATACGTAGATATGCGTTCTTCAATCGTTGAAATATATTCATACAGCTGTACAATTCAAAAATAGCTAACGATAGAAGAAACCATATTTAAAAAAGAAAGTGTCCTTGAGCTATATGTCGATAGTTATTTTTGAAGGAAGAAATAGGAAATTAACAGACAGGTCGCGAATATGGATAGAAGTGCAGAAAATTGTTCAAGGACCTCGTGTTACAAACACGAGTAGAACTTTGGACAACCTTTTGGCATAGATTCCAACACGGTTATTAGAATACATTATTTTGATATTACAACTAAATATAGAGGGTCTCATGTGAGTGAAAAATCAAACGAAAAAAAAAAAAACTTTACCCCTTCTGGTCCTTTGCACTGCAGGGATGAAGCAGTGGATAGAGAGATCAAGTTTCATGTTCCCAGATCCTATATTGCAAGATAGTTAAATGCAACTAATGAGTAAATATGTATGATTAAACAAAAATAGCAAATATGGACTAATGAGTAGATTTTTATGATTAAACAAAAATAGCAAATAAGATCCTATCCTGCATGATAGCAAATATGGACCAATCTCTTTATGATTAAACACAAATAAATTTCTAACAATGATAGTATGGTAGTTTTTAAATGAAAAAAAAAAAAAAAATCTTATAGTTCTTGTTAGGAAGTTATTGGGAAGCTACCTCAAATCTAAAGGGAAATTGAAAAAGTGAAGATAAAGTTGATACAAATATTTTACGTAGAAAATTCCCAAAAAAGACGGGGTAAAAACCACAAACAAGTGTAGTAGGATTTTATTATTGAAAGTAGAGATTACAATACATTCTCTCTAAATATAAGAAGTAAACAATTTCACTATCTCTTGTAGTAGGAGAAACAACTCTCTCTCACAAACTTGAGAAAAATACAAAGTAGACAAACTACCTATAAGGAGATACAATATTGTCTCTATTACGAAAACTATTGTAATACTCTGTTTTCTATTAATCTCTCTTTATTCTTCTTCCTCACTTCTGCTTCTTATTCCTTCTTCCGATCTCAATTTATAGGTAAATGGGAGGATGATTTTTTTGACTTTTTTATGTTCCTTTTGTTGGGATTGGGGCGTTAACAAACGCCCTCTAATCGCAGCGGAACTAATTAGAGCAATGAGAAAGTCGAAGTAGACGAGGCGAATAAATTGAGCAAGCAAGTAGATCCATCAAACTAACACAAACACAACAACGATGACTTATCCTGGTTAGCTTTTGCTTAATCCGGGAAAAAATATCAGGAGATCTGATATTCAACTGAAGAGATTATAAGGAGTTACTGATTTACTTGACACAAGGAATTAAACTCACCCACCAAGAACTATCTCTCTCTCGAGCCTCTCTTTGCAATGGAGAAAAGAATCTATGAAGTACTCCCTCTCATATTAGAGGAGTTTACAATATATATAGAAGAATAGAGAGAAAACCTAGGTCTAATCTTGATCCTCAGTCGTCCGATAAAACATAGAAAAGAAGTAACTGAATAGGAGCCGCACGATCTAACTTGGAGTTGAAGATTGAGCTGAACAGACCTAACAAATCGAGGCCCAAAACTGAACACAGCGTCGCGGGCGGTCGATCGTCCACCAAGGCCGGTCGACCGTACCACTCTTGACTTCCCAGTACAACGAGCGGTCGGGGGTGCGGTCGACTGTTACCATGACCGGTCGACCGCAACTAGCTTGCACCTGCTGCTGCTGCTGTTCTCCTTCTACTCGCTTCGACGCTTCGACCTCCGTGCTTCATATTACCTTCTTTTAATCTGAACAACGAGTATACAAGACACAATCCTAACAAACTCCACCTTGGATTGCATACGAGTGCTTTCACATGATGTGTTATTCATCTCCAAACTCTAAAAGATTCCACTTACAAAGAAAACTTAGAACAATAGTTTCTTCTTCTAATTGAAATGATCTCTACCCAATCTCACCAAATCTAGTGCAGCCCCTCAAATGCCCACCTTTGTAGATGTACTCACGAAGTTTCCAAACTCCGCACGAACTCCACCTACCCTTAGGCTTTCTCCACCTCTCGACAATATCCGAACGTCATGGTCTCGTCTCGATGAATCTAGTTGCGGCAAACTAGCTGAGCTTGCGGGAATACCGGGAAAAGGAGCAATACTAGTGCAAGTATTTCGAATTCCCCAAAGCTTATAGAGATTATTTTGGCTTGGCCCAAAAATTCTCATATCTCTAATCACCTTACAACGACCTTGAAAAATAGACAGAACTCCACCTCGAGTTGTGTACCTGTAGCCCCGTGCATTAAGAGTTCCCAAGGAAATCAGATTCTGTTTCAGCAGAGGAATATGCAAAACATCCCTTAAAGAGAACATATGTAGACCTGGCATCTTCAACTCAACTGTCCCCTCACCCACTACTTCACAAATCTCCCCAGTTCCCGTTGTCACACAATGCCCCGTAGTAGACTTATAAGTAGAAAACAACTCCCTCCCGGAGCAAATATGAGAAGAACTCCCTGAGTCAAGAAACCTGTAACACCTTGAATTCCAAAACACAACTGAATTCGAAGTTCCATAGGATCTTTACACTTCTTTCGTACAATTTTACAAGAAAATTGAAACATTTCTTACATTAGAGTTACATTATACCTTTACATTATTACAGCGGAAGCAAATTTACAGTAATTATATGAAACAATATTTAAATCAATCTTTGAGCAACATGTATACTTCAATTTGTCAAGTATTTTTACCCTGCATGTAAAACTGTGGGCGCGTCAGTTCATTCACTGACGAAATATTATACACGGCCATCCTCTCTATGCCGGAAATAGTATAACGATTCTCAATACTTAACAAACCACAAACTTGTTCACAAACAAAGCTAAAGGGACTATCCTATTGATGTCGTGTTGTGAATGTGCACTTAGTCCTTAATGCAAATATTTCTATTATATGACACTAATGCGCACTTGTTCAGAGTCTATGCAGTCCATACTACATAGGTCCGAGGGCAAGCCCTTAACCGTTCTTCATCTTGTAGGGTTCAATCCCTCGCATGACTTAATCTACTACTGTAACTACGGTAAGTATCCTAGATGTTCTATGACCTACGAACTCATGTCTAGGCGCCCTGGAGGGAATCCCAACGCACTGACACATGACTCATCATGCAGGCATCCTGTGGTAATTCAGCTCCTACCATAGACATGACACCACCCGCAGTCACTAAACACCCCACAAGTGTCGCCACTAGGACGGTACTCTGGAGCAGTATCCATGCCCTATCATGACGCATCATGGGACATCCTGTGAATACTCTCACGCCTCCAATCCAATGGCCCTTATACTCAATGTTTTTCCCTTACTTTTATCACATCTTCACTATGCATCTAGTCCTTAATTTAATTGAATCATGAACAAAATGACTCCCATAGGGTTAGCACTCTCACTATCCCGGTCTTATTCATTCATTTCACTTGACCCAAACCTTGGTCGTTTCATTTCAAATATCATTTCAACCTTTCTTTTATTGCCGGTATAAGGCTTAGCTATACCCTATTTCTTAATTTCAACTCATAATTATAACATTGAGTTTTTCATACTCATAAGTTCTTTTTTTTTCATCAATAACAAAAATTTCATTTCATGCTCATAACATTCATGTATATTCATATTCTTTCATAATTCATCAAGTCATTCAATTTCAATTTCATACACAATCTCATGCATAAATAATAAGTTCAACTTGTCATAATCAATAGTTCATTCTTTCCACAAATCTCTCATTCTTATTTCAATCTATACTAATTTTTACAATTTGTAATTTCAATTAATTTCACAATTTACACTTGCAAATTTCCTATTACTAATCCTCACTCTTAAACTCCTTAAAACAACCCAATTATTTTTTTCTTTATCCAAAAGACAAATTAAAACAAGTCCTTTTTTTTTTGCAAATAGTCTCAAATTCTCAATTATACTACACCAAAAGTCATAAAAATTATCTCATGAAGTCGAAATAATTTCAGTAATTTTTCCCATATTTTTCCACAATTTTAATTTATTTTAAAACTCAAAATAATATTAATTTTCCCCCAAAAAAACCAACTTTTAAACTAAAGCCCCCATCCGGATTCGAACCCACAAACAGCAGCCACGTAGGCACCCCCAAAGACCACTGCGCCAAAGCCACAAAGGCGATATGGTATGGATTATTACCGATATGTTTTAACTCTCGGGTGTTCGGGATTTTTTTCAAAAATAAAATAAAAAGTAAAAGCTCCCACCTTGTATCGAACCCGAGACCAGAGCCAACCCCCTCCCGCGCTACAGTAACGCCTAAACGCTCTTCGACCAAATGGTCTTAGTGACCAGATTGTCTCACAACTAATTCGGGTTGGGTTTGATGTAATTTTCAGTTCATTTCTAATTTTTTTTTTCATAATTCCCAAAACGATTTTGTTTCTTTTTCTTCTCTTTTGAAAACAAAATTTTCCAGATTTCAACATACATAGAATTACAGCAACCCAGTATTTTTATAATCATTATTTACTTTATAAACCATGTATTTTGGCCCTGATTTGTGTTCTATGTCCATAATTTCGACATTGAGAACAAGCATCATATTTCCTTATAACTTAGAGTTAAATTTCCACCAGTACTACATTTCATTGTTCTTTTATTCATTAACCACCTACAATAATTTAGAGACAATTTCTCATCTTTCTACAACAAGGAAACTTATTATAAGCAATCAATTACACAAAAGCATTTAATTCAATTAGTTGTCTCATAAGCACAAATTTTACCATAACATTCATGTAGCAAAACATATGGTGATTTCTAGCACTTTAATTCCCAATTTATTCATTAGCAATCAATCCATCAAACATTTTCCAAGTTACCACTCAACTTTTAATTAAACAAGCATGGTTCCAATTTCAACTAGTTACTTCCTAATAATTTCATTAAATCATCCCTAGCTTGGTATCTAGTTCTAGAAGTATGAGAAACACCACCTCTTTGGAGAAAACGAAATGAAAAGCTCCTAGAGTCTCCTAGAATGCAAGAAAGTAGCCTTTTCCTCCTAGATTGTGTTGCAAAATGCTCCTCTTCCTTGCTCCTTGGTGCAACCCGAGCCCACCTATTTCTCCTTGGATGCTAGCCGGTCTTCACTTGAGGGAACACACACACAAGCACACTCTAATCTTTTACTCACTAACACTTCTCAATCTTTTCTCACTTAGTCTTTTCTCTCTTAATAATTTGTAGTGTACAAATGAGAAGAAACTAGGGGTATTTTACATTTTTAGGATGAGAATAGATGGATATGATTATTCTAGGAGTTAGAGATCAAGGACTAAAATAAGTTGGGAAGTTGTAGCAACTTCCATGATCTCATAACCACCCCTCGACTCAACTCCACTCCCCCACTCTTCTCTAACCACAATCCGGCCTCCCTAGGGTGTGCAATGCACACACAAGTGCATGCACGTGCCCCTTCTAGTACCCCTATTTAAAGTTTGCACAAATTTAATTAATCAATTGCCCACTAATTGTGTCTACATGACAAGTTGTGACAATTTAAAAGATTAATTAAGTTTGTGGGCCTCAAAATAGTGGGCTTTAGGTTCATGGGCTATTTAATAAAAATGTTTAATTATTAGAGTGTGCTTAAATAAGAAAACAAGTTTAGGCTTTATAAAGTAGGCTTTTTAGAAAGATAAAGAGAAAGAAAGAAATAATTGTCCATGTTATAAAAGAAAATTTTATAGGAAAATATGCATACAAAATTTTGCATGTGCACAACACGTGAAAATCAACATTTCTCATTAAAATGAAAATTTAGGGTATTACAACATTCCCTCCTTAGAATAGTTCCGTCCCCGAAACTATAATTAAAGAGTGAGAAAAAAAAACACAAGAAGAAGGAAAGAAAATACAAATCAAACAAAGAGCTCAGGATGATCCTTCATCATTCTCTCATCAGATTCCCAAGTAGCCTCTTCGACCAACTGGTTTCTCCAGACTACCTTGACCTTCGGTATCTCTTATTGCTCAAGACTTTCTCCCGACGATCAACAATCTGAACTGGAAGCTCAATGTAACTCAGATCCAACTGCAAACCCTTTGGCACTTCGGGCAAATGATGACTTGGATCTGGAATGTAACCTCTCAGCATAGACACATGAAATACATTGTGCACCTGAGACAACTCTTCCGGTAATTCAAACCGGTAAGTAGTTTTCCCAATCCGCTTTAATATCTTATACGGGCCTATGAATCTTGGGGCTAACTTTCCACCCTTGCCAAATTGGATCACGCCTTTGCTGGGCGATACCTTCAGAAACACAAAGTCACCAACCTCAAACTCAAGGTCCCTCCTCCGGTTGTCTGCATAGCTCTTCTGCCTACTCTGAGCAGCCACCAACCTCTTCCTGATCAGATCAATCTTTTTCAGAGGTCTTCTGCACAATCTCAGGTCCAAACATCTGATGCTCCCCAACTTCGAACCAACAGATAGGCGTCCTGAACTTCCTTCCATACAAAGCTTCGTACGGCATCATCCCAATGCTAGTCTGAAAAATGTTGTTGTAGGCAAACTCCACCAAAGCTAAATGCCTTTCCCAACTGCTTCCAAAGTGTAGTACACAACACCGATGCATGTCCTCGAGAAAATGGTTGACTCTCTCGGTCTGCCCATCAGTCTGTGGATGAAAAGCAGTGCTGAAATCTGTCTTGGTACCCAAAGCCGTCTGAAGACTCCTCCAGAAATGCGAAGTAAATCGCGCATCTTGATCAGACACAATGGTTAACGGAACACCATGAAGCCTAACGATCTCATCAACATACATCTCAGCCAACTTGTTCATCGAAGTAGTGAGCTTCATCGCCAAGAAGTGAGCGGACTTGGTTAGTCAATCAACTATGATCCAAATTGCATCATTGCCTTTTGGACTCCTACGCAAACCCATGATGAAATCCATACTGATGTTATCCCACTTCCATTCCGGAATAGGTAACGGTTGCAATAGACCTCCGGATTTCTGATTCTCGGCTTTGACTTGCTGACAAATCTCAAACATCGACACAAATTCAGCCACACTCCGCTTCAAACCTGACCACCAGAAATGCTATTTAATGTCCTTGTACTTCTTGGTACTCCCGAGATGTACTGACAAAAGAGTAGCATGTGCCTCCTGAAGAATACTTTGTTTCAAGTCTGACTGATCCGGAACACACAACCTCTCGCCAAACCATAGAACTTCATCCCTGATTTGAAATCTGGGCAACCTGCCAGCACCGACCAGCTCCTTCATCTTCTGAATCTCT
The DNA here is from genome assembly GCA_017893485.1 of Hemerocallis citrina. Classification (NCBI taxonomy): domain Eukaryota; kingdom Viridiplantae; phylum Streptophyta; class Magnoliopsida; order Asparagales; family Asphodelaceae; genus Hemerocallis; species Hemerocallis citrina. Next base: position 40,410,324 of record CM030359.1, read on the forward strand.
GCATCTTCCTTCTGACTTGCAATGATCCTTCCATTCAGCGTAGGCTGAAGCCTCAACTGAGCTAAAGATGATCCCAAGCCTTGCAGAACAACTTCAATACCAGCCCGATCCAACTCCTCTGCCAGCTGCCTCTGAGTTGTAATCAAACTTGCCAGACTGATCTTACGGCTAAGTGCATCAGCAACAACATTAGCCTTCCCAGGATGATACTTAATCTCCGGACGAATGTCCTCAAATACCTCCAGCCATCTCCTTTGCCTCAGGTTCAGATCCTTCTGCTGATAGATGTACTTCAAGTTCTTATGGTCTGCGTACATGTTCAGCTTCTCACCATACACGTAATGCCTCCATTGCTCCAAGGCGAAGATAATCGTAGCCAACTCCAGATCATGGGTCGGATAATTCTTTTCATGCGGTCTTAGTTGCCTAGACCCATAAGCGATTACTTTCCCTTCTTGCATTAAGACACAACCAAGCCCACGATGTGAAGTATCGCTGTAGACATCATACTCAACACCTACTCTAGGCAAAGCCAAAATGGGAGCAGTAGTTAGCCTCTCTTTCAACTCCTAAAAGCTTGCCTCGCACTGTTCGATCCACTTGAAGTTCACATTTTTCTTGGTCAAACTAGTGAGCGGCACGGCTATCTGAGTGTAACCTTGAATGAATCTCCTGTAGTATTCCGTTAATCCAAGAAAACTCCGGATTTCCTTCAATGTAGTAGGCCTTGCCCAATCCTTCACCGCCTCTATCTTCTGCTGGTCAGTCACCACTCCCTCCTTAGAAAGGATGTGACCTAGGAATGCCACTTCAGATTTCCAGAAATTGCACTTGGTCAACTTGGCATACAACTCCTGCTCCTGAAGCTTCCTCAAAACTGCTGCCAGATGCTTCGTGTGCTCCTCCTCCGCCTTGGAGTACACACGAATATCGTCGATAAACATCACGACGGAAGAATCAATGAACGGCCACAGAACTCTGTTCATCATGTCCATGAAGATTGCAGGTGCATTCGTCACTCCAAATGACATAACTAAGAATTCGTAATGCCCGTGTCGAGTTCTGAATGCAGTCTTATGCACGTCTTCAGCTTTCACTCGAACTTGATGATATCCTGATCGAAGATCTATTTTGGAGAAAACAGCTGCTCCTTGTAGACGATCGAACAAGTCATCAATTCGTGGAATAGGATACTTATTCTGAACATTGACCTTATTCAGCTCTCGGTAATCAATGCATATCCTTATTGAACCATCCTTCTTCTTTACCAAAAGCACCGGCGCTCCCCAAGGTGACGCACTCAGTTGAATGAAGCCTTTCTCGAATAGTTCCTCAATCTGCCGTTTGATCTCATCTTGCTCCATAGGTGCCATCCTATACGGTGCCTTGGAAATAGGTGCACTTCCTGGCTGAATAGTGATGCTGAACTCTACATCACAATGCGGGGGTAACCCAGGTAAATCTTCCAAGAACACAGTCGGATAATCCCGAACCACAGGAATTTGCTGCACCTCTACAGGAACATCCCTCTTGTAGATAGCTGCCACCAGACCAGAACATCTCCTCTTCCCTTGAAAAGTGACTTCAGGTCCACCTGGAGCCTTCACTATTACTATATTGATCTTGCACTCGATGCTCACACTGTATACCGACATCCAATCAATGCCAATGATAACATCGACTCCCAAGACATTCAGCTCGATCAGATCAATCCTAAAAATTCTATCTCCAATCACGATCTCACAATCTGCATAGTACCGATCAGTGGTTAGAGTCTCCCCTGACGGAGCAGCTACTGCTAAAACCTTGCCTGGAAATATCTTCGGTTCGACTCCCAGAACTTTAGCAAACTTAGGTGATACAAAAGTGTGAGAGGACCCAGTATCGAACAAAACAACAGCTTTCTTTCCATTCAAATAAAGTTCTCCTGTTACATAACACACACTCGTTACATAACAGTGTACCAATTAAGCAGGAAAAGAGACAACAGAAAAAGAAAAGAACACTCCTATACTCCCCCACTTGTACCAGTAATTACGCGATCCACCTCATCAGCGTCAGCTTCAGTCAAGACAAATACTCGTCCCTACTAGTACGACTTCTTCCCGGCCTGCTGAGTTGGTCCATTACGGACGACATCCTGCAGCTTGGGGCAATGAGACTTGTAGTGGCCTGTCTCTCCACAGTTGAAACAAGTCACCGGAGGTCTCACCCAAGTATTTCCGGGTCTTCCTGCCACCTGAACAGCATTCGCACCCGTAGGCTTGAACCTTTGAGCCAGTGACTGTTCCCTGGCATTGCCAGCAACTACGGGCCTCTTCCCCACATTCCAGTTGTTCTTCCGATTCTAAAAAGCATGGAACTGCTCCATGTCCGCCTCCGTGACTGCCGCTCGTTTGACCAGCTTGTCAAACCTCCTGATACCGAGGGGTATCATCCTGGATCTCAGACTTGGCCTCAACCCATGCTCAAACTTTCGAGCCTTCTTTGTCTCGTCCATCACCAGTTCGGGTGCATATCTCGAGAGCTGAGTGAATCTTGTCTTGTACTCCCTAACTGACATGCCGCCATGCTACAGTGCCAGAAACTCCATGGTCTTCTTCTTCTGGACATCTGAGGGAAAATAATGACTGCGGAATTCCTCTAAGAATTCCTCCCAGCCAAGAATAACATCTCCCATCATCCGCTTCATCGACTGCCACCACATAGCCGCATCCTTCTCGAACTGCAGTGCCGCCAGTTTCACCTAGCCGCCCTCCGGAGTCTCCAAGACTTCGAAGATAGTCTCTACCTGTCCGATCCAATTTTCAGCCGTGTTAGGGTCTGGCTTTCCCTCAAACACCAGTGGTTTCATCCGCTTGAATGATTCCACGAGTTTGATTGCTTCGGGTACTAGATTCGCAGGCACCCTTCCCTGATTCTGATTCATGGCAACGACATTGAGTGTATGATAGACCTTCGCTAGCTCCGTTTCTAAGTCCAGACCTTCACCATTTCGAGCTCATCTTCCAGCCATATTTTGATGCAAAAGATCCATTGAATTCAAAGTATAAACATGGATTTTAAATCAACTTTTCATTTCATTAAATTTCAAACTTTAAACATTCGAATTTAAAACATTTCTGACATCAATGAAAGCAGTAGAAGAGACAATCAGTCTAACTCCTACGATTCCTCTTGGCTTCACGAAACTCTCCCCATAGTTCCTCCACTTCCTCTTTCAGTACATCGTACATGTTTTTTCTCTTCTCGAGTTTCCAAACACGATGACTGAGAATTGCAATATCATCCTTGCACTTTGCCAACTAAGCCTCCAGTAGCCCGACTCTCTCCCATTGAGTTTCTACCTGCCTTTGAAGAGACACAATGAGACTACTCGGAACTGGTTCTTCCTCATCAGAAGAATCATCAGATGAATCCGGAGGTGGAGTGATCTCTCAAGACTCAGGCCATTCATCTTCCACTTCTTCAAGATCTTCCTCGTCTGAATCAGCTTGCCCGGGACAGTAATCCTCCTCAACGATGTGCCAGTTATCATCTCCAGCTGGGTCGAAGTGGTCCGCCATCTTAGAGAAAGGAGAAGAAAAACATAAATCATAGAGCAATACAAATGTAAGTGACTTACATTTAAATCTCTAGACTCAACACACGCTCTAATGTCCACTTCTAGGGTGTCATTCCTTATAAATTTGTACTACTTGGAAGCGTGGTTCTGATACCACTCTGTAACACCCCGAATTCCAAAATACAACTGAATTCGAAGTTCCACAGGATCTTTACACTTCTTTCGTACAATTTTACAAGGAAATTGAACTATTTCTTACATCAGAGTTACATTATACCTTTACATTATTACAACGGAAGCAAATTTATAGTAATTACATGAAACAACATTTAAATCAATCTTTGAGCAGCATGTATACTTCAATTTTTCAAGCATTTTTATCCTGCATGTAAAACTGTGGGCACATCAGTTCATTCACTAATGAAATATTATATACGGCCATCCTCTCTATGTCGGAAACAGTATAACGATTCTCAATACTTAACAAACCACAAACTTGATCACAAACAAAGCTAAAGGGACTATTCTATTGATGTCGTGTTGTAAATGTGCACTTAGTCCTTAATGCAAATATTTCTATTATATGACACTAATGCGCACTTGTTCAGAGTCTATGCAGCCTATACTACATAGGTACGAGGGCAAGCCCTTAACCGTTCTTCATCTTGTAGGGTTCAATCCCTTGCCATGACTTAATCTACTACTGTAACTACGGTAAGTATCCTAGATGTTCTATAACCTACGAACTCATGTCTAGGCACCGTGGAGGGAATCCCAACGCACTAACACATGACTCATCATGCAGGCATCCTGTGGTAATTTAGCTCCTACCATAGACATGACACCACCCGCAGTCACTAAACACCCCACGAGCGTCGCCACCGGGACGGTACTCTGGAGCAGTATCTTGTGAATACTCTCGCGCCGCCAATCCAATGGCCCCCTTACTCAATATTTTTTTCTTACTTTCATCACATCTTCACTATGTATCTAGTCCTTAATTTAATTGAACCATGAACAAAATCAATCCCTTAGGGTTAGCACTCCCACTATACCGATGTTATTCATTAATTTCACCTGACCCAAATCTTGGTCGTTTCATTTCAAATATCATTTCAACTTTTCTTTTATTGCCGGTATAAGGCTTAGCTATACCCTATTTCTTAATTTCAACTCATAATTACAACATTGAGTTTTTCATACTCATAAGTTCTCTTTTTTTTTCCATGAATAACAAAAATTTTATTTCATGTTCATAGCATTCATGTATATTCATATTCTTTCATAATTCATCAAGTCATTCAATTTCAATTTCATACACAATCTCATGCATAAATAATAAGTTCAACTTGTCATAATCAAAAGTTCATTCTTTCCACAAATCTTTCATTCTTATTTCAATCCATACTAATTTTTACAATTTGTAATTTCAATTAATTTGACAATTTACACTTGCAAATTTCCTATTACTAATCCTCTCTCTTAAACTCCTTAAAACAACCCAATTATTTTTTTCTTTATCCAAAAGACAAATTAAAACAAGTCCTTTTTTGTTGTTGTAAATAGTCTCAAATTCTCAATTATACTACACCAAAAGTCAAAAAAAATTATCTCATGAAGTCTAAATAATTTCAGTAATTTTTCCCATATTTTCCCTCAATTTTAATTTATTTTAAAACTCAAAATAATATTAATTTTCCCCCAAAAAACCCAACTTTTAAACTAAAGCCCCCATCCAGATTCGAACCCACAAACAGCAGCCACGTGGGCACCCCTAAAGACCACTGCGCCAAAGCCACAGAGGCGATATGGTATGGATTATTACCGATATGTATTAACTCTCGGGTGTTCGGGATTTTTTTCAAAAATAAAAAAAAGTAAAAGCTCCCACCCTGTATCGAACCTGAGACCAGAGCTAACCCCCTCCCGCGCTACAGTAGCGCCCAAACGCCCTTCGACCAAATGGTCTAAGTGACCAGACTGTCTCACAACTAATTCGGGTTGGGTTTGATCTAATTTTCAGTTCATTTCTAATTTTTTTTTTCTTCATAAATTCGAAAACGATTTTGTTTCTTTTTCTTCTCTTTTGAAAACAAAATTTTTCAGATTTCAACATACATACAATTACAGCAACCCTATATTTTTAAAATCATTATTTACTTTATAAACCATGTATTTTGGCCCTAATTTGTGTTCTATGTCCATAATTTCGACATTGAGAACAAGCATCATATTTCCTTCTAACTTAGAGTTAAATTACCACCAGTACTACATTTCAATGTTCTTTTATTCATTAATCACCTACAATAATTTAGAGACAATTTCTCATCTTTCTACAACAAGGAAACTTATTATAAGCAATCAATTACACAAAAGCATTTAATTCAATTAGTTGTCTCATAAGCACAAATTTTACCATAACATTCATGTAGCACAACATATGGTGATTTCTAGCACTTTAATTCCCAATTTATTCGTTAGCAATCAATCCATCAAACATTTTTTAAGTTACCACTCCACTTTTAATTAAACAAGCGTGGTTCTAATTTCAACTAGTTACTTCCTAATAATTTCATTAAATCATCCCTAGCTTGGTATCTAGTTCTAGAAGTATGAGAAACACCACCTCTTTGGAGAAAACGAAATGAAAAGCTCCTAGAGTCTCCTAGAATGCAAGAAAGTAGCCTTTTCCTCCTAGATTGTGTTGCAAAATGCTCCTCTTCCTTGCTCCTTGGTGCAACCCGAGCCCACCTATTTCTCCTTGGATGCTAGCCGGTCTTCACTTGAGGGAACACACACACAAGCACACTTTAATCTTTTACTCACTAACACTTCTCAATCTTTTTTCACTTAGTCTTTTCTCTCTTAATAATTTGTAGTGTACAAATGAGAAGAAACTAGGGGTATTTTACATTTTTAGGATGAGAATAGATGGATATGATTATTCTAGGAGTTAGAGATCAAGGACTAAAATAAGTTGGGAAGTTGTAGCAACTTCCATGATCTCATAACCACCCCTCAACTCAACTCCACTCCACTCCCCTACTCTTCTCTAGCTACAATCCGGCCTCCCTAGGGTGTGCAATGCACACACAAGTGCATGCACGTGCCCCTTCTAGTACCCCTATTTAAAGTTTACACAAATTTAATTAATCAATTGCCCACTAATTGTGTCTACATGACAAGTTGTGACAATTTAAAAGATTAATTAAGTTTGTGGGCCTCAAAATAGTGGGCTTTAGGTTCATGGGCTATTTAATAAAAATATTTAATTATTAGAGTGGGGTTAAATAAGAAAACAAGTTTAGGCTTTATAAAGTAGGCTTTTTAGAAAGACATAGAGAAAGAAAGAAATAATTGTCCATGTTATAAAAGAAAATTTTATAGGAAAATATGCATACAAAATTTTGCACGTGCACAACACGTGAAAATCAACATTTATCATTATAATGAAAATTTAGGGTATTACAAAACCAACTAGAATCCACTTCTAAAGAATTTGAAATAAGAAGACACGAACCACCTGAATCAAAGGCACTAAAGGCACTAACTACATTAGCGGCTGAACTCCCGTTCTTGGCGCTCTCTTGATTCTGTAATTTTCAGCAGTCTTTCTTGATATGCCCTGGCCTCTTGCAATATCGGCAACGGATCGAATCCTTTTGCAAAGCACTTTGTCTTCCCCCCGAAGGACCATCCACTGCTAGACAACTTGTAGGAATAGAAGATGAAGATTTATGGGTCTCCTTCCTATGTTGATTTTCCTTCAACGCTTTGATTACACCATCTACCAAAAAACTCTCCTTGACAGATCTACCGTGTAGTATGGTCATGATCAAAGGCTCGTACGAGTCCGGTAGTGAATATATCAGGTTGAAAGCTTTATCTTCCTCACACACATCTGCGTTGATTGCCTTAAGTTCAGATAATACCTTATTGAACTCTGTAATGTGGTCTTGGAGATCGGTACCTTCCTTCATAGATAAACGGAATAACTTCCTCTTCCAATATATCTGATCTAATAATGACGAACCAGAGTAGTCAGTTATGAGTCTTTCTCACAGACTCGCCGCGTCAGTTTCTTCAAGAAATCTGCACTTGACCTCTCCGTCAAGGATAGTCGGATTAGACTTATGGCTCTTTCACGAATATCTTCCCAAACGTCATCCTTCATATCAGTTGGCTTTTTCTTCTTCTTTACTGCTGACTGCAACCGTTCTTGAACAAGAACATCATACATATCAGTCTTCCAAAAATTGAAATTGATCTTACCATCAAACTGCTTGATCTTCAAAATACTACGGCCTGTCATTTTAACCAAGGAACTCGACAACCTGAAGCTCTGATACCAGTTTTTAGGATTGGGGCATCAACAAACGCTCTCTGGTCACAGCGGAACTAATTAGAGCAATGAGGAAGTCGAAGTAGACGAGGTGAATAAATTGAGCAAGCAAGTAGATCAACCAAACTAACACAAACACAACAACGATGACTTATCCCGGTTAGCTTTTGCTTAATTCAAGGGGAAATATAGGGAGATCTGATATTCAACTAGAAGAGATTACAAGGAGTTACTGATTCACTTGACACAAGGAATTAAACTCACCCACCAAGAACTATCTCTCTCTCGAGCCTCTCTTTGCAATGGAGAAAAGAATCTATAAAGTACTCCCTCTCGTATTGGAGAAGTTTACAATATATATGGAAGAATAAAGAGAAAACATAGGTCTAATCTTGATCCTCAGTTATCCGATAAAACCTGGAAAAGAGGTAACTGAATAGGAGCTGCACGATCTAACTTGGAGTTGAAGATTAGACTGAACCGACCTAACAAATTGAGGCCCAAAACTGAACACAGCGCCACGGGCGGTCGACCGTCCACCAAGGCCGGTCGACCGTACCACTCTCTGACTTCCCAGTATAACGAGTGGTCGGGAGTGCGGTCGGGGGGTGTGGTTGACTGTCACCATGACTGGTCGACCGCAACTAGCCTGCACCGCTGCTGCTGCTAATCTCCTTCTGCTCGCTTCGATGCTTCGACCTCCGTGCTTCATATTACCTTCTTTTTATCCGAATAATGAGTATACAAGACACAATCCTAACACTTTTTTCTTTTGTCAAAAGGTGCGGTAGCGAATTTGGTGCCGACCTTTTGACGAATGGGGCTACTGACATATGTTGTGTAATGTGGGGCCCTCATCCTTATACTGCCAACATTCTCCCACCATACTGTGTACCTTGCCACTATCATGTTGCTTATGTTACTGCTAGATTACATGAGAATATACACCATTCAAATTTGCCAGTGTTGATCGGCTTGGTCATAACCTATGCTAGGTTCTTATCGGTGTGAATCATGTGTATATCCACACTTCCTTCCTCCCCTATTTCTCGAACGAAATGGTATTGAACTCTTATGTGCTTTATCTGTGAATGAAAGGCCGGATTCCTTGCAATGTGCAAGACACTCACAAAACATAACAATCTTCTCCTGCTTGTGCCCGAGCTCCTCCAACAACTTTTGAATCCAAATTGCTTCATTGCAAGCTTGCGTAGCCACAATGTATTCTGCTTCCGTTGTAGATAGAGCCACAATAGTTTGCAGTTTCGAAACCCAGCTAACAGCTTCTCATGCAAGTGTAAAATAATTTTTACATCAGTGGAGGAGTGTGGAATACAACGAGTGTCGGTGAAATGGCATTGTCTGACACGGTTATTACTTCGTAAAGTATGTTTTAGGAAAACTGAGGATCTCGTTGAGTCTTCGGCACAATCAACACAAACCACCAAGCAAAACTAGATCACACCAATCACACAAAGCATACAAGAATTGTCTCGGTTGGGGCTTTCGCCTTAATCCGGGGGAGGAAGAATCGAGATGTTATTTCAACTAGAGAAGATACAATAATATTACAATTCTCATCACGACCATCTCTCAAGCCGAACTGGAACTTGGTTGCTGCTTACAATGGAGAAACTCTCTCACCCTCTCAGATGAAGTACTCTGTTCTTATATTCGGTACTCATAGAATCATATCATTTTAGGAGCCATTTACATTGTATTTATACATCTAGAGAAACCCTAGTTTAAATATCTTGATACAATAGTCATCCGATGTATACTGAAGAGATACACATACAACTAGAGCCGTACGATCTAATCAAAAGACGAAGTGAGCTTCAATCGAACCAACAAACCGAACTAAAAAAATTCATCAGCACCGCGGACAGTCGACTGCACATAGTTGCAGTCGACTGCAACTCCCAGATCATCGACCCGAGAAGGTGACAGTCGACCGCACGGTCAACTGTTCCTTTCTCTGTTGGTTGCTATTGCTGCTACTGTTTCTCTTTCTCTTTGATCCTTTGCTTCAAACCCTCTACCCTTATCACCATTTTCTCTTCACACCGAATAAGTATGCAACATAAAATCCAACAATATGAACAATTATTCAAAAGTATCATAGGCCAGTTGAATCTACTGAAACAAGCTAAAAACAATTGTACTAGTCCAATATAATTGCCATGAGAAAGCTGATTTCTTGAATATTGTCTCATAATTTTTCTAATATGCATAAACTAATGTTAGATGGAGACTGACATGCAAATCACATTTGGAAGTTCAAATGATGGGCATGGATCATGAACTGTGCTTCTGGAGCAAACTCCTTCACTCGGACAATCTTTAACAAATTATTTCTCATCTTCTGTTGATCCAAAAAGATTTAATTCAATTGTGAGTTACGCATAGCTAGGAGTAATATCAAAAAATGCTTACAGCAAGTAGTGCATATATTTTTTTTTTAAAGAAAAAGAAAAGGGAGGACGGCATGAGCAAAGTATATTTGATTCATTTTATGGGCAACACGTGCCTACAATCCATTCGTAAGGCACAAAATAGGGCATAAGAAGCGCTCTAAGTAATGCCATTGTCCTGAAGAGTAAACATTATAAAGTGGATGCCAATTTATGGCTGCCTCAAGGAGTCATAAGTGCCTTCTCAAACACTTACTAGACCTAAAAGTTTTCAATATGAAAGGTCTAGATGCTTGTTCACTGGTCGGGTCGAGCTGGTTTTTGGATAGAATTGGCAATTGGGTAGACCGGGTCGGGTCGAACCCGCCTGGGTCGGAACCGAAATAGGGCGGGTTCGGGTCGGGTCGGGTCGGCGTGTTAACCGGGCCGGGCCGGGCTGGGTTGGATTAGCAAAATCTCGACCCTGCCAACCGCGAACCCATTCGGGTCCAACCCGGGTCCGGTCGGGTCGTGGGTTAGCCCGTCGATTTCAACTATTTTTTTTTTTTGATAACACGGATGGAATCGAATGATTCCAGCCCAATATATAAATGAAAAAGTGGTTACAAACAGATACAATTTTACCACGAGTAAAATTACTGAACAAAACAACACAACAATAACAAGAAAACAAAAGCAATAGAGTACATTGCCTATGTAAACCACTACAAACAGAATACGCAAGGGATCGGAAACAACAACAACGACAGCTGGGATCCGGGTCGATCAAAACCACAAAGACAGCTGAACACAACCGCAGAAGGAAAAAACAGCGACGCACAGCGGCGGGCACCTCAACAATAGGGGCGCAATGGACGAAAAGCTGCACACCAACGAAATAGCAGCCATAGACCAGGAGAGAGCGAGAAGAAAACCAGAGCAAACAGCACCTAAGCCAAACGGCCGCAAACAAGACTAAGCCCCATGGATCGGAAGAGCTCAAAACAGCGCTACGACTCGAGGAAAGACGACCAGCAAAACAAACAAAGCTACTAAGCAACCCAGGCAAGACATTGGGTTAGCGCACAGCCAAGAGCCACACTGTACCCTCCGGAGGGAGGATCATAGTCCAAGAAGCCTCCACGGAGTGCAACACACTGAGTTGCTTCAAAGAGAAGGAAAGAAACAAACAACCAAACAAAGAAGAAAACGCTAAAAAAGAATGGATAACACGAAGAGACATGGAACATCCAAAACACAGCCTGGAACATAACCCACCCAAAAATGCTACCAACGGAACACCGCCGGGACAGCAATCGCCGTCCAAGGCTCAACAAAGTGCGATAAACCTCTAGCAAAGACCACAACAGAACAAAGCCAGAAGAAGCAATGCAATGTTAAAGGCATCACAGCCAAATAACCCGAGCCTGGAGCAACACAACTACCAACACAAGAGCAAAGTCCAGCCAACGAAAAAAGAGCCAAGTGCCTCCAAAAGAAATTAGACAAGCAACATCAGCCATTAAGATAATAACAACCCAACCAGAGCACAGTATATGAAGAAGCAACTTCCAAAATGAAACAACATAATTAAGAACAAATTAAAAGAGACCAGCACAAAAGAGAAGAGAGGAGGCATTCCATGCTCATCCACTTCGACCAAAAGGAGACCAAAAGATACCTCCTAAGGATGAGGCTAGGTGATATGGCCAAAAATGGGATTAAATCGGAACCGTCCAGGTGGGGCACGAATCTTGAAGCTCAGGGATAAAACGGTAATTTCACCTACCGACGGGCCTGAAGCGGGTACTGGTTATCTTCCCCGAAGACCCACTTACCCGCAAACGGATCCACCTCAACTGGGTGCGGGTTTCAACCCGCAGCAAACTCGGTCCAGAAGGGATAGAATTAGGGTTTCTAATTAATATTAATCAACGGCCCTGATTCATGTCTATCCTTTCACTGGGGATTAGGGATCACATTCCTTATCTGTATACACAGGAATTACATGCCTAATCTGTTCCCTGAGACGCCTATAAATACCCTCCATCCATCTCCATTAAGAGGTAATCAATCTTTCACCAGTTTTTGCGCTCTTTCATAGTCTGCCAGATTACTGACTTGAGCGTCGGAGGGTGCGTCGCCGGGAACAACCCCGGTGTCTCGCACTTTTTGCAGGTGCACGGCGGGAACGACGATCGAGGCCCGACGGAACAGGTACACAGGTTTTTCTATTCAGTTTCCCTAAGAATCCACAAGTTCTATCTGTTTGCCCCCACACCAAATTTAGCGGCAACAGATTGGCGCCGTCTGTGGGAAACTAACGAATAGAGACCTCTCCTCTTCCCGGTGAACAGGTCTTCTCCAGCCATGCGGCCTCGCAAAGTTAGGTCAAGAGGGTCTAATCGAGTGCCCAACCCTGACCAGCAAGAAGTCCTTCCTGATCCCGCTCAGCAATAAGGGCAACTTCCCCCTACCATGGAAGAGCCGCTCCAACGGAACCCTCCACCTCCTGATCCAAAGGGTCCTAACCCTCAGAAACAACCTCTTCACCAAGAGAACCTCTCCATCCACAACGCCTCCAGTGCCTCCATGGCCTCCCATCATCCCCGAGCCTCTGGTCGCCACAATGCCCCTCCCAAACGCCCGGAAGATGATGACCTCCGTTGTCATCTGGATGAAAAGCGGGCTCGGGAGGAAGCCTCCCGCCAGCAAGAGCGATCCCCCCGTCGCCGAGAGTACAGGAGGTCCCCCATCCGAAGAGGGAGGAAGGACTCCCCCGATCATTACCGAAGGAGGCACTCTCCCGCAGGTCGGCAGCAGCCTAGGAACAATGAGGTACCAATCACCCGTGCCGAGTTCCAGCAGTTCCAAGCGACCGTCCTGCAGGCCCTCAACCTCCGTCAGAATCCTATTGAGCCGAAGCTCCCATCCCCTCCTCCGGTCCGAAGCCCTCGCCGACGGTCCCCTTCTCCTCGACCCGCTCCTACCAACTCCAGGCGCACCCCAAGTCCTCGTCGTTCTCGAAGTTACCATCGCCGCAGCCCTCGCTCCCCCTCATACGAAGACGAGTCCCGTGGCTCGGCAGATTACCGTCGGAGAGATGACACCATGAACCGCCGTCTAAACGAGGTGGAAAAACTCTTGGGTCAGATAAACCGAGAAGAGGAGCTTAGGGGGAGGACCCTACGTCCTAGCCGACCCCCATTCTCCCGGACCATAGTAGATGCCCCTGTGCCGTTCGGTTTCAAACCTCCCCAGTTCGAGAATTACACCGGGGAGACCGATCCAGTTGATCACATCGAAAGCTTTAAGACTTTGATGCTCCTCCATCAAGCTTCCGATGCCCTCCTCTGCAAAACATTCCCCGCAACTCTCAAAGGCCCAGCTCGAGAATGGTACTCTCGCCTTGCCCCAGCGTCAATATTCTCCTTCGAGCAGTTCGAAACCCTTTTCATCACCCATTTTGTCAGTAGCCGAAGGGCCGAGAAGACTAGCATCTCACTATTGCACCTTCGTCAACAGAAGGGGGAGAAATTGAGGGACTACGTGAAGAGGTTCACAGCTGAAGCTAGAACCATCGCATCCCTCGACCAATCGGTTGCTACCGCGGCGTTCCAATCCAATATCCTCAATTCCAACCTCCGCTCCTCCCTCGCCAAAAAGCCACCACAAGACTTTTCCGACCTCCTCCTTCGCACAGAAAAATACATTCGGGCCGAAGAGGCCGAGGAGCGACCCAACTGGGAGGTGCCTGCCTCCGGGTTTAAGAGGAAGGGAACGAAAGAAGAAGGAGCCAAGAAGCTCCAGAAAGATAACGCCGGCCAGCGCCGACCTCCCCCTAGATTTGAGAAGTTCACTCCCCTCACCACTAACATCTCTGCCATTTTCATGGAAGTCGAAAAAGAAGGGGTCTTGCCTCCTGCTCCGAAGATGAACACCCCTGCCAAGAGAAGAGATAGAGAAAAATGGTGCCGCTACCACCGAGACCATGGGCACGACACCAACGATTGCCGTGCACTAAGAAACGAGATCGAAGCCCTTATCCAGAAGGGGCAGTTGGCAAAATTCGTGAGAAAGGACCAAGCCGAGCTTCCTCCCCAGCCTCGGGGGGCTAACAAACGTCCGGAACGAGAAGAGACACCAGAGTTTGAGGAAGAACGAGTCCTCCACCTCATCCATGGGGGTCCAATGGGGGGCTCCTCGAACTCTTCTCGGAAAGCTTTTATTAGAGAAGTGAACTCGGTCCGAACCACCCCTCCTCCCAAAGGCCTCGGAGTGCCCGTCACCTTCTCTGACGAAGATCTCGAGGGTGTCCGCACCCCTCATTGTGACGCACTCGTCATCAGTCTTCACATGGCCAATTTCAAAGTCGAGAGAATCTTAGTGGATAACGGTAGCTCCGTTAACATCCTCTTTCTCGACGCCTTCAAGGGCCTGAAGCTCTCCCGAGACAGACTCAAGCCCGCCGGCTACACGCTCCATGGGTTCACGGGAGTGCCGGTGACTATTGAAGGGGTAATCACCCTCGATGTCACAGCCGGCAAAACTCCTACTACCCGCACGGAGTCGATGGATTTCATGGTCGTAGATGTCCCAGCAGCCTACAACGTCATTTTGGGTTGGCCCGGCCTAGCCGCCCTTGAAGCCGTCCCTTCTGCCTATCATCTCAAAATGAAATTCCCCACCCGGGCCGAAGTAGGGGAAGTGAGGGGCAATCAGGAGCAAGCCCGCAAATGTTATATGACCTCCACCCTCGGGCCCGTTCTCTCATTAGAAACACTGGAAATTCCCCAAGATGCCGCTCGGCCGACCTCCGAGCCGGTGGACGAATTGGAGGAGGTACTCTTCTCGGAGCAAGAGCCGACCCACAAGTTCTTCGTTAGCAAGACCCTCCCGTCCGCCCTATACTCGGATATCGTAAAGTGCATCCGGGCCAACCAAGACCTCTTCGCATGGTCAGCTGCAGACATGCCTGGTATCTCCGAAGAACTCTTGGTCCACCGCCTGAGTGTTGATCCGGGGTCCAAACCGGTTCAGCAGAAGAGGCGCAAGTTCACCCCTGAGCGTCGGCTCGCCATCAAAGAGGAGGTAGAAAAATTATTGAAGGCCCGATTCATACAGGAGGTAAATTACCCTGAATGGTTGTCAAACGTAGTAATGGTGAAGAAGTCCAATGGTACATGGAGAATTTGTATTGATTTCACCGACCTCAACAAGGCTTGCCCCAAAGATCCCTTCCCTCTGCCGAGCATCGACACTCTGATTGACGCAACCTCGGGACACGAGCTCCTAAGCTTCATGGACGCTTTCTCGGGTTACAATCAGATAAGAATGTTCCCCCCGGATATCCCTAAGACATCCTTTGTAACCGATCAAGGCCTTTATTGCTACAGAGTCATGCCGTTCGGCCTAAAGAATGCGGGGGCAACGTACCAACGCCTCGTCAACAAAGTATTCCAGGCCCAGATTGGCCAGAACATGGAAGTGTACGTGGATGACATGCTCGTGAAAAGCATCCGAGGCGTTGATCATGTGGCCGACCTCCAAGAAGCATTTGATGTTTTGAGAAAGCACAATATGAGACTCAACCCGAACAAGTGTGCGTTCGGCATCTCATCGGGGAAGTTCCTCGGCTTCATGGTTAGCCAACGAGGAATAGAGGCAAACCCGGAAAAGATCAAGGCCATATTGGACATGGCCCCCCCCCTAGAAATGTCAAAGAAGTTCAAAGGTTGACTGGTCGCCTAGCCGCCATTGGGCGCTTTCTGTCGAAGTCCGGGGAGAAGTGCCTCCCGTTCTTCAAAGCCCTCAGGGGGGCTAAAGGATTCGAGTGGGGGCAGCAACAACAAGACTCCTTCGACCAGCTTAAAGCTTACCTTGTCAATCCACCTCTTCTCAGCAAACCCATACCGGGCGAACCACTCTACCTCTACCTGGCAGCTTCCGAACAGACGCTTAGTGCGGTCTTAGTCAGAGAAGAAGAAAGGGCTCAGAAGCCCATTTACTACGTCAGCAAAGTGCTTCGGGACGCCGAGCTCCGGTACCCGAAAATTGAGAAAATAGCCTACGCCCTGATAATGGCCGCGAGAAAGCTTCGGCCCTACTTCCAGTCCCATTCGATGGTCGTTCTTACCGACCAGCCGCTGAAACAGATCCTTCACAAGCCAGAGACTTCCGGCCGCCTCATGAAGTGGTCGATCGAGCTGAGCCAACATGATATAACTTATCAGCCTCGGACCGCGATCAAGGCTCAGGCGCTGGCCGAATTCATAGTTGAAACAACTATCCCCGACTCCGAGAAAACAATGAAGGGACCACCCGTCTGGTCGGTCTATGTCGATGGATCCTCTTGCAACGAGGGAAGCGGGGCAGGGGTCATCCTCGCGGGCCCAGACGACTTTGTCCTCCAATATTCCCTCCGTATAAACTTCAAAGCCTCGAACAACGAAGCCGAATACGAGGCACTCATAGCCGGCCTTGGAATGGCCCGAAATGCAGGGGCGCGACGCCTGCGGATCTTCAGCGACTCTCAGTTGGTCGTCAACCAGGTCCTCGGCGAATACGAAGCCCGTGATGACAGGATGGTAAAGTACTTGGCTAAAGTGAAGAGTCTCATGGCGCTCTTCGAGGAGGCCCTCATCCGTAGAATCCCCAGAGAAGAAAATGCCCAGGCCGACGCCCTATCCAAATTAGCTTCCTCATCCCTTCAAGGCCTCGAACAAACTGTTCTGATAGAAGTCCTCCTAAAACCGAGCATAGAGGACGAGGCTCTCGACTCCGTTGAAACACTGCCAGTCCTCCTCGAAGACAATTGGATGAAGCCCCTCGTCGAGTTTTTAAGAGACGGACTCCTCCCCCAGGATCCGAAGGAAGCCCGAAGGATAAGGACTCGAGCCGAGCGTTACATATTAGTCGAAGGCATTCTATATAAGCGCTCCTTCACCCAGGTGGATGGTCGGCCCTACCTAAGGTGCCTCTCCCCCGGACAAGCCGACTACGCCTTGCAAGAACTCCATGAGGGCATCGGCGGAGCCCACTCCGGCTCCAGAGCCTTAGCGCGCAAAGTGTTGAACTACGGGTATTACTGGCCCACTCTCCTACGGGACGCCGAACGACACGTTCGGCAATGCACCTCCTGCCAGAAGTATTCTGACATCCGACGCCTTCCACAAGCACCACTCTCCTCCCTATCAAGTCCGATCCCCTTCGCGATGTGGGGGATGGATTTACTGGGGCCATTTCCACCAGCCCCCGGACAATTAAAGTTCCTAGTCGTGGCAGTCGACTATTTCTCGAAATGGATAGAGGCCGAGCCCCTGGCTACAATCACCGAGCATAGAGTTGTTCAATTCTTTTGGAAAAATGTAATCTGCCGATTTGGCGTTCCTCGGGTCATAGTTACAGATAACGGCACGCAGTTCGCTGGGGCTGCCTTCCGAGCCTTATGTGAAGACCTGGCCATACAACACCGCTTCTCCTCTGTCTCTCATCCCCAGTCAAATGGCCAGGTCGAGAATGCCAACCGACAGATCCTCTCCGGCATCAAAAAGAGACTAGACAAGTGCTCCAAGGGCTTGTGGGTCGATCAGCTGCCCAATGTGTTATGGAGTTACCGCACCACGAAGCGGACCCCAACAGGCGAGAGTCCGTTTAATCTCACCTATGGGTCCGAGGCCCTCATCCCGCTAGAAGTTGGGATACCCTCTCCTCGTTTGATAGCTTTTGAAGAAGAACAGAATGCCAGAGAGCTCAGAGCAAGCCTAGACTTGATAGACGAAATCCGGGAAAGAGCGGCCATACGGCAACAAAGTTACCGGAGAAGAATTGAACTCGCCTACAACAAAAGGGTCCGCCCAACAGACCTCAAAGAAGGGGATCTGGTCCTCCGAAAATTGGCCATCTCGTTCCCCGGACAGAAAAGCAAACTGGCCCCGAATTGGGAGGGACCATACAAGATTTCAAAAGTGGTCCGACCCGGTGCGTACAAACTAGAAGATCTAGAAGGCAGAGAAATTCCCAGGACTTGGAACGCCGACCATCTTTTGAAATACCAAGAGAAGGCAGCTACGCCTATCTAAGTAACTCGAGATGCCGGACCACTCCTCTCCTGCTATTAGTAGTAATTTTTCCTTTGTTTTTTTTTTCATTGTAATAACGGCTAGCAACTTTAGAAGCAGCCGACCATTAGATATTAATAAATAAAGTTTTTCATATTTTTGATACTATCGCATACCTCTGCCTTTAATTCTCTAACCACACGATGGTTCGGAGTCCAGCACTCGGCTCGACTCTTCCTCCTCGGCTCGTCTATAGACGAGCCGGAAGTAGATCGCCGTTCGAAATTGCTCCTGCAGCCGTTGAATGGATCGGAGTCCAACACTTGGCTCGATTCTGCTTCGCAAGTTCGCTCCTAAGCAGACTAGACGTGGCTTACCATTCGCAACTGCTCCTGCATCCCTTAAACTACCCACACGATGGTTCGGAGTCCAGCACTCGGCTCGACACTTCTTCCTCGGCTCGCCTATAGACGAGCCGGGAGTAGATCGCCGTTCGAAATTGCTCCTGCAGCCGTTGAATGGATCGGAGTCCAACACTTGGCTCGATTTTGCTTCGCAAGCTCGCTCCTAAGCGGACTAGAAGTAGCTCGCCATTCGAAACTGCTCCTGCATCCTTTAAACTAACCACACGATGGTTCGGAGTCCAGCACTCGGCTCAACACTTCTTCCTCGGCTCGCTTACAGACGAGCCGGGAGTAGATCGCCGTTCGAAATTGCTCCTACAGCCGTTGAATGGATCGGAGTCCAACACTTGGCTCGATCTCTGCTTCGCAAGCTCGCTCCTAAGCGGACTAGAAGTAGCTCGCTATTCGAAACTGCTCTTGCATCCCTTAAACTAATCTAACGATCGGATCTCTCCCACGCCTCGACCCAATCTTTCCGACTCACCCTCAGTCGGGCCGGAATTAGGTACAAATCACAGTCCTGACGCGCCGAGCCGAGGTACCGGGGTACCGACCCTCGTATATGGCAAAAAATCACTCCGAGGCGAAGCCACCGTCAGATCGTCTCAGAAAGTGCGCTAGGGCATGATGAGCGGATCTCATTCAGCCACGTGTCCACAAAACGACAAGATAGTGTTTTCTTGGGAACTGGACCCGCCTCGAGATCCGTGCAAACATCAGACGACCCTGATCAGGCCACGTGGGCGCAGTTGAGAAGCAACTACGCCTTAACAGCCAAACCAAGCCTATGGCTCAGAAGCGCAGCAAAAAAGGAAAATTCGAGGCCAAGGAGTTCGGCGAAGCGAACACCAGCCTCGTGGTTCGTCTCAAGCCTACTCTAGTTGACACAACAATAGCACAAATAAGGAGACAGCCGAGGATAGTTCGGATAAAACAACTCCAATTCCATTAATAAGTTGGATAAAGTTATAAAGCGGATTACAACAGCAAAAACTTGCAAGTAGGTTACAACACAAAGACACGACCCGTCCGCTACTTCCGAGGAAGGGGAATGCTCCGGTTTAGAGACACTTTGGGTCGACGCTTCTTAACCTCCGAGCTCGAATCCAGGCCGACGAACCGAGACGCCTCCTCACCACTAACCCTGACGGTTGCTCCTACCGAAGCACCGCTTGAAGACACCACCACACCGCTTTGGGCATCAGCGGCTGACCTGCCTACGATAGGAGTCCGGCTCGCCGCTTGATAGAACGTGATCCCTCGCTCGATCTCTTCGCGGGTGCACGAGGTGCTCCGGACGGTAGCCCTCACCGGCTGAGGCTTGAGCCGAGCAACTTCTTCCTCCAGTTCGACGATGCGATCCTTCAAAGTGTCATCCTTTACTATCACCTTAAACCGAGGAAGTTTCGCTGAACCGGGGTATTCGGTGCTGTCGGAGATAACGCGACGCAAGTGGGTCACTTCGATACTCTTGTCGACCGTCACCCTCTGCAACTCTTCCACCTTCCTCGCTAAGCCATCCCGTTCGGCTGAAACTCGTGCCAGTTCCTCTTCCCTAGCAGATAGCTCGGCCTCGACTATCCGTAGGTGGTGCAGTTCAACTAAAGCATCGCTATGCCTAATCTCCAAGTTATGAAGTATCCTCCTCGTCAGGTGAACCTCACCCTCGAGACGATCCTCCCGAGATCGCTTAAACAACTCGGCTCGGCGCTGTTCAGCCGAGGTGTTACGAGTCTGCTCGGCAATCTGAAATAAGAAAGGGATAGGATTGAAATACCACACCACCGAGCCAAACACTTAGACAAATTTCGGAGTCAAAATACTTCATTCATTAAAAAGCGGTGGCCAGTCCACAAAAGGCGTTACAATGATCGAAAGCAAAAGAAAAAATTACAAAGATTTAACAAGAGGATCAAGGGTCCACCTGCGTCGCCGTCTCGACCACGGGCGCAATAACAGATGGCCCCTCGGTCCTCCCTTCGTCGACCTGGCCGTCCACCACCGGTCGGTCGTCCTCCCCTTCCTCGTCTTCGCCTCCTGCGTCGTCGCCTTCACCTTCATCCCCCTCGTCGCCCGAAGGGGACCCTGGCCACAGTCAGTAGCCGACCCGATCGAAGCCTGCGACCCGTTCCTGAACATGGTCGAGCGCCGTTTGGTAAGACCGCTCCATGTTCTCGGCCATGTGCTTCTTTGCTTCGTCCTCGACCTCCCTCTCCACTTCGGCCCGGATCTTCGTTGCCAGGGCCCCTTTCTCCGCCTTCTCTTCGGCCAAGGCCTTCGTCGCCGCATCCAGCTCCTCGGCGGCCTTAGCAGCCTTGGCAGACTCCGCTATGAGAGCCTCCTTGACCTTCTTCAGGTCGGCGACAAAGTCGGCCACCCGAACCTCCAAGGCCTCTGCCCTCCTTTGCTCGGCCTCGAGTTCCTTGACCGCCCTCACCTTCGCCGACCGGTCTTTGTCGCTCGCGGCCCTCAGCTCCTTCTCCTGCTCGGCGAACGTCTCAAGGAGATGGCCGAAGTGACAAGTGGCCTGCGAAGACAACAACGAGCGCACTAAGCAAACCGAGCAGTAAACTTAGCAAAAAGAAACTTAGCCACAAGAATCTTACCGAGACGAGTGACCGAGCCACCTCGTAGGTGTCGTCACCCACCGTCCCCGCCTTTAGTGCGGATCGATCCTTCGGGGTCGCCAAATGTTTGACGACCTGCACTGACATCTGCGAATTGCCGAGGAACCCGTCGTGGTTCCTCACTCGCCAATTCGGCACGAACAGCTGCTTGTGCTGCTCTGTCAGAATCTCTTCGGCAGCCTGGGTTAGCGGTGGTGCCTCGATCGACAGTGCCGCATTCACGTTAAAGGTCCCCTCGATCACGCCAGGGACCACAGAGGACGGGGGCTCCTCAGCGACGACAACTTCCGAGGGCGCCTCAACGGCCGGAGGGGGTGGAGAGATGGTCGAGGCGACGGCAGGTGCTGGGGTCGACGAGACAGTCGCGGCCGCCCTCTTCCTCTTCTTCCCCCCGGCCAACTTAGACCTGTCGGCCATCATGGAGTTGAAGTCAATCTTCATTGCTTCTGCAACGAGCCACAAAAAAAAAGGACGAGTTAGCAGTCCGAACCAAAAACTTAGAAGAAAAATGAAAAACGAGATGTCAGGAGCATACTCGGGTTGATGGGGCTTAGGCCGGACCCAAACAACACCTCCTCCGTCAAATCCCTCCAACTCAGTATCGGAAGGGCCATTATCTTCCTCGCCACCTCTTCCTCGGCCTCAGACAAAACAGGGTCGGCGCGCGCAAAATTCGGCACCTCCACCTTCCAACGGGTTGGAATGGGCCGAATCGCCTCGCCCCTTACTATAAAATACTTTTCCTTCCAACCCTTAATCGAGTCAGGGTTTTCTATAATCTTAACACCCTTCCTCGGCCCCAAGTAGTATCGATACTCCGTCTTGTGCTGCCGGTTTACTCGATACAATCCTCGGAAGACCGTGAGATCCGGCTCCACCTCGGCTCGGTAGCACTGAAGCATAAAGGCGTTCACATGGCGCCATGTGTTCGGCATGAACTGGGTCGGCGCGAGGCAATACCAGCCGAGGATCTCGAGGATGAATGGGTGCAGAGGGAAACGTAACCCGACATGAAAGGAGTCGACGTCGAACATGCACATGTCCGACGACGGTAGCTTGGAATTCGCTCGTATCCCGGGACCTGGGAGAATCAGTTTGTACTCCGGAGGGATAGCGAAAGCCCTTCTAACCCGGAGTAGGTCCTCCTCGGATACCAGCGTGATGAGCTCATCGGCTTCGGTGGCAAGGGCCGGGTTAGGTTCTTCGACGATCTTAGACTTCCCATAGATCGCCTTCTCCAGCAAGTCGCCCTGGTACTGCCTGACCCCCGAATGACCGGACAGGACGGAAGGATACCGTCCTATCTCGGGTGCTTGCTTCGGATTCTCCACAATCACCTCCACTATGGGGGATTGGGCCTCCACCCTCCTCTTCTTCTTCTCCTTATTCGTCTCGACTACGGACGGTCCAGCAGCTTGCTTACCCTTCCTCCTAATATCCGACCTCCTCCTCTCCTCGGCACTCTCGTCGCCCGAAGACGAGGCCCCACTCCCCGAGTCTACTCGAGACATCTCTAGAAAAATTATTCAGACTAAGTGAACTGACCTTTTGAAGTGACGTCCACGGTCGGAGTGCTCTCGCCGGAAATCGCCTGGCCCACGCGACAGCTAACGGAAACACCTTAGAGAGAAAATCGCCGCTAGCAGAGAACTTAGAGATCGAAAGTAAAAACTTGAGTAAAAAGTGAGAAATGAGCTTTGAGAGTAAGGGTGAGAGCTTTTAACCCCTAGCAAGTTGGGCCTCCTTGGGAAACGCAAAAAGCCCACTAGGGAGCCAAAGCGACAGGCGGAAAAGATACGAAGGCTACTCAAAGCAAGAGACTCTTCAAAATACCAAGTTAACGTCTCGGCCACCTACGAGAAAACCATAGGACACCCCGGCTAGGCAACCGAACCACTGCCACCCTTTGGAACAAACAGCTCGGCTCTGCCGAGATACCGGGGTACCGACCCTCGTATATGGCAAAAAATCGCTCCGAGGCGAAGTCACCGTCGGATCTCCTTAAAATTCGCGACAGAATCTGATGGACGGTTCAGATCGTGCCATGCCCACAAAACGACAAGATAGCATTTTCTCGTGATCTGAACTCCATCCTCGAGATGCGCGCCATGATGGACCGCTCAGATCCAGCCACGCGTCTCTCCTTGCTGCCTGCCATCGGCTCGCCCAGCTGAGCTACCGAACAGCTCAGCCGAGCCACCGAGCTACTAGGCGCAGAGGAGGGGAGCCCTCACGAGGTACTTCCTCCAAAACACCCAACTCAGTACCTCGGCCAAACAGCCCTGATGCGCCGAGCCGAGATACCGGGGTACCGACCCTCGTATATGGCAAAAAATCGCTCCGAGGCGAAGTCACCGTCGGATCTCCTTAAAATTCGCGACAGAATCTGATGGACGGTTCAGATCGTGCAACGCCCACAAAACGACAAGATAGCATTTTCTCGTGATCTGAACCCCATCCTCGAGATGCGCGCCATAATGGACCGCTCAGATCCAGCCACGCGTCTCTCCTTGCTGCCTGCCATCGGCTCGCCCAGCCGAGCTACCGAACAGCTCAGCCGAGCCACCGAGCTACTAGGCGCAGAGGAGGGGAGCCCTCACGAGGTACTTCCTCCAAAACACCCAACTCAGTACCTCGGCCAAACAGCCCTGATGCGCCGAGCCGAGATACCGGGGTACCGACCCTCGTATATGGCAAAAAATCGCTCCGAGGCGAAGTCACCGTCGGATCTCCTTAAAATTCGCGACAGAATCTGATGGACGGTTCAGATCGTGCCACGCCCACAAAACGACAAGATAGCGTTTTCTCGTGATCTGAACCCCATCCTCGAGATGCGCGCCATGATGGACCGCTCAGATCCAGCCACGCGTCTCTCCTTGCTGCCTGCCATCGGCTCGCCCAGCCGAGCTACCGAACGGCTCAGCCGAGCCACCGAGCTACTAGGCGCAGAGGAGGGGAGCCCTCACGAGGTACTTCCTCCAAAACACCCAACTCAGTACCTCGACCAAACAGCCCTGATGCGCCGAGCCGAGATACCGGGGTACCGACCCTCGTATATGGCAAAAAATCGCTTCGAGGCGAGGTCACCGTCGGATCTCCTTAAAATTCGCGACAGAATCTGATGGACGGTTCAGATCGTGCCACGCCCACAAAATGACAAGATAGCATTTTCTCATGTTCTGAACCCCATCCTCGAGATGCGGCCAGGATGGACCGCTCAGATCCAGCCACGCGTCTCTCCTTGTTGCTTGCCATCGGCTCGCCCAGCCGAGCTACCGAACGGCTCAGCCGAGCCACCGAGCTACTAGGCGCAGAGGAGGGGAGCCCTCACGAGGTACTTCCTCCAAAACACCCAACTCAGTACCTCGGCCAAACAGCCCTGATGCGCCGAGCCGAGATACCGGGGTACCGACCCTCGTATATGGCAAAAAATCGCTCCGAGGCGAGGTCACCGTCGGATCCCCTTAAAATTCGCGACAGAATCTGATGGACGGTTCAGATCGTGCCACGCCCACAAAACGACAAGATAGCGTTTTCTCGTGATCTGAACCCCATCCTCGAGATGCGCGCCAGGATGGACCGCTCAGATGCAGCCACGCGTCTCTCCTTGCTGCCTGCCATCGGCTCGCCCAGCCGAGCTACCGAACGGCTCAGCCGAGCCACTGAGCTACTAGGCGCAGAGGAGGGGAACCCTCACGAGGTACTTCCTCCAAAACACCCAACTCAGTACCTCGACCAAACAGCCCTGATGCGCCGAGCTGAGATACCGGGGTACCGACCCTCGTATATGGCAAAAAATCGCTTCGAGGCGAGGTCACCGTCGGATCTCCTTAAAATTCGCGATAGAATCTGATGGACGGTTCAGATCGTGCCACGCCCACAAAACGACAAGATAGCATTTTCTCGTGATCTGAACCCCATCCTCGAGATGCGCGCCAGGATGGACCGCTCAGATCCAGCCACGCGTCTCTCCTTGCTGCCTGCCATCGGCTCGCCCAGCCGAGCTACCGAACGGCTCAGCCGAGCCACCGAGCTACTAGGCGCAGAGGAGGGGAACCCTCACGAGGTACTTCCTCCAAAACACCCAACTCAGTACCTCGGCCAAACAGCCCTGATGCGCCGAGCCGAGATACCGGGGTACCGACCCTCGTATATGGCAAAAAATCGCTCCGACCCATATCAGCCGTTGGATCTTGTGAAAAAGCGTGCTCGTCATGATGGACGGCCCAGATTTGGCCACGTCCACTAAACGACAAGATAGCATTTTATGGGGATCCGCGCTGAGATGGACGACCCAGATGATGCCACGTACCTCGGAATCACCGAGCCGAAGCACCGACCCCCCGAACCGAGGCACCGACCCTCCGAGCCGGGGTACCGGGGTACCGACCCTCGTATATGGCAAAAAATCGCTCCGACCCATATCAGCCGTTGGATCTTGTGAAAAAGCGCGCTCGTCATGATGGACGGTCCAGATTTGGCCACGTCCACTAAACGACAAGATAGCATTTTACGGGGATCCGCGTTGAGATGGACGGCTCAGATGATGCCACGTACCTCGGAACCGTCGAGCCGAGGCACTGGTCATCCGAACCGAGGCACTTGGCTTCGGCACGCCAGGCCGAGCCGAGGTACCGAGGTACCGAACCTCACATACGGCGAAAAAACGAGCCGAGGAACCGGGACCACACGATCTCTCCGAAAATCGCGCTCCGCTCAGATCAAGGGCCCAGATCAAGCCACGCCATAAATAGGTATTAAAAATCAGTTTTTATTTATTTTTATCGTTTTATTTATTTAAAAATTGCGAAAAAATTACTAAAAATTCGGGAAAATTCACTAGAAATTCTAGAAAATAATTATAAATTCGGGGTGATATTTTTGAACCCCTGAACGAACAATTATTGCCTAGAATGTATTGTGAAGGCCCCCGAACGACTGGTTGACACATCGCAAAATCAAATAAATAATCCGAAAAAATAGATAAAGACCGTCGGATATTCAGAGATGCTTAAGAACAGATTACAGCTTCAAAAATCACCTCACTACCCCCTTCGAGATTCAAAACACTCCATTCGGACTCCGATACAACTCCGCTAGCTACTAAAACAGTTAAACTACTCCTCAAAGGCTGATCAAACTCAGTCTTTAGGAGTGGGGGGCTCGTGATATGGCCAAAAATGGGGTTAAATCGGAACCGTCCAGGTGGGGCACGAATCTTGAAGCTCAGGGGTAAAACGGTAATTTCACCTACCGACGGGCCTGAAGCGGGTACTGGTTATCTTCCCCGAAGACCCACTTACCCGCAAACGAATCCACCTCAACTGGGTGCGGGTTTCAACCCGCAGCAAACCCGATCCAGAAGGGATAGAATTAGGGTTTCTGATTAATATTAATCAACGGCCCTGATTCATGTCTATCCTTTCACTGGGGATTAGGGATCACATTCCTTATCTGTATACACAGGAATTACATGCCTAATCTGTTCCCTGAGATGCCTATAAATACCCCCCATCCATCTCCATTAAGAGGTAATCAATCTTTCACCAGTTTTTGCGCTCTTTCATAGTCTGCCAGATTACTGACTTGAGCGTCGGAGGGTGCGTCGCCGGGAACAACCCCGGTGTCTCGCACTTTTTGCAGGTGCACGGTGGGAACGACGATCGAGGCCCGACGGAACAGGTACACAGGTTTTTCTATTCAGTTTCCCTAAGAATCCACAAGTTCTATCTGTTTGCCCCCACACCAAATTTAGCGGCAACACTAGGTAACACAACTTTCACTTCAGATCTGCAACGAAAACAGCAAGAACGGAAAACAAATTAGACTAGAACAGAGCTAAATGGAGATAACATTTGTAGAATGAAAAAATCCGGTCGCCTTATCCAGACGACCTAACAGTAAGGCTTCCATTTTATCATGCGATAAA
This sequence comes from Hemerocallis citrina, assembly GCA_017893485.1. Classification (NCBI taxonomy): domain Eukaryota; kingdom Viridiplantae; phylum Streptophyta; class Magnoliopsida; order Asparagales; family Asphodelaceae; genus Hemerocallis; species Hemerocallis citrina. Next base: position 40,437,644 of record CM030359.1, read on the forward strand.
GTGGAAGCCCAAAATTTGGTGAAAAATAGAAAGTCATCAATAATGTTATCGATTGTAGCATAGGTGTGAGCAAAAATACGTTTATTCCGTTCCAACCAAACCACCCAAATGATAGCCATAATGGAAAGGAGCCAAGATTTACGAATCTCTTTCCTAAGAGATTGAGGCATCCAACATGATGAAATTTGTTGGGGATAGAAGTAGCATGCCAGGAACGAACACAAATCATCCACAACGGATGAATAAAGTTGCACTGGAGAAAAAGGTGATCGGCGTCCTCGTGTGCTGAAGAGCACAAAGCGCATAATTGACCTAAAGCTAGGTTTCTTTTATTCAGAACCTCAACGGTGAGCAGCTTGTTGTTAAGCGCAAGCTAGATTAGGATTTTAAATTTAAGGGGAGCGGAACTACTCCATAAGAACTTAGCATGCCTGGATAAGATACCCCCGAAATTAAGAAAATTGTAGAACAATTTAACAGAATAGGAACCAGAACCGGTCCATCGCCATTTGAAATGATTAATAGGATGCCAGATATAAAGGTTGAGACTGACAAAGAGCTCATGAAGTTCATTCACTAGAGGTGAAGGGAGAACGGTACTGAAGGGAATGGACCAGAACTTTTGGTTGTTGATGATAGTAACATAGTCTGCCACCGTGGTAGAAGGGTTGGCGGCCAATAGGAAGAGCGAAGGGAAGGCTACCACAAGCTTAATATTACCGAACCAAAGATCATCCCAAAATTTGGTATTAGTGCCATCTGCGAACTCATGGGATATACCACAACGAAAGGGGCTGGCTACTTTCCAGACCCCCTTCCAAAAGGGGGAGGCCTTACGAGAAAGCGATGGGTGAAAATCCCAAATCCGATGCCGAGTGAAACATTTAAGAGAGATAAGGCGAGCCCAAGGCAACTGATCATTTTTCAGAATTCTCCATAACCATTTACCCAGGAGAGCCAAATTTTGGTGTCTGAGGTTTAGGACCCCAAGTCCGCCTGCTGCCTTAGCAGTGCAAATCAACTTCCAGTTACAGAGGTGAGTGCCAGCTCTATAGGCATCAGCACCCGACCAGAAGAAATTCCTTCTGATCTGATCAATTCTCTTAATAACCCAAGCCGGGACATAAAAGAAGGACATCATATATAAAGGGATAGAGGAGATGACAGAGTTAACAAGAATGAGTCTGCCTCCGCGCGACAGGTGCTTACCAGACCAAAAGTTAAGCCTCGATTCAACTTTTTCAATCATCAGCATCCAATCCGATTTAAGAAGCTTCCCCCATCTCAATGGAATACTGAGATATTGGATAGAAAAGGAGCCCGAAGCACAGTTAAAAAAGTGGGCAATTTCCACTTGGCAGTTTTGAGACCCCCCAAGCCAAAGAACCGAAGATTTTTTAAAATTAACTGGTAAACCAGAGGCGCTTTCAAATATATAAAGAAGTAACTTCAGGTTACGTAAGGTGCACCCATTGGGTTTGGCAAAAATGATAGTATTGTAGCATATTGGAGGTACAGCACACCACGGTAGCTTTGAGAACCCCCAAGATCTTCGATAACATTAGCCTCCCAAGCATTGCAGAGTAATTTACGGAACACATCGACTACAAGAGAAAATAAGAGGGAGGAAATGGGATCACCCTAGAGAAGACCATGCTTACAGCTGAACTTATGTCCTTCCGAACCATTAATGATAATGGACGAGGTACCCGCAAAAAGGCTTGATTTAATCCAGGCGATCCATTTCGGACCAAAACCACGATGAAAGAGGATCTTGAAAAGGAAATCCCAACTAACATTATCATAAGCTTTTTGGAAGTCTAATTTCAGTACGATATCCTCAGAATTGGATCTATGACATTCGGAAATGATTTCTTGGGCTGATGATGCACTATCCAGGATAAAACGATCTTTAATAAAGCCCAATTGGGCTGGGTAAATCATAGGAGAGATAATAGCACTTAGACAGTTGGAAAGAACTTTCATAATGATCTTGAAGGTCGAGTTGAGCAAACTAATCGGTCAAAAGTTGGAGACCGAGTTTGCTCCCCAAGAATTTGGGGATAAGAATAATGTGCGCATAGTTGATTCTTTCAAAGGAGAAGGTTCCTTGGTGTAAATCAGAGAACATCTTGAAAATGTCGTCTTTAATACAATCCCAAAAATGTTGGAAGAAAAAGCTTGGAAACCCATCTAGGTCAAGAACGGAATCACTTTTAAGAGAGAACATCGCGGACTTGATCTCTTCTAAGGAAAAAGGTTCTTCCAACCTAGACAGGTCATGTGACTGCTGACTATACAATTGGGTCCAGTCAAGGTGAATGGAACGATGTTTCTAAGATCCCAACAGATCTTTAAAGAAATGAAGGAAAGTAGCATGAATTTCAGAATCAGTAGTGAGATCATCACCATTGTCTAGGATGGAGGAAATACGATTGCATCGCTGACGATGCGAGGCAAAGTTGTGGAAGGAGGTGTTGCCATCACCCTCCTTCAGCCAACGAAACTTAGCCCGCTAAACCCATTTAATGTGGTCGTTGTGGAAATTAGACACATTCTCTTTTACAAGACGCCCATTCGGAACGAAGGGAATTCGAAATCGGACCAAGTTCCTCAAGTTTATCAATGGAATCAATGGAAGACAAAAACATTTTAAAGGAAATTTGCATTAACAAATCTCTTTTTCCGCCAGATTTTACAACCGCACTTGATGGGGTGAAGCTTGATCATGCGGCCAAGCCCAGAAGAGCCCGTGATCGAAGAGAGGCACTCCAAGATAAGATTGACAAGGATCTGGTCTTGCAACCAGAATTTTTCGAAACAGAATTTGAAAGGTCTAGAGAAATTATAGTTGGAGAACAAAGAGATAGGAACGTGGTCTGACGACGGATTGGGCATGGCCGAGGCAAAAGAGTTGTGGAAAGAGTTGATCCAATTAGGGGACACAAGAAATGATCAAGCTTAGCCAAGGACGGGGAAGAACGCATATTGGACCACGTGAAGGCTCTGCCGTTGAGTGTCAAATCAGTCAATTGAAGAGATCGGATGCAATCATTAAAACGGGAAGAATCTAAAGAGTGTGTGGCAGTACCCGATCTTTTATAGGAGAATCGCGTGACATTAAAGTCGCTACAGAAAAAGAAGAGGCCCTGAATGTTGTTTTGGAATGAGATAAATTCGTTCCAAAACTCATTACGACGGTCCGTAGTGGATGGGCCGTAAACCGACACAACTGTGAGATCACAATTGAAATCGGCCCAGTGGAGTTGAACAATGAGGGAAAAAAGTTAATCTACGTATCGAAATAAGGGAGAATCGAGAATCTTTGAAACCAAAGAAGATCCCTCCTCTTGTTCCAACTGCATCAAGGGAAATCCAATTGGTGATAAAGGTTCCACCAATCGAACGAAATAGGGTGGTGGACGGAGATTCAATTTTCGATTCTTGAAGGGAGATCTGATCACAATGTGATGAAGAAATCAGTTGAAACACTGCTTGTTGCTTGGAAACACACCACAGACCCCGAATATTCCAAGAGATGCTACGCATTAAAAGCGTTAGTCTCATAAGCTCGAGAGATTTCACGGCGACGAATCGAATCAAAATCAACAAAGTTATCCAAACAAACCAAAAACCCCATCTCCTTAGACAGACGAAGCATATCAAGGTTAGAGAGGGTGTCAAAATGCACTTGATGGATGGAACCAAGATGTTCTTGCCCAAATGAGGAAGTCGTGGGAGGGGAGATATCCATCTTACGAATATGAGCTGCAAGGGATACCTGAGGAGGAGACGACTGATGAGAATTATATTTAGCCCGAATGCGGGCACTAGAACGAATGACCAAAAAGGGTTTAATGTGCGAAACAGCCGACTGCTGTTACTAGGGAGAGCAGTAACAGCTGAAGGCATCGACACTTCAGCAATAGGGACATGAGAGGAGGAGTTAATGGTCGTCCGATCCAAAGGATCAGGAGAGGGGAACGAGGTAGGAGGAGAAATAGGGGAATGAGGGGAATTGGGATAGAGAGAAAGGGAAGTCTTACTACATCGACGAGATGGATGGAACCTCACCTGCGTCGAAACAGAATCCCGAAGAAATGCACTTGAATGACAGTAAATATCTAGACTATATGCAAGAGAGTAACTAGCCGTAAAGGAAGCATAGAGGCCAAAACGAAAATAGAATCCGCCATTGAAAGCACTACAATTGGAAAAGCGATGCTAAAAAAAACAAAGTGGAATGAACAAATTACCTGATTACCTTGAGGATGCGAAGTTGATTGCTTCAGATCAGCAACCTCTTCGTCCAAGAGGTTATCTTGATCGATCCAAGCGTCAGATTTCAGATAGGAAGTGGAGATAGATTTGAGAGGAGCTTTAACCGATTTAGGCTCATAGGTAGGAGAGATCTGCATCGCGCAGGTGAACTTGTCCCAATCGGAAGGAAAATGAGGGTTCACCTCCCAAATAGGCCACTTCTCATCTGAATCAACCAAAGTGGGCTTAGCAGGACCAGAACCAGTGACCGCAGGAGCTACATTAACCAGCAAAGAGGGAGGGTTGGACGAGGGGAGCACGAGAAGCTTAAGGGGAAGCTCGATTGAATCAGAATGAGGGGAGGGATTATGTTTTACCGCAGCCAAGTCTGGGTTAATCCAAACCAAGTTTGGTGCTTTAGAGGGCAAAATTTTTGACTTGGGAGGGGTGAAAAAGCTCCTGCATTGCGGAGTGAAATTCTTTTTAGTATGAGCTTTGTGCGACATCTTCCACTTGGAGGAAGGAGCAGTCGACCGAGAAGAGGTTCTAGCTAGGAATGTGTTGGGGAAAGCAGGTGGGGCTGCTGAGGTTTTAGCAGCTCCCAGAGACAAAGAAGAAGGAGTTGGCCCCCCCATAGAGTGGTCCTGATAGATGACAGAAATGGCAAAGATTGACTTTTTATCCCTTAATGAGTACGCATCAATTCTGTCATTCACTGGCGGGCAAGAGAACTCTGCATCCACTTGGAGGCGCCCAGATGCCAACATAGAAGAAGACAAAATGCGACACAACTCTTCAACACATTTAGTCATCTTAGCGACCACACGATGAGAATAGCAGAACGGCGGGAGGCCAACTAGGGTGGCTTTAACAGGAGAGTGTGTGAGGGATGGGGGAGGATGACCCTGGAGCACCCATTTGCGAATAGTAAGCTTGATGTCTCCGATAGAAAGGGGGTTTATGGCAATAAGGTCATCCATGATTTTGAGAGATGGATAGTTAATGATAACTTCCTCATTGGAGCAAGTGTTGATAGCCCAAGTCCAATCTTGCACCTTGCAGGAATTGCAAATGAGAGAATCTAAAGTAATATTGGATACCGAACCTCCACAGAAGGAGACAACACCGTAGCATTCAAACATGTACATTTTACCAGAGAGTTCAGCTGTGGGAAAGAACACAGAAGTAACCTGAGGCTGGGTCGACTGAGAAGAAGGATGAGTAGGGGCTTGGGAAGATTGGAGCTCAGCCGCTAAAATGCGCTGCGATACAGGAGGTGTAGGCAGGAGGGGGGAGGAAGTCGATGACAACTTAGCTCTCTTAGGTTTGTGAGATTGGAAGTCTACGAGCTTGGATTTAAGAGAAGGAAAATCAAGCGCTGCAATCACTTGCTCAAAAATGGGAAATCCCAAGGAAAGACCCAAAATTTGCTTTAACGAGAAGCCGCGATTACGAGAGTGCCCATCTTTCAAGCAGAACAAGCACTTCATGTTGGCGGTGCAGAAGGCTTTAATGTGCCCAACTTGCAGACAACGGTGGCAAACGAGAGTGCGGGGGAGTACTGTAGCGCCCCGAATTTTCAATATAATATCTCAGAAATACGCGGCACAATTCCCAGCATCAACTTCAATTGTAATAGTAAACACAAATAAAAATATAGATATTTTTTTTTCAACTTTTATTACATTAAATTTTTTACAAAACACAGAGGAAAACAAACACCTTGAATTACAAATCTTTTCTCTTTTACAACATATTCTTTTTACAATTTTACATAAGCCATGACATCAATTTAGCACTAGCATCCAAATTCCAAGCTATAAGTACCCACCTGTAAAATATGAGGCTAGAGATATCCCTAACCCCCAAAACTACAGGGGTCAGCCATGAAGGTGTGAGTGACATAAAAAAATAAAATAAAACATGAAACATAGAATCATAAACAACACGCATCAACAATAAGAATAAATGAAACAATAATAACAATAAATAATACATGAAAACATTAAGTGAAACTAGTCTAAGTGTCAAGTGTAGAAAACAGGGAAACACATGCATAAAACCAAGTCAAGAAAACATCAATGCTATATGCTGACTCTCTAATGCATACTTGTCGGATTCTATGCATCCCACTCTACATAGGTCCGGTGCAAGCCCTTATCGTTCTTCACTTGTTAGGGTTTAATCCCCCGCTAATGCAACTAATCCTACTACTATGACTACTATGAGATTTAGACATTTTGCAAGTATTGGTTCTCGTCCTTGGAATACTGGAGCCTAATCCCACTCCGCAGATCATTTTGTGGCACATTTTTCTGAATACTACAAAATGAAAGTAAAGTTAGAACATTACAACACAATACATATTGACATCAATACCTCATGGCAAAACCTCAGTCATACCCCAAACCAAAATATCATGTTCTAACTCTAATGTCCACACCTAGGTACTCACTATCTAATGTCCATACCTAGGTTTATTTTCAGTACCATGTTTATTATTACCATTGAAGCATGCTTTGATACCAATCACTGTAGAGCCTTGAATTTCCAATATAATATCTCAGAAATATGTGGCACAATTCCCAGCATCAACTTCAATTATAATAGTAAGCACAGACAAAAATACAGATAAATTTTTTTTCTAACTTTTATTTCATTAAATTCTTTACAAAACACAACGGAAAACAAACACCTTGAATTACAAATCTTCTCTCTTTTACAACATGTTCTTTTACAATTTTACATAAGTCATGACATCAATTTAGCACTAGCATCCAAATCTCAAACTATAAGCACCTACCTGTAAAACATGAGGCTAGAGATATTCCTAACCCCCAAAACTACAGGGGTCAGCCAAAATGGTGTGAGTGACATAAAAAAATAAATGCAACATCAATAAAACATGAAACATAGAATCATAAACAACATGCATCAACAATAAGAATAAATGAAACAGGAATAACAATAAATAATACATGAAAACATCAAGTGAAACTAGTCTAAGTGCCAAGTATAGAAAACAAGGAAACACATGTGTTGCTGCTAAATTTGGTGTGGGGGCAAACAGATAGTATTTGTGGATTCTTAGGGAAACTGAATAGTAAACCTGTATACCTGTTCCGTCGGGGTATGATCGTCACTCCCGCCGTACACCTGCAAAAAGTACGAGACACCGGGGTTGTTCCCGGCGACGCACCCTCCGACGCTCAAGTCAGTAATCTAGGAAGACTATGAAAGAGCGCAAAAACTGGAGAAAGATTGATTACCTCTTAATGGAGATGGATGGGGGGTATTTATAGGCGTCTTAGGGAACATATTAGGAATGTAATCCCCGTGATCTGATGAGGAATATTCTCATTGTAACCAGATTAGGAATGTAATCCCTAATTCCCAGTGGAGGGATAGGCATGAATCAGGGCCGTTGATTAGGATCTAATTAGAAATCCTAATTCTATCCCTCTGGATCGGGCTTTCTGTTGGTTGAAACCCGCACCCGATTGAGGTGGACCCGTTCGCGGGTTAACGGGTTTTCGAGGAGGAGAACCAATAGCCGCTTCAGACCCATTGGTAGGAGAAATTACCGTTTTACCCCTGGGCTTCAAGATTCGTGCCCGATTTGGACGATCTCGATTAAACCCCATTTTTAGCCATATCACGAGCCCCCCACTCCCGAAGGCTGAGCTTGATCAGCCTTTGAGGACTAGTTTTACTATTTTAATGGCTAGTGGAGTTGTATCGGAGCCCAAATGGAAGGTTTTGAATCTTGAAGGAGGTAGTTTGGTGATTTTTCAAGTGGATTGAACCCTGAGTCGCTCCAGAGCCTCTTGTAGGAATATCCTTTTGACTTAGCGAAGTGTCAATTCGTCGTTCTGGGGTTTCGGAAGATTGTTTTTGGGCAACAATTGTTTGTTTGGGAGCGAGAAGGTGCTCCCCATCTTCATAACTGCTTTCCACGAGTTCTTCCTTGTCCCTCCGAATTTTTAATTGTTTTTTGCGATTTTTTGGCGCAATGGTTTGGGCGTTCTCCTTCGTTGAGGGGCATATGTGCTCGTATCATGCTTCCAACCCCTTCCAGAGCTCGCTGACTAGGGGACCGAGGTCTGTATGCAGTTCGGCGCATCTTTCCGAAGAGGGGAGAGAGCTCGGCATGGTCGTGAGTGCTGAGAGGGAGTTCGGCGTGATCCGAGGTCCAATATTTCCCCGTAATAGGGTCGGTGCCAAGAACGCTCGGCACTTGGTGGCGAACCCCAAATTTTCCCCTAAAACGGGGTCGGTGTCAAGAACGCTCAGGTACTTGGTGCCGACCCCAAATTTTCCACTAAAATGGGGTCGGTGCCAAGAACGCTCGGCACTTGGTGCCGACCTCAAATTTTTTCCCCCGTAACGGGGTCGGTGTCAAGAACGCTCGGCAGCTGGTGCCGAGGTCCATTTTCCCCCCGTAACGGGGTCGGTGTCAAGAACGCTCGGCAGCTGGTGCCGAGGTCCATTTTTTTCTCCGTAACGGGGTCGGTGTCAAGAACGCTCGGCAGCTTGTGCCGAGGTCTATTTTTCCCCCGTAACGGGGTCGGTGTCAAGAACGCTCGGCAGCTGGTGCCGAGGTCCATTTTTCCCCCGTAACGGGGTCGGTGTCAAGAACGCTCGGCAGCTTGTGCCGAGGTTTATTTTTCCCCCGTAACGGGGTCGGTGTCAAGAACGCTCGGCAGCTGGTGCCGAGGTCCGTAACTTGTCGTTTTTCGGTATAGGAGTTTGTATCAACTGTGCGCCTTCTGAACTTCTGACAACTCTGACAGATGGGACGTTTATTAAATGCAGTGACCTCTGAGCTTCCATCAGATGGGATGCTCATTAAATGCAGCGCATTATTTGGCATGGTAAACAAGGTGACGATTGAGGTCGCTTTGTCGTTTTGCGTAAATGGGCTGGTAGTACAAGCCCATTATCCTCGTTTAGCGTGCGCCCTCTCTATAAATCCTCACCCCTCTCTCATTTCTCATTTCCCTTCTCTTTTGCTCAGGCGATTTCTTGTGCTTAGGCGAATACTTCTGGTGGTCGACGTTTGTTTCCGACGAAGTTTTCCGGTAGGCTATCCTCTCAAGGTAATTTATAAATTATGTCTCTAGCTTCTGTCTCCGAAGAGATCTCTTGGTCCGAGCCCTCCCTTGAAGTCGTCGAAGATTCGACTCCGACTAAGGGCAAGAAGGTGTTCGGCAAGGATTCGATCGTAGAAGATCTGAAGCGGATGGGAGAGTTCGGACCACTGCGAGGGCCGCTGACCGGGCTCCATAGAGTTAGGCAGCTCCCGGAGGATCAAGCCAAGCGAATCGTCCACGGGAGGGGAAGGTCCTTCGAGGAGAACGCAGCGAGGGAGACGACGGAGGCGGACGAGACGGTGTCGATCCTGCATGAGGAGGACTTGGCAGTGATCCGGGATTCTTTTCACATCCCGGAGGAGTACGAGCTCATGCTGCCGGGTCCCGGGGTTAGGGCCAATTCGCCGTTGCCTAGTGACAATGTGTTGCTGGCCGGTCGATGCCTTCATCGCCGGGGCTCGGCTGCCTCTCCACGTGTTCACCGTTACCGTGGTGAGTTGGTTCGGGGTCAGCCCTATCCAACTCATGCCGAACGCGTGGCGAGTGATAAATGGCTTCGTTCTCCATTGCCAAGCTGCAGGGATCGAGCCGCAGCTGAACGTGCTTCGGACTCTATATCGGCTCCATCAAGGGAACAAGTCGGAGTACCTGGTATTACCTGACTCCGAGGCACGGCGGCAGGCTCGTCATATGCCCCGACTCCATTAAGCACTGGCGGGAGAAATTTATGATTGTACGGAGTCGGGAGGCTTGGCCGATCCCCTCTAACTGGGTAGAAGGGGTGCCGAAGAGGGCGAGGGCGCTGCCGAAGCTCAGTATGGAAGAAGAAGAGGCAGTCCGGACTCTCCTAGATCGGCCAAAGTACGATTGGAAGGAGCTCACCGAGGACATTCTGTACAAGGGAGGGCTCTGCCGCGTAGATCCCAGTACGCGGCTTTTGTTATGTTTTGTTTTCGTACTTTCCTCCTTGTCACTTGTAATGTATTAACCAATTTTTGTTTTGGATGCAGAGACAATGGACTACGATGCAGTGCTGGCACTCAGGGCTGGGCTCGCCAGCAAGGCGCCTAAGAAGCGCAAGAGGGTCGCGACCAAGTTGTCGACCCCGAAGACTCCGAGGATTACAGCCTCAGTCGAGGAGGTGGAGACCCTCGACAGTCCCGCTGACGCCGTGGCGGGGACTTCGGCTTCGGCCGCTGCCGACGAGTTCCCCATCGCCGCTGCCCTCGGAATGACGACGCCGCCACTGACGGTAGTAGCCGAGGAGCTCCTGACGGAGGAGCACAAAAGAATCCACATTCCGGACTGGCAAGTCCGGAAGCACGATGGTTTCCTCGGCAACACGCTGGCGAGCATGCAGGCCGTCAAGCACCTCGCCACGCCGAAGGATAGAGCCGCCATGGAGGCCGGGCGAGAAGGAGACGACGTCATCGAGATTGCTCGTTCGGCGGTTTCGGTAAGCATTGGGTTTACGTCATTTGTTGAACTTCTTTAACCACAATTTTTCTAACTCTTTTTGTTCTTCTTTGCCACAGATCATCGTCCACTTCGGTCACCTCACCGAGAGGTTGACAGCTCTGGAGAAGGAGCCGAAGCAAGAATCTGACCAGGCTCGGAACGAGAAGGCTCGGATGTCGAATGAGCTCGACAAGCTTCACGTCGAGCACGAAGGGCGGTCGGCGAGGATCGAGCACCTCAAGGCCGAAGTGGCGAGGTTGGAGGGCGACCTCCTTCGCCAGAAGGAGGGGTCGGCCAAGCAGTTGGCCGAAGACGAGGAGGCCAAGGCGGCGGCAGTGAAGGCGGCGGAGGACGCGACCTTGGCGAAGGCGCAAGGGTACCTCACCCAAAACATGGCCAAGGCTTATGTTGAAGCCATCGCCCGGGTGTCGAAGGAGTACCCCGAGGTGGACGTCTCGGGATGGAGGCTGTTCCCGGGCCACGTCAAGGGCTTCGACCCCGAGTCCGAGGGGGAGGAGGAAGAAGGGGAGGACGAGGCCGATGCCGAGGTCGAAGTCACCAACGAGGTTCCCAGTACCGTGGTTACCACGTTGGCGGTGGTGTCCCCCTCGGCGAAGTCGACCCCCACTCGCACCCGTCGCCCGGGGAAAAGAGGTCGCGCCTTGACTTCGCTCTTTTTTTTTTTTGTTTTTGCTCTTTTTTCTTTTCAAAAAATGTAACGCCTAATAGCGGACTGGCCACCGCTGTTTTTTGAAATGAAATGAAGAAATTTTTTTGAAGTGTTGGACTTCGGCTCTGTGTCTTTAATTTTTCTCTGTTGTCGAAATTTTTGTTTGAAAACTTCTCAAGTATTAGACTTCGGCAGTGTTTGAACTCTTGCTGTTTTCCTCGATCTCTTTTCAGCTCATGGTGGTTGCTCAAGATGCCGAGCACACTCGTTCGGATGAAGAAGCTCGAGCCGAGGCTGGACTAGGGGCGACGAGGTTGTGCCTGGCGAGATGTCGAGAGCGACTCTACGAAGTCGAGCTCGGATTGCGCCGAGCCGAAAGCGAGCAGAACCATCTTCAGCTCGTCCTCGGCCGGCGAGACATCGAGATTCGACGTTTGGAAAGCAGAATCGCCGAAATGACTCCCACAGGAGAAGGTGAATATTCGCCGACTGCTTTCAGTAATGAGCTTCGGATTCAGTGCATCCGTCATAACCTGTCCAAAATAACAGCGGAGAGGGACGACCTGCTTTCCGAGATTCGGCATCTACAGACCGTAGAGACGAAGCTTCGGACGGAGGGCGAGAGCTTGATAGGCAAGGTGGCGGAGCTGACGGTTGAACGAGACGAGTTGACAGCCGAAGTCGACGCGCTGAAGAGGGCTACGGTTGACAAAAGTATCGAAGTCACCCATCTTCGTCGTCTGATAGCGAGTCGCTCGAGTGTGCCAGACTCCGCAATTCCCCCCCGCTTCGAGGTCGACGTAAAGGATGACTCTTTGAGGGAGCGGATCTCCGAGCTAGAGGCGGAGGTTGCTCGCCTTAAACTGCGCTCGGGGCCAATCAACGTCAGGAGCACTTCATGCACTCGCGCGGAGAGCGAGCGGGGCATTACGTTTTACGAGATGGCGACTCGTCAGCGCATCGGCCATCCTAGTCCGGGGGACGCGCAAAGCTCGGTGGCAATTTCGTCGAACGGAGCATCCGTCGGAGCTGCTACTAGAAGCGGTGCCGAGGATTCGTCCCAATTTGCTGGCTTGGGGTCGCGCTCCGGAGACAAGCGTCGTCACCCCCGAGTGTCTTTGAAGCGGAACGCCCCGGATCCAAGAAAGCGTTGAAGTCGTCGTTTCCAAAAGCTTTTGTATTTTTCAGCAAAGTGTAATAAGTCGGCATTGTAACTTTCACTTTTTAACGACTTGTAATCTTGCTGTGTGTGAGTCTCTTTGTACCGTATCCCATATATCAATAAAATGTTGTTCCCAAACTTGTGTGTCCCTTGGTGTTTGGTGTAGTCTTTGTGTTTGTGACTGTTGTTCATTGCAACGAGGCTTCTAGGTCGGCCACTTGCCTGTTCGCAGATCGGCGAGGCGAGTGTCCGGCTAATGGTGCCGAGCTTTGTTTCTGACGCCCAATCTCGCAGTCTCGCGAGGTGAGCTGAGCAGTGAGCTTGTGAAACGTGATCAAGCTTAAGTGTTTGACTTCGGATTTTTGCTAGAGTGGTTCGACGGTTGTGGGAGCAATTCCGAACGGCGAACTACTTCTAGCTCGCTTAGGAGCTAACTTGCGAAGTAGAATCGAGCCAAGTGTTGGTCTTCGAACCATCGTTAGATTAGTTCAACGGTTGTGGGAGCAATTCCGAATGACGAACTACTTCTAGCTCGCTTAGGAGCGAACTTGCGAAGTAGAATCGAGTCAAGTGTTAAACTCTGAACCATCTTTAGATTAGTTCAACGGTTGTGGGAGCAATTCGAATGGTGAACTACTTCTAGCTCGCTTAGGAGCGAACTTGCGAAGTAGAATCGAGCCAAGTGTTGGTCTCCGAACCATTGTTAGATTAGTTCAACGGTTGTGGGAGCAATTCCGAATGGCGAACTACTTCTAGCTCGCTTAGGAGCGAACTTGCAAAGTAGAATCGAGCCAAGTGTTGAACTCCGAACCATCGTTAGCTTAGTTCAACAGGTTGTGGGAGCAATTCCGAATGGCGAACTACTTCTAGCTCGCTTAGGAGCGAACTTGCGAAGTAGAATCGAGCCAAGTGTTGGTCTCCGAACCATCGTTAGATTAGTTCAACGGTTGTGGGAGCAATTCCGAATGGCGAACTACTTCTAGCTCGCTTAGGAGCAAACTTGCGAAGTAGAATCGAGCCAAGTGTTGGACTCCGAACCATCGTTAGATTAGTTCAACGGTTGTGGGAGCAATTCCGAATGGCGAACTACTTCTAGCTCGCTTAGGAGCGAACTTGCGAAGTAGAATCGAGCCAAGTGTTGGACTCCGAACCATCGTTAGATTAGTTCAACGGTTGTGGGAGCAATTCTGAATGGCGAACTACTTCTAGCTCGCTTAGGAGTGAACTTGCGAAGTAGAATCGAGCCAAGTGTTGGACTCCGAACCATCGTTAGATTAGTTCAACGGTTGTGGTTGTGGGAGCAATTCCGAATGGCGAACTACTTCTAGCTCGCTTAGGGGCGAACTTGCGAAGTAGAATCGAGCCAAGTGTTGGACTCCGAACCATCGTTAGATTAGTTCAACGATTGTTGGAGCAATTCCGAATGGCGAACTACTTCTAGCTCGCTTAGGAGCGAACTTGCGAAGTAGAATCGAGCCAAGTGTTGGACTCTGAACCATCGTTAGATTGAAGAGTTAAAAGCAGAGAGATGTAAACAATAGCAAAAATATGAAAAGACTTTATTCATTAATGACTAATAATCGGCTGCTTCTAAAGTTGCTAGCCGTAATTACAAGGAAAAATGAAAGACAATTACTACAAGTAGCAGGAAATGAACGGTTCGACATCTCGAAGTACTTAGAGAGGTGTTGGTGTTCTCTCTTGGTATTTTAAGAGATGGTCGGCATTCCAAGTCCTAGGGATCTCCCCGCCTTCGAGATCTTCTAGTCTGTATGTGCCGGGGCGGATTACTTTGGAGATCTTGTAAGGTTCCTCCCAATTTGGGGCCAATTTGCTTTTCTGTCCTGGGAAGGAGATGGCCAACTTTCGAAGGACCAGGTCCCCTTCTTTGAGGCCCGTTGGGCGGACTCTCTTGTTGTATGCTAACTCGATCCTTCTTCAGTAGCTTTGCTGACGTATGGTAGCTCTTTCTCAGATTTCGTCTATCAGATCTAGACTTGCTCTGAGCTCTCTAGCGTTCTGCTTTTCTTCGTAAGCTATCAAATGAGGAGAGGGTATTCCGACTTCAAGGGGGATGACGGCCTCGGATCCATAGGTGAGGTTGAATGGGCTCTCTCCTGTTGGTGTCCGCTTTGTGGTGTGGTAGTTCCACAGCACGTTGGGAAGCTGATCGACCCACAAGCCTTTGGAACACTTGTCTAACCTCTTCTTAATGCCGGAGAGGATTTGTCGATTAGCGTTTTCGGCCTGGCCATTCGACTGAGGGTGGGAGACGGAAGAGAACCGATGTTGGATAGCAAGGTCTTCGCATAAAGCTCGGAAGGCAGCTCCCGTGAACTGGGTCCCGTTATCCGTTATTAGGACCCTGGGGACGCCAAATCGGCAGATCACGCTTTTCTAGAAGAATTGAACGACCTTGTTCTCGGTGATTGTGGCCAGGGGCTCGGCCTCTATCCATTTCGAAAAATAGTCGATCGCCACGACTAAGAACTTGAACTGTCCGGGAGCTGGCGAAAACGACCCTAGTAAATCCATCTCCCACATTGTGAAGGGGATCAGACTTGATAGGAAAGTTAGTGGAGCTTGTGGGAGGCATCGGATATCGGAATACTTCTGACAGGAGCTGCATTGCCGAACATGTCGTTCAGCGTCTCGGAGGAGAGTGGGCCAGAAATATCCGTAGTTCAACACTTTGTGTGCTAGGGCTCTGGAACCCGAATGTGCCCCGCCGATGCCCTCATGAAGTTCTTGCAGGGCGTAGTTGGCTGCCCGGGAGAGAGGCACCTCAGGTAGGGCCGGCCGTCTACCTGTGTGAAGGAGCGTTTATATAGGGCACCTCCGATTAGCGTGTAACGCACGGCTCGGGTTCTAACTCTTCGTGCTTCCTTAGGATCTTCGGGGAGGAGCCCGTCCCTCAAGAATTCGACGAGGGGTTTCATCCAATTGTCTTCGAGCAGGACAGGCAACGTCTCTATAGAGTCGAGAGTTTCGTCCTCTATGCTCGGCTTCAGTAGGACTTCTATTTAAACGGTCTGCTCGAGACCTTGAAGGGAAGAGGAGGCTAATTTGGATAGGGCGTCGGCCTGAGCATTTTCTTCTCGGGGGATCCTTCGGATGAGGGCCTCTTCAAACAGTGCCATAAGGCTCTTGACTTTGGCTAAGTATTTAACCATCCTGTCATCGTGTGCTTCATACTCGCCGAGGACCTGATTGACGACTAGCTGGGAGTCACTAAAGATCCGGAGGCGTTGCGCCCCTGCATTTCGGGCCATTCCAAGGCCAGCTATGAGTGCCTCGTATTCAGCTTCGTTGTTCGAGGCTTTGAAGTTTATACGGAGGGAGTATTGAAGGATGAAGTCATTTGGGCCTGCCAGAATGATCCCTGCCCCGCTTCCCTCATTGCAGGAGGATCCGTCAACATAAACTGACCAGACGGGTGGTCCCTTCACTGTTTGGCTGGACTCGGGGATAGTACTCTCAACTATGAATTCGGCTAGCGCCTGAGCCTTGATCGCGGTCTGAGGCTGATAAGTTATATTGTGTTGGCTCAGCTCGATAGACCACTTCATAAGGCGACCCGAAGTCTCGGGCTTGTGGAGGACCTGCTTCAGCGGCTGGTCGGTAAGAACGACCACCGAATGGGACTGAAAGTACGGGCGAAGCTTTCTCGCGGCCATCACCAGTGCATAAGCCATCTTTTCTATCTTCGGGTATCGGAGCTCGGCATCCCGAAGCACCTTGCTGACATAGTAGATGGGCTTCTGAGCCCGGTCTTCTTCCCTCACTAAAACTGCACTGAGGGTCTGCTCGGAAGCTGCCAGGTAGAGGTAGAGGGGTTCACCAGGGATCGGTTTGCTGAGGAGAGGGGGATTGACAAGGTAAGCCTTGAGTTGATCGAAGGACTCCTGTTGCTGCTGCCCCCATTCGAAACCTTTAGCCCCCCCAAGGGCCTTGAAGAAAGGGAGGCATTTCTCCCCGGACTTCGAGAGAAAGCGCCCTATGGCGGCTAGCCGGCCTGTTAATCTCTGAACTTCCTTAACATTTTTGGGAGGGGCCATGTCTAATATGGCTTTGATTTTCTCCGGGTTTGCTTCAATTCCTCGTTGGCTAACCATAAAGCCGAGGAACTTCCCTGACGAGACACCGAACGCACACTTGTTCGGGTTGAGTCTCATATTGTGCTTTCTCAAAACATCGAACGCCTCCTGGAGGTCGATCACATGATCGATACCTCGGATGCTTTTTACAAGCATGTCGTCAACATACACTTCCATATTACGGCCGATCTGAGCCTGAAAAACCTTGTTGACGAGACGTTGGTATGTAGCACCTGCATTCTTCAGACCGAACGGCATGACTCTATAGCAGTAGAGGCCTTGGTCGGTCACAAACGAGGTCTTCGGGATATCCGGAGGAAACATCCGGATCTGATTGTAGCCTGAAAAGACGTCCATGAAGCTGTGGAGCTCATGTCCTGAGGTTGCATCAATCAGAGTGTCAATACTCGGAAGAGGGAAGGGGTCCTTTGGGCAAGCCTTGTTGAGGTCGGTAAAATCAATGCAAATCCTCCAAGTCCCATTGGACTTCTTCACCATCACTACATTCGACAACCACTCAGGATAGTTCACCTCCTGTATGAACCGGGCCTTCAAGAGCTTGTCCACCTCCTCTTTAATAGCGAGTTGACACTCGGGGGCGAACTTGCGTCTCTTCTGCTGAACCGGTTTGGACCCCGGAACAACGCTCAGGTGGTGGACTAAGAGCTCTTCGGAGATTCCGGGCATATCTGCAGCTGACCAAGCGAAGAGGTCTTGGTTCCTTCGGATGCATTGTACAATGTCCGAGCATAGGGCGGACGGGAGGGTCTCGCTAACAAAGAACTTGCGGGTCGGGTCCTGCTCAGAGAAGAGCACTTCCTCCAATTCGTCCACCGGCTCGGACGTCGGTCGAGCAGTATCTTGGGGGATTTCCAGAGTTTCTAAGGAGAGGACTGGTCCGAGGGTAGAGGTCATGTAACACTTGCGGGTTGTCTCCAGATTGCCCTTTACTTCCCCAACTCCGGCCCGAGTGGAAAATTTCATTTTGAGGTGGTAGGCAGAAGGTACGGCCTCGAGGGCGGCTAGGCCGGGCCGACCTAGAATGACAGTGTAGGCTGCTGGGACATCTACGACCATGAAGTCCATCGACTCCGTGCGGGTAGTAGGAGTTTTGCCAGCGGTTACGTCGAAGGGTAATCACCCCTTCAATAGTCACTGGCACTCCCGTGAACCCATGGAGCGTATAGCCGGCGGGCTTGAGTCTATCTCGGGAGAGCTTTAGGCCTTTAAAAGCGGCAAGGAAGAGGATGTTTACGGAGTTGCCATTATCCACTAGGATCCTCTCTACTTTGAAGTTCGCCATGTGGAGGCTAATGACGAGTGCCTCACAATGTGGGGTGCGAACTCCTTCAAGATCTTCGTCTGAGAATGTGACAGGTACTCCGAGGCCTTTAGGAGGAGGGGTGGTTCGGACCGAGTTGACTTCTCTTATAAATGCTTTCCGGGAGGAGTTTGAGGAGCCTCCCATTGGGCCCCCATGAATGAGATGGAGGACTCGCTCTTCCTCGAAGTCGGGCGTCTCTTCTCGTTCCGGACGCTTGTTAGCCCCCCGAGGCGGGGGAGGAAGTTCGGCTCGATCCTTTCTTACGAACCTGTTCAGCTGCCCCCTCTGGATAAGGGCTTCTATCTCATTCTTCAAGGCGCGACAATCATTGGTGTCGTGCCCGTGGTCCCGGTGGTAACGGCACCATTTCTCTTTATCTCTTTTTTTGGCAGGGGTGTTCATCCTCGGAGCAGGAGGTATGATCCCTTCCTTTTTGACTTCCATCAGAATGGTAGAGACGTTAGTGGTGAGGGGAGTGAACTTCTCGAATCTGGGGGGAGGTCGGCGCTGGCTGGCATTATCCTTCTGGAGCTTCTTGGCTCCTTCCTCTTCTGTTCCCTTTCTCTTAAACCCGGAGGAAGACCCCTCCCAGTTGGGCTGATGCTCAGCTTCTTTGGCCCGAATGTACTTTTCACTGCGAAGGAGGAGGTCAGAGAAGTTCTGTGGGGGCTTCTTGGCGAGGGAGGAGCGGAGGTTGGAACTGAGGACATTAGATTGAAATGCTGCCGCAGCGACCGATTGGTCGAGGGATGCTATGGACCTGGCTACAGCTGTGAACCTCTTCACATAGTCTCTCAATTTCTCATCCTTCCTCTGTCGGAGGTGCAGTAGCGAGATGCTGGTCTTCTCAGCTCTTCGGCTACTTACGAAATGGGTGACGAAGAGGGTCTCGAACTGCTCGAAGGAGAATATTGAGGAGG
This sequence comes from Hemerocallis citrina, assembly GCA_017893485.1. Taxonomy (NCBI): domain Eukaryota; kingdom Viridiplantae; phylum Streptophyta; class Magnoliopsida; order Asparagales; family Asphodelaceae; genus Hemerocallis; species Hemerocallis citrina. The sequence continues at coordinate 40,456,628 of CM030359.1, forward strand.
GGGCAAGGTGAGAGTACCATTCTCGAGCTGGGCCCTTGAGAGTTGCGGGGAAGGTTTTGCAGAGGAGGGCATCGGAAGCTTGATGGAGGAGCATTAAGGTCTTGAAGCTTTCGATGTGATCAACGGGGTCAGTCTCCCCGGAGTAGGTCTCAAATTGAGGAGGCTTGAAGCCGATTGGCACGGGTGCATCCATTATGGTTTGAGAGAAAGGAGGTCTGCTAGGACGCAGGGTCCTCCCCCTAAGTTCTTCTTCTCGGTCTAACTGGCCCAGGCGCCTCTCCATCTTATGGAGACGGCGGTACATAGCATCGTCCCTTCGACGGTAATCAGCCGAGCCTCTAGACTCGTCTTCGTACGAGGGAGAGCGAGGGCTACGGCGATGGTAACTCCGGGAGCGACGAGGACTTGGGGTACGCCGGGAGTTGCTAGGAGCGGGAGGAGGAAATGGGGACCGTCGGCGAGGGCTTCGGACCGGAGGAGGAGAGGGGATCTTGGGTGCATTGTTGTTGGGACGGAGATTGAGGGCTTGTAGGACGGTCGCTTGGAACTGCTGGAACTCGGCACGGGTGATGGGTGCCTCCTCATTCCTAGGCTGTTTCCGACCTGCAGGGGAGTGTGGCCTTCTTCGGTAATGCTCGGGGGATTCTTTCCGCCCCCTTCGGATGGGGGACCTTTTGTATTTTTGGCGGCGAGGAGACCGCTCATCCGGACGGCGTTGGCGGGAGGTTCCTTCTCGGGCCCGCTTTTCATCCAGATGGCGGCAAAGATCATCGTCCTTTTGCCGATTGAGGGTGGTATTGTGTAGACCAGAGGCTCGGGGATGATGGGAGGCATAGAATCCGAAGAGGCGTTGTGGATGGAGACGTGGTCCTGGTGAAGAGGTTGTTTCTGTGGGTTAGGACCCTTAGGAGGTGGCTGACTAGGAGGAGGAGGAAGGTCCTGTTGGAGCGGGTCTTCCGCTGGAGGAGGAAGTTGCCCCTACTGTTGGGTAGGCTGGATGGGAACTTCTTGCTGCTGATCGGGGTTGGGTCCTCTGTTAGACCCTCTCGATCTGACTTTCCTAGGAGGCATGGCTGGAGAAGATCTGTTCTGTAATACCCTGATTTTTCAATTAATGAAAAATTATTTTATTTTGCACGTAGTGCGCACGTGCAATATTTTGGTTGAATTAAATCTTATAATTATTTTATTATGATGAGTATAAGTATTTAAATATGTGTTTTTATACAAAAGCCTTTCTTTAAATAAATAGAAAGCCTTATTTTAATTTATTGAAAAGGCCCTTTTCTTAAAAGCCCAAATGTATTTTATTTTATTTATTTAAAAGAACTATTTTTGGCCCATAAATAAAGCCCATGGATTAATCTCTTTTCTATTTAAAACTTGTCATGTAGAAGACTATTTTATAACTAATTTATTTTTATACAAAATTAAAATGTACAAATTTTGGTCTAGTTGCATGCACGTGCACTACACGTACACGTGCAATGCACATTTTTCTTTGGTGGCCGGTTGCATTCTCTTGGGAGGGAAACCCAAATTTTTTGAATGGAGATCATGGAGGTAGTTATGTAGATGTGGGTAGTTGTGGTAACTTCTACTCTCATCCTAGCCTTCCATCCTACAACCAACCAACCAATCCTAGCCCTCCATTTCACTTGATTTCTAGTATAAATACCCCCTCCCATGGCTATATTCATATGCAATTATATTTTCCCAAATCTATAGTCTAATTAGTAGTAGTTGTGAGATAAAAGATTGAGAGAATTGTGTGGGATTGCTTGCATTTGTCCAAGGAGGTGAGGCTGGCTAGTGCAAGGGGGAAGCTTTCGGTTTTGTGCTTGGGCTTGGAGTTGTGTGCGAGCGTCTAGGAGGAGGTGCATCTTGTTGCAAGGAAGTGTTTCTTTTGTGTTGTTTTTCTCCCCATACAAGGTGGGTAAAATTTTCCATATTTCTAAAGTAGAATTGCTTGCTAAATGAACGAATGATAGTGGGTTGATTTTCCCTATTACTGATGCTAGTATCATATTGAGAATGATGCATGAAAAATACTAATAAGAGTACACTTCTAATTGGAGATTTGACCTATGAATTGATTGGAATGTGAATATGCAGTTATATGTGATTTGATTAGTAAGAATCTAAGTTGGTATGGATTAATTATAACTATGAATGAGAAATTGGCTAATAAAGAGATTTGTGGTATAAATTGTTGAGAAATGTTGAAAAGAAACGTTCTGGTAAGTCGACTTAGGACCTTGTAAGTCGACTTATATACTCATTTAAGTCGACTGGTGCTGTTATAAGTCGACTTCCTGATTGAATTATTTACTTAAAATCATGGATGTTTTCCCCTGAACAGTCGACTTACTATAGTATAAGTCGACTGATACTGATGCATTTTTATAAACTCGAATATTCTACTCTTTGAAAATACATGAGACTTTATAAAGATAATTTGGGAATTGTTGCATGAAATAAAATGTGATCTGAGATAAACGGTGTAATCAGAACTATGATTTTGATATGTGTATGTTTGGGAAATTATACCTTGCAAAAGAACTAGAAATAAAGAAGATTAATATAGTAAAGTGACATTATAGATGCATGAAAATATGAATTATGAATATTCGTTAGTACATCTCATTTGAGAACAAAGTGATAATCATGAAATGTGAATTATTCTTGTTGAAGAATAGCGTGACAAAATATGAGGTGTGTTTCCTTAATTTGAGATGTTTAAACTGTTCAGTCGACTTAATGTGTGTAGCAGTCGACTGTATAGAACTAGAGAAATTACATGATTGAACTATGCAGACCAGGCGTCTGTGTTGAAAGACAGTCGACTGCCCTGTGGGTGATAATTGAAATTGGAATACTGAGGAACAGCCGACTGCCGTATGCAGTAGTCGACTCTCCCGAGTGGTTTTGAATAACTTGAATTGACTGGACAAGTCGACTGGAAGAGATCCAAGTCGACTGTCCAGAGTGTTTGTTAGGTCAGAGGACATTATTCTGTTTATTTTGAAGAGCTGTGAATTTTATGATTGATAATGATGAACTCTTTTTATTGCTGTATGAATTTATATGAAATGAATCAAAGTTTGAATTGAGAAATTTACATGAGATGAATCATAGATTTGAATTGAGAATTACATGAATATGAAAGCTAAGATCATGAAATGCTGAGGCAATGAAAAATGAACTCAAGAGCTGGGAATGCTCAGATTATGTTAGAATTCATGAATTGGAATTGAAATGAAAGAGTAGCTAAGTCTCCCCCGGCAGTTGAAAAAGAACTTGAAATGAATATTGAAAAGAAAGACCAAGGTTGGTCATGTTGAAATGAATGAATAAGTCCGGTTTGGTGGAGAGGCTAACTCTAGAGCTTTGATTTTGTTCATGATTCTAATAAAAACTAAGGATTAGCACATAATGGAGACGTGATGAAAGTAGGAGAAAAACACGAGTGAGAGCCATCGGATTGCGGCGGAGGGTATTTCACAGGTTCTTCACGATGAGTCGTGACATGACGTGGATACGGCTCCAGGGTGTCGTGGCGGCAGAAAGTATTTCACAGGTTCTTCACGATGCGTCGTGACATGACGTGGATACTGTTCCAGGGTACCGTCCCTGTGGTGACACTTGTGGGATGTTTGGTGACTGCATGAGGATCGTGTGCCATGAAGGAGGCTGAATTGTCCATAGGTTCTTCACGATGCGTCGTGACATGACGTGGGATTCCCCTCTAGTTTCTGTACACGTGCTTGCACTCATAGATCATCTAAGACACTACCGTAGTTACAGTAGTAGATTAAGTCATGGCGAGGGATTGAACCCTACAAAGATGAAGAACGATTAAGAGGCTTGCCCTCGGACCTATGTAGTATGGGATGCATAGACTCCGAACAAGTGTGCATTAGTGTCATGTAACATAAATAATTGCATTAAGGATCAAGTGCACATTCACATCACGACATCAATAGGGTAGTCCCTTTAATTTGTAATGTGACAAGTTTGTGTTTGCTAAATATGGAAAATTAAGTTATACTGTTTCCGGCATAGAGAGGATGGCCGTGTATAATGATCGTCGGTTGAATAAACTGACGTATCCACAGTCTTATATGCAGGTAAATGGCATGTTAAAAGTTAAAGAGGAATGGATGCTTAAAGATTTTACCATGTTGTTGTATATTTATTCAAATGTTGTATATTTTACTTCCGCTGTGCAAATGAAAAGTGTAATATTGATGTAA